>CM042161.1:39235525-39285194 GCA_023376005.1 Doryteuthis pealeii
GATCGGTTGATTGTGAAGAATTTGGCACAATTATTGCATATAATAGATTTTCTTCTTGCCGGGTTTTCCGGGGTATTTCACTTGTGATTGTTGAAGGGAATTAGTAGGGAGGATTCCAAAATGGGATTTCTGTGTCAATTAAAATTAAGAATATCATATTTTCTTCATTTTTTCGGTCAATTATGCTGACAATTTGGACATTTCTTTTAGCATATATATATACTAAGTTATTATTAATATTATTATATAAACTTATATATAATATATATAGATTGGATGTTTGTAAATTTTAGAAGCATTGGTGAATAAAGTTTTTAGATATTTATATTTTATTGCTGAAGGGCAATTACAATGGCTATGCATAAAAATTCGATAATTATATGAAGATGAAATAATATTGGACAAGTGAATTCTGGCACAAGGGAATGGTACGTCGTTGGTCTAAGAGCATCGTACCGAAGCAGGCTGGTGTTCGAACTGTTTACGAATTTTTGCTGATGATCTTTCCGAATTTTCTGGCGACTTTTTAATATTGGGTGGAATTATATTTAGAACAAAAAAAAAATCGGAATGAAGCGGGGAATAAACGCCTGATGATGTGGCGCTTGAAGTGCCGACAAGTATCGGGGATGTCCTTCTCTAACTCTGAGAATATGCGAGGGGGTTAGGCCATCTAACCGGGCAACATTAAGGAATGTATTATGGCTATAGTCTGTTCGCACAACAGAGCGTGCAAATAGTGAAGAAACATACCATGTAAAGTTTGGCAGAAAATTGAAATATGAGGTAAGATAAATTGTTAAATATACATACGCTAGTTATTGCATTTTGGCGATGGCATCAATTTCACTCGTCCATGTATGAATGGACAGAAATGCTGCCCAAATACACCCACATATATATAGAGATTATATATATGTATGTACGTATATATTATTATACTAGCAGATAATATGCACCCTCCGGTGCAAGTATTTAAGTTTAATATAATATATCATGTTAAATTAGAAAGGCTAATGAAACTGAATAGAATTCAGATAAACATATTTGGAACAGAGGTGGTACGATTGAAAAAATAGAACAACTTTGAAACTAACTCTTCTATCATTTCCTTACTCCCGTCTTTCATTGGTAAATTTTCCTAATTTAACTATTTAGTTAAAATAGGAAGTAAAGAATAAAATTACAGTTATTTCTTTTTGTTAATGGATTTCTTTTTAGATTTATCCCCGAGATTTTGCTCATATTCATTAATATAAAACCAAACATTAGAAATCAATAATACTAAGCATATATTTATTAAAATCAAATTTTTAAGATCAATATGCAAATTAGCCTTTTCAATTCACACTGTAAACTACTATTTGTTGTATATATAAATACAATTGCATGGTATTTTGTATGTATATATGGTCACAGTATTAATGATGTAAAACAATTTTATTAATAATTGAGGTTTAAATAAAAAATAAAATCATGGAGAATGTGATGTAAATAACAAAGGGAATTGTGACTTGAATAGTATATAGTTTCGGTTACAGACATACAAACCCACAATCTCCATTATAATAAGATATATATGTATGTATAGTATATTATTTTGTGAATAATGAGATTTTTTCTGTTGATATAATTTTTTTTTTTTTTTTTTTTTTGAGGATCCCTGTATTTTGTAAAACCTGTTTAATGAGACTAGAACTCATTAGAACTTTTTTTTTAAGTTTCTAGTTGAAATAAAATATAACGGGATTCTCAGGCGCTCCACCTCAGGCACTAAAATAATCTCCTTGGTCTAGGATAGACTCCCTTGCTGTATGGCTGATACCGACATTAGGCAGCCCCGATGACATTTGAGGCCTAATAGGCTGAAATGTACATACAGAGATTGACTTTTTCTCGATTTGTTTACGCCTTACATTTAAACCGATATGCACGCCTAATTCATTTAATTATAACTAATTACTTTTCAAATTAGGTATGACTTCAATTAAGCACATATTCTCACAAAAATTGTTGGCTATCGCCATCTCAAACAGATTGTTTGTACACTTCATATATATATATATATATATATATATATATACGCACACACGCGCGTGGACACAATCATATCATCACAGCCTTCACACATTTCCACGCGTACGAGCATGACATCATACACATACGCACAAACAAAAATATGCACACGTACAAACAAAAAGCGCATTCGATATCACGTAAACATACAGACATGCAACACGAGAATACAGTTAAAAAAACGCACACATTTGACCATTTACACCATTTCTGTCATTAAAAAAATATATTTCGTTTACCTGATGAATGCTTTTAGCAGGAAACCATTGGTAGTAATATCGTTCCCAAATAAATGAATAAAAGCTAAAACTTTTATTTGTCACTTCATTCAACTATATATATATATATTCAAACAAGTCGAGAATGATGCGTTTGGTTGATAAACCTCCTTGAACTGGGTGTCTCGCCTGATCAAACCATCTTTATTAAAAGTTCTCAAGAATCTGTCGCCAAGAAAATTATAAACTCAACGGACAGCGAATGGCCCAGGTTTATACACGTGTGTGAGGCCAGATGACTCTTTAAACCTTAGAACACCAACAGTAAATGACCGTATCGACAACAGTGAATTTTCTTTTGCCTCTTCTGCTGGGTCACCACCTATGTTGGTCCGGGGAGTAAAGGGATGGTCTCTCTCCCGTGGGAAATGCCTGATTGATTGAGTGGCCGACAGAAACCTGAGGATCTAGTTTCAAGTTCTCACTGGCTAGTTTTTGGCCATTGTACGGAAAAGGCGTTAAATTAAAAAAAAAAAAAGAAAAAAAAGAATATTTAACTGAATCCTATTAATGTCAACCTGCGACCTAATAGGATTTCCTGATTCTAGTTAGCATGTTTCGATGAAAAACAGAAAGGTTCATTTCTCATGCTCGGTATTCCTTAACTTTTAATCGTAAATTCCTGCCACAGAATAAACTGAACCCTCATTTTATGTCCGTGTTTTTGCAATAAATGTTTTATTTTTCTTGCACCCGTTATTTTACAATACTAAATATATTTCTTATTTGTTAAAGAATCAAGAAAAATATATTTAGTATTGTAAAATAACGGGTACAAGAAAAATAAAACATTTATTGCAAAAACACGGACATAAGATGAGGGTTCAGTTTATTTTATGGTAGGAATTTACGAGGAAAAGTTGAGGATTACCTCATGCTCTGTATTTTTTGTATCATTAATTGAAAATATGGCACAATTAGCAGAGTTCCGCCCTGCCTTAAAAACCGCTAATGGTGATAGCTGAAAAAAAAACGTAAATGCGATATTTTACCCCCTCTAGTCTTTTTTTCGACAAGTAAATTTAAATATTTTAACCCTCCCCCTCTTTAAAATATTTGGTGGGGGGTATATATTTACATTTATCTGAAGCGGTGCCTGCTGTATATGAAAAAACAATTTGTCGATCGAAAGCGTTTTTATCGAAAAATTATTTTTTTATTGTTTTTTTGTTTTTTTTTAGTGGTTTGAAGGTGTTAAAAGTAAGCCATATTTTGAAAATATTGAGAAAAGAAAAAAATAATCAGCGCTTAAGGCGCTTTTCCAAAAAGTTAATGCGATATTTTACCACCCCCAGTCTTTTTTTTTTTTTTTCAACAAGTAAATGTAAATATTTTTAACCTTTTAAAAATATGGCTTACTTTTAACGCCTTCAAACCACTAAAAAAAAAAATTGTCGATAAAAACGCTTTCAATCGACAAATCAATTTTTCATATACAGCAGGCGCCGATTCAGTTAGGGACTTCATTCATATGTGATTTTGTTTTTTGAGCTATCACCAACTAGCGTTTTTTAAGGCAGGAGGCCGGGACGGAACTCTGCGAATAGTACCGAATGCATTTTGTGTACAAATTGAATGTAAGACAAATTTAATGTAAAAGTTCCCCATTCTACACTTTCGTGAAAGCCGAGAACGATTCGTTTGGTTGGTAAACCTCGTGGAACTGATAGTCTCTCAAATATTTTTAATTGATGATAACAAAAAGTACAGAACATAAGAATTAAAACCTTTCCGTTGTACATCGAAAGATGCTAAGGGTATTTGCCTCATACCCCACTTGTATGGGCTGGGCACAAGGCCTCGTTTTAATGTGGGTCCACCCACAAGCCGAAGCTCATGGGTGGGAAAGATGCTAAGTGGAATCAGTAAAACCCACTAGGGTTTACTGTCAAGTCACATTGAAATCATCGGTTCCCGCTAAATCCCTGAAGTTAAGCAGCTATACGCCTGTTCAATACTTAGATGGGTGACCATTTAAGGGCACTATTCGTAGAGTTCCGTCCCGGCCTCCTGCCTTAAAAAACGCTAGGCGGTGTTAGCTTTATAAAAATTGTTGATAAAAACGCCTTCAAAGAAATATGAAAAAATGAACCGACAAAAAACGATTTTTACTTTTTTTATTTATAAAGATAAGTTTGTATAATTATATCAGAAGATTTTATAAGTTTCGATGCGAAAGATTTTTAGTAAAAGAACCATGAATACAGAATTATGCTAAAAAATATCAACAAAGAATTTGAACCTGTTGTAAAAAAAAAATTAATTAAAAAAAAAACGAACTGTTTTACCATAAAATAAAATTTTCTTTTAAATTAAAAATGACCTGACATTTTTTTATTATAACTAATGATTTATATAACTAGCAAATATATGCACCCTCCGGGTGCAAGTATTTAAGTTTGAATGTAATAAAATATTGTATTAAATTAGAAAGACTAATGAAACTAAATAAGAATGCAGATAAAAAGATTTGAAACAGGGGGGTATAATCGAAAAATAGAACAACTGAAACTTACACTTCTATCACTCTCGTCTTTCATTGTTATTTTTTCTAATTTAAGTATTCAGTTAAAAGAGGAAGTAAAGAATAAAATTACAGTTATTTCTTCTTGTTAATGGATTTCATTTAAGATTTATTGAAGAGATTTTTGCTTATATTCATTAAAATAAAACCAAACAATTAGAAATCAATAGTACTAAACACATATCTATTAAAATCACATTTTAAATATCAATATGCAAATTAGCCTTCCCGTTCACACTGTAAACCGTTATTTTGTTGTATATATAAATATAATTGCATGTTATTAATATGTGGATATGGTCAACAGCATTAATAATGTAAAACAAATTTATTAATAATTGAGATTTAAATAAAAATAAAATCATTGAGATTGTGATGTCAATAACAAAGAGAATTGTGACTTGAGTAGTAATATAGTTTCGGTTACAGACAGAAAAACACACAATCTCCATTATAATAAGAAGATACAAAAGAATATCTAAATACTCAGATTCTTTTATTTATGTGTTTTTTGTTGTTGTTTTTAAACTAACACCTCCTAGCGTTTTTTAAGGCAGGAAGCCGGGACGGAATTCTGTGAATAGTACCCATTTAAGCAACTAAAGATACTGAAATTAAAATGAATATCAAAATGATTTGATTCGGCATTAAATGACCCGGAAAGGGATGACATGCCGTAAAGCAAAACAATCAACCAACCTACCAACCCATTAGGGATCCGCAGGAGTTGTTGATTGACATTAAAAGGATTTAGTTGACTTTTCTTATCTTTTTCTTCTTTTTCTTCTTTTTTTTTTTTTTTTTTCAATTTAACGCCTTTTCTCTACAATGGCCAAAAAGTAGCCAGTGAGAACTTGAAACCGGCTCCTCAGGTTTCTGTCGGCCACTCAATCATCAGGCATTTCCCACGGGAGAGAAACCACCCAATTGACCCAACTGACGAGCATGTTAACCGACGACAGAAAAGACAAAGAAAATTCAATGTAGTCGATACGGTCATTTACTGTTCTTATTCTATGGCTTGAAGAATCCAGCGGGTTTGCTTGGACATGTCAGGAGGATGGACAAAGGCTTCATCCCCAAAGACTTACTATATGGCGAATTAGCGGAGGTCACCCGGCCAGTAGGGAGACTACGCTTGCGCTTTAAAGATGTCTGCAAAAGAAATATGAAGACATGCCATATTAACACCAACACATGGGCGGCTTGTGCAGAAGACCGTGCGACATGGCGACTCCTCGTCAAACAAGGAACGAAAAGGAGTGAAAAGAGAGGAAAGTAGCCACCAGGGAAAAGAGAGCCAACAGCAACTCCATCACTGTTTGTTTGCAGTCACTGCACCAGAGATTGCCATTCAAAAATTGGTCAGTTAGACAGTTGCAGATTTTTTAAATGGACACTACGCCATCGTCTTTAGAAGACGGAAGGATGCCAATACCAGATTATATGGCTTGAAGAATCCCACGGGTGGACACACATGTATAAACTAGGGTATGGAGGTGCGTGGTGTAATGTTTAGAGTCATAGGAAATGGACTCGTCGACCCGAGTTCAAATCCTGGACGAGGCTGTTTGCATTTTACCTAGAGCTAATACCCTTGGGAAAGGAATGAATCTATATATCCCCCCCCCCCAGTTATGGGTAAAATAGAAGGGCAGACTGGTCTCTTTAACCTTGCATACATAACTAGTCTCTGAGAAGGAAAACTCTGAATCCAAACCTGTTGAACTCCGCTTAAGGAATTTACCTTGTGTCGCATCCTGCTCGTGCGGAGGGGTTGTTAAATATATATATATATATAAACCAGGGTCACTCTCTGCCGGTTGAGTATATAATTTTCTAGGCGACACATTATGGAGAACCTCAGCAGTTAACAAAAACGGCTGGTCGTGATCCTTTTGTTCAGGCGAGACTCACAGTTCCACGGTTTATCAACCAAACGCGCCATTCTCAACTTGCACAGAAGTGTAGAATGGGGAAACGTCTTCAAATAACAATAAATAATCCTAATATATATATATATATATATATATATATATATATATATATTCAATTGGTTTGAATGCTATAATTACAGTTGGTTGGTTTGGTTGGCTGGCTTTTACGGCATGTCAACCTCTGTTGTGTTATTTAATGCTGAAGACGTTTTTGTTTTCATTCTTGATGGGTAATCAATTTTTTTTAAACTCAATTTTTAAAAAACACTTTTTTAAAACTTATTTTGTTCTATTTAACCCATAGATGGGATCCTAACAGGTACTACCACTTTGGATCATAGTGGACCTGAGATTAATGGTGGTCAAGGGATACTACACACTCCTCGGAGTTCCAGAATTGAAAATTTATCATCAGATAGAGTTTAACATCATACCCAGAACATTAATACCATTCTAGCACATATATGATAAAAAGTTTTGGGGTTTGCCATAAGAGCAATATTGGGTTGTAACAACCATATAGATGGAAGCGCGTGGTGTAATGGTTAAAAGTCATGGAAAATGGACTCGTCGCCTCGAGTTCCAATCCTGGGCGCGATAATTGCATTTAACTTAGTGCTAATACCCTTGGGAAAGGTATAAATCCTACTCTCCCTCCAGCTATGGATAAATAGTAGGGCAGACTGGGCTCTTGAACCTTGGTTAGGCAACCGGTCTCGGAGAAGGAAAACTCTGAATTCAAACCTGTTGAACTCCGCTTAAGAAATTGACCTTGTGTCATATCCAGCTCGTGCGGAGGTGTTGGTAAATAAATATATAAAAGGTTTTGGGGCATGCCATAAGAGCAATAGGGTCGGGACAATCATATAGGTGATAGGGCTTGATGTGACCAACCGATTGATCGTAGGAGGCCTCTCCGATCGCCCGTCTAGCTTAAGTAAGGGTCAAATTGGAGTGTTGCATTTCACGGACTGCTCAGCCACCAGGGCGCATCCTTAAACATTGGGATAGGGGAGGTCTTACCCCTCTGCAGAGGCGCAGTCGGTATATCGCAAAGCCTCAACCGTCAGGGCTTGATAATTACAGGTGATTGGTTAAGGTCATTGATTCAATAAACAAACAAAAAAATCTTTCAACTCCATTAAGTGTCGGTTTTTTTAAGACCTTTTTACATGAAGAAACAACTTAAGTCGCCCCTGATGATCGACCTTTTGAACGCGAGTGTAGCTGTCACTCAAAAGGAGACTATGCGAGCCTTAGAAGTTGTGTGTGTGAGGGCTGAAAGAGTGAGGCTGGGCGGTGGGGGTTGGGGGGCATCAAGTCTGATAATAAGTGCTGACGTAGCAAGTGGGGTCAAAGGGCAGGTGATCTGTTTGAAATTTGAAACCAAATTCTCAACTCAGAAAAATCAACATGAAATTGTGCAACCTTCCTCAGTCTGTCTGTCTGTCACAAAACAAATTCTGCAATTTAGTGTTGATACTAATCTCGGTCTGTCTGTCTGTCTGTCTCTTCCACACAAACACACACATACACATACTCATTTACACTTACACACAACTACAAAATTGTAATGGGCAAAGTGTAACTCTCTCTCTCTCTCTCTCTCTCTCTTCTCTCTCTCTCTCTCTCTCTCTCTCTCTCTCTCTCTCCACATACACATAACATACACTCACACACACTTCAATAAAATGTAATGAACATAGTGTAGCATCTCTCTCTCTCTCTCTCTCTTCTCTCTCTCTCTCTCTCTCTCTCTCTCTCTCTCTCTCTCTCTCTCTCTCTCTTCCATACAAACACACACATACGCATCACACATATACTTGCAAATACACTACAAAATTATAATGGGCAAAGTGTAACTCTCTCCTCCCCACCTCTCTCTATCTCTCTCTCCTCTCTCTCTCTATATATATATATTATCTATCTATCCCTCTCTCTCCCTCTCTATCTCTTTCTCTCCCATACACATACACACACACACACACACAACTACAAATTATAATGGACATAGTGTAGCATTATCTTCTCTCTCTCTCTCTCTCTCTCTTCTCTTCTCCTCTCTCTCTCTCTCTCTCTTCTCGTCTCTGTGTGTGTGTGTGTGTGTGTGTATGTTGTATGTATAAGAGTGCGCACATATGCGTGTCTGTGGCTAGAATAATTCCAAGTAAAACATCTAGTGGTGAAGTCCCAATTCACGTAGAGTCCCTCTTTTTTGGCATTACTAGTCCCCCTGACCCGGAGTGGTAGTACCTGTTAGGGTCCCATCTATGGTTAAACAGATTGTTTTTAATGAGTATTAATAATGTATTTTTTTAAAAATGAGTTTGTGTGTGGTGTGTGCTTACAGATATTAACTATGCTCAATCTAGTCTGGCACAAGGCCACAATAGAGAGGGCATTGCAATGATTAAATTATAACTCGACCCTGATATTTTCAGGGCCGGGTATGCTCAGTCGGGTAGAGCGTTTCGGGCTAGAAACCACAATGTTCCTAGTTCGATACCGGCTCTCGCCAATCAGCGTTGGAGTAGGCACAGGGATCTGTGCGGTAAAGTGAGGAGTTGATGGTAGGTGTGGCGCTCCACTCAGACGCAACCAATACTCTTGGTCTAGCGCTAGTGAAAAGGGGATAGACTCCCTCGCTGATTGGCTGATAACTGACTTTAGGCCACCCCAACGCTTTTACTTTACTTTACTTGGCAACTATTAAATGAGCTAACATTTAATTCACGGTCGATATCTCAACACAGTACGGGTTATTTCCTATGATCCAAATAAACAAAGGGAACCACTCTTGACTGATAAATTATTTATTTATTTATTGATCTACTTGGAAAAAAGAAGACGAGGTTAGGGTTAGGGTTAGTTTAATGGGAAATGAATAAATAAATTATCAGTCAAGAGTGGTCCCCCTTTGTTTATGTTGGAGTTATAGGATATAACCGTACCGGGGAACTAAAGAGGTATGTTTAGATCAGAAAATATGTTGCCAGAAGAAGAAGCCTCGATCTGGAACAAGAGCCACTCTTTGTGGTCACTCGGCATAACTGTTTGGATTTAACGGTTGACTGGTTGATTGGATTTAACGACACATCAACCCATGTTGGGTTATTTTATGCCGAAGATTTTTTTTAGTTTTACTAATTCATGTTCGTTATTCAATTTTTTAAATACATTTTAAAAACTCATGTTTTTAATCAATTTAACCCATAGAATAAACCCTAGCAGGTACTACCCTCCGGGTTAAAAGTGTTGTTCTTGTTTGAAGTATATAGGAGTGCGTTAGTCTTGTGTGACCAATGCGTAATTGAGATACAATGATTGTTCCCATCTAGACTTCTTAACTCTTAACATCCTTACCACTCATTCAACCCGTCAGAAGTCACAATCGTTTTCCTAATCTGCCTTAATGATAGCCTTTTGTTTAATATAATATTAAACATATCTAGAAGTCTTTGATTTAAGGAAAATAACAGGTAACTTTAAATGAAAATGCCATTTTTAGCCATTTATTGATAAATGCTTATAGGAATCGGGCTCTGGACTTAGAAACTTCTCAACAGGATGTTAAGAGTTTTTAAAGCGGGTCTCCAGTCTCCCAAAGTGGGTTTGATTAAGAAGAGTTTCTTGTGGATGTTGTTATTCATTTTTTAAATACATTTTTATTACTCATTTGTTTATCTATTTAACCCATAGAATAAACCCTAGCAGGTACTACCACTCCGGGTGAACCTGGGAGTAATGGCAATGAATGGCTATTCTCCATTCCTCAGAGCTCTTGGATTGGAACCTCATTCCATGAATAAATGTTTAAGAGTCGAAAGTGTTTGACATGTTTCACGCTGTGGTGGTTGTTCTTGTTTGAGTATATAGGAGTCCGTTAATCTTGTGTGACGAATGCGTAATCGGGACACAATGAGTTGTTCCTTTCTAGACTTCCTTAAATTTGGTCACCAGCCTCCCAAAGTGGGTTTGATTTGGAAGAGTTCATTGTGGATGTTGTTATTCCAGCGTTGTTGCCATTTTGTATGAAGAAATCTATCAATTTTAAGTTTCAAGAAGTCAGTATGTGGATCTTGAACTTGTCGGGGATCAAATCTAGAGCGATTTAGCTGCAGAGTCCTCTTTCATCCCCATCAGTCCTATATGGCTTTGGTCCAACCATATCATAATCTCCTTAGAGTTAACAAAGTGGAGTGTTGCATATCATGGGCCTACGCAGCCCCCATCATTCCATGCAGTACAGGGTCGCCAACGCACGGTTACACAGGTGACCCCATTGGAGGAGGGTTCTTGTCCCTCGCAGAGGGTGCAGTCGACGTATTTCTATGTCTCATGGACAGGGTTTTAGACTGATTTTTGAGATTCGGCAAATATTAAGCATTAAACATTACAAGTCGCCACGCAGGGCCAGAGAGTGACGGCATTGGAGGAGGGTTCTTGTCCTCCTGCAGAGGGCAGTCGACGTATTCTATAGTCTCACTGGACAGGGCAAGACTGCTTTTGAGATTCGCAAATATTAAGCATTAAGAATACAAGTCGTTACGCACGGCCATCAGGTGACACCCATTGGAGGATGGGTCTTGCCCCTCTGCAGAGGTGCAGTCGACGTATTCTACAGCCTCAGCCGACAGGTCTAGGCTGGGGTTTTTTTATGATTAACAAACACTAGGCAAAACAATCTCCATTTTTTCTCACCTACTCTTCTGAACGAGAAGGGTTTCTTGTTCCATTTGAGAAAAGAAAGAACAAAAATCCAAAAGAAAGGACTGAGTTGTTTGTGAAAAGTCAACAGCGACGTATGATCAATAATCGACTAAAAAAAATCTTTTGTGTAAAAAAAAAAAAAAAAAAAAGAAGAAGAGAAGTGATAATCTAAGGACAATGAACATACAGGTGAATCAGCTTTGAGAGAAACAGCATTACTCGCTTGAGTGACAAGAGGCGACAAAATGAGAGATGTGTTCGATCTTGAAATGAGAGATTGAGAAGGCTTATATATATATATATATATATATATAATATATTATCTGTTGAACAAATATCAGACAAGTGTCTGTCCATCGTCACATATCTGGACACAGCTCAGGCCATATGTATGTTGCAGTATAACGGAAGAATAATGTCAAGTATTACCCTCCTCTCTCTCTTATATATTTATATATTATATATACAATATATATATATATATTATATATATAGAGAGAGAGAGAGAGGAGAGAGAGAGAGGAGGGAGGGGAGGGGTAATACTTGACATTATTCTTCCGTTTATACTGCAACATACATATGGCTGAGCTGTGTCCAGATATGTGACGATGGGACAGACACTGTCTGATATTTGTTCAGACATGCATATATATATAATAATATATTTATTGTGTGTGTGTGTGTGTGTGTGTGTGTGTGTGTATATATATATATATATATATAGTTATATATAGTATACAATACATTTAAGGTGCATTATTTATCATTGGTCTATGTGTGAGAGAGAAAGACAGAGATAGATAGACAGACAGACGGACAGCTGGACCCAATAATCAACGACAGTCGACCGGAATTTCCAGACATTCGAGCTAGAACTAATGTATGATACCCCCCCCTCTCTCTCTCTCTCTCTCTCCTCTCTCTCTCTCTCTCCTCTCTCTTCTCTCTTCTCACACACACACACACACAGTACGCACGCACGCACGCACACGCACGCACATACATACATACACACTACAATAATTCTTCTCATCTCTCTCTCTCTCTCTCTCTCTCTCTCTCCTCACTCATTCTCTCTCTCTCTTCTCTCTCTCTCTCTCTCTCTCTCTCTCTCTCTCTCTTTCTCTCTCTCTAAGTGGGGGATAATTTTTAAGCCCGTTTTTTTTAAAACAATAAGGCTTACGCACTCACACTCATCTTTCAGCCAGGCAAGAGGTGGAATGTGTTTTATGGAAAGAAAAGAAATTTTTCATCGTTTGTTCTATAATTTCCTGACCGATCTGCGCACACCTTGTTAGGGGGTCAGACAGTTTCAGATTAGGCACGACCGACATTGCCGAGTGCGTTCCCCTAATTATAGAACAAGAGTGGTCGGACCAAGGTAAGGGGGACCAAAGAAATCAAAAGGTTTACTGGTTTATTTTTATTTTACGGAGTCGTTTAGAGAATTTTAATAATTTTTTAAAAGTGAAATAGAATAACGGATTTAATACAACTATCGGAAGTAGGGGTCTATTTTCTTATTAAAAAAAAGACGTAACAAAAAGAATGAGAGTCTTTGGTAGAGGGGGGTAGGGAACGGATTAAGGGCATTTCAGTTTATTTCAATCGGGAAAATGGATTTGATATACGAGGAAATTGATCTAAGAGAGAAAATGAATTTAACTCGTAAATCAAGGCCCCCCGCTCTCTCTCTCTCTCTCTCTCTCTCTCTCTCTCTTCTCTCTCTCTCTCTCTCTCTCTTATAGATAGATAGATAGATAGATTAACTAATCCCTCAGCACGAGCAGGATTTGACACAAGCTCAATTTCTTAGGCGAGGTTTAAAGGTTTGAATTCAGAGTTTTTCCTTCTCCTAGACAGGTTGCCTGTGTATATATATATATATATTATATATATATATATATATATTATACAGAGAATTAACACCTGTCTGTCTGTCTGTCTGTCTGTCTCTGTCTCTCTCCTGTCTCTCTCTCTTTGTGTATGTGTGTGTGTATGTTGAATGAGCAATGTGTGTGTGCGCGCTTGTACGTACGCGTGGAAGATATATACGTTTTATATGTAGTTTATTTGTATATATGCATACGTGCATACAGAGAAATGCATTCATCAATCTCTCTCTCTTCTCTTCTCTCGTCTCTCTTCTCTCTCTCTCTCTCTCTCTCTCTCTCTCCCTCTCTTTCACACACCACAACACACATAATTACAATAATTGTAATGGACATAGTGTTACATACTCTCTCACATACATATACATATATACGCACATTCACACAACTACAATACTTATCATGGTCAAAATGTATTCTCTCTCTCTCTCTCTTCTCTCTCTTCTCTCTCCTCTCTTCTCGTCTCTCTCTCTCTCTCTCTCGTATCCTATCTATCTATCTATCTATCTATCTATTTCTATCTCTATTTCTCTTTCAGACTCAGACACACATACATACCCATACAAACATATACTCACACACACACTCTCCCATGTTATCAACTTTGTTGTGTTTTAAATAAGAGCCATTTTTTACTTGAATTTGAGACCATTTGACACAAGGCCCTCCCCACAGAGTACCAGGTGAGAATTGAAAGATCTCGTAATGACTTGCTGTTCGGGGATCGTCAAACTTTTTAGATTCTTGACCTTTCCATGAAAGCTGTGACCTCCCTTATCAACGCCCTCTCGTCATATACAATAGATTAAATCTATCTATACATATATAAAGGGCAGTTTATGTGTATATCCGGAGGAAACTTTGAAAATAAAACAATTAACGAGAAAGTAAATATATATACACATTGAATATCACCAGGGCTTGGTTTTTTAGCAAAAATAATAAAGATTCTATTTATATTTGTGAAGATAATCAAAAATAAGATTTAAATGATAACAGCATAGAATTTATTTTGCATTTAATATTGTAAATAGTAGACATTACTTTTTCTTTTAGAGTGGCTTGATCAATGCAAGATCTTTTTTTACGTGGGAATATTAATGGGACATCCTGCGAGGGCCCAACGCAGGATTCAGTTATAAATTATTACTGAACCGTGAGTTGAACCCACGCAGGATGCCCCATGGACCTGCGAGACTATCTTTAAAAAATCCCCTTCTACCCGGCGAGCCGGGTAGCCGTTCTAGTATATATTAAGCAAGTGTGCTGTTTCCATGTGCGTTTGCGAGAGAAATTGCATACGAGACCCTGCCGATTGTTTTCTGTATTCCTACGCCATATCAGTATTACTCTTGAGATATAGGGATTGGTTAGTTGGTTGGTTGGTTGGTTGGTTGGTTGGGTTTTAACGCGGCATGTCAACCTATTGGGTTATTGTTTTATTCATTTTTGATGGGTACTCATCTTTTTTTAACTCATTTTTAAACACATTTTTTAGAACTCATTTTGTTATATCTAACCCATAGATGGGACCCTAACAGGTACTACCACTCCAGTTCAGAGTGGACTTGGGAGTAATGGCAATGAAGAGGTATTCCACACTCCACAAAAATCCAAAACTGAAACCTCACCATCAGCGTTAATTGGTTGGCTGGTTGGTTGGTTGGTTGGATTTTTACGTCATGTCAAACCTTAATGGGTCATTTTATGCCGAGGAAATTTTGTTTTATTCATTCTTGATAGGAAATCATTTTTCTGACTCATTTTTTAATACATTTTTGAACTTATTTTGTTCTATTTAACCCATAGATGGGAACCTAACAGGTACTGCCACTCCGGGTCAGAGTGGACCTGGGAGTTGTTACGTTTTTAAGGGCCATTCCTTGGCCTTATAGCAGAAGCACTTATCTGGGGGAATTGGATCCTTGATAAAGAGTCTGTCGATAAGGAATCCTTTGGTTACTAAACTGTTCTCAGTTACTGGTATAAAGTATAAGTCCTCCCTGAGTATTGGTAAAGATCCAGCAATCCTATGCCTGTCCGTCCTCAAAGAGTGCAGTTTTAATTATGCCCAATGTAGGGGGGTGTTAAGTATTCTATTAGGCCAATAGTATTGCTAGTGATTGGTTACAAGAGTCAATCACGTGACCATGGCTAGTCTATAAATCTAGGTGGGTATTTAGAACACATCTTATATCCAAATATGCCAACAGGAGTAATGGTGATGAAGGGGTACTCCACATTCCCCAGACCTCCAGAACTGGAACTTCACCATCAGATAGTGTTTAACGTCATACACGGGACATGAAGACCCTCACCTACTGCCTAGAACATATATGATAAAAAAGGGTTGAGTCTTACCATAAGTGCAATATGGTTGGAGCAATCATATAGAAGCTAAAGCTTGACGTGACCAGCCGATTGATTGGAGAAGCCTCTCCGAACGACCGTTTAGCCGTCTAGTGACCAAAGTGGAGTGTTGCATGTCATGGGCTGCTCAGCTACCAGGGTTCCATCCTTAAGCATCATGGGTCACCATCCATGGCCAACTCAGCAGAGGTGTAGTCATTTATTCTAAAGCCCCAACCAACAGGGCTGAGTGTCGTTGAGAAACATACAACATATTGAATTTAAAAATCATCATAGAAAATATTCAACCTTATCGAAATGCATAGAAAGATATAATAAACGAATATGTCGCATGAAACACAGAGAAAATCTAGCCAATTATTTACCAATAGCTGGATGGAAACTAATTGGATTCATACCTTTTTTGGCGCAATCAGAAATGTAACCTTGTTCAGTATTCGAACTCGTGTCACCGTATCCATATTTAACGATATTAACCATTACACGACTGGGTCCCTAACTCAGAAAAGAAAAAACTGTAAAGTAAGATACATTTGATGACATGTGGTGCAATCGTTAGAGTCGTAGGAAACGGACTCGTCGACCCAAGTTTAAATTATGGATGAGGCTGATAGAATTTCTCATAGTACTTAGGGCCGGGTTAGCTCAGTCGGTTGAGCGTTCGGCTAGAAACCACATGGCTTCTAGTTCGATTCCGGTCCTCGCCAACTCAGCCTATGAGTAGCACAGGGATCTGTGCGGTAAAGTAAGGAGCTGATGGTAGGTGTGGCGGTCCATCACAGACGCTAAAATAATCTCCTTGGTCTAGCGCTAGTGAAAAGGGGATAGACTCCCTCGCTGATTGGCTGATACCGACTTTCGGCCGCCCCGACGACTTACTTATACTCTTGGGAAAGGTATGCATTCAGCTACTCTCCCTCCCTAAATAGTGTATAGGCTAAATAATAGGACAGAGTGGGCTCTTTAAACCTGGCTAGGTAATCAGTCTAGATGAAAAAACTCTGAATTCAAACCTGTTGAACTCCGCTTAAGAAACTTTACCTTGTGTCTCATTCTACTCACGCCGAGTGCAGAGTGGGGGTAGGTATTTACTCAACCCGTTCACCACGGTTAGGATGTGACACACGGTAGCAATTGTGGAGCAACCAGCGAGGATTGAACTCGCTATTCAGTAGTAATAAGTAAAAGTAAGTAAAGTCGTCGGGGTGGCCTAAAGTCGGTATCAGCCAATCAGCGAGGGAGTCTGTCCCCTTTTCACTAGCGCTAGACTAAGGAGATTGTTTTTGCGTCTGAGATGGATCACCATACCTACCACCAGCTCCTTACTTTACTGCACAGATCCCTGTGCTACTCATACGATGAGTTGGCGAGGGCCGGTATATAACTAGGGGCCTTGTGGTTTCTAGCCGAACGCTCTACCGACTGAGCTAAATAGTAGCAATATATATATATATATATATAGATAGATAGATAGATAGATGCGAAATCACTGTCATAGATAGATAGATAGATAGATAGATGCGAAATCACTGTCATAGATAGATAGATAGATAGATAGATAGATACGGAATCACTGTCATAGATAGATAGATAGATAGATAGATAGATAGATAGATACGAAATCACTGTCATAGATAGATAGATAGATAGATAGATAGATAGATAGATAGATAGATAAATAAATATGAACAGACTGAGATAGATAGATAGATAGACAGATAGATAGACTGAGATAGATAAATAAATATGAACAGACTGAGATAGATAGATATGAACATATTGAGATAGATAGATAGATAGATAGATAGATAGATAGATAGATAGTGTTGTATATTTAATACTAAAATTTCTTTCTTGAAAAATATTCTCTGAAAATCTATAAATACGAAAGGAATACGATTTTCTATTGTTCTACATATTTATTAACAAAATACAATAACACGCACATTCCTCTAGACGCACAGGGAGGCAGTATAAATATGCAAGAGCCCCACAACAACAACCACCACCACCACAACAGTAACAACAACAGTAACAATAACCGCCCAACAATAAGACAAATATGCATATGATACATCTATTCATATGCTAGCCTCGGTGACCATTCGTTATTATAATGAGTTCAATTCGTATCCCTTGATTATGACCTTGGGTCAGACTAAGCTATGCTTATTAAATATCCCCCCACCCACCATCCTGGCAATCCGTGTAGATAGGTAGATATAAATACATCGGGATAGATAGATAGATAGATAGATAGATAGATAGAGATGAACACATTGAGATAGATAGATATGAACAGACTGAGAGACAGACAGATAGATAGATGGATGGATGGATGGATATGAACAAACTGTCATAGATATGAACAGATTGAGAGACATATATATATATATATATATATATATATATATATATAATATATATAGAGAGAGAGAGAGAGAGAGAGAGAGAGAGAGAGAAGAGATGAACAGACTGAGATAGATAGATAGATATAACAGACTAGATAGATTAGATAGATAGATAGATAGATAGATAGATAGATAGATAGATAGATAGATAGATAGATATGAACAAACTGAGATAGATAGATAGATAGATAGATAGATATGAACAGACTGAGATAGATAGATAGATAGATAGATAGATAGATAGATAGATATGAACTGACAGATAGATAGATATGAACAGTCTGCGATAGATAGATAGATAGATAGATAGATATGAACAGACTGAGATAGATAGATAGATAGATAGATAGATATGAACAGACTGAGATAGATAGATATGAACAGTCTGCGATAGATAGATAGATAGATAGGTAGATGAATAAATATGAACAGACAGAGATAGATAGATATGAACAGACTGAGATAGATAGATAGATAGATAGATAGATAGATAAATAAATATGAACAGACTGAGATAGATAGATATGAAGATATTGAGATAGATAGATAGATAGATAAATAAATATGAACAGACTGAGATAGATAGATATGAAGATAGATAGATAGATAGATAGATAGATAGATAGATGCAAGAGCCCTACCAGCAACAACTACAGCAACAACCACCACACCACCATCACCCTAGAACAAATATGTACACAATACGTGTAAGAAGAGCTTAAAAATATGCAAATTTGCCCTAGAGCGTTTAATTCATAAGCAAGCCTCGACGACCATTTGCTATTAGAGTAATTTCAATTACTCCATTAATGTGACCTTGTGTCAGACATAGCCGCGATTATTAAATATCCCGTACCCGCCACCCTGGCAATCCGTGCACCGGGTGTGCCGAGAACAAAAAAAGTGAATCCGTTCAAAAAACAAAAAATGTCCTGAAAACAATACATGTCAGTTATTCAATGAATTTTATATGTGACCCCTGGGGTCTATCCCTGTGGCCCACATCACCTCTACTTTTTGGATGACAGACATAGTTATGGACATATGCCTGGGCTGGGGGTCTTGTGGGTTGCCGGTGTCTAGAGGTGGCGGTCAGAGCTCTCTCTCTCTCTCTCTCTCTCTCTCTCTCTCTCTCTCTCTCTCTCTCTCTCTCTCTCTCTCTCTATGAACATTCATATCGGTGCGTCACCAAGAACGCAGCCCTGACTCATAGCTCCCTTTTCTCGCTCTCTCTACGCCCCCCCCTCACATCGTAACCTACATGGGTTCTTTTTTCTTCCACCTCTTTTTAATCACTTGTTGATGGTATCTTGATTATAGTCTCGTCGAGTTTTTTGGGTTTTTTTTTTCATTCAATGGAAAGTGCATACAGCACGTTCTGACTCCTTTCAATATAAAAGGGAGACACGTGTGAGTGCAAGTAGGGGGTCCCCCGTTATTAGCAAAAAAGGGCCCAACGTCGCCTCGGTACTCTTGGCGGAGTTCCGTCCCGGCCTCCTGCCTCAAAAACCGCTAGCCGGTGGCTGCTGGAACAAAAGACACCAGCTACGATTGAAGTCGTAGTCGAAGCGGTGTCACTTGAAAAAAAAAGAAGAAAAAAACAACTTTGGACTTTTTTCCCGAAAACCCATCCCCAAGCCCCCCCCCAACCCTAACCCCCCCTAGTTAAAATTAACAGTTTTATTACAAAATTAAAGGGTTCTGTTTTTTTCTGGAAAAAAACAGAGCCCAAATTATCTATTTATTTTCCCATTAAACTAACCCTAAACCCCAACCCCAATCCCAACCCTAACCCTAAACCCTAAACCCTAACCCTAGTGTGTGTTTTTTTTCAAGTGGCACCGCTTCGGCTACGGACTTCAATCGTAGCTGTTTTTTTTTTTTTTTTTTTTTTCAGGGACGGAACTCCGCGAATATACCTGTCCCCTCTCTTATAATCTTGCCCGTTTATATTACTGGCTCTCGTAGTTTCTTATTCCTTCACCGCTCATTTAGCCCACAACACCTTTGACATTAGTGCTTAACGATAAAACAAAGGACACATGGCCTAGTAGATAAAGGAGTTAGGTTAAGACAGTTCTAAGTGACAGTTATCTCTGGACTGCAGGTTCAATCTTGGTCATGGGCAGCAGTAACATACAATAATAATTAACACAGCTTAATACCTGTACCCCAGCTATGGTTAGCGGAATGAGAACAGGATACCCCCGTTGATCTAATAAAGGGTTAGGTTCAAAGTTCCGTGATGGCTCCCGATTACGATAAGAAGGTTCCCGAGTCCGAAAAGAAGGTTCCCGAGTCCGACAAGAAATACCTGAAGAAGTCCGGAGGGTACATCGACAACAATGAAGTACAGACAACAATGAAGATGAGGACAATAGTTCGAATAACGCAGATAATACTAAAACAAAGCTTCGGGTAACTCTATAGACATAATTAATGCTCTTGTACCTTAATCTTCCGACCGTTATTATCTTGCAACACCCCCTGGTTTAAAATGAGACCGTCCAAATCTTCCGAGAATGAAATGCAAAAATGTCAGTCCTGATTATCTGGTATCGCTTATCCACCGAATTCTTATTTCTCATGAGTGTTCTCACCTCAACTAGATAATGGAGCATTCCGTTTTTATTAAAAAGAAAGAGAAGAAAGAAATAGAGTAGGGAAAAGATAGCTAAAGGGGTGAGCACTTTGAAGCGATAACACTTATCTGTTTCAATTGAAAATAATGAAAATATGAAAAGAAGGAAAGAAAGAAAAAAAGATTGAGAGAGAGAGAGAGAGATAAATCAAGATTATTATACTTTTTACATATTGAACTATTCTGCCATAGCTCTTAAGTAAACGTATCAAACGTTGTAATAATTAAATCATCATAGTGTGTGATATCTACAGTTCCTGTTAGTAGACATAATTGATATTCTTGTTCCTTAATCTTCCGACCGTTATCATCTTGCAATACGCTCTGTCCAAATCACCCAAGATGAAATGCAAAAATGTAAATCTTATTCACAGAATTCTTATTTCTTATGAGTGTCGTCGCCTCAGCTAAATAATTGACCATTCTGTTTTTATTATAAAGAAAGAAAGGGGAGAAAAAGGACAGGTTACACAGAACAAATATAAGAAAAAAAAGAAAGAAAGAGAGTAGGGAAAATATAGATATATGGGGTGACCACACGGAAGCGATATCGCTCATCCGTTTCAATTGAACATAATGAAAACAAGGAAAGAAAAAAATGAGTGAGAGTTAAATCAAGAATTTTTATATATTGAACTATTATCAATAGCTCTAAAGTAAACATATCAAACGTTGTAATAGATAGATAGATAGATAGATAGATAGATATATTTCTCTTATTTATTGGATGATCCACATGAATAGATAGATAGATAGATAGATAGATAGATAGATTTCCCTTATTTATTGAATGATCCACATGAATAGATAGATAGATAGATTTCCCTTATTTATTGAATGACCCACATGAATAAATAGATAGATAGATAGATAGATAGATAGATAGATTTCCCTTATTTATTGAATGACCCACATGAATAGATAGATAGATAGATAGATAGATAGATAGATAGATAGATATATTTCCCTTATTTATTGAATGACACACATGAATAGATAGATAGATAGATAGATTTCCCTTATTTATTAAATGACACACATGAATAGATAGATAGATAGATAGATAGATAGATAGATAGATAGATAGATAGATTTCCCTTATTTATTAAATGACCCACATGAATAGATAGATAGATAGATAGATAGATTTCCCTTATTTATTGAATGACCCACATGAATAGATAGATAGATAGATATATAGATTTCCCTTATCTATTGAATGACTACATGAATAGATAGATAGATAGATAGATAGATAGATTTCCTTATTTATTGAATGACACACATGAATAGATAGATAGATAGATAGATAGATAGATTTCCCTTATTTATTGAATGACACACATGAATAGATAGATAGATAGATAGATAGATAGATAGATTTCCCTTATTTATTGAATGACCCACATGAATAGATAGATAGATAGATAGATAGATAGATTTAATGACCACAATAGATAGATAGATAGATAGATAGATAGATAGATAGATTTCCCTTATTTATTGGATGATCCACATGAATAGATAGATAGATAGATAGATAGATAGATAGATTTTCTTTATTTATTGAATGACCTCATGATTAGATAGATAGATAGATAGATAGATTTCCCTTATTTATTGAATGACCACATGGATAGATAGATAGATAAATAGATAGATAGATAGATAGATAGATTTCCCTTATTTATTAAATGTCCACATGAATAGATAGATAGATAAATAGATAGATAGATATATTTCCATTATTTATTGGATAATCCACATGAATAGATAGATAGATAGATTTCACTTATTTATTGGATGATCCACATGAATAGATAGATAGATAGATAGATAGATAGATAGATAGATTTCCTTTATTGAATGACTTTTATACAAAGACAGAAGAGAGGTGGTAAATGGGTGGGGATGGATGATAAGAAAAAAAAGCATAAAAATCACACAAAAAAAATTAGAAAATAAATGGCATTCTTCATCGAGTTTTGTTTTATCCTTCTTTTTTCTTTCTTTCTCAATAAACTTATTTACTTTCTTTTTTATTCGTACTTCTCTTTTCTTTCTTTCTTTCTTTCTTTCTTTCCTTCTTTCTTTCTTTCTTTCTCTCCACTGAATTCGTAGTCGGTTGCAATACATTTTCCAAATTTCACTATTGACGCCGACGCCTGCTGTCGAGAAAATTTCAGCCATTCCAAGATGGCCGCTTCCCTTTGAACTTTGACTCGGTTCGCCCTTCTAACACGACGCCCAAAAGATAATACCGAGACCCTACGTCTTCCAAAAAGAGAGTCACCGTCTCAGTCTGTTTCCTCTATGCATTACAACCATTTATCAGTGCGGCCTTCTATATATCAACGTCAGCTTTAAAGGTTTCACTTGTTCTCTAAGGTGACTTCTAGTGGGGCAGATTAGGCCAATATCCCACAAGAATCTTCCACTTGATGGTACAAGCTTCAAATTTGGTATACATATGCTTCATGGTCCATTTTCTCATAAAAGTACATTAATCACGTTGAAAAAAAAATGGACTCCATTTTTCAAGATGGCCGTCTCATAAAATAGAAAAAAAGGGTTTTCAGTGATAAATGTCTATAAATAAGAACATGCTATTGATCCAAATGTTGGACCAAGTCACCTTTAAGCGCCTCAGGGGCGACCTGGATTCAGAAGGACATGTTTCGCTTTGCACCGTCAACATCCGGTTGTTTGTAAGGCTAAACAAATCGAGAAAAATCATAAGTGGAACATAACTCATAAGTGGAATATAACTGACTTCAAAACAAACGAAAAATCTGGGAAAACCAGCTGGTGTAATGGTTAGTGTCCCCGCCTGTCAGCTTGATAGTCAGGGTTCGAATCACACACAAAGCAGTCTTCCTGTCTATAGCTTTGCTGATGGGGCCTAATAGGCTGAAATGTACATACAGAGATTGATTTTTCTCGATTTGTTTAGCCTTACATTTGAATAGGTATGCCCGCCTAATTCATTAATTATCAATCAATTAATTTTCAAAATTAGGTACGACTTCAATTAAGCACATATTCTCCCCCCCCCAAAAAAATGTGTGTGTGCGTGTGAAATGCAAACATACACCTATATATATATATATATATATATATATATATATAGGGGCTCGTTATGTAATGGTTATAATCTTAGGAAATGGAGTTAAAATCCTGGACGAGGCTGTTTGCATTTAACCTAGCCCTAATATTCTTGGGAAAGACATGCATCCAACTATTCTTCCTCCAGCTATAGATAAATAGCAGAGCAGAGTTGGCTGTTTAACCTTGTTATGTTAACCAATCTAGAAGAAGGAAAACTCTTAATTCAGATCTCTTAAACTCCGCTTAACTATTGACCTCGTGTCACATCATGTGCGTTGGTAAATACATATATATTTATTTATTTTTAGAGAGAGAAAAACATCTTTGCAAATAAATTGTTATGCCATTCAATAAAACAATAAAACAAAGTAAAAAATGAAAAAAAAGGTCAACATTAAAAAAAATGGAATTCAGCTAACAAGAGTGAAATCGAACTATATATTTAAAGATGGTCAGATGCCAAACGAAATGACCTACTACCAAACAATAACATCAAGTCGTGCGGATAGCACGGATTCCCTGCCACTCGACTATATCGGTCATCACTCCTGGCAGCCACCCCACCAAAAAAAAAAAAAAAAAAAAGAAAAAAAAAAGAAAAACATTATTATCAGTCTCTATATTCTATTATTCTAGGTATATATATAAACAATAACATTGGCTATCAAAATGTTTTTTCAAAATCGTTGAAATATACACATCCCTAGTGGAGGGCCAAAAATTAGGTGCCGAACATGTATGCCGAAAAGGGAGTCCCTTAAGTAAAAATTGTGGGTCACACTTGCAAACCGTCGTCAAAAAAAACTTATTTGGTGGTCCCCCATGACAGTTTAACTACAGTGTATGAGTGAACTTTTTTGCGAATTGGGTTACGGTTTAGGTTTATGTTTAAAAAAAAAAAACAAAAAAAAAACAAATTACTATACATTTAATGCTGAAAAATATTTTTTTTAAAACCAAATTTAATTGAAATTATACATTGCAATACTAACACAAACAATTGAGGCTAATGTGTCTACCGTTGAATTCAATAATCAATTTCAATGATTAATTAAATGTATAGTAATTTGTTTTTGTTTTTTGTTGTTGTTTTTTAAGCAACACGTAATTAAAAACAACCTTAATCCCCAAACCCCTAAACTGTAACCAAATTCGCAAAAAAGTTCATTCATACACTGTAGTTAAACTGTCATTGGGGGACCACCAAAAAAGTTTCCGTTTTAATTTTGACGACGATTTGCAAGTATAACCAAATTCTGATATTGTATAAAGTACCTGTTAAAAATTACTTAAGCAGAATATCTATCATCTAGATGTAGATATAATCTAAATAACTTATATCTAGATAAGAATAATTAATTAGCATAATTTTATCTATTTTGTTATTGTCGAAAGAACTACAAATCCAAGTGAGTATTCAGTAACCATTAGTATTTTTGTAATTTAACCAATTACAAAAATACTAATGGTTACTGAATACTCACTTGGTTACCTCATTTTGGGAATGCCCTTACTTTAGAGGTACCAGATTCTACCCCAGCTATGGTTAGCGGAATGACAAGAAAGTTCCCGAGTTCGAAAAGAAGGTTCCCGAGTCCGAGAAGGTTCCCGAGTCTGACAAAGAAAAACCTGAAGAAGGCCGGAGGACACATCGGCCGAAATGTTGTACAAATAACAATGAAGATGAGGACAATAGACCGAATAACACAGATAATACTTACCAGGGTCTTTTTACAATACCACAATTTTTCCTTTAATGGAACCACTCCCCCTTTTCTACATACCTACGGTACCTAGACTTTAACCCCACCACCACCAACTTCCCTCCAAATGGCATTTTTTAATTATTTTATAATTGCTGTTATATTTTTCCACGCGCGCGTTATCCTGATTATAAGTATCTAGTACGCTGCTTTGAAACCAATTGTAACAATCGCATTTTAATATGGGGATATTCACTTACTTTGGTTGGTTGGATTTTACGACATGTCAACCCATGTAGAATTATTTAATGCCGAAGATGTTTTGTTTTATTCATTTGTTGTGTTTGTATAGCATTTAATTCTAAGACTAACAGCAACAAATAAATAAATTAAAACTTAGTTTAAGTCTAACAATTTATTAACGAGCAAATAAAACAATGAGTAACAATATAAAGTCCTTCCTGTGTATAGAATTAAGTTTGAGGGACTTACCGGCGTGCTGAAGAAGATATCTGGTATCTTAGGGTGATTTCTTGAAGAGGATTTAAAGTCGCTGCCTCGTCGGATCTGGTCCGGGGTCTCTTCTGTGATTTTTTGTATTTTGCGCCAAATTTTCTGGGCTTGTCACGTGATTAGTATATCCAATCACAGAAAGCCTCTCACACACTCAACTCCACACACAGGAATTACCATTTTAACGAGCCAACACAAGTTTTTTTTTTTAACTCGTTTTTTTTTAAACTCATTTTTTCTATTTAACCCATAGATGGGACCCTAACACTCCCTAGAGCTCCACTGGAAACTTTTAGCGTTAGATGCAATTTAACGTTGTACCCAGGCCACCTAACTTACTTTAAAATGACATCTCTGGTTCGTTACCGGCCCTCACCAACTCAGCGTATGAGTAGCACAGAGATCTGTGCGGTAAAGCGAGGAGCTGATGGTAGGTGTGGCGGCCCGTCACAGACGCTAAAAAACAATCTCCTAGTTGTGACTCGAAACCTCGACTGCCAAGCGAGGTTTCGAGTCACACACGGAGCTTTCTCCCATGTCTATAACCTTGTTGATGAGACCTAATGGGTCGAAATGTACATTCAGGGATTGACATTTTCTCGATTTGTTTAGCCTTACATTTGAACATATATGCCCGCGTAAATTCATTAATTATTAACTAATTAATTTTCAAAATTAGGTATGACTTCAATTAAGCACATATCCTCCAAAAATTGTCGGCTAAAAAAGCCATACCAAACACATTGTTTGTTTGTTTACTTCTCACACTGTCGTGTAGCAAGTCACCATAAGTGGAATATAACTGACTTCAAAACAAACGAAAAATCTGGAAAAAAAAACAGTTTGTGTAATGGTTAGAGCCCCCGCCTGTCAGCTTGACAGTCAGGGTTCGAATCACCATAGTAAATAAACACATTGTTTATTTACTTGCTCTCATATATATATATATATATATATATATATATATATATATATATATATATATATATATATATATATATATATATATATATCCCAGTCTGCCCTTCTATTTACCTTTTTAAGGAGAGTAGTTGGATGCATCCAAAGTATAATGGCGTTATGAGAAATGCAAACAACCTCGTCCAGGATTTGAACTCGGGTCGGCGGGTCCATTTCCTACGATTCTCAAAAACTATCAAGTATCTATACAAAAAATGTAAATATAAGCGTACACAATTCCCTAACCTCTAGTCATGAAATAACCCGAGCCTCTTTGACATGATTGAATTCTAACGGCAAATTCAATCATTCAAGCGATGAAACTGTCTGAATATTTCAATGTTTATTTACATCACTTTCAGAAAACTGCAAACGAAACATTGATCATAATCACTGTCATAATATTCGTCTGTATTCATTTCCACCAAAATCATTCAAAAGTTTCAACACGGCCTGAAACATTCTTTTAATCGGTGCCCCAAATGTCGACCGAAACGTTATCGCGTCCTCGGTACGAACGATAAATCTTTTAGGGGTCACTTCGCCGGCGCGTGTAACTAGGTCCAGCTGTAGTATACGCGTCGACATCAAGGTGTGTTTCTTCCTTTCAGAACTGACTTTTAATAAGTCCCCCTATCCTCATAGGGGCAGGGTGCAAAAGAAGCCACTTCCACTCGCTTTTTTTTTTCTTTCTTTTTTTGCGGGGTGGGGCGGTTGGCGGTGACGTGCGTTCTCTCTGTTATGGAGGCGAAGACGAAAGTAGCCCATTCTCGTAAATCAATGGAGAAAGCATGAGATAAGCGTTGAAAAGAAAAAGAAAAGTTCCATCGGAAAGATTCATTGGAACATGTTTGATCAATTGAGGTCAAAACGAAGACGACCAGCTGAGCGGACATTTTGTTTCGTTCTAATGAGACCCTTTGAAAGGGGTTTAGATACAGGCCCGGTTCGCTGAGTGCTAAGTCAAGACCCTCTAAGATATCTTAGAAGGCGCTGGCTAAGCCCGATTAAATCAAAAGGTTCTAAATAATAATGAATTAGCTTTGTCTCGTACCGTGTTTCGACCCAAAATAAGACAGATTTTCACTCCGAAATATAACCCTAGGGCTTATTTTCGTGGGATATACTATTCTTCAAATATCGATAAACAAAAATAAAAATGAAAAATGAATCAGCTTTGTCTCGTACCGTGTTTCGACCCAAAATAAGACAGATTTTCACTCCGAAATATAACCCTAGGGCTTATTTTCGTGGAATGTCTTATTCTTCAAATATCGATAAACAAAAATAAAAATGAAAAATGAATCAGCTTTGTCTCGTACCGTGTTTCGACCCAAAATAAGACAGATTTTCACTCCGAAATATAACCCTAGGGCTTATTTTCGTGGAATGTCTTATTCTTCAAATATCGATAAACAAAAATAAAAATGAAAAATGAATCAGCTTTGTCTCGTACCGTGTTTCGACCCAAAATAAGACAGATTTTTCACTCCGAAATATAACCCTAGGGCTTATTTTCGTGGAATGTCTTATTCTTCAAATATCGATAAACAAAAATAAAAATGAAAAATGAATCAGCTTTGTCTCGTACCGTGTTTCGACCCAAAATAAGACAGATTTTCACTCCGAAATATAACCCTAGGGCTTATTTTCGTGGAATGTCTTATTCTTCAAATATCGATAAACAAAAATAAAAATGAAAAATGAATCAGCTTTGTCTCGTACCGTGTTTCGCCCAAAAATAAGACAGATTTTCACTCCGAAATATAACCCTAGGGCTTATTTTCGTGGGATATACTATTCTTCAAATATCGATAAACAAAAATAAAAATGAAAAATGAATCAGCTTTGTCTCGTAGCGTGTTTCTCCCAAAAATAAGACAGATTTTTACTCTTAGATATAATTAATTATTATTTTATATTAATTATTAATTATTAATTAATTAACTTTCATAAATTAGGTTCGACTTCATTTAAACACATATTCTCCCAAATATTGTCGGCTGAAAATAGCCATATCACAAACATCGTCTGTTTGTTTACTTCTCTTAGATATAAATAGGGTGGCCCCAAAATCGTCTGCTCGCGACAGATTTTTTGTTTTAAAAACGAATTAAAATTAATCAAATCGATTATTTAAGGTCAAACTTTTGTCTAAATCGATAAATAGTAACATAATGACCATCATTAAAAAAAGAAAAATATCATTACATATACATTTTTTTTTAAACATTCAAAACGATTTTTTCGGCCAATTTCTATCGCTTTCGGTTTAAGACGCTGGTTTAAAATGGCTTAAAATGGCTTTTTAACAAATTTAATGTAACATTCGCGATTGCAAAAAAAATTACCAAAAATCAGGTAATTATCCGATTTTAATGAAATTTTCAGTATTGATTTATCAATTAATGAATTTTATAATGCATCAGTTATTTTATTTCAAAACTTTAATTAAGTATTTTTGCTATGAATATATAAAATTCATTTAAAATATGAAAAGCCTGATGTTAAGTTTAAAATGTTAAATTTTTAGATTCATGAAATAGATATCTATTTAATGCAAACAAAAAGTAATAAGTTTTGAAGAAAAACACTATTGAAAATTTACCCACCCCCCTGCGCTTATTAAGCAGAAAAATATCGGTGTATAATTTTTTTTTCTTTATAAGCTATTAAGCCAATTAAATAATTATCGAAATAAGTAAAAAAGAAATCTCATAAATTTATTTTTTAATTATTTTTTACATTTTTTTTTCCGATTTTCAGGACTTATTTTCTCATAGAAAAGCCACCGTAATTTTTTTTTTTCTATTCAAAAACTTCGGTCTTTTATCGCTTTATTTATACTGTAATTAGTACAGAAAATGACCAGCTCGAAAAAATGTTACGCCCCCAAAATAAGGGGGGGGGGTCAAAATTAAGTGACCTGAAAAAAATGAGAAAGTTTTGAAATAAAATAAATAATGCATTATAAATATCATTCTTTGATAAATAAACACTGAAAATTTCATTAAAATCCGATAATTCCCTGATTTTTGGTAAATTATTAGAGGGGGCTAAATTCATTGTGTCAAAAACGCATTTTCGGCTAATTTTGGGCCACCCTAGATATAACACTGGCTTATTTTCGGAGGATGTCTTATTTTTTCAGATATCGAAAAAACAAAAATAAGACAGCTTTTTTTCTTTTCTTTTTTTTTTTTTTTTTTTTTTTTTGCCCGAAAAGGAATGAAAAAAGAGCCAGAAAGAAGGAGAGACAACAACAACCCCAGCAAGCGTCACTGTGTGTATGTAGTCACTACACCAGAGATTGCCATTCAAAATTTGGCCTGTTCAACCACTCGCGCAGATGCAGTTATGGGAGGGGGGAATAGACACCATACCATCGTCTTTAGCAGACGGAAGGATGCCAACAACAAAGGAGACCCTTTGAATGGGGTTTAGATACAGGCCCGGTTCGCTGAGTGCTTAGCCTGATTGGTACTATTCGCAGAGTTCCGTCCCGGCCTCCTGCCTTAAAAAACGCTAGGCGGTGTTAGCTTTAAAAAAATTGTCGATATTTGAGAGGATTCTTTGTACAATTTTGGGACCATATGACCTTTAGGCACCCCTTTTGCGGTCTCGATTCTTGGGGACATTTTTTCCATTTAACCCGTCAAAATCCGGTTAATTGTTAACAGACGATTTTTGGATTTTTTAAATTATAAAACGAACCCCTAACCCTAACCGGCTGACTTCTGATTTAGGTCGGAAAATTAAAACGGAAAGTTTTTTGGTGGTCCACAATGACAGTTTAACTACAGTCTATGAATTAACATTTTGCGAATTGGGTTACGGTTTTAGGGGATTAAGGTTGTTTTTAATTACGTATTGCTTAAAAAAATAAACAACAAAAAACAAAACAAATTACTATACATTTAATTAACCATTGAAATTAATAATTGAATCTTTTATTGAGACAGTTGTTTGTGTTAGTATTGTAATGTATAATTTCAATTAAACTTAGTATAAAAAAATATTTTTCAACATTAAATGTATAGTAATTTGGGTTTTTTGTTGTTTATATTTTTTAAGCAATACGTAATTAAAAACAACCTTAATCCCCTAAAACCGTAACCCAATTCGCAAAATATTAATTCATAGACTGTAGTTAAACTGTCATCGGGGACCACCAAAAACTCTCTGTTTTAATTTTCCGACCTAAATTAGAAGTCAGCCCCCTAACCCTAACAAACCTGATTTTGACGGTGTAAATGAGAAAAGTGTCCTTGTGAGTCGAGATCGCAAAAGGGGTACCTAAAGGTCATATGGTCCCAATTTTGAAATAATCCTAAAGCAGTGTTTTTCAAACTTTCTTTTTTACAGCGAGAGCTAGACTTGGATTTGCGGCCCATTTTAAATAAATGGATAATATGTTAAACTAGCAGGACCTGTGGATATACCACAGTACGATAATTTAATCATTACAACGTTTGATATATTTACTTAAGAGCTATTGCAAATAGTTCAATATGTAAAAAAAAAAAAAAGTATTATAATATTGATTTAACTCAAATGCAAAAATGTAAATCCTGATTATCTGGTGTTGCTTACCCGCCAAATTTTTATTTTTTTTATGTGTGTCGTCACACCAGCTAACTGTTGCCAAATAGTTCAATGTGTAAAAGTATAATCTTAATTTGAATCTCTCTCTCTCTCTCTCTCTCTCTCTCTCTCACTCACTCTCTCTCTCTCTCTCTCTCTCTTCTCTCTCTTCTCTCTCTCTCTCTCTCTCTCTCTCTTAAGACCTGTTGCAATAGTTCAACATGTAAAAAGTATTGTAACCTTGATTTAACTGAAATGTAAATCCAGATTATCTGATGTTGCTTATCCGCCGAATTTTTATTTTTTTATGTGTGTCGTCACCCCAGCTAACTGTTGCCAAATAGTTCAATGTGTAAAAAAAGTATCATTTTAATTTAAATCTCTCTCTCTCTCTCTCTCTCTCTCTCTCTCTCTCTCTCTCTCTCTCTCTCTCTCTCGTAAGCACGCACTGTTCATTGAGGCCCTACTATGGTTGCTTCTGCATCCCTTTGTTTGGTTGTTGACCGTCCTTGTTCAAACGGAGACCTGCCTAGACTAACTAAACAACCCATGGAAAGGGGTCGCGCCGGACCCTACAGCGCCAACCTGCCCGTAACACTATAAATCACCCCCGCCTCTAAATTATGACGTTCGAAACGCCGAGACAAGGCGCGCTTTATTTCGTTCCCTACTGTTTTTAATGGCCAGACAAAAAAATGGCATTTGGTCATAAAATACACTTGTGAAAAGGCGCGCAGAGTTTCTTGTCAAAACTTTGGTCTGCTCTTCTGAAAGCCCCCCCCTCTCTCTCTCTCTCTCTCTCTCTCTCTCTCTCTCTCTCTCTCTCTCTCTCTCTCTCTCTCTCTCTCTTATATATATATATATATATATATATATATATATTGTCTTTACATATATATAAATATAATATATTCACACAGAGAACTAGACTCAATATATATATATATATATATATATATATATATATATATATATATATATATATATCCTTATTAGGGATTCTTGGGCCACTATCTAATTTTCATGAGAGAAAATAAAATAAACGGTCTGCGTTGCCTGACTGAACTACAAAATGACAGGAATGGCGCCTTCTGTTAAGACGGGGGTTTTTTTTTTTTGGGGGGGGGCTGAATTAGACGAGAAATTAACCAAAACGCCAAATAGATGGGCGGATGGCGTGCGCAAGCGATTTAATATTGGCTTTTATTTAATTTTTCGTATTCATGAAGGCACACAGGTTGGGAGAGAAGAGCTCGGTTGGGAACGGGTTAAGAAATTCTTGTCTTTTTCTTAAATTTTGCAACAACGTCCAATGGCTCAACTAGTTTAAAGGTGGGTACCATTCGCTGGGTGATGATAGCTAAAAAAAAACACCTATGAATGAAGTCCCTTGCTGAAGCGGTGCCTGCTGTATATGAAAAATAATTTGTCGATTGAAGGCATTTTTATCGATAAATTATTTTTTTGTGGTTTTAAGGCGTTAGAAGTAAGCCATATTTTTAATAGGTTAAAATATTTACATTTACTTGTCGAAAAAAGACGGGAGGTGGTAAAATATTGAATTAACTTTTTGGGAAAAACGCCTTAAGCGCTTGGTTGTTTGTTTTGTTTTGTTTGGGCGGGGGGGCGGTCAATATTTTCAAAAATATGACTTACTTTTAACGCCTGCAAACCACTAAAAAAATGATCTGTCGATAAAAACGCCTTCAATTGACAAAATATTTTTTCATCACCGTCCAGCGTTTTTTAAGGCAGGAGGCCGCGATGGAACTCTGCGAAAAGTACCTAACGGTGAATAGACAATTGTTCTTGTACGTACGCGAGAATTTATCTATTCTAGATATACCCAAAAGTTCGGCAGCTATTCATTAAAAAAAAATGAATTAGAATTAATTAAATCGATTATTTAAGATAAAACGTTTTTCTCGAAAAGTAGTAACATAATGAGCATCAGTATAAAAAAAAAGTAATATTAAACATGTCATTTATTTTTAATACATTTAAAACGATTTTTTCAGTCAATTTCGATCGCGCTTGGCCGGAAATTCTGCTTAAAATCCGTGTTTACAAAATAAATTGTAACATTCATAATTGAAAAAAAAATTACCAAAAATCAGGAAATTATACGATTTAAATGAAATGTTCAGCATTGATTTATCAGTTAAAGTTAAGTTACCTGAAAAAAAATTAGAAAGTTTTGAAATAAAATAACTGATGCATTATAAAATTTATTTATTCATAAATCAACACCGAAAATTTCATTAAAATCGGACAATTCTCTTATTTTTTATAAATTATTTTCAAACGGTGGGGGTGGGTCAAAAACAAAACAAAGTAAGAGAAGAATGTTTTGTGTATGTTTTGTCAAGTCGGAAAGAGAGAAAGAATGCGAGACGAATTAATTGTTGAGACTTTTGAGGGAAGTCTTTGTTTAAAAATGTCTCTACTTTCTGTATGATTTGTGCGATCTCTTCCCATGATGTTTGTCCGTGTTCGGCAGTTTTCCGATGATGTGTGCAAGGTGCATATGTATTTGGTTATTAAAATATCTTCTAGGAAGGAATGTCCTAGAAACGTCGGAGTCACCAATTTGTGGGGGCCTTGTGTTCGAATGTTTAGGTGAGTGAAGAATATCCGAGTTTTGTATCCCACAATTTAAATGTATGAGACTACGGAAATGTAGTTTCCGTAGAAAACAAAAGAAGACAAAATTGATACAATCAAAAACTTTATATACATAAATACAATTGGTATAGTTTTGTTCTTTCAGCGGTGTTGCAGACTGTATGTGTCTGTAGGTAGTTATGTTTGTAAAGTGCTTATGTATTGTTTACATTTGTTCGTTTGGATGTGTCAACTTTGTAGCAGTTTTGTTAAAACAATGTCTGTGATTGAAACTTGTGTCGTATTAAGAAGGAGAGAGAGAGACAATATGAAACGAAAAAATAGACGGACCTGTTGAGTCGTATTTTATGTCAGCGTCCTCTCTCCATTGTGTCGAGTTAGGAGAACATCCGCCCCCACTCTGTCGAGTTAGGAGCATCCGCTCCAACTCTGTCGAGTTGGGAAGAGTGTAATCACACACTGAAGTTTTTCAGCTCTATGGGCCTTTTTATAATTTTCTTTTGTCATTGTCTACGTGATCATTAAGTTAAATTTAATATTGGAATTTTCAAATATCAGCTGTTTTCTAATGACGTAAATATCGGATGATTTTGTACCTGTGGCATTCCAATGACGTAGATACTGTCAGTGGAATTTAAACAATTGATTCTATTGTTGCTAAAATATTTCCAAACTAATTTTCATTCGATTCTCTTTTGATTACATAATTCTTAACTCATGACATACAATTGTAAAACTAGTTTTAAAACTTTTAAAACTAATTATTTTAATTTGGTCAATTCCACATGCCGTAGAAATATAGGGGCCAATCCCTATAGAACCAATCAACACGCGTGGGAGCCTACTTAACGGTGTCTTTTGATCCTGACGACAAGCAGCAGACTAAGTGTCTATACCCACACTTCGCGTCGCAGCAGGAAGTGGAGGTCAAAATAAGGTTACTAACTGTCGATAACTATTCCAACGGTCAGGCTTGAATTTAGATAATATTTTCCTGATTTGAATTCAAATCTACCTTCTACACTAACCGCCCAAAACCGACGGTACGTCCATCAATATGTAACAATAAAATAAAAAAAAAGGAGTCAATTGTAAAAATGATATTTCATTGCTGATTTCTTACAATATGCTAAAATAATCAAATGATACAAGTAAAGATAAAATATATTGATTTTTGAAATTGCGAAATGGGGAAAAATCATTATTCAAGAAAATGATCTGACTATTATCCTCTTCAATATGATTCTAATATTTAATTTGTAACATAATAGGATCGAAAAACCCAGGAACCCAAGATATTCCGTGTAGTTAACACGGAAAGTTTTTGATGACAAAGCCCTAGACCACTTGTTGAATTCTGATTGGTTAATACAAGGCAGTGAAGAGAATGAGAGAAAGAGAGAGGGGTGAAAGAGCAGTTTGGAACTAAGCAGTGGCAGGGTCAAACGAAAGATGCGTGTCTGTCCCCCAAGGCATTTTGACTTGGGATAAAATAAAATAGCTCATGACAAAAAACCAAGAACATCTTGTGTTATTATTAAAAACAATAAACGGCACAAGGCAAGATATCCTCAAGTGAATTCGAAGTTGTTCCAGACTACAAACAGCAAAGAATACCAGCCAACCCAACACCAGATCCAACAACCAGATTCCAGCATTGAGAAGAAGAAAAAGGAATAGAGATAAGTATTGCACTATTATTATAAATGACACGTCATCCAACCCGTACAAAATGAGAGCCACTACATTCTAATATGAAGATCAATAATATTCACACGAAAAAGCACAAGGCAAGATATCTTGAAGTTAATCCCAAGTTCTTCCAGACACAAAACAGCAAGAATGCCAGCCAACCCAACACCAGACCCAACTACCAGATTCCAGCCTCTCGAAGAAGTAAAACAGGAATAGAGATAAGTATTGCACTATCTATTAATGATTGGATGAGTCAGCACAACGCCATATCTCGATTTCTTAATGGCCAAGAGATGTCATGTGGCGAAGTGTGGAAGAGTGGTAGTGAGAAGAAGAAAATGAATGGTCAGTTGGGAAAGAAGCAGTGGCTGGGCGAGACGCAAGATTGCGTGTCTGTCACCCAGGGCATTTAGACTTGAGGATAAAATAGAATATCTTGTGTTATCATTAAAAAACAATAAACGGCACAAGGCAAGATATCCTCAAGTGAATACCAAGTTGTTCCAGACACAAAACGGCAAGAATGCCAGCCAACCCAACACCAGACCCAACAACCAGATTCCAGCCCCGAGAAGTAAAACAGAGATAAACAAAGATAAATATTTTTACGATTACAATTATTATTGACACCTCATCACTCCTTTCAAATGAGAGCCGCAACGCTACAGATTTTGGTCAAGGCATTCAGTGGTCTTTAATTATCACTGCACAATCTTATAAAGTACGAACGACGTGGTCACCGTTTCTTTCGAACGTCTAGAGTATAATGCAAATGGCTACATCCGTCTGTAGATTTATAGTGTATCTGGTCAAGGGCAGATCACCCTATTCAGCCTAGACACAGGGGCAGATCACTCTATTCTACTTATACATGCCCCTCCTCCCCTGTGATCACCATGTACGCGCCCAATATTCATGTGATTGTCCGCACATTTGTGGTGTAGTCATGTCTGTTTTTATCAACTTCTTGAAGTCCGAAGTCAAAATCCTGTCTGCAGTGCCATATAAAGTACAAAAGACGTGGTCTTCGTTTCTTTTGGACGTACAGAGTAAAATGCAAATGGCTGACTCGGTCCATGTATTTATAGTTTATCTGGCCAAGGGCAGATCACCCTATTCAGCCTAGACGTAGAGAGTAAAATGCAAATGGTTGACTCGGTCCATGTATTTATAGTTTATCTGGCAATGGCAGATCACTCTATTCAGCCTAGACGTAGAGAGTAAAATGCAAATGGTGACTCGGTTAGTAAGTTTATCTGGCCAATGGCAGATCACCCTATTCAGCCTAGACGTAGAGAGTAAAATGCAAATGGCTGACTCGGTCCATGTATTTATAGTTTATCTGGCCAAGGGCAGATCACCCTATTCAGCCTAGAGGTAGAGAGTAAAATGCAAATGGTTGACTCGGTCCATGTATTTATAGTTTATCTGGCCAATGGCAGATCACCCTATTCAGCCTAGACGTAGAGAGTAAAATGCAAATGGTTGACTCGGTCCATGTATTTATAGTTTATCTGGCCAATGGCAGATCACCCTATTCAGCCTAGACGTAGAGAGTAAAATGCAAATGGTTGACTCGGTCCATGTATTTATAGTTTATCTGGCCAATGGCAGATCACCCTATTCAGCCTAGACGTAGAGAGTAAAATGCAAATGGTTGACTCGGTCCATGTATTTATAGTTTATCTGGCCAATGGCAGATCACCCTATTCAGCCTAGACGTAGAGAGTAAAATGCAAATGGCTGACTCGGTCCATGTATTTATAGTTTATCTGGCCAAGGGCAGATCACCCTATTCAGCCTAGACGTAGAGAGTAAAATGCAAATGGTTGACTCGGTCCATGTATTTATAGTTTATCTGGCCAATGGCAGATCACCCTATTCAGCCTAGACGTAGAGAGTAAAATGCAAATGGTTGACTCGGTCCATGTATTTATAGTTTATCTGGCCAATGGCAGATCACCCTATTCAGCCTAGACGTAGAGAGTAAAATGCAAATGGCTGACTCGGTCCATGTATTTATAGTTTATCTGGCCAATGGCAGATCACCCTATTCAGCCTAGACGTAGAGAGTAAAATGCAAATGGCTGACTCGGTCCATGTATTTATAGTTTATCTGGCCAATGGCAGATCACCCTATTCAGCCTAGACGTAGAGAGTAAAATGCAAATGGTTGACTCGGTCCATGTATTTATAGTTTATCTGGCCAATGGCAGATCACCCTATTCAGCCTAGACGTAGAGAGTAAAATGCAAATGGTTGACTCGGTCCATGTATTTATAGTTTATCTGGCCAATGGCAGATCACCCTATTCAGCCTAGACGTAGAGAGTAAAATGCAAATGGTTGACTCGGTCCATGTATTTATAGTTTATCTGGCCAATGGCAGATCACCCTATTCAGCCTAGACGTAGAGAGTAAAATGCAAATGGTTGACTCGGTCCATGTATTTATAGTTTATCTGGCCAATGGCAGATCACCCTATTCAGCCTAGACGTAGAGAGTAAAATGCAAATGGTTGACTCGGTCCATGTATTTATAGTTTATCTGGCCAATGGCAGATCACCCTATTCAGCCTAGACGTAGAGAGTAAAATGCAAATGGTTGACTCGGTCCATGTATTTATAGTTTATCTGGCCAATGGCAGATCACCCTATTCAGCCTAGACGTAGAGAGTAAAATGCAAATGGTTGACTCGGTCCATGTATTTATAGTTTATCTGGCCAATGGCAGATCACCCTATTCAGCCTAGACGTAGAGAGTAAAATGCAAATGGTTGACTCGGTCCATGTATTTTATAGTTTATCTGGCCAATGGCAGATCACCCTATTCAGCCTAGACGTAGAGAGTAAAATGCAAATGGCTGACTCGGTCCATGTATTTATAGTTTATCTGGCCAATGGCAGATCACCCTATTCAGCCTAGACGTAGAGAGTAAAATGCAAATGGCTGACTCGGTCCATGTATTTATAGTTTATCTGGCCAATGGCAGATCACCCTATTCAGCCTAGACGTAGAGAGTAAAATGCAAATGGTTGACTCGGTCCATGTATTATAGTTTATCTGGCCAATGGCAGATCACCCTATTCAGCCTAGACGTAGAGAGTAAAATGCAAATGGTTGACTCGGTCCATGTATTTATAGTTTATCTGGCCAATGGCAGATCACCCTATTCAGCCTAGACGTAGAGAGTAAAAATGCAAATGGTTGACTCGGTCCATGTATTTATAGTTTATCTGGCCAATGGCAGATCACCCTATTCAGCCTAGACGTAGAGAGTAAAATGCAAATGGTTGACTCGGTCCATGTATTTATAGTTTATCTGGCCAATGGCAGATCACCCTATTCAGCCTAGACGTAGAGAGTAAAATGCAAATGGTTGATCCATGTATTTATAGTTTATCTGGCCAATGGCAGATCACCCTATTCAGCCTAGACGTAGAGAGTAAATGCAAATGGTTGACTCGGTCCATTTATTAGTTATCTGGCCAATGGCAGATCACCCTATTCAGCCTAGAGGTAGAGAGTAAAATGCAAATGGTTGACTCGGTCCATGTATTTATAGTTTATCTGGCCAATGGTAGATCACCCTATTCAGCATAGACACAGAAGCGGGTCATTCAATTCTACTCATTAAAAAACTTAAACGTCTACTACTGCTTGTTAATCGTTACCCAGCTTTAGACCTTCGGATATACATGGAGAATGAAAAATAAATAACGTGGGCGAATAAAGTTAGCGCGAAATAATTTTGTTATTACAATATTTCATTTAACGACAAACATGTGTAAAAAAAATGTTGCGTGTAAAGGAAAAAGAAAATCAGTCAATTTTTTTTTTTTTTAAATTATAAATGAAATTAAATATTTCCAGGTTGTTATTATTCCAGACTGTTAGGATCCAGAAATAACATAAAATAATAAAATGTATATTTTAACTCAAACAATATTTGTTTTTATGCTAACCGACCATGGTACAGGAGGATTTAAATGATTTAGATATTAACTGTAAACACTTGCGTCTTCATGAAGCCATCTTGTTTTAGTTTCCTAAGTTGAAATAATTAACTCTCACCGACCATGGTACAGGAGGATTTAAATGATTTAAATATTAACTGTAAACATTTGCGTCTTCATGAAGCCATCTTGTTTTAGTTTCCTAAGTTGAAAATAATTAACTCTCACCGACCATGGTACAGGAGGATTTAAATGATTTAGATATTAACTGTAAACACTTGCGTCTTCATGAAGCCATCTTGTTTTAGTTTCCTAAGTTGAAGTAATTAAATCTTTGTCTACTTTATGCCGCTCACAGCGGCTCTCACACCCCTACGGTCCTACCGAAAGATGCTAACAGTGGCTCTCGCATGTATCACTTGTTTACACTGAAAAAAATTACTACAATATGACTTTATTTTAATAGAATGAGATCTGAGGTGAATAGATAGTAAACTTTGAAATATCCCAGCATACAAGTACAAATACCTAGAAATTTGGGTGCAGCCGTGGGGATAAATTTGGTAGGTAAAGAGTTAAAGGCCTGAAATATATTTACATTTCAAACTTGTAAACCAATATAAATAGATAAAAATAAAGAATAAATAAAAAATTATCTGGGCCAACTAGATCTCTTTTTGAAAATTAGTATTAGATAGAAATATTGAAATCATATAACTGTTTACATTTTTTTTTTTTTTTTTTTGTAAAAAGAATTTTTATTTGAAGCTGTGATTGTTTACAAATTATTATGATTACTAGCAAGTATTTCAGTTTTAATATAATATCATATATATATATATATATATATATATATATATATATATATATAATCACATAGCGCTAATACCCTTGGGAAAGGTATGAATCCATATTATTCTCTCTCCAGCTATGGGTTAAATAGTAGGGCAGACTGGGCTCTTCAGCCTTGGTTAGGTAACCAGTCTAGGAGAGGGATAACTCTGAATTCAAAATTCCTGAGGTCGGTCGTTGATTGGGTTTGTGGCAACCCTTGATGCACCAATTCTTTCCTATCGACTGTGCCAAAAAGTGTGGATGGTCCAACACAAGCCTTCACCACTATAAACAAATTCTTGTGTGGATGTTCATTGTGTGTATGAACCCTCATACGTCGAAAATCGACGGGAGAGTCCATTTTTTTTTTAATAAGTGTATTTTAGCAGCATTTTTTCATTTATACAAGTTTTGTTGAACTGTACAGACAATTTTTGTCGGACGAGTGTTTGGTTGATCCTTTCTAATTTTCGGGCCATCTTTTTGGTGTCGGGGTGGAACTGGTGTAACAGTCCACCAAAGGTTTCGATACGATCGTTTCCTACCTGATGATGGCAAACTGTATTGCCGAAAGCGCTCGTATCGAAACCTTTGGTGGACTGTTACACCAGTTCCACCACTACACCAAAAAGATGGCCCGAAAATTAGAAAGGATCAACCAAAAACTCGTCCGACAAGAATTGTCTGTACAGTCCAAAAACACTTCAAATAGTGTCAAATGAGGAAGTATTACATGACCAATGAAATAGGTGCATTTGGACAGCATCTTTTCTTTCAAACAAATTTTATTAAACAAAACAGAATCCTTATTATTTTCAAATTATTTATTCGTTTTTTTTTTTTGGTTTTTTTTTGTGTGTGTTTTTTTGTTTTGTTTTGAAGCTTCCTAATAATTCTTTTGATCTTGCAAATTTGAAAAGAATTAATGATTTCGCCGAAAGAGCCATTTTTGGCTGACCGAATACTTTAGGTTCGTATCCGAATCATTATCAACCTAGAGTATGTGCATATTTCATTATTAAAACTGTTTAAGTAATATTAATGTAACTGTTAAAGTAATTGTTTTATTTTGAATTGCTGATAGAATCAAACCAATTACTTTAGCAGTTTAATGAAATTTGTTGAATATATATATATATATATATATATATATATATAATATATATATAATATATATATAATAAATGAAGGAAAAACTTTAAACTTGCTTCATTACAATAATTTATTTCAACCGTATTACTACAGCATCTTCAGGTAATCACAAGAACATGACTCTTACTAAGAATTTCCCAAAGTAACATCGCTTTTAAATCTATCTGTTGGGGGGTGGGTGGAGGGTTGGTGTCTTAGTTTGAGATAGGCAGGATTAGTTTATTTGAATGAGGCGGGGAGGCCTATGCTATGTATGTGGTGTGGCTTAGCTGGGGAAATGATTTCTTGGGAAATAGTTGTAAAAGTGTACATACAAAATGAGCAAAAGTAAAAGACTAGAAATAAGGAATAAAGAACATAAATAATAATAAGAAATATATTATATATAATATATATATATATATATATATATATATATATATATATATATATATTACTTGTATTACTTGTTATTATTTATGTTCTTAAACACATTTGTTTGTTTACTTAACCTCATACTGTCGTGTAGCAAGTCAATAAAAAGTGGAATATAAATAAGTTTCAAAACGAACGAAAAATGTAGAAATGGCAAGCTAGTGTAACGGTTAGAGACTTCGCTTGACAGTCGAGGTTTCGAGTCACACATGGAGCAGTCTCCCATGTCTATAACCTTGCTGATGAGACCTAATAGGTCGAAATGTACATTCAGGGATTGACATTTTCTCGATTCGTTAAGCCTTACATTTGAACATATATGCCCGCCTAAATTCATTAATTATTAACTAATTAGTTAGGAGGTTGATTTAGAAGGCTATCACAATGCAGTTTGGAATAAATAAAAAATAATAATACGGTAACAATGGTGTTGTGTGTTGACCTGTATTTTTTATTATTTTTTGAATTTTCGAGGTAATACCTCTTTATCAAAAGAATTGAACTGAAGCAGTACAGCTATGGCATTTCTTCCTAAAGCTGTACTGCTTCAGTTCAATTCTTTTGATAAAGAGGTATTACCTCGAAAATTCAAAAAATAATAAAAAATACAGGTCAACACACAACACCATTGTTACCGTATTATTATTTTTTATTTATTCCAAACTGCATTGTGATAGCCTTCTAAATCAACCTCCTAACCAATACATACACAATGCTTCAAGCAAATTATGAAACTCTATTAACTAATTAATTTTCAAAATTAGGTATGACTTCAATTAAGTACATATCCTCCAAAAATTTTCGGCTTAAAGCCATATAAAAAGATAAACACATTTGTTTGTTTACTTAACCTCATATATATATATATATATATAAGTAAAAATATGAGTAAATATATATATATATTAGGATTAAAATCTAGCGCTAAAAGTTGAATCAATTAATCTGGATTCGGGTGGACTAGAAAAACGTCAAATGGCGTCAAATGAGGTCACATGAGATGACTAATTACTCACAGCCAGGAAATATCCGCTGGGAAATGTCCGGCGGCAAATGCCCGAATAAATAAATTAATTAAAAGTCGGCCGTTGAAATTCGGGCTCAAATAAGTCGCAACCGCAATCTCTGAATTCACGGATCAAATAAAGACCCCCACACACACCTTTCCCCAGCCTCACTTTCTCGCCCTCAACCCCCTCCCCTCCGGCCTCAACCCCGACCCCCCAAAAGATTGTTTATTGTCATTACTTGTTGCGTTGTCACGATGATTGTAAGGTATTTATTTCTCGTTTTATGCTTGGAGGAATTATCCCGCCATAAAACATTCTGTGACATCCCTCATCCCCCTTCCTCCTACCCCGAGCGGAGTGATCGAAATCAAAATGGCCGAATTACTTACGATGACGTCGCTGGCGTCGTCGAAGAGACATTCCTTTCTGTCATTGTTTTACGACTTATCATAAAAAAGATTCGCTGGACAATAAAAAAGAAGTTGCGAATGGTAAAGAAACTCTAATAGTTGAGATGGGTGTAATTCTTGCGAGGATTTCTCTTTAACAGACAAACAAGGGTTTTTACCGATATATGAACGACGGGGAATGGTCGGAATTTATTGGGTATTTTCATTATCTATCTATCTATCTAGCTACCTAGCTAGCTAGTTCTCCCTTTCTCTCCCTCTTTATATTTATTTAAAGTAAAGTCTCTCTCTCTCTCTCTCTCTCTCTCTCTCTCTCTCTCTCTCTCTCTCTCTCTCTCTCTCCCTCTCTCTCTACATATATATATATATATATAGTAATATATTATAGTCAGATAACCTACTTGAGTTTCACCATGAGGATCATCAGGGTTAACTGGTATAAATTAATTGAATTAATTAATAACAAAAACGGAAGTAAACAAAGGCATTATAATGGTCCCGCAGACAAAAATGAATGCTTATTGCTGAATTATTATATATATATATATATATATATATATATATATATATATATATATATATATATATATATATATTTCATTCCATCTTTTTCATATATATATATATATATATATTGAGACAGAGAGAGAGTGAGACAGAGAGAGAGAGAGAGAGAGAGAGAGAGAAAGAGAGAGTGAGACAGACAGACAGACAGACAGACAGACTGGGGGGTGAGAGAGACAGAGATAGTACACATCGGCTGGAATGTTATGAATTTAACAATAAAGTCGAGGACATCAGTCCAAAAATTCTAAATAATACAACATAACAAGGCGTGTTATTCATTTTCTTGTGACTGAACGTTGTTTTGCCCTTGATTTGCTTTATTTTGTCCAATATTTCGGGTGGCCCCCACCCGTTATCAAGGTTTTGTGCAGACAACCGAGTGTAATCCAATAGGAAAATAAATATATTAAAATAAAAATATGAAATAAAAAATAATACATACATATATATATATATATATATATATATATATATATATATATATATATATATATATATATGGTGATTGCCGCTTCTTGACAGAATAAGGCCATTTCTACAAGTAGTTCAGTTGTGAGCAGTTGTGAGCACGCAGATGGCCCACGGATCCAGATTGTTTTATGTACCCTGTCACACATATGAAACCCTCGACATACAGCCCTGCCACACAGGTCAGACTTCAATGTAGGAAATGTTTCCATGGCGTCCGTCATGTGTCGCTTCAGGGTGGAGGGCTTACCTTACCCCAAACTTCTTACAGCTACCATCGGCCTGTCTTTCCACGAGGATGTGTATCAAGCCCACCCCCTTCTGTCAATTGGTTCTTATAGCTGAAACTGACTTCTGCAAGGGCATTGATGTCGGCCTCATATAGAGATGCTCCCCTATTGCAATACCAGTACGTAGTTTAGGGTTTTCCCAATCTCTCAAGAAGTGTCGAGACATTCCAGGTGGCTATTCTTAGCCTTGTTTTGTGTTGTGTTTTCGCCCAGCTAATATGGACATCCGTCGAAGCGCGGGTCTCTGGCAAGCTTGATAGGTGAATCGGCATTTGTTAAGGTCACCTTTTCTAGATAATTCCCAAATGGCTAGGTGAACAGTGTTAACCAAGGGGCAGCTCCTTCATCCAAATCCTCACCGAGGCACGTTGCTGTTCAATCAGCAAGGCGGTGACGTTAAGTAGGTCATGAATCATGCTGTATGTAGACTCACATCTGCGTGCTTACAGCCAGACAGGCCTGCACATCTCACTGGACTTGTAGAAATATCTGCACAGGTTTTTTGTTTTACATGTTGCGCGCTTGTGCGACACGCACCGCATGCTCTCCTTCCCAAAGTCAAGGATCAGTGACAAGCCGAGGCAAGATGACTGGCAGACTTTAGGGAGCGCAGGTGGATGATCTTACGAGATCTACGGGTCCACCACACCGAGAAAAAAAAAAAAAAATATATATATATATATATATGTATATATATATATATATATATATATGGTGTCCCAAAATAATGTATACACTCTTTAAATATCAATAGTTAATAATACGTTTTTCTTTTCTATTTCAGATTTGACTAACCATTTCTTCAAGATATGAAAAGTGTATTGAACAGAACGGCAACCATTTTGAGACACTTGATGTGAACTCATCATTATATGAACATTCTGCCACTGCCTCAAGTAACTTTTATCTTATAAAAGTTAATTTTCTGTGCTTTTTGTATATTTTACTCTCAAATTCTTTAAATGTGTATTCTTACTCTTGTATCAATCTTATTTACAAGTCAAAATACATAAATTGAATAAATTATAACGATTCAAAGACTGTATACACTACTTTGGGACACCCTATATATAAGATAAGGAAGCGCGTGGTGTAATGGTTAAAGTCATGGGAAATGGACTCGTCGTCCCGAGTTCAAATCCTGGACGTGGTAATTGCATTTCACTTAGCGCTAATACCCTTGGGAAAGGTATGAATCCTACACTCCCTCCAGCTATGGATAAATAGCAGGGCATACTGGACTCTTTAACCGTGGCTAGGTAACCAGTATAGGAGAAGGAAAACTCTGAATTCAAACCTGTTCAACTCCGCTTAAGAAATTGACATTGTGTCGTATCCTGCTCGTGTGGAGGAGTTGGTAAATATATATATATAAGATTGCTTTAAATACGTTTAAGAATATCATGAAAATATTAGAAATCAGTAACAACAAATAATTATTTATTAAATCCAGTTTTGTTAAAATCATTATGCAAATTATTCCAACCATATACTAGGGAAATCTTTATTTTGTTGAGATATATAACACATATTTCAGGGTTTTAAATGCATTAGTAATATGGGCAATTTTGATTGTCTGAATAATGTATTCAAATATCTCCATGAATATATATATATATATATATATATATTATATATATATATATATATATGTGTGTGGTGTGTGTATGTATATTTTTTATGTTGGTAGGATCTATTATTTCCAACAAGTTGTGAGTGTATAGAGTTATTTATATGTACTGGCAAAACCTGTGGATATGCCACAGTATGATGATTTAATATATATATGTATATATATATATATATATATTATATATATATATATATATATATATATATATATATAGGGATGTGCAAAACACGGTCTTTTAATATGCGCGAAGATTGTTAAAAGATATTTTAAAACGTCAATAAAAAATTGAAAATTAACTTTTTAATGTTTTCTTTTACGTTCAATATAAAGAACAATTCCAAGTTTATGTGTTATAAAAATGAAAAACACATTTCTCTTACATAAAACCTAAATTTTTGCATTTTAAAGTAAATTCCCGTAAATTATTAATCTTTGTTGACACAGTTATCGCATCTTGACACGTGCACTATTTTTTATATTGATGATCGTAAGTATAATAATTTCTTTTCTGAGGGAAAAATGAATTATAAATTTAGCATTTCCTTGATGCCTCACGATTTAACTTATGTACCTCAACGATCCAGCGCTGCAAAAAAAAAAAAAAAAAAAAAAAAAAAACACTAACTACAAGTGTTTTCCTCAAAAACCAAAGCGGATATTATTTCCGTTAGATCCATCCATCAATAAGAATGACGACAATTTGTAATTCAAACATTATTTTCAAAATTTTTTTAAATAAAAACCGAAATATGTTATGTCATTATTTTTAGCTAGATATTTTTTATACAATATTTTCTTTGATTAATAAATAAGATTTTGATATCCGCTAAAAAAAAAGTATTCATTTTACATTTTATAATTTTTTTAAAATCCCTGAAAAAAACAACAACAACAAACAAGTAGACAATAGGAACTTTTAATATAAAATTCTTTAGAAAATAATCTAACAATTTAGAAAAAAAAAGATACATATTTTTTCTTATTTACGAGATTTAAGTTTCAATGTTTAAGATGCCCTATTACCAAAACCGAATTAGTTGCGATTTTTTTTTTACATATGTTCCGTCGTTAAATTATCTTTCCAAAAATGTAAAAACTATTTATATCCCCCACCAAAAAAAAAAGATCTTTGAACGGGGGATCAATGCGCGAAACAAAAACTAACGAAAAAGATTATTAGCCTTTTCAATTTAGTAAACATTTATTTACAATAAAAGTTCGTCTTTTATTACTTCATATACCGAAAGTTTTATTGAAATCGGATATTTAGTTTATTTTATATGATTTTTAGAAACATTTCCTGTGATCACCCGTTTTTAGAGCCAGTGATAAATTGCACATCCCTATATATATATAATATATATGGAAAGAGGATTGGAATAAATTCGACAGAATGTGGTGGAGATTTGAGGAACAAAAGAACACAACCCAGACAAAAGTGTGTAGGATATATTTCGCTAGAGCGTTGAGCTCGGCATCATCAGTCGTTTTAATAAATTATCAGGTTATCATACAAGTGTTTTATAGAAGGGGAAGTGTGGTGGGAGGAGGTGGATAGGAGAGGAGGTCAAGTAGGTGGGTAAGCGTTAGTGAGGAGAGGTTTTGAATGGTCAAGCAGGAATCCTTGTAGAGGAAGAGAAGGAAATCAGAGGGGGAGAGATATAGAGATAGTAAGCAGGGAGAAAAACCATTCAAAACCTCTCCTCACAAACGCTTACCCACCCACTTGACCTCCTCTCCTATTCACCTCCTCCCACCACACTACACCTTCTATAAAACACTTGTATGATAACCTGATAATTCATTAAAACGACTGATGATGCCGAGCTCAATGCTTTAGCGAAATATATCCTACACAGTTTTTGTCTGAGTTTTTGTTCTTGTGTTCCTCACATCTCCACAACACACACACACACACACAATATATTATATATTATATATATATATATATATATATATATATATATATATACTTGTTTCTCTCAAAATATCGCTACGAATTTATTTCAAAACTTTGCCGGCATTAAATGACCAACTGACGTTGATATGACGTAAAACGAACAAACAAAAATTTCCCATCTCCCTTTCTACCGCTGCCTCTCTCTCTCTCTCTCTCTCTCTCTCTCTCTCTCTCTCTCTCTGTGTGTGTGTGTGTGTCCCAATTACGACCGATCATTGATTTGATCGACACAGGTCATTGGTGTTGCATTTCGGTTTCAGTTTGGGGGTGAGTCAGCGGTCTGTCCGCGTGTGCACACGAAACGGATCGGGTTTCTTGGTGAATTGAAATTCTATCATTGCAACCTGAAAATAGTCAAACAAATTAGGTAACCACCGCCGCCGCCGCCGCCGCCAGGTTGTTGCCGTTCTCATCACCCCCACCCCCACCTCTGTCAGATTGTTGCCGTTCGATTTCATTGGATCAGCAACACATAACCCCCCAACCCCACCTCTGCTCTTCAGACGAGTTGGTCAGGATTTCGGTAATGTTCTACAAATTCGTCACTCAACGAACAAACAAAAAAGAGATAAGGTGCTATAGGAGAGAAGAGAGAGAGAGAGAGAGAGAGAGAGAGTCTGTGTATGTGTCTGAGAGAGAGAGAGAGAGGGGGAGAGAGAAAGAGAGAGAGAGAGAGACAGAGTATGTGTGTATGAAGTATATATGGGTATTGAGAGAGAGAGAGAGAGAGAGAGAAAGAGAAAGAGAGAGATTTGTGTGTATGAAGAATACATGGGTATTGAGAGAGGGAGAGAGAGAGAGAAGAGAGTCTGTGATATGTGTTGAGAGAGAAGAGGGGGAATGAGAAAGAGAGAGAGAGAAAGGAGAGTGGTGTGTTTGTGTGTATGAGAATATATGGTATTTGATGAGAAGAGAAAGAGAGAAAAGAGAGAGAGAGAGAGTTTGTATG
>CM042161.1:39285294-39338048 GCA_023376005.1 Doryteuthis pealeii
CTCCTCTCTCATACCATTATAACTTCATACACACAAACACACAAACAGCCCCCTCTCTTCTTGTCTCTTCTCTCGTCTCCCCCTCTTCTCCCTCTCTCTCCTCTTTATCTCTCTTTCTCTCTCTCTCTCTCTCCTCCTTAGCAGCGCTTATCTCTTGGTGTTTGTCGTGAGTGAACGAATTTGTAGAAATTACGAAATCCTGACCAACTCGTCTGAAGAGCGAGGTGGGGTTGGGGGGTTATGTGTTGCTGATCCAATGAAATCGAACGGCAACAATCTGACAGAGCGTGGGGTGGTGAGAACTGGCAACAAGCTGGCGGCGGCGGCGGCGGCCGTGGTGCCTAATTTGTTTGACTATTTCAGGTTGCAATTATAGAATTTCAATTCACCAAGAAACCCGATCCGCTTTTGTGTTGCACCACGCGCGACAGACCGCTGACTCACCCCAAACTGAAACCGAAATGCAACACCAATTTACCTTGTCGATCAAATCAATGATCGGCGTAAATGGGGACACACACACAGAGAGAGCAGAACGAGAGGGAGAGACGAGAGAGGAGAGAGAGAAGAGAGAGAGAGAGAAGAGGGAGAGAGAGAGGACGTGGGGTGCAGCGTTTAGAGCTTTTGTTAGAAAGGGGGATGGGAAAATTCTGTGTTCGTTACGTCACTATCAACGTCAGTTGCGTCATTTAATGCCGGCAAAGTTTGGGAAATAAATTCGTAGCATAGTTTTGTGAGAAACAAGTATATATATATATAATAATATAATATATATATTATATATATATATATATGTGTGTGTGTGTGTGTGTGTGTGTGTATTGTGAGATGTGAAGGAACACAAGAACAAAACTCAGACAAAACATGTAGGATATATTTCGCTAAAGGCATAGCTCGGCATCATCAGGCTTTTAATGAATATCAGGTTATACAAAATCGTTTTTATAGAGGTAAGATTTGGTGGGGAGAGGTGGATAGAGAGAGGAGTCAAGTTGAGGTGGGGAAGCGTTTGTGAAAAGGAGAGATTGAAAGCCCAAGCAGAATCATTGGAGAAGGGAAGAGAAGGAAAAATCAGAGGGGTGAGAGAAGAATAAAGATTAGTAAGCAGGAAGGAAAAACCATTCAAACCTCTCCCTCACTAAACACTTACATCCACTTGACCTCCTCTCTATCACCTCCTCCCGCCACAATACCCCTTCCCTATAAACACTTGTTATAACCTGAATATAATTATTAAAACGGACTATGATGCCGAAGGCTCAATGCTTTTAGCGCGAAAAAAAAAAAACTTATATCCACCATTAGTTTGTCTGAGTCGTTTTGTCTTGTGTTGTTCCTTCACATTTCTCCACAATAAACACACACACACACACACACACAACATATATATATATAATATATATTATATTATCATATATATATATTATATATATATAATAACTTGTTTCTCAACCAAACTATCCGCTTACGAATTTATTTTCAAAACTTTTCGCCTCGGCATAAAAATGACCAACTTGAGTTGATATGACGTTTTTAAAACGAACAAAACCAAAAATTCCCTATTCTCCCTTCTACCGCCTGCCAACCCCCCCTACTCTTCTCTCCCTCTCTCTCTCCTCCTCCCTCTCTATCTCTCTCTCCTTCTCTCTCTCTCTCTCTCCCCTCTCATCCTCACCTACTCTCTCTCTCTGTATATGTGCACCCAATAATTGTTGTCGCCCCCAATTAATTAAACAGACCGATCATTAAAATTATTCGGAACACAGGGGTCTTTCATCTAGTGGTGCTATGCCAGCATTTCGGTGTCTTTTCATCCGTGGGGCTGTCCCTAACTGAAATTCCTCCGTGACGCTGAGTTCAGCAGGGCGTCCTTGTAGTCCCAGCAGTCTAATTCCATGCTTGCACACAAAAAAACGGATCGGTCGGGTTTCTTGAGTGAACCTTGATTTTCCCTCCATTTTCTGTCATGTCCTTTGATCTGACTGTTCATATATATCGTCGGTTTATCTTTGTTTCTTTTGAAAATTTTCTCTTCTATCCACTCATTTTTTGCAACACTGGAAAAAAAAATAACATAAGTCACAACCAAATTAGCAACCACCCCCCACCGCCGCGCCCCCCCTGCCGGCACCCCTGCCAGGCTGTTCTGACCGTCTCACCACCCCCACCTCTGTCAGATTTGTTGCCGTTCATCATTGACTCATCCGATCAAGACACACATATACCCGCCCCAACCCCACCCTCTGCTCTTCAGACAGTATTTGGTCAGGTATTCGGTACATGCTTCTAAACTTTCGTCTCAACTCAAACGAACAAACAAAAAAGACGCCGAGATAAAGGGTGCTATAGGATAGAGACGGAGAGGAGAGACGAGAGAGAGATAAGAGAGAGAGAGCGAGAGACAAGACGACCAGAGAGGAGCAGAGACAGATCCTCCGACGAGGAGAGTGTTGCTGTGTTTTTGTGTACCGTATGCACAGGATAATCCATACATAATGGTATGACGAGAGAGAGAGAGAGAGAGAGTTTGTGTGTATGAAGTATACATGGGTATTGAGAGAGAGAGAGAGAGAGAGAGAGAGAGAAGAGAGAGTCTGTGTATGTGTCTGAGAGAGAGAGAGAGAAAGAGAGAGACAACAGAGAGAGTGTTTTTGTGTGTATGAAAGTATTATGTGGTACTTGAGAGAGAGAGAGAGAGAAAGAGAGAGGGGTTTGTGTGTATGAAGTATACATGAGTATTGAGAGAGAGAGAGAGTGAGAGTCTGTGTATGTATGTGTCTGAGAGGAGGGGGGAGAGAGAAAGAGAGAACAGACAGAGAGAGTGTGTGTGTTTTGTGTGTATGAAGTATATATGGGTATTGAGAGAGAGAGAGAGAGAGAGAGAGAGAGAGAGAGAGAGTCTGTGTATGTGTCTGAGAGAAGAGAGGGGGAAGAGAAAGAGAGACAGACAGAGAGAGTGTGTGTGTTTTGTGTGTATGAAGTATATATGGGTATTGAGAGAGAGAGAGAGAGAGAGAGAGAGTTTTGTGTGTATGAAGTATACTGGGTATTGAGAGAGAGAGAGAGAGAGAGAGAGAGAGAGAGAGAGTCTGTGTATGTGTCTGAGAGAGAGAGAGAGAGAAAGAGAGAGACAGACAGAGAGAGTGTGTTTTGTGTGTATGAAGTATGTATGGGTATTGAGAGAGAGAGAGAGAGAAAGAGAGAGAGGTTTGTGTGTATGAAGTATACATGAGTTTGAGAGAGAGAGAGTGAGAGTCTGTGTATGTGTCTGAGAGAGAGGGGGGAGAGAGAAAGAGAGAGACAGACAGAGAGAGTGTGTGTGTTTGTGTGTATGAAGTATATATGGGGTATTTGAGAGAGAGAGAAGAGAGAGAGAGAGAGAGAGAGAGTCTGTGTATGTGTCTGAGAGAAAGAGAGGGGGAGAGAAGAAAGAGAGACAGACAGAGAGAGTGTGTGTTTTTGTGTGTATGAAGTATATATGGGTATTGAGAAGAGAGAGAGAGAGAGAGAGTTTGTGTGTATGAAGTATACATGGGTATTGAGAGAGAGAGAGAGAGAGAGAGAGTTTGTGTGTATGAAGTATATAGGTATTGAGAGAGAGAGAGAGAGAGAAGAGTTTGTGTGTATGAAGTATACATGGGTATTGAGAGAGAGAGAGAGAGAGAGAGAGAGAGAGAGAGTCTGTGTATGTGTCTGACAGAGAGAGAGAGTCTGTGTATGTGTCTGAGAGAGAAGAGTGAGAGAAAGACAGAGAGATAGGAGAGAGTGTGTGTGTTTTTGTGTGTATGAAGTTATATGGGTATTGAGAGAGAGAGAGAATGAGAGAGAGAGAGAGTTTGTGTGTATGAAGTATACATGGGTATTGAGAGAGAGAGAGAGTCTGTGTATGTGTCTGAGAGAGAGACAGAGAGAAAGAGAGAGAGACAGAGAGTGTGTGTGTGTTTGTGTGTGTATGAAGTATATATGGGTATTGAGAGAGAGAGAGAGAGAAAGAGAGAAAGAGAGAGAAAGAAGAGGGGGTTGTGTATGAAGTATATATGGTATTTGAGAGAGAGAGAGGTAGAGAGAGAGAGAGAGGGGAGGTAATTTCATTGTCTGGCATTAGAAACAGTCAATTGTTTTCGTTTAAGTATAAAGTCCCAATGTTATCAAGATTAGATGTCCATTTGGGAATCAAATGTGGGGGTCGCGTGTTTTACTCGACCCCCAGATTTGATTTGGAAACAGAACCAGAGAACCACACACCCCACCCCCACATTTGATTTCCCGTACTTATCTATTTATTTATTTTTAAATTTTTTATTTATTTATTTTTTTTTATTTTTATCTCTGACTGGCATTCGCTTTGTCTTAAGAATTAAGTTATGCAATTTTTAGTCTCGATATCTTTTCCTATATAAACCCTTCTATCAGTTTGTTTAAGAAGTTAAAAATAATACACGGATATTATATATATATATATATATATAATATAATATAATATATTATATATATATATATATATTTCATGACATCTCCCTTTACCTCTTACCAATATACACACACACCTCTCCCCTACCTCTTACTATACACACACACACACACACACACATACACACACACACACACACACACACACACAACCTTGAGGTTTCACTTCCGCTGTCGTTTATCGCTACAGAAAAAGATTTATACACACACACACACTACCACATACCTAAAAAATGCACAATGTTTCCTTCAATACACACACTAACAGTGCTACATACTCACACCTTAAAATAGAATATTTGATGTCATATTTCAAAACCGTCTCCTTTTTCAAACTTCAGAAAATTTTTTTAAACAGACTGAATAAGAAGGATTACCACTCACTTTTTTTCTCATCATTCTGTGATATATAATTTCTTATCTTATGCCCTGAAAATGATCTATTTAATAGATCGAAACACTGCAGCGTCGGCCAATAAACTCACACTTAACCATTTAAACCTGTGTTTTTTCATTTTTCTTGATATATTACATACCGTCGGATTTACTTCCTCTCTCACATATATATATATATATATATATATATATATATATATATATATATGGTTGTTTCTTTTTTTAAATAGTTTGATAAAATAGTCTGTGTATGTGTGTGGGTGAGTGGGGTTGGTTAGGGTCGAACCCCAAAATAATCAAAATTGTGCTCAGCGCCTAAATTAGAATACCACTAAAAGTATCTGAGAATAAACTAGATAGGAGCTGCCTACGTTGTTGGTTAGTTGGATTTTACGGCATGTCAACCCTTGTTGGGTCATTTTATGCCGAAGACGCTTTTGTTTTGATCATTCTTCATGAGTAATCAATTTGTTTTAAACACATTTTTTCTATTTAACCCTTTTGTGACCCTAACCGATACTACCACTCCGTGTCAGAGTGGACCTGGGAGCACAAGAATACTTCGTGCGATCTACAGAGGTGCAGTTTGCATATTCTACTGTTGGGTACGAAAATGCACTAAAAATCCTCGTTTTCGCAAAAATTTAGCCAAGATATTGGTTAGAAAATTTACCGTTTTCAATATTCAAATCAGAAATGTTATTTTATTTTATTAAAATGAAACGAATTAAATATTATACATAGAATTAAAATTAAAAATGTGTCCCACCCTCCATCACCACCGATACCTCTGATATGCTGTTTTTACCTCATTAATTAAGCTGTAACAGACGATCTTTGATGCTATATCCTCAAGAAAGTAAAAGATCTATTTTTTGGTATTAGTATTCAGTATACTAACATACAACTTCCGCATAGATGGACAATTTGATATTTTTAAAAGTGAAAAATCGACCTACCCTGTTCTACAGCCCCAGCCACAAAATACCGAAAACTTTAAGAATCCATAAAAGTGCTCGAATTAAGGTGCAACTTTATATCCGTGAAAATGAAATGAAGGCAATATACAAGATATCATTTTTCTCAAATAGCTAAAAATATATTTCCTTTGATTATATTTTATGAGTAAAAAAAACAAAAAACAAAAACAAAAAAAAAAAAAAAACAACAAAAAAATAAAAATAAAAAATAAATGATTAATTTTTTATGTGTCTCTCTTTTATGGGTTTTTTCAGTAACTCTTATATCAATCAAGTTTATCAACGCCTGGTTTAACCGCCCTGTCGGTGGGACGTTAGAATGCATCGACTCTACCTCTGCAGAGAGGTAAGACTCCCCCAGTGGGGCCACCTGTTGGCCGTGGGTGGTGACCCGTGATGCTTAAGGATAGAACCCAGGTGGTTGAGCAGTCCATGACTTGCAATATTCCACTTTGGTCTTTCTTGGACTAGACGGGCAGCTGGTCACGTCAAGCCCTAGCACATATATGATTGTCCCAGCCCTATTGCCCTTATGGCAAGCCCCAACTCTTTTTATCACATGGGTGGTAGAAGGCGGTGGCTTAAGGTCTATATGTCCTCGGAATAACGTTAAACTCTATCTGATGGTGAGGTTCCAGTTCTGGAGGTTTGGGGAATGTGAAGCACCCCTTCATCACCATTGCTCCCAAGTCCACTCTGACCCGGAGTGGTAGTACCTGTTACGGTCCCATCTATGGTTTAAATAGAAAAACATGAGTTTATAAACAAAATTGATTATCGATTAAGAATGACTTTATTTCAAAACTTTATCGGCATTAAATAACCCACTGAGGTTGATATGCCATAAAACAAACCAAACCAAAGCCTGAATTGATAGTTTCATTCAAAGTTTCTTTCGGTAAATACGAAACAAGATGTAAGATGTAGAAAAGAAAAGAAAAAAGATTGTCGAGATGTACATCTCTCAATACATATCTTCTAACCAGTCTTATCTTATTATAATCGAAATTCGGTGTCTGTCTGTCTGTAACTGAAACTACATCACTGCTTAAGTCACAATAGCCTCTGGAATTGCGTAAGTTTACAAATGAGTATCCAATTTATAGTCAAAATCCTTAGAAAAATGTATTTATAAAAAAAATTGAGTATCCATTAAGAATGACTTTATTTCAAAACTTTATCGGCATTAAATAACCCACTGAGATTGATATGCCATAAAACAAACCAAACCAAAGCCTGGATTGATAGTTCCATTCAAATTTTCTTTCGGTAAATACGAAACAAGATTTAAGATGTAGAAAAGAAAAGAAAAAAGATTGTCGAGATGTACATCTCTCAATACATATATTCTAACCAGTCTTATCTTATTATAATGGAAATTCGGTGTCTGTCTGTAACCGAAACTACGTCACTGCTTAAGTCACAATAGCCTCTGGAATTGCGTAAGTTTACAAATGAGTATCTAATTTATAGTCAAAATCCTTAATACATAAAATAAAACAAATCTTATTCATTAACGAGGTCTCTATGAAAATCTGAGTTAGATTTGCTTCAGAACAGCCCATGTTATTAGTGTGGTATTTACTTCCCATCCCACGTATGCGGGTATTTTAATGTGTAACAACCCACGAGCCGAAGATCATGGGATGGCGGGCGCAAAAAATGCGTCGACCACGTCGGCATTCTCCCTCGAGGCGGGGGTCCTCGGACACTGGGCAATAAAGCCAGACCTGTCCCTTTAAATCAAGGGGACCAGGTGTTGCCTGGGAGGAGGATAGCGCCTTGGGATCACGCCGTTAATTTAGCGCTAATAGTCCAATGGCCGAAGCCACCGGACAAGCAGGCCACGAAGAGCCCATGTTATAAGTGTTATAAGTGTCTTATATATCACTAGGAAATAAAGGTTTATATAATATATATGGTGTGGTTAATTTGGATACTGGTTTTAACAAGACCGGGTTTAATTAATAATTACTTGATGTTATTGATCTCTAATATTATTGTTTTATTCTCCAACTTATTAAAATCAATCCTATGAATGATCTTATTAAGAAATCAATTATAATATAATTAATATCAGGCTAATCTTTTTTAATATTTACCAACCCTTCCGCCCGAGCAGGATGTGACATAAGGTCAATTTCTTAAGCGGAGCTTAACAGGTTTGAATTCAGAGTTTTCCTTCTCCTAGACCGGTTGCCTCACCAAGGTTAAAGAGCCCAATCTGCCCTACTATTTACCCATAGCTGGAGGAAGAGTAGGATTCATACCTTTCCCAAGGGTATTAGCGCTAAGTGAAATGTAATTACCACGTCCAGGATTTGAACTCGGAGCGACGAGTCTATTCCCCATGACTTTAACCATTACACCACGTGCTTCCTTTTTTTTTTTTTAAATATACATTCATATTTAATTTCATTAGTCTTTCTAATTTAATATATTTCATTACATTAAAAATTAAATACTTACACCCAGCGGAGGATGCGTATTGTTGCTAGTATTTTAAACAAATGATGGGTGAGGCTCGGTTCTCAAAAATCCTACTGATATCATTTTATCATTTACTTAAATTAAGTGGCTCTAGAGTCTGATATATTTTGGTTGGGCGTGGCTATTTCCGTACGGATTTCAAGTCACCTCACCCCCGAAATTCACTAAGGCGTCTCTGTGTTACTTTATCGTCTGGTTGTCTTTTCTTATCTACGCCAAAAGAACAGACAACTATCTACTGTAATGTTAAATTAATTCTAACAATCTTTTTGTTTTGTTTTACGGCATATAAACCTCAGTGGGTTATTTAATGCCGATAAAGTTTGAAATAAATTAATTCTTAATGAATACACAACTCTTTTTTTATAAATACATTTTTCTATTTAACCCATAGAAGGGACCCTAACAGGTACTGCCACTCCGGGTCAGAGTGGACCAGGGAGCAATGGTGATGAACGGGTGCTACACATTCCCCAAACCTTCAAAACTGGAATCTCACTATCAGATAGAGTTTAACGTTATTCACAGGACTTGTAGACGGTCAGCCACCGCCTTCTAGCACCCATATGATAAAAAGGATTGGGGCTTTCCATAAGGACAATAGGGTTGAGGGCAATCATATAGGTGCTAGGGCTTGACGTGACCAACCGATTGATCGGAGGAGGCCTCTCCGACCGCCCGTCTAGCCTAAGTAAGGGTCCAAATGAAGTGTTGCAGGTCATGAATAACAATCTTAGATTAAATGTTTAAAAAATACTAGTAAAATAAAAGACTTTTTATTGTTGGCAACCTTCCGTCTATTAAAGACAATGGCGTAGAGTCCACTTTTTTTTTTTTTAAAAGAATTATCTACAGCTACGTGAGTGGCTGAACATACCAATTTTTGAATGGCAGTCTCTGGTACAGTGATTGAAAACAATGTATTATTTGGATTTTTCGGATTATTGTCTTTTTCTTTATCATTACATACACTGAAGATGCGGATATATATATACAGGGTGTCCCAAAATAATGTATACACTCTTTGAATCATTATAACTTATTCAATTTATGTATTTTAACTTGTAAATAAGATTGATACAAGAGAAAGAATACACATTTAAAGAATTTGAGAGTAAATATATACAAAATAGCAAATTAACTTTTATAAGATAAAAGCTACTCGGTGCAATGGCAGAATTTTTATATAATGATGAGTTCGCATCAAATGCTCAAAATGGTTGCCATTCTGTTCAAAACACTTTTCATATCTTAAAGAAATGGTTAGTCAAATCTGAAATAGAAAACAAAAACGTATTATTAACTATTGATATTTAAAGAGTGTATACATTATTTTGGGACACGCTATATATATATATATATATATATATATATATAATTTTTTATTTAATATATATATATATTATATATATATATATATATATATATATATATATATATTATTTTTATTTTATATTTTTATTTTAATATTTATTTTCCTATTGGATTACACTCGGTTGTTTGCACAAAACCTTGATAACGGGTGGAGGCCACCCGAAATATTGGACAAAATAAAGCAAAACAACGTTCAGCCACAAGAAAATGAATAACACGCCTTATGTTGTATTATTTAGAATTTTCGGACTGATGTCCTCGATTTTGTTAAATTAACTTTTATGAGGCAATGACAGAATGTTCATATAATGATGAGTTCACATCAAGTGGTCAAAATGGTTGATGTTCTGTTCAATACACTTTTCATATCTTGAAGAAATGGTTAGTCAAATCTGAAATAGAAAACAAAAACGTATTATTACCTATTGATATTTAAAGAGTGGGTAATCTTCAACTTGTTCCTCGTAAATTCCCACTATAAAATAAATTGAACCCCCATTTTATGTCCGTGTTTTTGCAATAAATGTTTTAAATATGTTTGCAATAAATGTTTTTAAATAAAGAAAATATATTCAGTATTGTAAAATAATGGGTGCAAGAAAAATAAAACATCTATTGCAAAAAAACCGGACGGAAAAATGAAGGTTCAGTTTATTTTATGATAGGAATTTACGAGGAACAAGTTAAGGATTACCAAAGAGTGTATACATTATTTTGGGACACCCTGTATAATTTTTTTGTAGAAATCAATATTTTTATATTCGCTCTTATTTAGTTGCGTTAGTCTTTCTAACTTAATATATTACATTTAAATTCAAATACTTGCACCCAGGGGGCGCATATTCTTACTACTATTACTAATAATAATAATAATAATAATAATAATAACCATCCAGAACTCTGCACTACTGCAATCTGCCAGAATACTCAGAAGAGTCCTGGAGACCTGAGGAGACTTGCTGTCACTCAGACTCCAGTGAAAGACCATCAGCTAACGCTGATGTGAAAACTCAAAAGGAGTGAAAATAATAATACACCATACAACCAAATGTTACATGCACAAACCTAAACCTGTCCCAGAGAACGAGACGCACAAAATTCTCTGGGACTTCAGGGTACAGACGGATCACCTAATCCCGGCCAGGAGACCGGACCTAGTATTGATTGACAAGAAAAAGAGAACCTGTCATATCGTGGATTTTTCTGTCCCACCGACCACCGAGTGAAAAATGAAAGAAAGCGAAAAGATAAACAAATACTTAGACCTTGCTAGAGAACTGAGGAAGTTGTGGAACATGAAGGTGAAGGTCGTACCAATCGTAATTGGTGCCCTTGGAACAATTCCCAAAGCTCTGGAAAAGAATTTAGGTGAACTGGGAATCAGAGGAAGAATCGAGACCATCCAAAATACAGCATAGTTGGGATCGGCTAGCATAATCAGAAGAGTCATGGAGACCTGGGGAGACTTACTGTCACTCAGCCTCCAGTGAACCACCAGCTACGACAGGCGTGAAAAACTAATAATAATAATAATAATAATAATAATATATCTTCTGTTTTTATTGAGCTACAGTAATGATAATATAGAAATAAGAGGAAGAATCGAGACCATCCAAACTACAACACTGTTGGGATCGACTAAAATACTCAGAAGAGTCCTGGAGACATGAGGAGACTTGCTGTTACCCCCTCTGTTCCAAATCTTTTTATTTGTATTCTTATTCAGTTTCATTAGCCTTTCTAATTTGATATGATATTTTATTATATTAAAACTTAAATACTTGCACCCGGAGGGTGCATATATTTGCTAGTAATAATAATAATAATAATAATAATAATAATAATAATAATAATAATAATAATAATATTTTCTGTTTTTGCTGAGCTTCAGTTTAGTGTTTAAAGAAGGTGATAATTATTTTTGGATTCCGTTTTTAGATCACGTGCAAATATGCGGTCATTTCTGCACATTAATTTTTAATAACGGGTTTTTATGAATCATTCCTTTTGTTTTGACTCTGTCATTTTGGTTTTATTATTAATATATAATCGTTGGGCATTCTGACCACTGCTTCAATCCAGACTGGAACCAGAAATAGGTTGCAATTATTTACATTAAAATAAAAATAAAAAGATTAGCGGTTGGGGTCCAAGCACTAAAAAAAAGGGGGGGTCGGTAAGTTTTAAACACTGGATCTTAATTTTATGTCTATTTATAAGATGAGGCTTAATAGGAATAATTATGATAAATCGGACTATTGTCCTCATCTTTATTGTGTATTAAAACCACGCTCATGCCACTGTAAACGCGGACTCTGTTTTAGGTGGGTTTTTTATTATTTATTATTTTAATTGCCTTATTTTGTCATAAGTGTGATGACATGTATCCTGCTTAGAGCGATCTTGAGTGAGCAGTAACGATTAAGTTCCGAAACTGCGTTTGAATTCATGGGTAATCGTCTGAAGATGATTTATTTTAATGCAATTAAAATAATAAATTTTAAAAAAACACCAAAAATAGAGCCCGAAGTTACAGTGGCATGAACGTTGTGTTTATCTATACATATATAAAGGGCAGTTGTGTGAATCTGTATGTCCGGAGGAAACTTCGAAAATAAAACAATTAACAACAAAGTAAATATATATACACATTAAATATCACCAGGGCTTGATTTTTAAGTAAAAATAATAGAGATTTGATTTATATTCGTGAAGATTATTAAAAAATAAAACTTAAATGATAACAGCATGGATTTTTTTTTCATTTAATATTTTAGATAGTAGACATTAACATTTCTTTTCAGATTAGCTGGATCAATGTAAGGTCTATTTTTTTACATTTAAATGGGGCATCCGACGAGGATTCAACTTACGATTCGGTAATAATGGATCTGCGGGAGTAACTTTAAAAATCCCCTCTACCCAGGCGACGACGGGTAGCCGCTGCCAGTATTAGATAAAATCCAACAAAGAGGTTTACAAGCAACAATACAGGTTTTATTGTCTGAGCAAATGTAACATGAAATATAGATACAAAAACAGTTAGGATGAAAGTCTTTTGGAAGTAAGAAAGAGTTCTTATAGAATAGAAGAGTCACTTATTGTATATGACCCACGTAGTTAGGGTACAAGCCTATAGTTGGGGGGCAAAGAAAGAAAGGAAACAAAAAACATACTACACAGAAAAAATATAATTAGAAAGAAAGAAGGAATGAATGAAAGAAAGAAGGAATGAATGAAAGAAAGAAGGAATGAATGAAAGAAAGAAAGAAAGAAAGAGAGGTGAGCGCACGGAAGCGATAACGCTAATCTGTTTCAATCGAGTATAAAAGATGAAAAGGAGGAAAGGAAGAAAAATGTGTGTATGTTTGTATGTGTGTGTGTGTGTATGTGTGTGTGTGTGTGTGTGTGTGTGTGCGTGTGTGTGTGAGAGAGAGAGAGAGAGAGAGAGAGAGAGAGAGTTAAATCAAGAACATATAAAAAGTTATAATAATTAAATTTTCATACTGTGGTATATCCACAGGTCCTGCTAGTACATAGATAATAGATATTCCTGATATTTCTATTATTATTCATTTTTACAGAAGAAACTAATAAACTAAGATCACTCAAGAATTATATAAACCTTTGTGGTTTTGGGGTTTGCACTGTGGTTCGTAAACCCTACCCCAAACCATAAAAGGTTCGTGATTTGGTTAAAATTGCAAAACGTCGTCAATATTAAAACGGAAAAATTTGGCATAGATTTTAATGAATTTAATTATTACTAAGGACACGATTTATGTTATTTTTTACTTTAATTTTAACCGTTAATTGTGTTTTTAACCGTTTTTCATTGGACGTTATTTTCCTACAGAGGGCCGAAAGAGAACTAATCTTTTAGGGAGATAAATGTTTTCCGAGAATTTATTAACATAAAAAACACGGATTATTACACTTTTGATCATCCATACTTAAGAAAAGCACGCATCGCCTGTAATATTGAAATAGAAAGTACGTTTTTTTCTTTGTACATGTTTATTAATTCTGACTCGTCTTATCATTCATCTGTTTTATTTTATCTATTTTTTCTCTTAAATACAACTAACGGTTAAAATTCAAGTTAGAAATAACATGAACCGTGTCCTTAGTAATAATTAAATTCATTAAAATCTATGCCCAAGCCAAATTTTTCTGTTTTAATTTTGACGACGATTTGCAATTTTAACCCGTGATTCTACTGATTACGATACGAATATGATTGCGATTTATAATATTAAAGTCGAAAATAGAAATCGATGTCGGAGCTGAGTGACATTTGAATAGAAGGAGGGTGTTTGTTTTTTTTTTTTTTTTGTTTTTTTCTTTGCGGAACTCATTCTCACATGACCTGTCATGTGACACGGACTGTTAAAACCTTTCGTCGCCTCTAACCGTTACGGGTGTTTATCAGACGATTAGGGTATATAAATGCTACCCTCCGGGTACATTATATTATTGGTTCTATTCCGAGTCGAGAGGGGCTGGTTCACCACAATGGCCAGGATTAGTTGTGAGAATAATAAGCACTGGTTAGTTGATCACTAGGGTCCACTTATGACCGATAAGGGCAAAGGGAAGTGGAGAGTTATGTGGAGAGTAAGGAGAGAACTTGGGGAGAGGAGAGTGGTTTTGTTTGGGTTTGTCTCGGACGGAGTTTTTAAGAACATAGTTTATACTCTCGTGACCGGAAGCAAAAAGTTGTTCATATAGTTTTTTTTGTTTTTGTTTTTTTTTTTTGTCTTTTTTTTTTTTTTTTTTAGATATTAATGACCCGAACAAGCAGGAAATTTCAATTACTATTTCCTCGGAAGAAAGTAAAATCCGGTTTTAAAAAAAAAAAAAAACAAAAAAAAACTTTAAAAAAAACAAACTCATAAGCCAGAAATTGGTGATGGGCTTTAACAATCTGTAACGAACAAAATCATACTTTTAATGTATTGAAAATAATAATGATAAAACAATAACAAAAATCATACTTTTTTGTTGGGTTGGTTGGTTGGTTGGTTGGTTGGTTGGATTTTACGACTTGTCAATCCTTATGGGTTATTTTAAGCCGACACCATACTTTTATGAAATCAGTTTTTTCAATAAAAAAAAGGAATGAAATAAAATAAAATAAGTAAGTATTAGATAGTTTGGTTGGTTGGTTGGATTTTACGGCATGTCAACCCATTGGGTTATTTCATGCCAAAGACGTTTTATTTTATTTTCTTGGGTATTCATTTTTTTAACTCAATCTTTTATCAAATACATTTTTTAATACTAACTTTTTTATCTATTTAACCTATAGATTGGACCCTAACTGGTACTACTACTCCGGATCAGAGTGGACCTGGGAGTAATGGTGATGAACGGCTACTCTACATTTCCCAGAGCTCCACAATTGGAACTTTACCATTAGATGCAATTTAACGTCATACCTAGGACACAAATATTTTTTGAAGTATTACCATAAGTTCGTTAGGGAAAAGCATCACGTGATACCCAGCTTTGTTCAGTCTGATACATATGTCGAAGGTGGTTTACAGCAGCGGTCCCCAACCACCGGGTCATGGGCCATTATGTACCGGGCCGCACAGAACGTTTGAATTTTTCTTTTTTCTTTTTTTTTTTCTTTTTTTATTGATTATCAGTCTCAATGTTGATGTTATATTTTGAAAAGCGACTTCTGTGACTCTTAACAGGTCTCGGTCAAACAATAACTGTGCCATTGTTCTGGATTAAAATCAAGGCCGAATATCCTGAGAGCGCCCAAAAAGGATTGAAAACCCTGTTTCCATTTCCAACCTCCTATCTTTGTGAAGCAGGATTTTCTGCAGTGACCGCAACTAAACTGAAACTACGGAATAGACTGGACGTACCGAACACACTTCGTGTGTCACTGTCTCCCATTACCCCGAGATGGGACCGGCTCGTTGCAGAGAAACAAGCTCAGGGCTATCACTAATTGTCATTATTATTATTTGATTCACTTGTTCACTCTTTTATATAGAAATGATCAGTATTGTCAGTTGAATCGAGTTTTTTATTATAATTATTTCTTATTAGAAAGGATATTCGTTCTAAAATAAATCTTTTCGTTTACAGAGATGTTGTTGATTATTAATTTATGAACAAAAGGTTGTTTATTGTCTGTTAATGTTTGCATTTGACACAAGACCACGGCGGATGATTTATTATTAGATTACGTCATTAACGATTATCTAACAAATGTAGGCCGGTCTGTGAAAATATTTTCTTAGATGAAACCGGTCCGTGGCGAAAAAAAGGTTGGGGACCGCTGGTTTACAGTACTACGTGCTGTTCCTAAATGGTTACTCATCTAAATAATAAACAGGATAAATAAAGTAATGTCGTCAGGGTGACCTAAATATATATTTCCTTACAGTGGTAGGTATCAGCCAGACAACGAGGAAGTCTATCCCTTTTCACTAGCGCTAGACCAAGGAGATTGTTTTTAGCGTCTGAGACGGAGCGCCACGCCTACCATCAGCTCCTTACTTTACCGCACAGATCCCTATGCTACTCATACGCTGAGTTGGCGAAGGCCGGTATCGAACTAGGAACCTTGAGGTTCCCAGCCGAACACTCTACCGACTGAGACTTACTACTCTCACAAATCCCCAAATGGGCAAGAAGGGACTCCTTAGCCTTGGTGGGCAACCCATTTAAGTCAAGAAAAAGTCCGACATAAAACCACCACTACCTAGCACCTTTACCGCATCCCAAGGGAAGGTTAGGGGAGTAAACCCCGAAAACAAATCAGGATCCGGAGTCCCTAAGGTGGTGTGATGCTGAAATCCAGTGCTACCCATCAACTCCTGCGACACTACCGTTGCCAAACCGCATTGGTACCTTACCTTTCCTTTGGATCACAGCGGCAGTGTAGAGAGGGGGGATTTTGCTGCATGGGCAACATCTTATCCTCCATATGAACCCGCCCAGGCTATGTAGTTCAAAGAGAGGGGAAAAAAACTTTGATATTACTCCATCGTCTCTCGTAAACGGAAGTCTACCAACCACTTACGCCCGGCATATTCTGGTTTGTCAAAATGATGATTTGTTTTTATAATTCAAATCCAAACGGGGATCCTAAAACATTTCAGGACGCTGTTATATTTTCTAAACATTGAAAAATACACAATACAAAGAACAATTAGTAGAAACAGTAATTAGGTTAATCTAACTCTTCTGTATATACAATAGGGTGGCCCAAAATTAGCCGAAAATGTGTTTTTGACAAATGAATTTAGCCGGGGGGGGGGCTAATAGAGAAAATAATCTACCAAAAATCAGGGAATTATCGGATTTTAATGAAATTTTTAGTGTTTATTTATCAAAGAATGTTCTTTATAATGCATTATTTTATTTTATTTTCAAAACTTATCTTATTTTTTTCGATACTTAAGGAAAAGCACGCGTCGACTGTAATATTGAATGAAAGTAACGTTTTTTGTTTGTAGCATGTTTATTAATTCTGATCGTCTTATTCATGCCTGTTTTATTTCATCTATTTTTCTCTTAAATACAAATAAAGGTTAAACAATTCAAGTTAAAAATAACTATGAATCGTGTCCTTAGTAAAAATTAAATTCATTAAAATCTATGCCAAGCCAAATTTTTCTGTTTTAATTTTGAACGGACGATTTGCAATTTTCAACGTGATTCTACTGATTACGAATACGAATATGATTGCGATTTATAATATTAAATCGAAAATAGAAATCGATGTCGGAGCTGAGTGACATTTGAATAGAAGGAGGTGTTTGTTTTTTTTTTTTTTTGTTTTGTTTTTTTTCTTTGCGGAACTCATTCTCACATGACTGTCATGTGACACGGACTGTTAAAAACCTTTCGTCGCCTCTAAACCGTTACGGAGTGTTTATCAGACGAATTAGGGTATATAAATGCTACCTCCGGGTACATCATATTATTGGTTCTATTCCGAGTCGAAGGGGCTGTTCAACACATGGCCAAGGATTAGATGTGAGAAATATAAACTGGTTAGTTGATCACTAAGGTCCACTTATGACCGATAGGGCAAAGGGAAGTGGGAGTTATTGAGAGTAAGGAGAGAACTTGGGGAAAAGGAGAGTGGTTTTGTTTGGTTTGTCTCGGACGGAGTTTTTAAGAACATAGTTTATTACTCTCGTGACGAAGCAAAAGTTGTTCATATAGTTTTTTTGTTTTTTTTGTCTTTTTTTTTTTTTTTTTTAGATATTAATGACCCGAACAGCAGGAAATTTCAATTACTATTTCCTCGGAAGAAAGTAAATCCGGTTTAAAAACAACAAAAAACTTTAAAAAAAACAAACTTATAACTGCAGAAATTGGTGATGGTTTTAACAATCTGTAAACGAACAAAATCCTAATTTTAATGTATTGAAAATAATAATGATAAAACAATAAAAATCATACTTTTTTTGTTGTTGGTTCGGTTGGTTGGTTGGTTGGATTTTACGACTTGTCAACCGCTTTACTGGGTTATTCTAAGCCGACACATATTTTATGAAATCATTTTTCAATAAAAAAAGGCAATGAAATAAATAAAATAAGTAAGTATTAGATAGTTTGGTTGGTTTGGTTGGATTTTACGCATGTCAACCCATTGTTATTTCATGCCAAAGACGTTTTTTTTATTCATTATTGTGTATTCATTTTTTTTAAACTCAATCTTTTATTAATACATTTTTTAATACTCACTTTTTTTATCTATTTAACCTATAGATGAACCTAACAGGTACTACTACTCCGGATCAGGGTGGACCTGGGAGTAATGGTGATGAACGGCTACTCTACATTTCCAGAGCTCAACAATTGAAACTTTACCATTAGATGCAGTTTTAACGTCAATACCCAGGACACAGATATTTTTTTAAGTTTGCCATATGTTTCGTTAGGGAAAAGCATCACGTGATACCCAGCTTTGTTCAGTCTGGTACATATGTCGAAGTTGGGTTTACAGCAGCGGTCCCAACCACCGGGTCGCGGGCCATTAGGTACGGGCCCGCACAGACGTTTGAATTTTTTCTTTTTTTTTTTTTTTTTTTTTTTTTGATTGATTATCAGTCTAAATGTTGATGTTTTATTTTGAAAAGTGACTTCTGTGCCTCTTAACAGGTTACGGTCAAACAACAACTGTGCCATTGTTCTGGATTAAAATCAAGGCCGAATATCCTGAGAGCGCCCAAAAAGGATTGAAAACCCTGTTTCCATTTCCAACCTCCTATCTTTGTGAAGCAGGATTTTCAGCAGTGACCGCAACCAAACAGAAACTACGGAATAGACTGGACGTACGGAACACACTTCGTGTGTCACTGTCTCCCATTACCCCGAGATGGGATCGGCTCGTTGCAGAGAAACAAGCTCAGGGCTATCACTAATTGTCATTATTATTATTTGATTCACTTGTTCACTCTCACTCTTTTATATAGAAATGATCAGTATTGTCAGTTGAATCGAGTTTTTTATTATAATTATTTCTTATTAGAAAGGATATTTGTTCTAAAATAAATCTTTTCGTTTACAGAGATGTTGTTTATTATTAATTTATAAACAAAAGGTTGTTTATTGTCTGTTGATGTTTGCATTTGACACAAGACCACTGCGGATGATTTATTATTAGATTACGTCATTAACGATTATCTAACAAATGTAGGCCGGTCTGTGAAAATATTGTCTTAGATGAAACCGGTCCGTGGCGAAAAAAAGGTTGGGGACCGCTGGTTTACAGTACTACGTGCTGTTCCTAAATGGTTACTCATCTAAATAATAAACAGGATAAATAAAGTAATGTCGTCAGGGTGACCTAAATATATATTTCCTTACAGTGGTAGGTATCAGCCAGACAACGAGGAAGTCTATTCCCTTTTCACTAGCGCTAGACCAAGGAGATTGTTTTTAGCGTCTGAGACGGAGCGCCACGCCTACCATCAGCTCCTTACTTTACCGCACAGATCCCTATGCTACTCATACGCTGAGTTGGCGAAGGCCGGTATGAACCTTGAGGTTCCCAGCCGAAACTCTACCGACTGAGACTTACTACTCTCACAAATCCCCAAATGGGCAAGAAGGGACTCCTTACCTTGGTGGGCAACCCATTTAAGTCAAGAAAAAGTCCGACATAAAACCACCACTACCTAGCAACTTTACCGCATCCCAAGGGAAGGTTAGGGGAGTAAACCTCGAAAACAAATCAGGAGCCGGAGCCCCTAAGGTGGTGTGTTGCTGAAATCCAATGCTACCCATCAACTCCTGCGACACTACCGTTGCCAAACCGCATTGGTACCTTACCTTTCCTTTGGATCACAGCGGCAGTGTAGAGAGGGGGGATTTTGCTGCATGGGCAACATCTTATCCTCCATATGAACCCGCCCAGGCTATGTAGTTCAAAGAGAAGGGAAAAAAACTTTGATATTACTCCATCGTCTCTCGTAAACGGAAGGCTACCAACCACTTACGCCCGGCATATTCTGGCTTGTCAAAATGATAATTTGTTTTTATAATTCTAATCCAAACGGGGATCCTAAAACATTTCAGGACGCTGTTATATTTTCTAAACATTGAAAAATACACAATACAAAGAACAATTAGTAGAACAGTAAATTAGGTTAATTTAACTCTTCTGTATATACAGTAGGGTGGCCCAAAATTAGCCGAAAATGCGTTTTTGACCAAATGAATTTAGCCGGGGGGGGGGGCTAATAGAGAAAATAATCTACCAAAAATCAGGGAATTATCGGATTTTAATGAAATGTTTAGTGTTTATTTATCAAAGAATGATCTTTATAATGCATTATTTATTTTATTTCAAAACTTTCTTATTTTTTTCAGGCCACTGAATTTTTTTAGGGCGTAACATTTTTTCGAGTTGGTCATTTTCTGTACTAATTACAGTATGAATAAAGAGATAAAGTTATGAAGTTATGAATAGAAAAAAAATTTACGGTGGCTTTTCTATGAGAAAATAATTCCTGAAAATAAAATCTAAAAAAATAATTAAAAAATAAATTTTAGGAGATTTCTTTTTAACTCATTTCGATAATTATTTAATCAGCTATTATCTTATTAAAGAAAAAATTATACATCGATATTTTTCTGCTTAAAAGGGGAAGGGGCTAAATTTTCAATAGAGTTGCAAAAATAAGGTTTGCATTAAATAGATATTTATTTCTAGAATCTAAAAATATAACATTCTAAACTTAACATCAGGCTTTTCATATTTTAAATGAATTTTATATATTCATTTTTCATAGCAAAAATACTTAATTAAAGTTTTGAAATAAAATAACTGATGCATTATACAATTCATTAATTGTAAATCAATACAGAAAATTTCATTAAAATATTACCTGATTTTAGGTAATTTTTTTTTTTTTTGCAATCGCGAATGTTACGTTAAAATTGTAAACAAGCGCCTAAAACCATTGAAAAACAGCCAAAATGGCGGATCGCGTCGAAATTGACCAAAACAAATCGTTTTAAATCTATTAAGAATAAATTGCATATGTAATGATATTTTTCTTTTTTTAATGGTGGTCATTATGTTACTACTTATCGCTTTATACAAGAGTTTGACCTTAAATAATCGATTTTATTAATTTTAATTCGTTTTAAAACAAAAAATCTGTCGCGAGCAGACGATTTTGGGGCCACCCTAATATACAGTCAATTTCCTTTAATTGGTTTAACTAATAATTACAAATTGACAGGTACAACGTCCATGTGTCTAATCACCTGAGTACCAACAACCAGGTAAATTCATGTACCTCAATTTTAGAGTCCCTACTCTTAGGAATAGAGGACATACCTTTGTTTACATATTTCTGCAAATGATTTGAAAAATATTTGTGTCTGTACGAAAATAAATGGGGACGCCAATAAGCTTCTGTCAAATGGGGTCTTGACATTGTGTGTGGGGAGTGTTAGGGGTTGCGGGGTCCTACCTGCTGCTGGTATGATTGTCAGATTAAAAAGAACCACCCATCTCATCGTATAAGTATTATAAGGTTGTTTATATAAACAACTTTGTAAAAGCCATTTGTTGCTCTTCACTGCTAATTATCTTGTTACATAGACAGTTCTGAAATGGTGAGATTTACCCCCAAAAATGTCCAGGGAAGAGGGGGGGGTCAGAGTTCAACCGGTTCAATTTCCAGTTGGTATTCTTTAGATCTTTGCAAAGAAACAAACAAACAAACAAACAAACAAAGAGGAGATGAGAAAAAGAGAAAAGAGAGAAAGAAAGAAAGAAAGAAAAAGAAGGTGAATAGAAGAGAGGGATGAAGTAAGGAAGAGGAAAGTGAGGTTAACAGACGAGATAAGAAAAAAGAAAGAAAGAAAGGAGGAAAGAAGAGAGGGAGAAAAGTGAAAGTAAGAAAGAAAGAAAGAAAGAAAGAAAGAAAGAAAGGAGAAAAGGAGGAGAAAGTAAAGATGGAAGGAGGGGGAGAGAGGAGATGGAGATAAAAAAGAAAGGAAGAAAGAAAGGAAGAGAGAAGAGAGAAAAAAATGAAAGAAAGACAGAAAGAAAAAGGGATATGAAAAGAAAGAAAGGAGAAGAAAGAAAGAAAGAAAGAAAGAAAGAAAGAAAGGAAGGAAGGAAGGAAGAGGAGGAGATAGAGCTTAAAAAGAAAAAGAAAGTAAGAAAAAAAGGAGGAGATAAGAGAGGGAAAAATGAATGAAAGAAAGAAAAAAAGAAAAGAAAGAAAGAAAAAAGAAGGAGGGAAAGGTGAGACAGAAGAAAAAGGGGAGATAAAAAAGAAGAAGAAAGAAAGAATATGAAAGAAGAAAAAAGAAAGAAAGAAAGAAAGAAGAAAGCAAAGAAAAAAAGAAAGGAAGGAAGCAAGAAAGAAAAAGGGATATGAAAAGAAAGAAGGAAAGAAAGAAAGAAAGAAAGAAAGAAAGAAAGTAAAAGAAAGAAAGAAAGAAAAAAGGTATGAAAAAAAGAAAGAAAGAAAAGTAAAAGAGTAAAAGAAGGGAGAAAGAAAGAAAGAAAGAAAGAAAAAAAGAAAAGTAAAAGAAAAAAGACAGGAATGGAAGGAAAAGAAGAAAGGAGAAATGAATGAAATTTAGAAAACAAGAAAAAACGGTAAAAACCAAAGAGGAAAAATAAAAACATTTTTCTTTCTTTTTTTTTTTTAGAGAAAAACCAAAACAAATGGACGAAAAGTAAATTCTCGTCATCGCAGTGCAGCTGTCACTCGGCCATTTTTTTTTTTTTTTTTTTTTTTTTTTTCACCCTCGACCATTTTTGGCAGGCTTGGCAGATGTGTGGCTAGTGACAGACTCTCTTCAAGAGAAATTCGTACCCGAATCTGAAAAGTCAAACATCTCAGCAACTATTTTCTCCCGTTTAAAATCATTGGATGTGGGGACTGTTGGGCGGGTGGCAAACGGGTACATAGAATTCGGCGTCCATTTTAAAAGCGGAAATGAAAATTAAGAGGGAAAAAAAAGGGGTAATAATTTAATATGTCTTTTCCAAGAAAAAGAATGGAAAGTGTCATTTCTGTTCGAAACCCATCCCCGCCCACAAAAACAAAAAACTCTTACTCCTCCTTGTCTCAACTGTATTCGACCCCTCCCCACCTCCCTCATCCCATTCACCCCCCCCTCATCCCATAACTGCAGCTGTTCATATTTCTTAGGGTTGCTTCCTTGAAAAAAGAAAAAAAAAATGTTACAGAATTATGATAGTCTGGAATTTTTTTTTTTTTTTCGAATTTTCGCAAATGTGTCATTTTTTTACTTTTTTATTACTTATATTTGATATTTGTAATCATTTGGCGGGTGCGGGGATGAGGGTGGGGTTGGAGGTTGATCTTATCTAAGGTTAAAAGTGATACGGGGGACCCGGTCGAAAGGGTCACCATAAATCATGGAACCCAATATTTGTACTCATTTGACTTGCCCTTTTTGTAAGTAAGCAAATATATATATATACATATACATATTATATATATATTGTGTGTGTGTGTGTGTGTGTGTGTGTGTGTGTGTGTGTGTGTGTGTTGTTGTTGTTTGTGTCTGGGTGTCTCTGTGTATACATGGTTTTTCAAATTTTGCTGTAGTAAATGTAAACCACATGGACAACATTAATTCTTATATTTAATTAAAATTTATTTTCATATCGAGTAAATAAATATTTGAAAAAAACAAACATTAACGAATAAAATAATTTTTTTTTCACTCAACCCACTTCATGAATTTTGAGACATGGTGTATACTTGAAACTGATATTTTTTGTTCATATATATATATATATATATATATATATATATATATATATATATATATATATGATCATACAATATATATATGTATGATATATATATTATATATAATATATATATAATTATATAATATAATACATATTATAATATATATATATATATATATATATATATATATATATATATATATATATATATAGGAATGACTTACCGGTAAAATATTGGGTTGGTCCCAATATTTGTTTTATTATAAGTGTTGCTCGGAAAAGTGAGCGTTATAACAAATGTAAAGTGATCAATACGTAAGTATAAATTTAGTATATATATATATATATATATATATATATATATATATATATATATATATATATATATACATGGGTGCTATATATATATATTGACCAAGTGGAGCATTTTATTCCTCTGAATCAAATTCCATACTTGGTCTGAAGATCACATAGGCGAGAAACTGTAAATAACCAGGCGCCGTTAGCGCCTTGTTTATGCTACCTATATATATATATATATATATATATATATTATATATATATATATAATATGTGTGGTGTGTGTGTGTGTGTGTGTGTGTGTGTGTGTGTAAAGTGAAAACTAATAGCGATCGCAGGCCTTTTTTTGTTATTCATAAAAAGATCTCGTTTGCGGTTTTTAAGAAAACATAATTAAGATATATATTATTCACGCACATATACATATTTACACAGATAATAATAATAATAATAATAATAATAATAATAATACAAACGACAAATAGATGAGGTTGCACATCAAAAGACTTGGACATGGTTAAGAAAGGGAAACCTCAAAAGAGAAACAGAATCACTTATAATTGCTGCACAAAATAATGCCATAAGGACAAACTACATCAAAGCGAAAATTGATAAGACCCAACAAAATAGTAAATGTAGACTTTGCGGTAATAGAGATGAGACTGTTAACCATATACTCTGCGAATGTAGCAAACTAGCACAACGAGAATACAAAACTAGACACGACTGGGTTGGGAAGGTGATCCACTGGGAATTATGCAAGAAATTAAATTTTGACCACACAACAAAATGGTATATGCATAAACCAGAATCTGTTCTTGAGAACGAAACGCACAAAATTCTCTGGGACTTTGAAATTAAAACGGATCACCTTATCCCAGCAAGAAGACCAGACCTAGTGTTGATTAACAAAAAAGAAAAGAACTTGTCAACTGGTGGATTTTGCAGTGCCAGCGATCACAGGGTGAAGTTAAAGGAAAATGAAAAAATTGACAAATATCTGGACCTTGCCAGAGAACTGAAAAAGTTATGGAATATGAAAGTGAAAGTTATACCAATTGTAGTTGGTGCACTTGGAACAGTCCCAAAAGCATTAGAAAAGGGTTTGGAAAGTTTGGATATCAGAGGAAGGATTGAAACCATTCAGAACACTGCACTGCTGCAATCTGCCAGAATACTCAGAAGAGTCCTGGAGACCTGAGGAGACTTGCTGTCACTCAGACTCCAGTGAAAGACCATCAGCTAACACTGATGTGAAAACTCAAATAATAATAATAATAATAATAATAATAGCTGATCACCGAGTAAAATGTAGGAAAGCGAAAAGATAGACAAATACTTAGACCTTGCCAGAGGACTGAAGAAGCCGTGCAACATGAAGGTGTAATTGGTGCCCTTGGAACGATCCCCCAAAGCTCTGGAAAAGAATTTGGGTGAACTGGAAATCAGAGGAAGAATCGAAACCATCCAAACTACGGCACTGTTGGGATCGGCTAGAATACTCAGAAGAGTAGAGTCCTGGAGACCCGAGGAGACTTGCTGTCACTCAGCCTCTAGTGAACCACCAGCTACGGCAGGTGTGAAAAACAAAATAATAATAATAATAATAATAATAATGAACCTCAAAAGATAAACTGAATCAGCTCCCCACTTTACCGCACAGATCCGTGTGTTACTCATACGCTGATTTGACGAGGGCCGGTATCGAACTCAGGAACCTTGTGATTGCCTAGCCAAACGCTCTACCGACTAAGCTAAACCAATAATAATAATAATAATAATGATAATAATAATAATAATGAACCTCAAAAGAGAGTGACAGAATCACTAATAATTGCTGCATGAAATAATACCATAAGAGCAAAGCAAAAATTGATATTTTTTAAATTAAAATTTGATATTAATTAATTTTTTAAATTAAAATTAATTTTTAAATTAAAATTTGATATAAAAATTGATATTTTTTATGTTATTTAAAGCAATCTTATATATAATTTTATATAGAAATAAATTAAAATAACATTAAAATAAGTGGAATATTTTTATATTCGCTCTTATTTAGTTTCGTTAGTTTTTCTAATTTAATGTAATATTTTATTACATTTAAATTCAAATACTTGCACCCAGGGACCGCATATTCTTACTACTACTACTACTACTAATAATAATAATAATAATAATAATAATAATAATAATAATAATAATGAAAAAAAAATGAAAAAATTTTGACCATACAACAAAATGGTATATGCATAAACCAGAATTTGTTCTTGAGAACGAAACGCATAAAATTATCTGGGGCTTTGAGATACAAACGGATCACCTTATCCCAGCAAGAAGACCAGACCTAGTGCTGATTAACAAAAAAGAAAGAACTTGTCAACTGGTGGATTTTGCAGTTCCAGCAGATCACAGGGTGAAGCTAAAGGAAAATGAAAAAATGGACAAATAACTGGACCTTGCCAGAGAACTGAAAAAGTTATGGAATATGAAAGTGAAAGTGATACCAATTCTAGTTGGTGCACATACTGCACTGCTGCAATCTGCCAGAATACTCAGAAGAATCCTGGAGACTTGAGGAGACTTGCTGTAACTCAGACTCTAGTGAAAGACCATCAGCTAACGCTGATGTGAAAAATCAAAAGGAGTGAATAATAATAATAATAATAATAATAATAATAATAATAATAATAATATGCAACAAAACAATAAATATAGACTATGTATGCGGTGACGGAGATGATGAGACTGTAAACCATGTACTAAGTGAATGTAGCAAACTAGCACAACGGGAATGCAAAACTAGACACGACTGGGTTGGGAAGGTGATCCATTGCAAATTATGCAAAAAATTAAATTTTGACCAAAAAACAAAATGGTATATGCATAAACCAGAATCTTTTCTTGAGAATGAAACGCATAAAATTCTCTGGGGACTTCGAAATAAAGACGGACCACCTTATCCCAGCAAGAAGACCAGACCTAGTGCTGATTAACAAAAAGGAGATAACTTGTCAACTGGTGGACTTTGCGGTTCCAGCAGACCACAGGGTGAAGATGAAGTAAAACGAAAAGATGGACAAATGCCTGGACCTTACCAGAGAACTGAAAAAGATATGGAATATGAAGGTTAAAGTGATACCAATTGTAATTGGTGCACTTGGGACAGTCCCAAAAAGCCTGTAAAAAAGACTGGAGAATCTGGTAATCAGAGGAAGAATTGAGACCATCCAGAATACTGCGCTGCTGCAATCGGCTAGAATACTCAGAAGAGTCCTGGAGAACTGAGGAAACTTGTTGTCACTCAGACTCCAGTGAAATATTATCAGCTAACGCTGGTGTGAATAGAACAATATGACATTTAGGCACCCCTTTTGCGATCTCGATTTATAAGGACATTTTTCTCATTTACACCGTCAAAATCCGGTTGCTTGTTAGGGGTTAGGGTTAGAGGTTAGGGGTTAGGGTTAGGGGTTAGTTTTAAAATTTTAAAAAATTCTAAAAATCATCTGTTAACAAACAACCGGATGTTGACGGTGTAAATGAAAAAATGTCCTTATGAATCGAGATCGCAAAAGGGGTGCCTAAAGGTCATATGGTCCTAATAATATGCCGTGACGACCAATTATATCAAAGCGAAAAGAGATAAGACACAACAGAATAGCGAGTGTAGGATATGCGGAAACAGAGACGAAACGGTAAATCACAAAATAAGCGAATGCACCAAACTAGCACAAAGGGAGTACAAGAGTAGGTATGAGTGGGTGTGAAAGGTGATCCACTGGGAATTGGGCAAGGAATTAAATTTGACCATACTATAATGGCATAGGCACAAACGAGAAACTGTCCGAGAGAATGGGACTCATACCCCCCTCCCCGAATCTATGAGATGCACCCTCACCACCAGCACTGATTATGTATGTCTCAATACATTCATACCTGTCTAGCAGGACCAGTGGATATATCACAGTAGGATGATTTAATTATTACAACGTTTGATATATTTACTTAAGAACTATTGCTAAATAGCTCAATATGTAAAAAGTATAATAAACTTGATTTAACATACACACACGCACACGCACACACACACAGACACACACACTCTCTCTCTCTCTCTCTCTCTCTCTCTCTCTCTCTCTCTCTCTCTCTCTCTCTCTCTCTCTCTCTCATTTCTTTCTTTTTTTCTTTCTTTCATTCTTTTCACTATTTTCGATTGAAACAGATTAGCATCATCGCTTCCGCACGCTCACACCCACTCTCTTTCTTTCTTTATTTTTTTCTTATATTTTTTCTGTGTAACATGTCCTATTTCATCCCTTTTCTTCTTTTTTTATAACAAAAGAATGGTCCAGTATTTAGTTGAGGCGACGACACTGATCAGAAATAAAAATTCGATGATTAAGAGACATCAGATAATCAGGACTTACATTTTTGCATTTACTCCTGGACGATTTGGACGGTCTCGTTCTTAACCAGAGGGCGTTACAGGATGATAACGGTCGGAAGATTAAGGAACAAGAATATAAATATATATATAGAGAGAGAGATGAGTAAAGTGTTGACTAATTTTCTTGACATAGATCGTGGATATAAGTTGTGGGGGTGAGATTAACAGTGTGGGCTTCAACCGCGGGGTGTGAGGGGTGTGGAAGGTGGGTTGGTGGGGGTGGTGGGGTTCGAATGCGCTTACACTAGTTCACCTTTCCCCAGGACATAAACACCAAGCAGCGTCGATCCAACGATGTGGGGAGAGCCAGCATCCCCGCGTGGAAAATGGATCCAATGATCTTTTCGGGGATCAAATTTTCGCCTGGAAATTTCCTTCCGTGTCGTTTACTTTCGCTTAAAAAAGATTTTTCATCGGAGAAATAAGCCGGAGAGACCCAAAGAATTATTTACGTGTTCCCCCCACATACACACACACACACTACTCCACCACTATACACCTCCAATCTCTCTCTCTCTCTCTCTCTCTCTCTCTCTCTCTCTCTCTCTCTCTCTCTCTCTCTCTCACACACACACACACACACACACACACACTACACACACGCGCGCACGCGCGCACTCTCCCCTCTCTGCTTCTCATTCTCTCTTTCACATACACACACACACACACTCTATTTCTCTCTCTCTCTCTCTCTCTCTCTCTATCTATCTATCTATCTATCTATCTCTATCTCTTTCACACACACACACACACACACACATTCTCTCTTTCAAACACACACGCACAAACCATCTCTCTATCACACACTCTCTCTCTCTCTCTCTCTCTCTCTCTCTCTCTCTCTCTCTCACCACACACACACACACACACACACACACACACATTTTCTCTTTCAAACACACACACACTCTCTCTCTCTCTCTCTCTCTCTCTCTCTCCTCTCAAACACACACACACACATTTTCTGTCTCTCTCTGTTATTTCTCTCTCTCTCTCTCTCTCTCTCTCTCTCTCTCTCTCTCTCTCTCACACACACACAAACACAAAACTATCTCTCTCTCTCACACACACACTATCTCTTTCTCACACTCTCTCCCCCTCTCCCCCCCCTCTCTCTCTCTCTCTCTCTCTCTCTCTCTCTCTCTCTCTCTCTCTCTCTCACATTTGTGTGTGTGTGTGTCTTATAAAAGCAATTCAAAATTCTTGTCTCAATTTGTTACTAAACGATTTCTCTGCGCATGCCCAGCTTACTTGCTTGTCATCCAATATGGCCGTCACAATGAACAAATGTCGACTATGTTTATCAAATGAAACATACTTTCCTTTTAGACCCGAACCTGATTCCACTAGAATAGACTTTACAGGCGGTATGTGCCTTTACAATGGACAGAGTCATTAGGTCGACTTGGGACTAGTTTAATCACTGCAAAACGATAAATTGTTGGGTTTTTATTTGTTTGTTTGTTTGTTTGTTCTTTATTCATTTAATAATATATATATATATATATATATATATATATATATATATATATATTTGGGAATAAAATGCCTTAAATACCATGGGTATCGTGGTTATGGACCATTTCCACTCGCGAGTATGCTCACGAGCTTCTTCAGACCACTGAGTATATATATATATATATATATATATATATATATATATATATATATATATATATATATGGTATGTACGTGTCGACTTATAACTCACAAGCGAAAGGTCATTAATATTTGAAATATTACATACCACTTAATACGCTTATAACTAAGAAACAGACAAAAAAATTTTTTTTTTAATTTTTAACAAATTAATCGATATAATTCAATAACTAAGAAATGTGATCCACTGGGAATTGGGCAAGGAATACTCACACCCCAACTCCACTACCCTCGACATGAGTCGAGTTTTAAACTTTCAAGACAGAAAAATCAAATTTAGCATCTCCCTCCCCAGCCATCGTCGGCCCCTTTGAAGTGGCGTCGCCATCTGTAGGCCTCGCTAAAAAAAAAAAGAAGGAAAAAAAAAGAATTCTGAAATAAACAACACTCCCGTTAAAAGACACTTCTGCCCAACCCAGTCACAGGTTAAAACAGTCCCACCCAACCCCATTATTATATTATAAGTTATTTTAGAAATAAAAAATCGTCTTTCTTATATATATATATATATATATATATATATATATATATATATGTGTTGTGTGTGTGTGTGTGTGTGTGTGTGTGTATTTGGGCAGCATTTTTTCATATGTAACTTGTAAATAAAGTATTAAAATGTCAAATTGATTTTTAATTCTTTTTTGGTTGATTTTAATTAATCCACGGAATTTTCACTTGTGCAGCAAATTTAACCAATAGAAAAATAACATACAGTGCTAAGTTAGCACTTACGAGTTTAATTCAATTTTCTCGTATATCAAATCAATTTTCACACTTAAAATAAACTGAAAGGCCATTAATCCGTTCTAGACTCCCGCCAAACACCCTATTTTTGGTTACGTATTATTGTATTGTATAAAAACATAATAAAATAGAAAGTAATGTATTATGTATTGTAATATGTTTGAATGTTTTTGTTTTTTTTTAAATAATATTTTTTTTCGTAATAAATTGAGAAATTTAAATGTTTATTAAGATAAGTGTTCGTTCCGCTCGTAACTCTATTTCTCGTATATCAAACCAATTTTCCTTATTGAAATAAACTGAAATGTCATTAATCTGTTCTAGCCCCACCAAACTCGCCAATTTTTGTTACATATTTTATATAAGATAAATAGCATTGTATTGTATAGAAACATAATAAAAAAAAGAAAGTAATATATTATGTGCTGTAATATGTTTGAATGTTTATTTTTTTTAATAATATTTTTTTGCGTAATAAATTGAGAAACTTAAATGTTTATTAACATTATTTTCTCGTATATCAAATCAATTTTCACCATTAAAATAAACTGAAATGCTATTAATCCGTTCCAGTACTCACCCCAAACACCTTAATTTTTTTATTATTTTTCTATATTCATTTATTTATTTGTTTTATTTATTTATTTATTTATTTTGATAAAGCATTGTCAATTAACAATTTTGATCAGTTGTTTTCAACTTAAATTTTTGAAATGCTTCTATTTCACTTACGATTCTTGAGTATGAGTGCAAGCAAATCTCCTCAGGTTTCCAGGACTCTCCTAAGTATTCTTGGCGATCTTCACAATCCTGTAGTCTCTATTCTTCCTCTGATTTCCAATTCCTCCAGTCTATATTTTTTTTCCATTTTATTTTTTCAATATCTAATCACATTTCTGTCAATAAGTCTGGTGGGACCCCTTGAACTAGTGGTAACGATATTTAGCTCCGAAACCACGTTTGAATTCAAGATTATCGTCTGATGATGACTTATTTTAAGATAATTTACAACAAGGCCCGAATTTGGCATCCTTCCGTATACGAGAGACGATGAAGAAGTGTCCATTTTTGTTGTTTTGTTTTTAGTGGAACTACGTAGCTTGGGTGGGTTCATATGGAGAATGAGCTGTTGTCCAAGCAGCAAATCCACCTTTCCTCACTCTGCCGCTGTGATCCAAAGGAAAGGTAAGACACGAATGCAGGAGTTACTGGTTAGCACTGGAGTTCAGCATCACTCCACCTTAGGTTACAGTGGTCTGAACATTGTGTTTATAAATACCACAATAAAGATGAGGACAACAGTCCGAAATATCAAAATTATTCAAAAGTGAAATTGTTGTTTTTAATTAGGCAAAATTGCAGACAGCTTGAAAATAATTTGTCTCGGATTATTCTCCTCGTTTTTTTTTAAACTTTTTTTTTTTTAGTATTTTAGCGATTCGCCGCCCTTGTTGGGATGGAGTTGAATAGAAAGGGGTTATGTTTCCTTGTCACCATGACTTGCCAATAGATGGCATTAGTACCTCGTTATTTAAACTCAGCCCGGGAAGTTGTCTCCCTCTATTTGATCTGGCATCCACAATGATGCACTAGACAAGTTGTGTCTCTGTCCATTAGGTTTTTTGCGGGGGTGACTTGCTCCACAACTATAGGCTTGTACCCATATGTGTACGTAGCCATTTTTAGACCCTAACTACATGGGTCATATACAATAAGTGGGTAAAACATGTAAATCGTCGTCAAAATTAAAATGGAAAATTTACGCCCCTGAATTCACAGTCTACCTTATTTATTTTAATATTTACAAACTAGCAAGAGATATCTGTTCAAAAAATTTGGTAAAAATTAAACACGGAAAATGAAAGGAATAACTATCTCTAAATCATGGATTTAAATTTTAAATAAGAAACAAAATGAAAGAAAATATATAGTTTTTCAAAATAAACAAAAAGAAATAAAACTGGTACATTTTTACAACAATATTGAACTTAAAAAATAAGCATTTGATTTATTGATTAAATAATAAATGGCAAATGAATAAGCATTTTTTTTACAAGTAAAAATGTATTAAAAGTAAAACCTGCATACTAAAAACAAAGGTTAAACTGGCAAATCGTCGTTTCGTTCATTTTTCAGGGGCGTAAATTTTCCGCTTTAATTTTAACGACGATTTGCAAGTTTAACCAATAAGTGACTCTTTTATTCTATAAGAACTCTTTCTTACTTCCTAAAGACTTTCGTCCTAACTGTTTTTGTATCTATATTTCATGTTACATGTGCTCAGACAATAAAGTCTGTATTGTTGTTTGTAAACCTCTTTGTTGGATTTTATCTATTACTGGCAGCGGCTACCCGTCGTTGCCTGGGTACAGGGGATTTTTTAAAGTTAGTCCTGCAGATCCATTATTACCGAATCGTGAGTTGAATCCTCGTCGGTGCCCCATTTAAATCCATATGTAAAAAAAATAGACTGCATTGATCCAGCTACTCTGAAAAGAAATGTTACTATCTACTATCTAAAATATTAAATGAAAAAAAAAATCCAAGCTGTTATCATTTAAATTTTATTTTTTAATTATCTTCACGAATATAAATCAAATCTCTATTATTTTTGCCCAAAAACCAAGCCCTGGTGATATTCAATGTGTATATATATTTACTTTGTCGTTAATTGTTTTATTTTCAAAGCTTCCTCCGGACATACATATCCACACAACTGCCCTTTATATATGTATAGATAGATTATACTAAAGCTGAGCGAATCAAGTTTTATTTCCTAAAGGCCCTTTACTGTTTACTTTAATAACATGAAAATTATACTAAATTATTCCTAACTTTTAGGATTGAATAATGTTTGAAAACAATCCGTTTTAATTGGTTCTAATTAGTCGTAATTTGCAATTAAGTAAAACACTCACCAATCTCTTAATTTACTTTTTGTCTATCACTTTCTTCCCCTCTATGTATCTCTGGATTACCTCCTCATTATATAATGTTAGTTTCTCTGGGAGTGGAGAGAGAGAGGGAGAGAGAGGGACGGGAGAATTGGAAATGTATTAATCTGATAAATTTCACAAGCAGCAACCCATAGATTAAATTTAGGCCAAACATTCCCTTAGCTTACAAAATGATTTTAATGTTTTGCCCGCCGTATTTTATTTTCTTCAAATTTTATTCGCTTTGCAAACCCACTTTTCCCTAATCTCAATTATCTACCCAGAGCTGAATGGGTGACCCAACGGGTCACGTTTCGCCTAGTTACATATATTGTGTTAGTTTAGCATTTCATTCTAAGGCAAACAGCAACAAATAAATGAATTAATACTTCATTTAATTCTAACAATTTATTAACCAGCACATGAAACAATGAATAACAATATTCCTTCCTGTGTATAAAGTTGAGTTTAAGGGACTTATCGGCGTGCCGAAGAAGATATCTGGTATCTTAAAGTTGATTCTCAGAGAGCTTTTAATGTCGCTGCCCCGTGGAACTGCTGGTGGAATCAGTCTGTCTGGATTTTGGATTTTGCGCCTAAACGTCAGGGCTCATCACGTGATTGGTATATCCAACCACAGAGAGCCTCTCCCTCACTCTACACACAGGAATTGCCATTTTACTGACCCAACACATATGTATTTACCTACGTTTGGAGGTTTCTCCGAAGCCTCCTAATGTATTTTAAGAAGCCGTTTTCACCAGGGAAGTTAAAATTACAATTAATTCTTATAGTATCATTTATCTTTTCGAAGTTTTGTTTTTGCTAAACATTCCAGATAATGTCTTTGTTTGACAGTTACTATCTTCAAGATGATGGTAAAGTCATTAGCGGTGTTTTGTTTTTAAATCATGTCGCTTGCAAAAAACAGATACCAGATGTTCAAAACAGATGCCTACAAGACAAAAACCGAAAACGGGTTATATACTTGCAAATCGTCGTCAAAATTAAAACTGAAACTTATTTGGTGGTGATCCATGACAGTTTAACTACAGTGCATGAATGAACTTTTTTTGCGAATTGGGTTACGATTTAGGGGTTTGGGGATTAAGGTTGTTTTTAATTACGTATTGCTTAAAAAAATTTTTTTTTTAATTGCAAATTACTATACACTTAATTAACCATTGAAATTAATTATTGAATCCAACGGTAGACACATTAGTCTCAGTTGTTTGTGTTAGTATTGCAATGTATAATTTCAATTAAACTTAGATTTAAAAAAAAATATTTTTCAACATTAAATGTATAGTCATTTGTTTTTTTTTTTGTTTTTTTTTTGTTGTGTGTGTGTTTTTGTTTTTGTTTTTTTTTGGGGGGTACACATTTTCCATTTGATTCTATGAATTGTATAGTACCACTACTGATGATGATGATGATGATGATGATGATGATGATACAAAGATGGCTTTCGCATTAAAATAACCCACGAAGATTTATATGCCATTAATCAACAAAGAGACCAAACCGAACAATTTTATTTATTTATCTAATGACCCATTTTGCTTGCCCTCTCGTGTCCGATCACTGACTCAAAACTAATCTTATTCAATTCCTGTTTTCGTCTTCAGGCGAGAGAGGCAAAAGGTCACAAGAATCTGGTTCCTCAGGTCTATCATCCTGTTATGTTTTGTATCGTAAAGATTTGATTTGGATTTAGCATAAAAAAACTAGAGGCATTGAAAGTCCATGTTATATATATATAAATATATATATATATATATATATATATATATATATATATATATATATATATATATTATATCCAAAAGTCAAGAGAAGAAATCTTCCTTACACATAGGATTTTTTTAAAAACAATTTGTCCAAGTTTGAGGGCTTCAAATTTTTTTTTTAAAAGTCACAAGAAAATTTAATAACTAAATTTATATATATATATAGTAATCGTCAGGGTGGCCTAAAGTCGGTATCAGCCAATCAACGAGGGAGTCTATCCCCTTTTCACTTTGCGCTAGACCAAGGAGATTGTTTTTTGCATCTGAGGTGGAGTGCCACACCTACCACCAGCTCCTTACTTTACCGCACAAATTTCCTGTGCTACTCATACGCTGAGTTGGCGAGGGGGTATTGAAATAGGAACCTTGTGGTTTCTAGCCGAACGCACTACCGACTGAGCTAATAGCAAGAAATTCCACGAAACGAAAAAAAAAAAGAAATCAAGAGGAACTATTTAAGCCAGAAAGGCAATAATTTATGTTTACTATTTTGTTTATGTTGGTGAACTTATGATTAATATTTCAGTGTGTTGAAATCCTGACGATCCAAATTTGTTACACTGTAATCCTCGTACTAAATAGTTCCGTCTTTCAAGGTCCATGCGGTGTCTTATTTCAGTATCTCTGAAATATCTCATCCTCGTCGCCAGTTCTGTTATGTTTTTACATACAGATAAAATACGTAAGACTGAATGACCAGGTTGTTGGAAAATTAACAAGGTTTTATTTAACACAGGGTAGAGAATGCTTCTACCTAAAAAGTGACTTAACTAACTCAACTAAAATAAGTGTATTCCTTTTATATGTGTTCTTATTTAATTTGATTAGTCTTTCTGATTTAATATATCTAATTACATTAAAACTTGAATACTTACTTATATTCTTGCTAGTATTATAAACATATTATGTTTTTACATACAGATAAAATACGGAAGACTGAAATGATAATGCAAGACCAGGTTGTTGGAAAATTAACAAGGTTTTATTTAACACAGAGTAGAGAATGCTTCTACCCTAAAAGTGACTTAACTAGCTCACACGTGTTGTAAGCTGTGTCCATTCAGTACGAACCCCAATTCAAAAGTGACATGGCGGAAACCCCACTTCCGGGTTCCCATCAGTCTCCTACTGATCAAGGGGAGCAACTCTATTTTTGTTAGGTCTGAACCTAACACACCCCAATGAACAAACGGGTCGGAGGCCGAGACTGTCATAATAACTGTTTTTGAACCACTTCTTCACTACAGATTTCACTTCCTTTAAACTGGAATAATGTTTGCCTCTCAGGAGGAAGTGAAATCTGTAGTGAAGAAGTGGCTCAAAGAACAATCAACAGAATTTTACGGAGCAGGGATACATGCTATCATTTGAAGGTGGAGCATTGCTATTGAGAGAAACGGTTACTATGTGGAGAAGTAGGAATGTGATCCACAGAGAACCAGCTTCATTTTGATGTATGATACATGTTACTGTGTTGATAATTATACCTATCCTAAACAAAATGGCATTATTACTTTTTGACTTACTATGTGGAGAAGTAGGGATGTGATCCACAGAGGACCAGCTTCATTTTGATGTATGATACATGTTACTGTGTTGGTAATTATACCTGTCCTAAACAAATGGCATTACTTTTTGACACCTATGTGGAGAAGAAGGATGTGATCCACAGAGGACCAGCTTCATTTTGGTGTATGATACATGTTTCTGTGTTGGGTAATTATACCTGTCCTAAACAAAATGGCATTACTTTTTGAATCATCTATATGGAGAAGTAGGGATGTGATCCACAGAGGACCAGCTTCATTTTGATGTATGATACATGTTCCTGTGTTGGGTAATTATACCCGTCCTAAACAAAATGGCATTACTTTTTGACTCACCTATGTGGAGAGGTAGGGATGTGATCCACAGAGGACCAGCTTCATTTTGATGTATGATACATGTTATGTGTTGGTAATTATATTGTCCTAAACAAAATGGCATTACTTTTTGACTCACTCTGTTCGACATTCTATTGAGAGAAACGGTGAGTCGAGAAGTAGGGAGTGATCCACAGAGGACCAGCTTCATTTTGATGTATGATACATGTTACTGTGTTGGTAATTATACCTGTCCTAAACAAAATGGCATTACTTTTTGACTCACCCTCGTAGAAAAGCGTCCGTTTTCTCTTCCACCAATCAGCAACATGCTAATGACAGCGGGAAAATGTTCTTGGCGCATGCTCAAAAAAAGTGTGTTGGTTCGTATCGTCTGTAAACGACTGACATATTCACAAATGACTATAATCAACATCTAATTGGTCGACAGCGTTTATTTTCAGTTGGGGGGTCTATAAAGCGGATCTGATTACCTTTTTGTGGGGACAGAAGGGCCGGGGAAAAAATGCAGGTCTTTTCTAGCTCCTTCCTTTGGTTATATTCCGCTGGCTTCCATTTTGTTTTTACTTTGTTTCTATCTCTCTGCCTGTGTGGCAGTAGTAAAGATGGCGGATGGATAAGTGAGGGAATTTATTGTAACAAGTATCGTTTGTTCATTCTCATTTTTTCTTCTTTTTTCTTTTTCCTTTTTTGAAAGCGATACAAATCAAAGAAATATGAGAAAGGAAATCTGGGAAGGAAAGGAGGAAGAAAGGAAGAAAGGAAAGTAAGGAAGGAAAGGAAAACGACAAAAAGGTGGGCAAAAAGGGAAAGGGGGAAGGAATGAAAAAAAGAAGGAAAAAGGACGGGAAACAAAAGAAAAAAGAAAGAGAGAGAAAGAAGGGAAAAGGGAAAGAAAGGAAGGAAAAAAAAGGAAATGGTGGAAGGAAGGAACAAAAGGAAGGAAAACAAAGGAAGGGTGGAAAGAAGGAAGAAAGAAGGAAAAGGAAAGGAAGAAGGAAGAAATGGTAAAAAGGAAGAGAAAAAGAAGGAAAGGAAGGAAGGAAAAGGACGGGTGAAAAAGAAAGAAAAGGAAGGAAGAAAGAAGGAAAGAGTGGAAGGAGGGAAGGAAAAAAGGAAGAAAAAAAAGGAAAGAGAAAGGAGAAAAAGAGAGGAAACAAAGAAGAGAAAAAGGAAGAAAGGGAAATAAAGGGTAAAGCGAAGGAAAAGGGAGGGGATAGGGAAAAGGAGCAAAAGGAAGGAAGGGAAAAAATGAAAGAAGAAATAGGGAAGGAAACAAAAGAAGGAAAAAAAAAAAAGAAGAAGAAAAGGAAGGAGAAAAGTAAGGGGAAGATGAAGGAGAAAAATAAAGGAAAAAAAAAGACGTGGAAAAAGGAAGGGAAAAAGTGTTGGGTTTGTTTGTTTTGTTTTTTTTAACAAAAGAAAAAAGAAAAATCTGAAACTTAAATTACACAAGAAAAAAAATGAAATAGAAAAAAAAAGGGTAGATTAGAAAGAAAGAAAAAAAAAAGAAAGAAAGAAGAAAGAAAAGAAGAAAGAAAGAAAGAAAGAAAGAAAGAAAGAAAGATAGAAAGAAAGAAAGAAACGTAAAAGTATCACGTGATGAAAAACTAAATCGAAAACAAAACCTTTTTTTGTAGAAAAGAGAAAGAAAGAAAGAAAGAAAGAAGGAAGGAAGGAAAGAAAGAAAGAAAGAAAGAAAGAAAGAAAGAAAGAAGGAAAGAAAGAAACATAAAAGTGTCACGTGGTGAAAACAAAATCGAAAACAAAACCTTTTTTTTTTCTAAGTCCATGATTTTATCAAAACTCCAATCGTGACTACGAGCTAAAAAACAAAAACTAAAAAAGAAAACACGTTGCTCGTAAGCTCCACATGTCCTAACCAACCCCCCTCCCCCATTTGCGTGGGAGCATGGAGGGTGAAGCTTCGTACGCATGTGCGAGCAATATGCTTCGGGAAATTTTGTTCGTTTTTTTTTCTTTTAAGTTTGGTACAGCATCATAATTTGTAAAGCGCTCTGGAAGGATGAAGGTTAGTTGGTTGGTTGGTTGGTTGGTTGGTTGGTTCGCTCGTTCGTTCGTTCGTTTCTACGGCCCCAGCTGACAGGGCGTGCGTATGAATGTTCATCGTTTCATGTGTCTGTAGATTTTAGAAGACTCTGATCTATATATTAATACCCGTATTCCTTAATTGTACTTCCGTTATCATCTGGCAACACCCTCTGGTTAAAAACGAGACCGTCTAAATCGTTCAAGATGGAATGCAAACATGTAAATCCTCATTATCTGGTGTTCCTTATCCGTCGAATTCTTATTTCTTATGAGTGTCGTCACCTCAGCTAAATAATGAACCACTCCGCTTTTATTATAAAGAAAATATAACAAGAAAGAAAGAAAGAAAGAAAGAAAGATAGAGTGAGAGGAAGCGATAACGCTAATCTGTTTCAGACATAATGAGAGTTAAATCAAGGTTATTATACTTTTTGCATATTGAAGTACTAGCAATAGCTCTTAAGTAAATATATGAAACGTTATAATAATTAGATTATTAACTGTGGTATATCCACAGGTCCTGCTAGTAAACTTTTAATGTACAACGGATCGGGATTATCTTAAAGATCATTGGTATTTTTAATCAATGTCATTAAGTGATGAAAAACCAACACTTTAATTTCTTTCATCCGGTTGGCTGGGTCTGTAGAATACATCGACTGCATCTCAACAGAGGGTAAGACTGCCCTATCGAATCGGGCTGTAGAATACGCCGGCTGCATCCCTACAGAGGGGTAAGACTGCCCTATCGAATCGGGCTGTAGAATACGCCGGCTGCATCCCTACAGAGGGGTAAGACTGCCCTATCGAATCGGGCTGTAGAATACGCCGGCTGCATCCCTACAGAGGGGTAAGACTGCCCTATTGAATCAGGCTGTAGAATACACCGACTGCGCGCCTGAAATGGGGTAATACCGCCCTGTCGACGGGGCTGTAGAATACACCGATTGCGCCTCTACAGAGGGGTAAGACCCAATGAGGCGGTCCGTAAGTGAGGAATCATGATGCTTGAGGGTGGATTCTGGTATTTGGGCAATCCATGACATGCAACACCCAAATTTGGTGGTGTCTTGGGTATGACGTTAAACTGCAACTAGTGGTTAGGTATGACCATATCCTGCATCTGATGGTTAAGGCTATTTTACTGCCTACTGGTTTTCGAAAAAAAAAGGGGACGCTTCTGCATTGATGTCATTAAGTTTATTTAATAAACAACGTGAAACTTTACAAGGAAAAATAAATAACATTCAATAAGTGATAACAGCAAGTACATTTCAAAGAAATAAGAAATAACGGATGACAGCAAATGCATTTCAAAGAATTAAAAGACTTGAAGAATGTCGGAGCGTTTACCGTGTCATCGCCCTGACCAGTGGCATAAACTCAAAGCAGCATTTTCCCGTTAGGGATTCGTAGCCCACAGAAACTAATGGTCGGCACAAAATGAGATTAATAAAACCTACTCTAAATTGGATATTGTGGTTGTAGTTAATTTTATAAACAAAATAGTTATATAAAAAATAAGATATAATTAACTGGTCAGTTTAGCGGCAGTTACAGGCTCTACATCTGAAGAGTATGGGCTACTCTTCCATTGCCATTACTATTCTTCCTATCAGTTTGGCAAACGGAAACATCCCAGGTAAAATACTACCAAAAAGAATATTTGACAAAAAAAATCTTCCAACCGGTCACCACTGAACAAAAGACAATAAAGTGTGAACGGAGAGACTCACGCTTAATTAGAGTCACTGACAAAAGAATTCTTGTGGGTGGTCACGTGAACAGGTGTTAATCTCATCTGACCGAGATTTAGTATTTGTTTTTTTGTTTTGTTTGATTTTTGTGAAGGAATTGACGCGATAACCGGAAATCGGCCTTCTATTGCGATGACATTCTGTTTCTTTTTCTTTTTCTTTTTTTTTTTTTTTTTTTTTTTTTGTAACCGGGACTTGATACATGTTACATGTGACCGTAAGAGTCACACCCCGCAGAAAAATCATGTCGGTAAATAAAGTTGGAATTGATAGGCCATTGTGACTTAAGAAATATCGTTCAAAGGGTCTAAAAGAAAGAAAAAGAAAGAAAGAAAAGAAAGAAAAGAAAAGAAAAGAAAAAATTACAACCACAACATTAGTAGAACAAGAAAACATAAAATCTTTAAAAAAAAAAAGAAAAAGAACAAAAGAAATTCGTTCTACATTAAATTTTAAACTTTAGAGATTTAAACAAATCATTTAAGAATTGAAAAAAAAAAAAAAGAAAAAAAGTATAAAAATTACAACCACAACAAAAAAAACGAACGAAAGGGCAAAAAAGAAAAAAAACGATACGTAATACTCAGCAGCAGCAACAGCAGCAGAAGAAGAGATCGAAAGAAGAAGAAGAAGAAGAAGAAGAAGAAGAAGAAGAAGAAGAAGAAGAAGAAGAAGAAGAAGAAGAAAGAAAAGAAAGAAGAAGAGATCAAAGAAGAAAAAGAAGAAGAAGAAGAGAAGAAGAAGAAGAAGAAGAAGAAGAAGAAGAAGAAGAAGAAGAAGAAGAACAAAGAAAAGAGAAGAAGAGAAGAAGAAGAAGAATCAAAGAAGAAAAAGAAGAAGAAGAAGAAAAAGAAGAAGAAGAAGAAGAAGAAGAAGAAGAAGAAGAAGAAGAAGAATCAAGAAGAAAAGAAGAAGAAGAGAAGAGAAGAAGAAGAAGAAGAAGAAGAAGAAGAAGAAGAAGAGAAGAAGAAGAAAGAAGAAGAGATCAAAAAAGAGAAGAAGAAGAAGAAGAAGAAGAAGAAGAAGAAGAAGATCAAAGAAAAGAGAAGAAGAAGAAGAAGAAGAAGAAGAAGAAGAAGAAGAAGAAGAAGAAGAAGAGAAAAGAAGAAGAAGAAGAGAAGGAGAAAGCAAAGAAGAAGGCGAAAAAGAAGAAAACTAATGCAAAGCTGCTTATTTTACACCAAAGACAAAAAATGTATTTCCATATTAACGAATACAAAAAATTTGACCAATCAGCAAACACTAAAGAGAGAAAAAAAAAACAACAATAAACAACAACAACAAAAGATCTTCTTCTTAAAGGTAAAAAGAGTTTCTTTTCTTTAGAATTACTTTATTGAGTGAAATCCTCTTTCTCCGCCCCCCCCCCCCCACCTAATTCCTCCCCCTTTTCTTTCCCCTACAGATGATCCCCTTGTAATGAGCTTGTAGAAAGTTTTCCCCTTTATCGTATTTTGCTTACTCTGCTGAATCATGGGTGGTCGTCGCTATTCTCTACGTGACGAACACAAAAGACAACCAACACGTCCGGAGGTTCGTTCAAAACCCCCGCAAATATAAACAGACGACATTTAGATAAACGGACCGCCATTTGTAATTTTTCGCGGGCCGCCATATTTCTCAGCGAAGTGCAATTTCGACAAAATAGTGCAAAATATCCCCAACTTTTACTCCAAAGCGAGGCTCTAAATACGCATAAGTAGACGGTGGCGGAGGTGTGAGGCATATTTAAATGTCGTGACCTGGAAGATCTAGACTTCATCCATTCTGGGTGGGCGATGAAAGACGAATGCGAGTTTTGTTACTTTGTTGGCAAATGAACGACAAAAATATTGTTGGGGCAAGAGACAAAAAGTAAAACTACGGCACGTACATGTCAGCGAACGCCTATACAAACATAAAGAGATACCATGTCACCAATCAAAATACACAACGAATGATTGAAGAGTTCGTCAGGAAACCAAAATGAGGCTAGACTTTTGAATGGAAGTGTAGAGTAGAAATGGACTGTCCCATTAGGTAAAGGTGGCTTCTACAGGAAGCACTAAACTATACAAGTTACCTTCTCCAGTAGTATATAAGAGCCTGGCTTTTTGCGAGGCCGGGAAACTTGTATTCACGCTGAACGCTGGAAAGTATCTCAGTGTAATACTAATAATACTAATACTGGTTATTTCCTAATTGAGTAACATGATATTACAGAGTGACCCAGAAAAAACAGTACCCAAATTATTTATTTTCCCATAAAACTAAGCCTAAACCCTAACCCTAACCTTAAACCCTAACCCTAAGCCTAAACGCCCCTAGTTGAATAACATAATATTAGTTACACGGTGACCCAGAAAACAGAACCCACAAATTTTGCAATAAAACTGTTAATTTTAATTTTTTTAAAGTTTAAGTCCAATAAGGGTTAGGGTTAAGGTTTAGGGTTAGGGTTGGGGTTTAGGGTTAGTTTAATGGGAAAATAAATAATTTGGGTTCTGTTTTTTCTGGGTCACTCATGTTACTCAACTAGGAAATAACCCTAATACTACTACTACTTCGTTGTTTTTACATCTTAAATGGAGGACTTCTTATAATTGGGCATATTCTGAGATATTTCGAAGGAAATTACAAGCTTCATAAAGATACGGATTATATTCAAGTTACGCACTCCTGAAATTTTCAGCTTTTTTTTTTTCTTTTTTTTTTTTTTCTTCTAAGAAATGCTCCATTCAATTTAACAGCAGGAGCTTTTTCGAGAAAATATAGCTGGGTTTTTTGTTTTTGTTTTTTTTTTTTTGTTTGTGTGTGTGCGTGTGCGTGTGCGTGTGCGTGTGTGTGTGTGTGTGTGTGTTTTCAATTCTTAAATGATTTTGTTTAATCTCTAAAGTTTAAAATTTAATGTAGAATGAATTGTATTTATTATTTATTTATTTATTTATTTATTATAGATTTCATATTTTCTGGTTCTACTAATGCTTTTTCTTTATATTAAAAAAAAAACTCCAATATTTCTTCTGTGAAAAGAATCTCTATTAATAATGGAGATTCGCTTCCGGTTTTTGTCTTTAACAAAAATTACGTCACTGTTTACGTCACATTACCCAAAATCGTCATAACAGAATAAATATACTCAAAGTTTGAACATGCAACATTAGACAGTCCTCATTGTTTTTTAAAACAAGTTTTAATAAATACATGACTGGTATTATATATCTATATATAGTTTGTTTTATTTTAATACATATTTAAAGTTTACATTTCAAATTGTTTTATTTTTTAATCCTTTAATGAATTTGATGATTTTACTTACTTAGGGTACAAACTCGCTGACATTGAATTTTTTACTCCCACTCCACAGGCAATGTGTTTAAAAAATCTATTTTACATCGCCCGGGGGGGGGGTTATTTTGTACTAGTAATAATAAGAAAATAGAAACCTTTTGTTTTATAATAGATTATTTTGGGCATTTTCCAATAAGTATATCTCAATGAACTTTTTTTTTTTAGAATGAATGAATTTTTTTATGCAGCTATTTAGAGAAAAGCATCCCTTTAAAAACAAAACTGAAAAATTCGAGAGTGCTGAGCTTAAAGATACCCTCTCTCTCTCTCTCTCTCTCTCTCTCTATATATATATATATATATATATTATATATATGTATATATATTATATATATATATATATATATATATAGAGAGAGAGAGAGAGAGAGAGAGAGAGAGAGAAAGAGAAAGAGAGGGGGTGTAATACTTGACATTATTCTTCCGTTTATACTGCAACATACATATATGGCTGAGCTGTGTCCAGATATGTTATGATGGGACAGACACTTGTCTGATATTTGTTCAGACATATATATATATATATATATATATATATATATATATATATATATCTAGTATACAATACATTTAAGGTGCTTATTACCATTGGTCTATGTGTGAGAGAGAAAGATAGATAGACACACGGACAGCTGGACCCAATAATCAACGACAGTCGACCCGAATTTCCAGGCATTCGAGTTAGAACTAATGTATGATACCCCCCCCTCTCTCTCTCTCTCTCTCTCTCTCTCTCTCTCTCTCTCTCTCTCTCTCTCTCTCTCGCACACACACACACACGCACGCACACGCACATACATACATACACACTACAATAATTCTCTCTCTCTCTCTCTCTCTCTCTCTCTCTCTCTCTCTCTCTCTCTCACGCATTTTTTCTTTCTTTCCTTCTTTTCATTATTGAAACAGATTAGCATTATCGCTTCCGTTCACACTCACTCTCTTCTTTCTTTCTTTCTTTTTTATTCTTAAATTTTTTCTGTGTAGCATGTCCTATTTTATCCCTTATCTTTCTTATAACAAAACAATGGTCCATTATTTAGTTGAGGTGACGACATTGATCAGAAATAAAAATTCGATGATTAAGAGACATCAGATAATCTATCTATCTATCTCCCACTCGTTACCTTGGCAGCAACAGAAATTGTATAACATACAGGGACATCTAATGGTGAATTGCAACTTCTGGAGCTCTAGGGAGTGTGGAGTACCCCTTTATCGTTATTACTCCCAGGTCAACTCAGACCCGGAGTGGTGGTACTTCTTAGGGTCTCATCTATGGGTTAAATAGAAGAAAATAGTTTGAAAACGTGTTTCAAAATTAAGTTTAAAAAAAGAATTTTCAATACCCATCAAGAATGAATAAAAACAAAAACGTCTTCGGCATAAAATAACCCAACAAGGGTTGACATTTCGTAGAATCCAACCAACTAACTCAAAACGAAAGAAGATTATTGAAAATCAAGTTTTGATTGAGTCTGTCTAGCAATTTGACATCATGCATAAATGCATGCACGAACAAGAGTGCGCTGTCGTCTGGAGCAGTATCTTCCATCGATTACAGACCTGAAAAGTGGTGGTATACTCTGTGGGTTGGGGTTGAAGAATACGCCGACTACACCACTGAAGAGAAGTAAAATCTCTCCAATACGACTATCTGTTGGCCCGTGGTAGAAAACACGATCCAAATAAACAATTGGAAGACGACCTGCGACCTGAACGCAGCGCCTTAGACCGCTCGGCCATCTGACTATGTCATGTTTACCGATGAGCAGTTACAATAGAAATTGGAACATTTCTATTGTAATGTGTTTAAAACTTTTGCATTTCTCCTTCAAAAAAAATTGTCAGGAGTGGGATTCGAACCCACGCCGGGAAGACCCGACTGCGACCTGAACGCAGCGCCTTAGACCGCTCGGCCATCCTGACTATGTCATGTTTAACGATGAGCAGTTACAATAGAAATTGGAACATTTCTATTGTAATGTGTTTAAAACTTTTGCATTTCTCCTTCAAAACGAAACTTTGTCAGGAGTGGGATTCGAACCCACGCCGGGAAGACCCGACTGCGACCTGAACGCAGCGCCTTAGACCGCTCGGCCATCCTGACTATGTCATGTTTAACGATGAGCAGTTACAATAGAAATTGGAACATTTCTATTGTAATGTGTTTAAAACTTTTGCATTTCTCCTTCAAAACGAAACTTTTGTCAGGAGTGGGATTCGAACCCACGCCGGGAAGACCCGACTGCGACCTGAACGCAGCGCCTTAGACCGCTCGGCCATCCTGACTATGTCATGTTTAACGATGAGCAGTTACAATAGAAATTGGAACATTTCTATTGTAATGTGTTTAAAACTTTTGCATTTCTCCTTCAAAACGAAACTTTGTCAGGAGTGGGATTCGAACCCACGCCGGGAAGACCCGACTGCGACCTGAACGCAGCGCCTTAGACCGCTCGGCCATCCTGACTATGTCATGTTTAACGATGAGCAGTTACAATAGAAATTGGAACATTTCTATTGTAATGTGTTTAAAACTTTTCATTTCTCCTTCAAAACGAAACTTTGTCAGGAGTGGGATTCGAACCCACGCCGGGAAGACCCGACTGCGACCTGAACGCAGCGCCTTAGACCGCTCGGCCATCCTGACTATGTCATGTTTAACGATGAGCAGTTACAATAGAAATTGGAACATTTCTATTGTAATGTGTTTAAAACTTTTCCATTTCTCCTTCAAAACGAAACTTTGTCAGGAGTGGGATTCGAACCCACGCCGGGAAGACCCGACTGCGACCTGAACGCAGCGCCTTAGACCGCTCGGCCATCCTGACTATGTCATGTTTAACGATGAGCAGTTACAATAGAAATTGGAACATTTCTATTGTAATGTGTTTAAAACTTTTCCATTTCTCCTTCAAAACGAAACTTTGTCAGGAGTGGGATTCGAACCCACGCCGGGAAGACCCGACTGCGACCTGAACGCAGCGCCTTAGACCGCTCGGCCATCCTGACTATGTCATGTTTAACGATGAGCAGTTACAATAGAAATTGGAACATTTCTATTGTAATGTGTTTAAAACTTTTCATTTCTCCTTCAAAACGAAACTTTGTCAGGAGTGGGATTCGAACCCACGCCGGGAAGACCCGACTGCGACCTGAACGCAGCGCCTTAGACCGCTCGGCCATCCTGACTATGTCATGTTTAACGATGAGCAGTTACAATAGAAATTGGAACATTTCTATTGTAATGTGTTTAAAACTTTTGCATTTCTCCTTCAAAACGAAACATTTGTCAGGAGTGGGATTCGAACCCACGCCGGGAAGACCGACTGCGACCTGAACGCAGCGCCTTAGACCATCCTGACTATGTCATGTTTAACGATGAGCAGTTACAATAGAAATTGGAACATTTCTATTGTAATGTGTTTAAAACTTTTCATTTCTCCTTCAAAACGAAACTTTTGTCAGGAGTGGGATTCGAACCCACGCCGGGAAGACCCGACTGCGACCTGAACGCAGCGCCTTAGACCGCTCGGCCATCCTGACTATGTCATGTTTAACGATGAGCAGTTACAATAGAAATTGGAACATTTCTATTGTAATGTGTTTAAAACTTTTGCATTTCTCCTTCAAAACGGTGGGATTCGAACCCACGCCGGGAAGACCCGACTGCGACCTGAACGCAGCGCCTTAGACCGCTCGGCCATCCTGACTATGTCATGTTTAACGATGAGCAGTTACAATAGAAATTGGAACATTTCTATTGTAATGTGTTTAAAACTTTTCCATTTCTCCTTCAAAACGAAACTTTGTCAGGAGTGGGATTCGAACCCACGCCGGGAAGACCCGACTGCGACCTGAACGCAGCGCCTTAGACCGCTCGGCCATGACTATGTTTAACGATGAGCAGTTACAATAGAAATTGGAACATTTCTATTGTAATGTGTTTAAAACTTTTGCATTTCTCCTTCAAAACGAAGTCAGGAGTGGGATTCGAACCCACGCCGGGAAGACCCGACTGCGACCTGAACGCAGCGCCTTAGACCGCTCGGCCATCCTGACTATGTCATGTTTAACGATGAGCAGTTACAATAGAAATTGGAACATTTCTATTGTAATGTGTTTAAAACTTTTGCATTTCTCCTTCAAAACGAAACTTTGTCAGGAGTGGGATTCGAACCCACGCCGGGAAGACCCGACTGCGACCTGAACGCAGCGCCTTAGACCGCTCGGCCATCCTGACTATGTCATGTTTAACGATGAGCAGTTACAATAGAAATTGGAACATTTCTATTGTAATGTGTTTAAAACTTTTCCATTTCTCCTTCAAAACGAAACTTTGTCAGGAGTGGGATTCGAACCCACGCCGGGAAGACCCGACTGCGACCTGAACGCAGCGCCTTAGACCGCTCGGCCATCCTGACTATGTCATGTTTAACGATGAGCAGTTACAATAGAACATTTCTATTGTAATGTGTTTAAAACTTTTGCATTTCTCCTTCAAAACGAAACTTTTCAGGAGTGGGATTCGAACCCACGCCGGGAAGACCCGACTGCGACCTGAACGCAGCGCCTTAGACCGCTCGGCCATCCTGACTATGTCATGTTTAACGATGAGCAGTTACAATAGAAATTGGAACATTTCTATTGTAATGTGTTTAAAACTTTTCCATTTCTCCTTCAAAACGAAACATTTGTCAGGAGTGGGATTCGAACCCACGCCGGGAAGACCCGACTGCGACCTGAACGCAGCGCCTTAGACCGCTCGGCCATCCTGACTATGTCATGTTTAACGATGAGCAGTTACAATAGAAATTGGAACATTTCTATTGTAATGTGTTTAAAACTTTTCATTTCTCCTTCAAAACGAAACTTTTGTCAGGAGTGGGATTCGAACCCACGCCGGGAAGACCCGACTGCGACCTGAACGCAGCGCCTTAGACCGCTCGGCCATCCTGACTATGTCATGTTTAACGATGAGCAGTTACAATAGAAATTGGAACATTTCTATTGTAATGTGTTTAAAACTTTTCCATTTCTCCTTCAAAACGAAACTTTGTCAGGAGTGGGATTCGAACCCACGCCGGGAAGACCCGACTGCGACCTGAACGCAGCGCCTTAGACCGCTCGGCCATCCTGACTATGTCATGTTTAACGATGAGCAGTTACAATAGAAATTGGAACATTTCTATTGTAATGTGTTTAAAACTTTTCCATTTCTCCTTCAAAACGAAACTTTGTCAGGAGTGGGATTCGAACCCACGCCGGGAAGACCCGACTGCGACCTGAACGCAGCGCCTTAGACCGCTCGGCCATCCTGACTATGTCATGTTTAACGATGAGCAGTTACAATAGAAATTGGAACATTTCTATTGTAATGTGTTTAAAACTTTTGCATTTCTCCTTCAAAACGAAACTTTGTCAGGAGTGGGATTCGAACCCACGCCGGGAAGACCCGACTGCGACCTGAACGCAGCGCCTTAGACCGCTCGGCCATCCTGACTATGTCATGTTTAACGATGAGCAGTTACAATAGAAATTGGAACATTTCTATTGTAATGTGTTTAAAACTTTTCCATTTCTCCTTCAAAACGAAACTTTGTCAGGAGTGGGATTCGAACCCACGCCGGGACCCGACTGCGACCTGAACGCAGCGCCTTAGACCGCTCGGCCATCCTGACTATGTCATGTTTAACGATGAGCAGTTACAATAGAAATTGGAACATTTCTATTGTAATGTGTTTAAAACTTTTCCATTTCTCCTTCAAAACGAAACTTTGTCAGGAGTGGGATTCGAACCCACGCCGGGAAGACCCGACTGCGACCTGAACGCAGCGCCTTAGACCGCTCGGCCATCCTGACTATGTCATGTTTAACGATGAGCAGTTACAATAGAAATTGGAACATTTCTATTGTAATGTGTTTAAAACTTTTCATTTCTCCTTCAAAACGAAACTTTGTCAGGAGTGGGATTCGAACCCACGCCGGGAAGACCCGACTGCGACCTGAACGCAGCGCCTTAGACCGCTCGGCCATCCTGACTATGTCATGTTTAACGATGAGCAGTTACAATAGAAATTGGAACATTTCTATTGTAATGTGTTTAAAACTTTTCATTTCTCCTTCAAAACGAAACTTTGTCAGGAGTGGGATTCGAACCCACGCCGGGAAGACCCGACTGCGACCTGAACGCAGCGCCTTAGACCGCTCGGCCATCCTGACTATGTCATGTTTAACGATGAGCAGTTACAATAGAAATTGGAACATTTCTATTGTAATGTGTTTAAAACTTTTCCATTTCTCCTTCAAAACGAAACATTTGTCAGGAGTGGGATTCGAACCCACGCCGGGAAGACCCGACTGCGACCTGAACGCAGCGCCTTAGACCGCTCGGCCATCCTGACTATGTCATGTTTAACGATGAGCAGTTACAATAGAAATTGGAACATTTCTATTGTAATGTGTTTAAAACTTTTCCATTTCTCCTTCAAAACGAAACTTTGTCAGGAGTGGGATTCGAACCCACGCCGGGAAGACCCGACTGCGACCTGAACGCAGCGCCTTAGACCGCTCGGCCATCCTGACTATGTCATGTTTAACGATGAGCAGTTACAATAGAAATTGGAACATTTCTATTGTAATGTGTTTAAAACTTTTCCATTTCTCCTTCAAAACGAAACTTTTGTCAGGAGTGGGATTCGAACCCACGCCGGGAAGACCCGACTGCGACCTGAACGCAGCGCCTTAGACCGCTCGGCCATCCTGACTATGTCATGTTTAACGATGAGCAGTTACAAGTTTGAGGTAAATGGAACAAGTTTTACACCACTTACATATAGGGGATACATGCTTCCACTATTTGCTATTGTAAACTGCTCATATCGTTAAATCCACATGACATAGAGGTGCGAGCGATGGAGCCCGGAGCGTCTATTGCCCATGTAGGCGGCTGCGCTCTAGTAGCAGTCCGGTTCGTCTCTTCTCTTGTCGTGTGGTTCGGAATTCCCGACGGTAACTGTAACATAGATGTTGTATTCCATTTTGAAGGCGAAAGGTTACAATGGGTAAATCATCGATTGTATAAATAGAATTGTTTCATGTTCGTTATTGCTACTTGCGCATCGTTTATATTACATGACTATAGTACAGGGATGGTCCGTAGCGTTCTAATAGGAGCGCTTGGGTTTCGTTTCAGGATCGCAGTTCGGTGTCTCCCGGCGCTTGGGTTCGAATCCACTCCTGCACTGAAAAGTGTCTGCGTCCTTATGAAGGAGGAAATAGGTGGAAAAGTTTTAAACACACCCTTAACAATAATAGAAATGCTTACCAATCTCGTGGCTTCTTTATACTGCTCATAACGTTAGGAGACATGACCAATACCCGTCAAGCCGATGAGCCCTGAGCGGTTCTAGAGGCGCCACTGCGTTTGAGGCCTGCACCCAGTCGGGTCTTTCCCGGCGTGGCCGTTCGATATCCCACTTCTGACAAATTTCTTCGTTTTTTGAGAGGAGAAACGTGCAAAATCCTTTTAAAACAATGGTTGTTGACGAATCGCATTTATATTCGGTTCTCCAATTTCTCTACTTTTTAGTACTGCTCTATATCTGTGTATAGGAGCACCGACATTACCCCGAAGTCGATAGCCGAGCGGTCTAAGGCGCTTTGTTTTCAGCGCTCGCATGTACACTGGCCTCTTCCCGGCGTTGAAGTCCTTCGAATCCCACTCCCTTGACAGTATGGGCTTCTGCTTTTTGAACGTGAGATGAAGGATATGCAGAAGCATCAGTAAAACCATTACAATAGCACAATGTTCCCAATTTCTCACGTTGGTAACACTAGCACATTACTCGGTATAGGAGTACCATGTCGCGACTATTAGCAGGTAGTTGTCGATGCCGGGA
>CM042161.1:39338148-39380476 GCA_023376005.1 Doryteuthis pealeii
CCGCTCGGCCTCCAGACCTAATACATTACAAATCTCTGCTTTCCAAATTGAATGGGAACTTCTCTTGTTAATGTGACAAAAACTTGAACCAATGTGTTTCTTTTTCAAAAGATAATGCTTGTCAGGAGTGGGATTCGAACCCACGCCGGGAAGACCCGACTGCGACCTGAACGCAGCGCCTTAGACCGCTCGGCCATCCTGACTATTCATGTTAAAATGAGCAGTTACAAATAGAAATGGCAACTTCTGTTAATGTGTTTAAAACTTTTGCAATTTCTCCTTCAAAACGAAATTTGTCAGGAGTGGGATTCGAACCCACGCCGGGAAGACCCGACTGCGACCTGAACGCAGCGCCTTAGGACCGCTCGGCCATCCTGACTAATCATTACAAACTTGCATTCAATTGAAATGGAACATTTTTGTTAATTGTTGACAAAACTTGACCATGTGTTTCTTCAAAACGAAACTTTTGTCAGAGTGGGATTCGAACCACGCCGGGAAGACCCGACTGCGACCTGAACGCAGCGCCTTAGACCGCTCGGCCATCCTGACTATCATTTAAATGCTTTACAATTGAAATGGAACTTTCTATTGTTGAAAATTTCTTTTCAAAGAAACATTTGTCAGGAGTGGGATTCGAACCCACGCCGGGAAGACCGACTGCGACCTGAACGCAGCGCTTAGACCGCTCGGCCATCCTGACTAATCATTACAAATGCAGTTACAATAGAAATGGAACCTTTTAATGTGTTTAAAACTTACCAATGTTTCTTCAAAACGAAACATTTGTCAGGAGTGGGATTCGAACCACGCCGGGAAGACCCGACTGCGACCTGAACGCAGCGCCTTAGACCGCTCGGCCATCCTGACTATGTCATTAACGATGAGCAGTTACAATAGAAATGGCAACATTCTGTTAATGTTTAAAATTTGCATTCTTCTTTCAAAACGAAACTGTTTGTCAGGAGTGGGATTCGAACCCACGCCGGGAAGACCCGACTGCGACCTGAACGCAGCGCCTTTAGACCGCTCGGCCATCCTGACTATGTCATTTAAAATTCTGCAGTTACAATAGAAATGGCAACATTTCTATTTAATGTTGACAAAACTTTTCCAATTTATCCTTCAAAACGAAATTTTGTCAGGAGTGGGATTCGAACCCACGCCGGGAAGACCCGACTGCGACCTGAACGCAGCGCCTTAGACCGCTCGGCCATCCAGACTAATCATTAAATCTCTGAGCAGTTACAATAGAAATTGGAACTTTCTTGTTAATTGTTAAAACTTTTGACCATTTCTCCTTCAAAACGATAATTTTGTCAGGAGTGGGATTCGAACCCACGCCGGGAAGACCGACTGCGACCTGAACGCAGCGCCTTAGACCGCTCGGCCATCCTGACTAATCATTACAAATGAGCTTTACAAATAGAAATTGGAACTTTCTTGTTAATGTTGACAAACTTTTCCATTTATCTTTTTCAAAACGAAATTTGTCAGGAGTGGGATTCGAACCCACGCCGGGAAGACCCGACTGCGACCTGAACGCAGCGCCTTAGACCGCTCGGCCATCCTGACTAATACATTACAATGAGCAGTTACAAATAGAAATGGCAACATTTCTTGTTAATTGTTGAAAAACTTTTCCAATGTTTCTTTTTTCAAAAGAAACATTTGTCAGGAGTGGGATTCGAACCCACGCCGGGAAGACCCGACTGCGACCTGAACGCAGCGCCTTAGACCGCTCGGCCATCCTGACTATGTCATGTTTAAATCTCTGAGCTTTACAATTGAAATGGAACATTTCTATTGTAATGTGTTGAAAAACTTGACATTTTCTCCTTCAAAACGATAATTGTCAGGAGTGGGATTCGAACCCACGCCCGGAAGACCCGACTGCGACCTGAACGCAGCGCCTTAGACCGCTCGGCCATCCTGACTATGTCATTACAAATGTCTGCAGTTCCAATTGAAATTGGCAACATTTCTTGTTAATGTGTTAAAACTTTGCATTCTTCTTCAAAAGAAAATTTGTCAGGAGTGGGATTCGAACCCACGCCGGGAAGACCCGACTGCGACCTGAACGCAGCGCCTTAGACCGCTCGGCCATCCTGACTATGTCATGTTTAAACCTGAGCTTTCAAATTGAAATTGGAAACTTTTTGTTAATGTTTAAAACTTTTGCATTTTCTTCCTTCAAAACGAAAATTTGTCAGGAGTGGGATTCGAAACCACGCCGGGAAGACCCGACTGCGACCTGAACGCAGCGCCTTAGACCGCTCGGCCATCCTGACTAATACATTTCAATGATGAGCAGTTACAATAGAAATGCAACTTTCTTGTGTAATTGTTAAAACTTCCAATGTGTTTCTTCAAAAGAAACATTTGTCAGGAGTGGGATTCGAAACCACGCCGGAAGACCCGACTGCGACCTGAACGCAGCGCCTTAGACCGCTCGGCCATCCCTGACTAATCATTAAATCTTTCAATTGAAATGGAACTTTCTTTCTATTGTTGTAACTTCCAATTTTCTTTCTTCAAAAGAAAATTTTGTCAGGAGTGGGATTCGAACCACGCCGGGAAGACCGACTGCGACCTGAACGCAGCCCTAGACCGCTATCCTCAATACATTCATGTTTCTTTTCCAATTGAAATTCAACTTTCTTGTTCTTGTTTAAAGACTTTTACAATGTGTTTCTTTTTCAAAATGATACCTTTCAGGAGTGGATTCGCCCCTTTTCTCCTTCAAAGAAAAAAAAATTCAAACTTCCCCATTCCTCTTCCCATTTTCCTGTCTTTCCTTTCATCTTTCTTGTTAATTGTTGTCATATTCCTTCTTCTCTTTTTCTTTCTTTTCTTTCTTCTTCCCGACCCCTTCCCTAAACATTCCTTTCTTTCTTTCATTTTCTAATCTTCTTCTCTCTTTTCCTTTTTTCTCCTTAATTTTCTTCCCCAATTTTCTTTTCAAAAGATCTTTCCTTTCGATCCCTACCTTCTCTTCCCCCCTTTCCTTCATCTTTCTTTCATTAACTTCTCTTCTTTAATTCATCCTTTCTTTTTTTTCTTCGTTTCTTCTTTCTTCCTTTCTCTTCAATCCTCCTTTTCTTCCTCTTACTTCCCTCCCTCCTTAATTCATTCATCTCTCTTTCCTTTTTTAATAACTTTCCTTTCTTTCTTTCTCATTCATTCTTGTTTCTTTTCTTTCTTTTTATCCTTCAGATCCCTCTCTTCTTTTTCCTTCTTTAAATCATTTCTTCTTTCTTTCTCTTTCCCATTCTTTCTTTTCTTTTCACTTCTTTTTTTTCTTTCTTTCTTTTTTCTTTTCTTTTCTATCTTTCTTTCTTTCTTTCTTCTCTTCTCCTCTCCTTTCCACATGTTCCCTTCTCAAGACGCCATATCTTTCTGACGCGCTCAAATGAATAAATCATAAATTCCTTTTCTTCTTCTCATATTCTCTTCCCACAATTTTCTCGACATAGCAGTCTACTGGGACATGTTACCCCACGTCGAGCAACACTTCTCATAAGAGTTCTCGTTATTTCTTTTTTTTTAATTCCTTAGTCTTGTTAATGTTTGACTTTTAAAGAAATCCCCCAACTGTCACGACATAGGAGACCCGGGAAGAGCAATCGTAGACCCAGATGTTCTTTTCTATTTTCTATTCTCCTTCTCCAAAACACATTTCCTGTTTATCCTGCCATTTAAGCAACCACCCGGTGTTCAGAGGTTGCCCTTTTTGTTGGTGTGGGTGGGGGGATAAAATGTGTGTGGGGAGGGGGGCGCACAAAAAGAAACTGTTCGATTTTCTTGAAAGTTCCGCGCATTAATCTTACGCAACTCCTACAACAAGACGGTATTTTATGTTGAAAAAGTTTAGCCACCATATTTAACCCTTTGCCTACTTTAGGCCGCTCACGGCGCATTAATCTCATGCAACTCCTACAATAAGTTATTATTTTCTGTGGGAAACGTTTAGCCCCCCCCCCTTTTGCCTACTTTAAACTGCTTACGGTGGCTCTCCCAACACTGCGATCCTACCGTAAGTCGCTGACAGCGGCTCTCGCACGTGTCGCTTTTTTTTACACTAAAAGGACTCGGATTACGATAATAATAATAGGATTTTGTTTGAATAAAATAAGTTCTGAGGTGAATGGATAGATCTTAACGGCATGTCAACCCGTCTAGGGTTATTTCATGCCTTGAGGTTAGGAAATCGTTTTCGGTGTTCGTTTATATTTACATTTTGGGAAGCGCGTGGTGTAATGGTTAAAGTCATGGGAAATGGACTCGTCGCCCCGAGTTCAAACTCTGGACGTGCTAATTGCATTTCACTTAGCGCTAATACTCTTGGGAAAGGTATGAACCATGCTCTCCCTCCAGCTATGGATAAATAGTAGGGTAGACTGGGCTCTTTAACCTTGGTTAGGCAACCGGTCTAGCAGAAGGAAAAACTCTGAATTCAAACCTGTTGAACTCTGCTTAAGAAATTGACCTTGTGTCAAATCCTGCTCGTGCGGAGGGGTATATTATATATATATATATATATATATATATATATATATATATATGCATAGAATAGAATCTAGCTGACCCTTTAATCGCAATTTTTAATAAAATTAAGTTCATTCTAAGCTCCTAAAACCAACACACACACACACACACACAACACACACACACACACACATATATATATATATATTAATGTACATGTACAAAGCACACACACTATAAATAACACACACATACGTTAATGTACAGGAAATAGGCATACACGCCCACAATATAAACACACACACACACACACACACACACACACACACACACTCATGGTGTTAGGACTGACCAGATACGCCGCCTGATAGGCAGTAAATCCACACACCCGCACCCATAAACAATCAAGCAATATCTGGAAATGTTAGTCTCAGACACATAGCAATAAAAAAGAGATCAGATGATCCTGTTAATAAGCAAACAAACAAAAAAAAAATAAATAAATAAATAAATAAATAAATAAAATAAAATAAAAATAAAACCTTGCTTAGAGGCGATACAAATCTGGAATAGTAATAAAATAAAATAAAAAGAAATGATCAGACACACATACATAAGCACCACGCACACACACATACGCTTACATTTACACACACAAGCACGCGCACACACACACTTACACACACAAACACACACATAAGCAAGCACCCCAACCATACACATACACACACTGAATTTGGAAGACCCAAGGCAGAACGAATGTAGCAGCCGCTAAGACAACTTCAGTTCCAGTATTCTTCTGAGGATGGGAATCTCTTCCCGAAATATTGAGAAATAAATGACAGGTTAACAAAAAACATCATAGTTACCTTCTTTTTTCTTTACACTCGCATTGTGACAGCCTTCAAAACCAACCAACAAACCAATATATATGCATGTTGAATTAAACAACAGACACATCTCCTGATTAACAATTTTATTTGCGATTTTTTTTCAAGTTTTCTGGCCAACTTTTAATATTTGGGTGGAATTCGTGGATTAGTCTACCAAAGTTCATGTCCCGAGTACTTTCGGCACTTCTAAGCGCCATCATCAGGGGTGATGTGTTCCAGTTCTTCAAATTATATTAATGGATGTGGAGGCTGGATTGAAGAGAATTGATAGGAAAAGTGTTATAGGCATTTTAAAATGTGAGTACTGCATTGGAAATTAATTTTGTTTAAGGATGGTTTATATTGTTTTATGTATAAAGCTTCTAGTATTTGGAGTTTTTGTTTATTTGTTCTTTGTGCAGAATGTGTGTATTTTCCGTTAAGATATTTCGGTAATTAGAGTGGAGACATGAATGTAATTTTAGGTGTTGTGAAATGGAGTTATCATCTGTTAAATGGAGAGTTAGACGACGTGACAATGTCGTTAAGGTAAAACCGATGTAGGTATTTTCATTTTCTGGAAGACTGCAATCTCCTAAGGGACATTTAAATCTGTATACTACATTGGTCTCATTAAGCCGACTTGTCTGGGGAGACTAATCCACGAATTCCACCCAAATATTAAAAAGTTGGCCAGAAAACTTGAAAAAATCGCAAATAAAATTGTTAAACAGGAGATGTGTCTGTTCAACATGCATAAATGAAAAAATGCATAAATGAAAAAAATGCTGCCCAAATAACACACACACACACACACACACACATATATATATATATATATATATATATATATATATATATATATATATATATATATATATATATACATATTTATGCAGTGGTTTCTTAAAGGGTCCTTTCACACAGTCCTATTGAATACGAATAATTTTTAAATATATCAATTTGACCTAAAGACGAGACCCTAACAGGTACTACCAATCCAGATCCGAGTAGATTCTGGATTGATGTCATTACCATCAGATGCAGTACAGTGTCAAACCCAGGAGAACCCGCCCCCCTTTTTTTGGTTACGCGATGGAAAATTTTGCGTCGTATTACCCCTCTGTATGAGATAGCATATTCTAAACCCCACCAACAGGGCAAGGAAAGATCTGGTTACACGATGGAAAATTTTGCGTCGGCTTATTCATACCGACAAAGCTAACCACTACCCGAAAAATGCTACAGTTGGCACCACTTTCCAAATTCAAAATGAAATGCATTTTTTGAAAAATCAAAAATAATCTGTGTTTTTCCACGAATTCTTTAGATTAAATTTAAATTTAGATTCTAGACAACGTTACAAAACTGATAGCTTTATCCTATCATTGTGTAACATTGGTACCAAGTAAATCAGTAGAGTTTGTCACATGTTACTATGAAAGAAATTGGGCACTTCCAAGTAAATCCCATTGCCCTCAGATGTGCAACGTCGAGAAATATTCGATACTAGCAGCAGCTACCCCGCGTCGCCTGGATAAAGGGATTTTAAGTTAGTCCCGCAGATCTATTATTACCGAATCGTGAGTTGAATCCTCGTGGGATGCCCCATTTAAATCCCCATATAAAAAGATAGACCTTGCATTGATCCAGCTACTCTGAAAAGAAATGTTAATGTCTATTTTCTAAAATATTAAATGAAAAAAAAAATCCATGCTTTCATCATTTAAATTTTATTTTTTAATTATCTTCCCGAATATAAATCAAATCTCTATTATTTTTGCTCAAAAACCAAGATATAATGATAGTGAATGTTTATATATATTTACTTTGTTGTTAATTGTTTTATTTTAAAAGTTTCCTCCGGACATACAGATTCACACAACTGCCCTTTATATATGTATAGATAGATGGCACCCTGGCGACTTAACACCTAGGGGTGGGGGTAATTTATTTCGGTTAAAAAATGCCTATCCTCTATTTTTTGAGGTTGGATATAAAACAAAAACAAGCGACAATTCTTCCAGGCTGTGGTGATATCAGTGCTACTGTATGGCTGCACCACATGGACCTTGGCGAAGTGCCTGGAGAATAGGCTAGATGGGAGCTGCACAAGAATGCTGCGTGCGATCTTGAACAAATCGTGGAAACAGCACTCCACAAGGAAGCGGCTATATGGCCACCTGCCCCCTATCACACAAACCATCTGAGTAAGACGGACAATACATGCTGGACACTGCTAGAGAAGTAAAGATGAACTCATAAGCAACGTCCTTCTGTGGAAACCGGCTAGTGTGGGTCGTCCAGCAAGGACATACATAGACCAGCTCTGTATGGATACTGGATGCTGCGCGGAGGACCTGCCAGAGACAATGAGTGATAAGGACAGTTGGCGCGAGGTTGTCATAGATATCCGTGCAGCTGGCGCGACATGATGATGATGATGATGATGATGATGATGATGATTCAGAATTAGAGACCGATACAATATTAAAGTGCAGATACTGGATGCTGCGCGGAGGACCTACCAGGGACAATGAATGATAGGGACGGTTGGCGAGAGGTTGTCATGGATATCTGTGCTGCTGGCGCGACATGATGATGATGATGATGATGATGATGATGATGATGATGATCTCATACAGAATTGTGTTTACTACAGAATAATATCGACATTAAAATGTATTTGAAAAATATTCTTGAATTAAATCACCGTCACTCAACAGATATTGATGAGATTAAATCGATTAAAAAATATATTTAAAAATTATTCAAAAATATATTTTTAAAAATGATATGTTCCGTATAAATCTTGATTCGAACTACAATGTCTATATATATATTTTTAATTATTTAAAAATATTTTTTTTAATATTCCTAAATTAAATCAGCCCCTTTTTTTTCTTTTTTTTTTTTACTACTGAATAATAACGACATTATACATCGGTATTTGCATAAGAATTACCTTAGAGAGCACCAAAAAAAGTTTAATTTTATTATTCGCTGCAAACTGCGCCACGACAGACCACATGTACGCAACAACCTCAACTTAAGTATATCTATTTACATAAATAAACTTGCAAAGTGGTGACTACTTGTACCGTTTGTTTTCCAGATCACAATACATGATAAATTTTTTTTTCAAATTTATACCAGGTGCGAGTCTAAATGAGAACTACAAACTTTGGAAAAGGGAATTTAGAAAAAAAAAAAAGAAACATTCCAATTTTGCTCCGAGTTTTTATCCTGACTCCTTGGTTCTTTGGGACACATTTAGACATTTCTAACGCCCCTCCCCGTTCGTTGGGGGTGACCCCCCCCTTTTTTTGCACATGTGGAGTGGATTGAACGCAACTTTTAGTACATATGGAAGGTATCCGTTCTTGAACAATCTTATTATCTAACATCTCTTCCTGATTATTACTTCTACTTAGTATCAGGTTATGGTTAACGATCTTACACTTAATGTCCTATGTTAGACTCATAAATAGAATGAATAAGTTATTTTTTTGCAATATCTATACATTTAAAATACAAATGAAAAACAAGAGAAACAAAAAAAAAGACCCCGTTTGTACTTCCAGGTGTCTTCTATTTGAGTGCAAAATTTCAAGAATATTGATAAAGATTACCTACTTTGATTTTGAAAAACAAAACAGCGTGTAAAATTTATCCTAAAAAAAAAACGGTCATATTTTTGTTTTCAGCTGTTCGACCGAAAATACGGTTTTAACTCGCTGTAAAAAAATAATTCAATTGATGAAAACCAATAAAAATGACATATTTAGACAGATTACTCTATTCTCTTTCCAACCATATAATTCTTTTTAAGATTGGTTAAGAAATACTTGAGAAATTGCAAATTTAACTGATTAAGGTCGCAAATTTGAAAATATCAGCGTTTTTCAGCTAAATGCTTGTAATGCTAAATTGAATTTGAATAAATCAAAATTAAAAATATTCAATCAGCTACGGTTTGAATTTTTGTTTCTTTTAATAATTATTTATTGAATATAAAAATACATAATACAAAAAGTTAAATAATTTTAAATCCTGATGGTTTCATTTTAATTCAGTTACTTTATTTTTTCCCTTTTCAATATATTAATTGAACTAATCGCCTCATTTATATCTTTTTTAAAGATTGTGAATTATTGAATTAAAATATTTAGAATTTCTACATTTTCATTATGCCATCATAATATTTTTACGTACTGAGGTTTACACGGTACCAAATCGATATAATGTTGTATACCCTTGTTCACTTCTTACTTCTAGTCGTCTTTGCTTCTGGCCGGCTTTGCTTCTTCTATCTTCTAACATCTTTGTCTGGTATCTTCTAAGGTCTGGACTTTCTTGGGGACTTCGGGTCTGGTTTCTGTTAGGGATTTCTCCTTATCAGAAGCCCTGTGTCATTGTTAGTTTTTAGTAAACACAAGACTTCGATTTTCTTTTAATGTTACTTTATTCGGTAAATCCCCAACCCAGACATAACATAGCGCGCGTATGCAGAGTTACAGTTTAGACAAAGCATCATGGCCGACTGCTCTGTCTGACGTCCACTGCAAACTAAACTTTCAGGGCTATCAACTGCACTGATCGCCACCATATCTCTATACTACCTTACACAAGTATGAAAAGGGTCATCCCCTCAGAATTACAGGGGATTGACAATAATCTTATGCCACCGCATAGATTATGTAACAAAACGAGAGAATATATATATATATATATATATATATATATATATATAAAACACACGTAACTCCGAAACCTCTGAGGATGGGATTTTATCCCGAAAATATTTAGGAAACAGATGAATAAATATCATTTTCATCACCTATTGTTCTTCCATTGCATTGTCAATAGCCTTCTAATTTCTATTTTAAACACATACATACATACAATGCTTCAAGCAAAATATAAAACCCACATATATATATATATATATATATATATATATATATATATGTATATGTATATGTATGTGTGTGTGTGTGTGTTTGGGCAGCATTCTTTCATTTATACATGTAGAATTAAACAAAAGGCACGTCTCCTGTTTAACAATTTTATAAACGATCTTTTCAAGCTTTCTGAACAACTTTTTTTTACATTTGGATGGAATCCGTAGATTAGTCCACAGAAGTTCGTATCCCAAGTACTTTCGGCACTTCGAAGTCCCATCATCAGGGGTGAAAGTACTTGGGATACGTGCATGGAAATACAGTAGCACTGATACAACTACTTATTGGAATAATCGTCACTTCATCTTGGCAGTGAGATCGGATTTCTATGTGATTGATAATCTGTTTTATAGCAGACCATGCCTTTCCTATGCGTGCATTAACATCGCTTTCTGTGGATGAGATACTACTGCCTAGGTACGTGAATTGTTCCATCGAGTTTAGCAGTTTACCATTGCGTGTGGAGATGTCATCTTCATTTTTATAACACATGAACTCAGTTTTGTAGGCGCTTCGTTAGAGTCCAAGTGGTGCAGCTATACAGTAGCACTGATACAACTACGGCTTGGAATAATTGTAGCTTTAACTTGTCAGTGAGATCGGATTTTCGTATGAATGATAATCTGTCTATGGCAGACTATGCTTTCCATTCACGTATAGGGGAAACGAGGTTTAGAAAAATAATGTTACAATTCATTGTATTACCTCGTACCCCACTTGTACGGGTTAGGCACAAGGCCTATTAAAACCGAAGCTCATGGGTGGCAGGTGAAAAATAATGTTACAATTCATGGTGTCATGAATTGTTGACAAACCCTGTAGCTGAATATGGGGACCGTTGGCTTTGAGATCAGAGAGTGGAAATTTACCAGTAACGGTTATAGAACCCTGGAGAACACGTCCTGAGAAACTCGTGACTAGATTTAGATTTTTAGATACAACCTGACTTTTGAGCAGAGAGGATGTGCCTCTCTCAGCTGATGTTGATATCTCCCCGCATGGAAGAACATGGGCCAAATAAAAAAACTTGATCAAGAAAAATGTCTTTTCATAACACATGAACTCAGTTTTGTAGGCCCTTCGTTAGAGTCCAAGTGGTGCAGCTATACAGTAGCACTGATACAACTACGGCTTGGAATAATTGTCGTTTTAACTTGTCAGTGAGATCGGATTTTCGTATGAATGATAATCTGTCTATGGCAGACTATGCTTTCCATTCACGTTTTTTTTTTTTTTTTTTGTTTTTTTTTCATTTTAATATAACATTTCCTTACAAGATTAATTTTCAGATCAATTTGGCCACATGAAGTCAATGAAATTACCAATTAAGAGAAGTAGAAGAGAAACACAAAATAAATTACTCTAATACTTGATGGTTTGCTTGGTTTGCTTAGTAATAACCACCACCCCCCACCTCACCCCACCCCCCAAAAAATGACCTTAACGATTTTATCTTTATCTTTCTTTTTTTGATAATTAAGCCACAAAATGGATTCTCCTGTTGTCATCAGGTGGCTAAGTTTAAGTTATTAATACCATTATTCTTTTTACAAACGTCTTAAACACTCCCTCTAATCTCAACCACTGTACTCTTATTTCAAATCATTTAATATAATTAGAATCTATAAGTTTAAGCTTAGTTATAAATTCTATAATTTTCTTTTTCATTTTACAAGATTCAATATTCTAAGAGCACAGTAGTAGAGATTAGTGGGAATGTTAAAACCTTTATTGAAAGCAACAACAACAAAAAGGCGTTATCATTATTTCCCTCACTTATTGGATCAAAGGAAATTTGGGGGAAAAAATCATAAAGAAAGTAAGGAAATAAAAATGTACATTTTTTTAGAGTTTTATTATTGTAGAAAATATAAACCTTTTTAAAGAGAAAAATATAATAGTATTTATACATATTCTAATCTTACATCATTTCTTTTTAGATCCGGTATATAAAATATATATATATATATTTTATTTAAATAAAATCCAATTCTTTTTAAGATCTGTAAAGTCCAAAAATGATCGGCCATGTTTATACACGGTTACGCATGCGTATTAAGCTCTTTTACGAAAATTCAATGTACACCGGCAATGTACAACGAGGTTTAGAAAAATAATGTTACAATTCATGATGTCATGAATTGTTGACAAACCCTGTAGCTGAATATGGGAACTTTGGCCCTATCTTGGGCTAGACGGGCGGTCGGGGAGGCCCCCTCCGATCAATCGGCTGGTCACGTCAAGCCCTAGCACCTATACGATTTTCCCAACCCTATTGCCCTTATGGCAAGCCCCAACCCCTTTTTATCATATGGGTGCTAGAAGGCGGTGGCTGCGGGTCTACATGTCCTGGGAATGACGTTAAACTCTATCTGATGGTGAGGTTCCAGTTTGGGAGGAATGTGGAGCACCCCTTCATCACCATTGCTCCCTGGTCCACTCTGACCCGGAGTGGTAGTACCTGTTAGGGTCCCATCTATGGGTTAAATAGAAAAATGTATTTATAAAAAAATTGTATTATTTATTAAGAATTGATTTATTTCAAAACTTTATCTGCATTAAATGACCCACTGAGGTTGATATGCCGTAAAACAAAACATGAATATGGGAGCCGTTGGCTTTGAGATCAGAGAGTGGACATTTACCAGTAAACGGTTATAGCTCTTAGACCCCTGGAGAACATGTCATGAGAAACACGTGACTAGATTTAGATTTTTAGATACAACCTGACTTTTGAGCAGAGAGGATGTGCCTCTCTCTGCTGGTGTTGATATCTCCCCGCGCGGAAGAACATGGGCCAAATAAAAAAAACTTGATCAAGAAAAAATGTCTTGCAGTTCATTCAATTGATTGCAATGACTAAAACCAGCCCAGGAAAAAGAAGCCTTTAGAAGACAGCAACTAGACGACAAGATGACGGCCAGACAAGATAGCAAGATGTTAGCAAAAAGCAGTAAAGCAGAAATGAAGCAACAGGTCTCTCTCTCTCTCTCTCTCTCTCTCTCTCTCTCTCTCTCTCTCTCTCTCTCTCTCTCTCTCTAAATATATATATATATATATATATCAATCTCTCTCTATCTCTTTCTCTCAATCTCCTCTCCCTCTCTCTCTCTCTCTCTCTCTCTCTATATATATATATATATATATATATATATATATCTCAATCTATCTCTCTATCTCTATCTCTCAATCTCCTCTCTCTCTCTCTCTCTCTCTATCTATCTATCTCTCTCTCTCTCTCTCTCTATCTATCTATCTATCTCTATTGTATAGCCGACGATGGAGTATATAACAATAAAACGAGAACATATCTAAAAAAGATCGACTTTTTTTGTCTATGGAAGTCAATAAAAGAAAAGAAAAAAAGGAGTACAAAGATCATCAGAATAAAAAGCGGGGAAGAGTAAAAAAAAAATTTAAATAAAAAAGACAAGGGATTGTAGATTATCAGAATAAAAAATATAAACAAACAAAAAAGATGAAGTAATGGCTTTCTTTTTTATTTGTCTACGTCTATATATTTTCCCAACGTTTGTTTGCATAAACATCGTCATTTCTCGATTTCCTTCCCGGCATTCCAAGCGAAGTGGAAATATCCTTCCAAAACTCCATTAAAAGTCATTTGAGAGATTGCTATGTCAATATGGCTGCGATACAAGAGCAAGTCACGCGGGAACGAGAGAACTCGAGAAATGGAATCGCCGCCATCATAACAGACCGACTCGCATTATTTGAAGAAGTGATGGAAGGTGATTCAAAGGCGGGAAGGAAAAAGAGAAGAAAGAAAAAAAAACAACAACGAAAGAAGTACATAAATCATTGAGTAATTTGCAACCGTCCGTGAAATTCAATGGCAACAGACGACATCGGAACGCACGGAAGAAAGAGAGTAAATAAAGATGGAGAAAGGAAAAAACACAATAGAACTAAAAGAGAGAACGAAGAAGACCAAATATCTCAGGTCAGTACATTTTTTGATGGGGTTGGGGCTGTACAATAGGGTAGATTGATTTTTCACTTTTTCGCTTTTTTTTTTTTTAAATCTTTCTAATAGCGAAGTTGTATGTTTGAATTTTGTTGTTGTTGGAATCCTTCCGTCAACGAAAGACGATGGAGTAGTGTCCAATTTTTTTTTGTTTTTTTTTGTTTTGAAATATCAAAATCTTTCAAATAGCGAAAGTTGTATGTTTGAATTTTGTTGTTGTTGAAATCATTCCGTCAACGAAAAACGATGGAGTAGTGTCCAATTTTTTTTTTGTTTTTTTTTTTTTTTTGAATATCAAAATCTTTCAAATAGCGAAAGTTGTATGTTTGAATTTTGTTGTTGTTGGAATCCTTCCGTCAACGAAAGACGATGGAGTAGTGTCCAATTTTTTTTTTTTTTTTTTTTTTTTTTGAATATCAAAATCTTTCAAATAGCGAAAGTTGTATGTTTGAATTTTGTTGTTGTTGGAATCATTCCGTCAACGAAAGACGATGGAGTAGTGTCCAATTTTTTTTTTTTTTTTTTTTTTTTTTGAATATCAAATCTTTCAAATAGCGAAAGTTGTATGTTTGAATTTTGTTGTTGTTGGAATCCGTCCGTCAACGAAAGACGATGGAGTAGTGTCCAATTTTTTTTTTTTTTTTTTTTTTTTTTTTGAATATCAAAATCTTTCAAATAGCGAAAGTTGTATGTTTGAATTTTGTTGTTGTTGGAATCATTCCGTCAACGAAAGACGATGGAGTAGTGTCCAATTTTTTTTTTTTTTTTTTTTTTTTTTTTTTTTTTTTTGAATATCAAAATCTTTCAAATAGCGAAAGTTGTATGTTTGAATTTTGTTGTTGTTGGAATCCTTCCGTCAACGAAAGACGATGGAGTAGTGTCAATTTTTTTTTTTTTTTTTTTTTTTTTTTTGAATATCAAAATCTTTCAAATAGCGAAAGTTGTATGTTTGAATTTTGTTGTTGTTGGAATCATTCCGTCAACGAAAGACGATGGAGTAGTGTCCAATTTTTTTTTTTTTTTTTTTTTTTTGAATATCAAAAATCTTTCAAATAGCGAAAGTTGTATGTTTGAATTTTGTTGTTGTTGGAATCCTTCCGTCAACGAAAGACGATGGAGTAGTGTCCAATTTTTTTTTTTTTTTTTTTTTTTTTTTGAATATCAAAATCTTTCAAATAGCGAAAGTTGTATGTTTGAATTTTGTTGTTGTTGGAATCATTCCGTCAACGAAAGACGATGGAGTAGTGTCCAATTTTTTTTTTTTTTTTTTTTTTTTTTGAATATCAAAATCTTTCAAATAGCGAAAGTTGTATGTTTGAATTTTGTTGTTGTTGGAATCATTCCGTCAACGAAAGACGATGGAGTAGTGTCCAATTTTTTTTTTTTTTTTTTTTTTTTTTTGAATATCAAAATCTTTCAAATAGCGAAAGTTGTATGTTTGAATTTTGTTGTTGTTGGAATCCGTCCGTCAACGAAAGACGATGGAGTAGTGTCCAATTTTTTTTTTTTTTTTTTTTTTTTTTTTTTTTTTTTTTGAATATCAAAATCTTTCAAATAGCGAAAGTTGTATGTTTGAATTTTGTTGTTGTTGGAATCCTTCCGTCAACGAAAGACGATGGAGTAGTGTCCAATTTTTTTTTTTTTTTTTTTTTTTTTTTTGAATATCAAAATCTTTCAAATAGCGAAAGTTGTATGTTTGAATTTTGTTGTTGTTGGAATCATTCCGTCAGCGAAAGACGATGGAGTAGTGTCCAAAATTTCTTTTTTTTTTTTTAACTACATAGCCTGGGTGGGTTGATATGGAGGATGTGCTGTTGCCCAAGCATTAGACCCCCCCCCTATCCACACTGCCGCCGTGGTCCAGAGTAAAGGTAAGAAACCAATGCAGTGTGGCAACGGCAGTGTCGCAGGAGTTGCTGTGTATTTGACGTTGACGTTATCAGTTGAAGATCTTGATTTACATTGAATTTAAAAAGGTCGTTGACATCTGCAATTTTTTTCTCTTTTTCATGGCTCTTACTTGCACCATTGTTTGAGGAAATAGCATCAAAGTTCGTCGGTTAAAATGCCCCAAAATCCTCGTTTTTGCAACATTTGGCCCAAAAATTGGTTAGAAAATTTAGCAATTTCAATATTTGAAACAGAAAAAGTTGTTATTTTATTTTACCAAGATGAAATGAATAAGACATTGTAATGGATTCAAATTGAAAATATCCCTTCTTCATCCCAAACACAGAAACAAAACGGGAAACAGGTCTTGGCAGCGACAAGATGGCGACAGATAGACACAGCGACGAGAACAGAAGAAGGCAAGGCTAAGTTTGTCTAGTTCTACTTTCCCAGCGTCGCCTGGTCGCGTAGCGATTGTCTTCCCTTGTTGGGGTGGAATTGAAAGTGGAAAAGGGTTATCTTCCCTTGCCGCCCAGGTTTGCCACTAGAGGGCGTACACACCCTGGCTATTTAAACATAGCACAAGAAAACTTTCTCTCTTTCTATCTGACATCCACAAAGATGCACAAGACAAGTTCTGTCTCTGTCCATTAAGGCTGGGAGGCCTTGCCCCCCAAGTATAGGCTTGTACCCGTGTATATACGCATCCCTTTCTACACCCTATGACTCCACTGAAGTTACACACACCAGTTGCGTATTTACTGTGTACCTGTTATATGATATTGGCCTGGCTACGTCAGGAGGATGAACAAAGGCCGCATCCCCAAAGACCGCGAATTAGCAGAGGGTACCCGACCGGTAGGGAGACCACGCCTGCACTTTACAGATATCTGCAAGAGAGACATGAAGACATCCCACATCGACACCAACACATGGGAGGCTTGTGCAGAAGATCGTACGACCTGGCGCCTCCTCGTCAAACAAGGAACGAAAAGGAGTGAAAAAGATAGGAAAGAAGCCGCCGCAGAAAAGAGAGCCAAAAAGAAGGAGAGACAACAGCAACTCCAGCAAGCATCACCGTTTGTTTGCAATCACTGCACCAGAGATTGCCATTCAAAAATTGGTCTGTTCAGCCACTCACGCAGTTGTAGATAAAAAAGATAAATTTAAAAATTGGACACTACGCCACCGTCTTCAATAGACGGAAGGATGCCAACAACTGTTATATGATAGATATTATACACAGTAAGCGACTCTTTTATTCTCAATTTAGTAGCCTCAAGATTACCTACAAGGACACTTTCCATTAGGACATTCGTCCTAACTGTTTGTATTTGTATTGTTATTAAATGTGCTCAGACAATAAAGTCTGTATTGTATGTACCTTTTGTTGGATTTTGTTGCATATATATTCTCCTACGTTGTATTTCTTATGTTGTTAAATGTGCTCAGACAATAAAGTCTGTATTTTATGTACTAGAATTTGTTGCATATATACTCTCCTACGTTGTATTTCTTATGTTGTTAAATGTGCTCAGACAATAAAGTCTGTATTTTTATGTACCACTTTGTTGGAATTTGTTGCATATATATTTCTCCTATGTTGTATTTCTTATGTTGTTAAATGTGCTCAGACAATAAAGTCTGTATTTTGTTATGTGCCTCTTTGTTGGAATTTGTTGCATATATATTCTCCTACGTTGTATTTCTTATGTTGTTAAATGTGCTCAGACAATAAAGTCTGTATTTTATGTACCTCTTTGTTGGATTTTGTTGCATATATTCTCCTATGTTGTATTTCTTATGTTGTTAAATGTACACAGACATAAAGTCTGTATTTTGTTATGTACTTCTTTGTTGGATTTTGTTACATATATAAGTTGTATTTTCTATGTTGTTAAAAATGCTCAGACAATAAAGTCTGTATTTTATATCCTCTTTGTTGGATTTTGTTGCATATATATCTCCTACGTTGTATTTCTTATGTTGTTAAATGTGCTCAGACAATAAAGTCTGTATTTCATGTACCTCTTTGTTGGATTTGTTACATATATATTCTCCTACGTTGTATTTCTTATGTTGCTAATGTGTTCAGACAATAAAGTCTGTATTTTATATACTCTTTGTTGGATTTTGTTGCATATATATTCTCCTACGTTGTATTTCTTATGTTGTTAAATGTGCTCAGACAATAAAGTCTGTATTTTATGTACCCCTTTGATAGATTTTGTTGCATATGTATTCACCTACGTTCGGGGGTTTCTCAGAAGCCTCCTAACGTATTATAAGAAGTTAAAACAACATTTAATTCTTATACGTTTTCCACTAAGCCAAATGCCCCGTTCTTTATTGAGCTGAGGTGACAATTTTTAGTATTATTTGTATTATTCGGACTATTGTTCTCATCTTCATTGTTATCTGTACAACGTTTCGGCCGATGTGCCCTCCGGCCTTCTTCAGGTATTTCTTGTCGGACTCGGGAACCTTCTCGACTCGAACCTCCTTTCGACCTCGGGAACGTTCTTGTCGTAATCGGGAGCCATCACTGAACTTTGAACCTAACCCTTTATTCAGTCCACGGGGGTATCCTGTTCTCATTCCGCTAACCATAGCTGGGGTACAGGCGTTAAGCTGTGTTAAGTGGACACATAGCCTAGTGGATAAAGGAGTTAGGTTAAGACAGTTCTAAGTGACAGTTATCTCTAGACTGCAGATTCAATCCTCATCAGGGACAGTAGTAAAATAGAATAATAATTAACACAGCTTAACACCTGTATTCATAATTCAGAGAAATAGTGACCAATTTTTCAATCAAACTCTCAGTGATTTTCTATTTATTTTACCGTTATTTCAAACTAACCTACACTACCTGCTAAAAATGATAGGTTGTGCCTATCGGCTATGTAGCATTGACCAAGATGTGGTTGCCCTCAAAAGTTGTGTTAATCCGGCCTGGTGGGAGGTCAGGAAAATTTTCTTTTTTTTTATGATTGTGCTTTTCCCTTCCCGTCATGAGGCAATTTTTTACGGCAAGCGTACCACTTATTTATAACTAGAAGCGGCTACCCGGCGTTGCCTGGGTAGAGGGGAGGGGATAGTAAAAAGTTAGTCTCACAGATCCATTAATTGTTTTAGTCTTACCTAATTGATTTATGTTTTAACCACGAGTGCCACCTACGACTTTCCATCCTCTTACAATTCAAATCCTAATTTTTTAATATATTTCCTGATATAAATAAAATCTTCATTATTTTTACACGAAAAGCAAGCTCTGGTAATAGTGAATATATATATATATATATATATATATATATATATATATAGTTTTTTCTCACCTTCTTGTTGCTCCATCCTTGATAATGTCCTAATATCATTTTGTATTATTTGATAATATTTATATTATTTAAACTTTTATACAAATTTAGTTGTACCAAAAACTTGTTATATATATATATATATATATATATATATATATATAATGATAAAAGTAACCTACTCGAGTTTCATCGTCTGATTCGTCAGGGTTACATCCGTTGAATTAATCGAGTTTTCGATTAATCTCAGTTGGTACAATACATGCCCGTTGGAATGGGACTTATCTTGTATAGACGGACGCTTGTTTATATTTTCGATGAATTTTCGAAAATATAAACAAGCGTTCGTCTATACAAGATAAGTCCCATTCCAACGGGCATGTATTGTACCAACTGAGATTAATCGAAAACTCGATTAATTCAACGGATGTAACCCTGACGAATCAGACGATGAAACTCGAGTAGGTTACTTTTATCCATTATATAAATAATTTTGCTCTACATTGTATTGAGCACTTTGTATTTGTTTTTTTCTCAGTCTTAACCCTGGATACTGTGCGCTTCCAGCGATCGTACTCGTACCCACCGGTAAGCTACTACTCATACATTAACGTGTATATATATATATATATATATATATATATATATATATAAACAAGTTTTTGGTACAACTAAATTTGTATAAAAGTTTAAATAATATCATACTTTATTTTGTGATCAGCTAATTAAACGAATTATCTTAAAAGGAGGCGAAAGAGGATAAACTTAAGGGCCCTTTCGACCGGTGCATTTTCAAAAGTTCTACAACCGGTAGATCGTTTAAAAGTCAAAGTGTACAAATTGGGTAAAAGGGAAATAGTACAACATCAAGGTTGGAGCAACGAGAATATCAGAAAAAAAACTAAAAAGAAATATATATATATATAATATATATATATATATATATATATATATATATATATATTTGTCATTAATTGTTTTATTTTTGTAGTTTCCTCCGGACATACATAAATACATAATTACATACATGCACACCAACTGCCATTTATATATGCATACATAGATTAACGAATTTTTTTTTTTTTTTTTTTTAATAGCCATAAGGTTAGAAAATATCTTTAATATTTGCTGTGTGACGTCACCCATTCATGAAATATTTTCAAGAATGAAGAGATAGAAAATTGCCTGCGGGTTTGCATTTCCGGAAGTTGCTCGTCCCGCCTCCGCTGACCTTTTTATTGCAAATAACAAAAGATGAAGTGAAGTCATTTCAACTCTTCAACCTCATCTCGTCTAATTGTCGGTCCATCAATGAATGGACGCCATGTTGACTCGGACAAATGAACGAAGTCGTTTCTGATTGGACAAAAAGATTGGTTATTTAATAACAACTTAACACACAAGAAATCCAATGAACTCTCTCTCTCTCTCTCTCTCTCTCTCTCTCTCTCTCTCTCTCTCTTCTCTCTCTCTCTCACACACTCACTCACTCACTCACACACGCTTTCACATACAAACTTATACAAAAAAATTGACTGGCCTGAGGCGCATCAAAAGAGGAATGCCGACGTGACACACATGCTATTTTTACTATGGTCACCGAATGAGCTTCGGTTTGTGCCTGGCTCCCCATAATAATCGGACTTTATGTTCCTCTGACATTGTGGGAGGTTCGTAAATAACTACAAACACATACATAATGTATTTTTACTTTTTAATTCTATTTTGATAAACACACACACACACACACACACACACACACACACACATATATATATATATGCGGGTGTGACACAAGGTCTTTTTAATGTGAGACCACCCACGAGCCGAAACTCATGGAATTGTGGGTGCAAAAAATGCGTTGATCCCGTCGGCATTATTCCTCAAGGGGGCCGCCTCAGGCACTGGGCAATAAACCCAGCCCTGACCCTTTGAATCAAGGGAGCAGGTGTTGTAACCGCTCTTCGGGCCGGGGACCGGTGGCTTCGGCCGCTAAACCTGTAATGTATATTAACGATTTGTGAGATAGGATGCAAATTAAATTTGTAAAAATTCAATCAAAAAAAAAAATTTTTTTAAAGGGGGGATGCTGTAAAAGGTTATTTCCTAGTTGAGTAACATGAGTGACCCAGAAAAAACAGAACCCAAATTATTTATTTTCCCATTAAACTAACCCTAAACCCCAACCCTAACCCCAACCCTAACCCTTGTTGGACTTAAACTTTAAAAAAAATTAAAATTAACAGTTTTATTACAAAATTTTTTGGTTCTTTTTTTTCTGGGTCACCCTGTAATATTATGTTACTCAACTAGGGGTTAGGGTTTAGGGTTTAGGGTTAAGGTTAGGGGTGTGGGTTAGCGTTTAGGTTTTTTTTAAATGGGAAATAAATAATTTGGGTTCAGTTTTTTCTGGTCACTCATGATACTCAACTAGGAAATAACCGTTGTCAAATATCTACATTGATTTGCCGATAAAATCGGAGGTGGGGGCGGTCTAAAATATCTGAATTAATTTACCGACAAAAAGCGACAAAAATATGACTCGGAAAATATCTAAGTTGGGCCGGAAATTCGCCCGACGCTGGCACGCTAAAAACATAGCGTAAATTAGGACGACAAAAAATAAAAATTTCCAAGTCTGTCCCCTATTTTGTCGGTATAAGATACAGGTGTGTCCCTAAATGAATGTTCCAAACATGAATTTATGGGGTATGTTTACTTTTTCATTGAATTTTGAGACACCAAGCCTTGTACAGTACTTATAAAGTCGACCGTTTTGTCGGCTGGGGTCAGACATTGGACGAGTCGGCCGTCTCTCAGCGCTGAAAATAACAGCCAGACGTCAATCACAACGAGACACATGTTCGATTTAATTATAGCTTTCTCTCTTTTCGCTAAGACAAACGTTGTTATTAATTTATATTACTTACAAATTATGTTTTTATTGCTGGCTAAACAAAACAAGAAGAAAAAAGGGGAAATTAGTCACTCAGTTTGATTCAGCTTCCACAAAATATAAAATGTTTTAAAGTTTGTAAGTTGAAAGGACATCTTTTTTCTTTTTTTCTTTTTTGTGTTTTTGTTAATGACAAGGAAAGGTAACTCCTCCTCGACACAATTTTAATTCTCTGTCGGCTAACAGTTTCGTGGATTTCATTCATCATGATACTAAACACTAAATTGGACAATAAACTCTATTCTGACGAGATGTTTTTATTGCAGGAAAACCATTAATTTTAAAAGGCAGTCGTACCTTGACTTACGAATGTCTCAACTTACGAGTGTACTGAGTGACGAGATGTCACTAAGTACATTCTTTTTTTCTTCTTTAATGTTATAAAATATTATATTAAATCAGAAAAACTAACGAAATAAAATAAGAAAACATATAAAAAGATTTTTTTCACTGATTTCTATATAAACTATTACTATTAATTCTTACTTTAAACTTTTTTTTAAAACAGAAGGGGGAGATATTCGAAGAATAGAACAGTTGGAAATCAGAGGAAGAATTGAGACCATCCAGAATACTGCACAGCTGCAATCTACCAGAATACTCAGAAGAGTCCTGGAGACCTGAAGAGACTTGCTGTCACTCAGACTCCAGGGAAATACCATCTGCTAATGCTGGTGTGAAAAACTAAGAACTATAATAATAAGAATGATGATGATGATTATATTTGCTTCTTATCTCACAAACCCTCTAGTTATATGAGTTGATATTAACGGTTAAGTATATTAAAATTGCTAGCAAATTTTTTGATAATTTATTATTATACTAAAGCTGAGCGAATCAACTTTTGTCTCCTGAAGGCTTTTTTTTTTTTACTGTTTAGTCTAATAACACGAAAGTTATACTAGATTATTCCTTACTTTGAGGATTGAGTTATGTTTGAAAAAAAATCCATTTTAATTGGTTCTAATTAGTCGTAATTTGCAATTAAATCAAAAACTGAGCCATCCCTTACTTTACATCCTGCCTATCCCTTTCCCTCTCTCTATGTATCTCTTGATTACCTCCTTGTTATATGTTAGTTTCTCCGGAGAGAGAGAGAGAGAGAGGGGGAGAGAGAGATTGGAGAATTTGTAATGTATTTGTATGTTAAATTTCATAAGCGGCAACCTTCCCTTTCTTAGAAATCTTACAAAATGATTTTAATATATTTTCCGGACGTTTTTTTTTTTAAAATATAATTCGCTTTGCAAACTTACTTTTCCCTAATCTCAATTATCTACCCAAAGCTCAATGGGTGACACAACGGATCACGTTTTGTCTAGTATGTATAATTAATACGCTTGTTCCTTAATCTTCCTACCGTTATCATCTTGCAACATCCCCTGGTTAAAAATGAGACCGTCCAAATCGTCCAAGATTAAATGCAAGATGGAAATCCTGATTATCTGGTGTTGATTATCCACAGACTTCTTATTTCTTATTAGTGTCACCTCAGCTAAATAATGAACCATTCCATTTTTATTAGAAAGAAAGAAAGAAAGAAGGAAAGGAAAGAACGTGCTCCACAAAAAATATAATAACAAAAAGAAAGATAGTCGGGGAAATATATATATATATATATATATATATATATATATATATATATATTATATATATATATATGGAGAGAGAGAGTGTGTGTGTGTGTGAGAGAGGGGGGAGGGAGAGTGAGTATGTGTGTGAGAGAGAGGGGGGAAAAGTAGATAAAGTGTGAGTGATAGTAATAGAAAGGAATAAGTCAATGAAAAGGAGAGAGAATGTGTGTGAGAAAGAGGGGAGGAATTGATAGAGAGGGAGTGACAGTTAAAGAGGGAAAGAAGTCATTGAAAGTTAGATAGAGAGAGATAGATAGAGAGAGGGGGAGGGGGGACGATAATGCTAATCTGTTTCAATCAAACATAATGAAAAGATGAAAAGAAAGAAAAAAAGAGTGAGAGAGAGTTAAATCTAGATTATCATACTTTTTACATATTGAACTATTGCAATAGCTCTTAAGTAAACATGTCAAACGTTATAATAATTAAATTATTATACTGTGGTATATCCACAGGTCCTGCTAGTTGTTTTTAATATCTACTAAAAAAAAGTGGGAGAGAGTTAAATCAAAATTATTATACTTTTTACATATTGAACTATCTATTAAGTAAACATGTCAAACGTTGTAATAATTAAATCATCATACTGTGGTATATACACAGGTCCTGCTAGTTAATGGCATTACTTTCATTTCAGGGACACAAGAAGACATTGATAAATTGGATGTAAAAGGGTGAGACTTTTTATCTAACCCTGACACTTACCCTAACCCAAACCTTAATTCTAACGTCTCAAAGTGCGTCGGGTATTTCCGTGAAATGTAATGCTTTTTATATGTAAAAGTAAAGTAAAGTCCTCGGGGCGGCCTAATGTCGGTATCAGCCAATCAGCGAGGGAGTCTATCCCCTTTTCACTAGCGTTAGACCAAGGAGATTATCTTAGCATCTGAGGTGGAGCGCCACACCTACCATCAGCTCCTTACTTACCGCACAGATCCCTGTGCTACTCATACGCTGAGTCGGCGAGGACTGGTATCGAACTAGGAACCTTGTGGTTTCTAGCCGAACGCTCTACCGACTGAGCTAACCCGACCCTTTTTAAATATAATCTAATAATATTATCTCTTGCGCGCTATTCTTCATTAGTACCACCAAATCTATCTGTTATCTATCTATTACTTATGACTCTAGCCCTAGCGTCTCAAATGTTTCGGGTATTTCCGGGAAATATAATGCTTTTTATACGTAATCTAATATTATCTCTTGCGCGCTATTCTGCATTAGTACCACCAAATCTATCAGTTATCTATCTATTAATTATGACTCTAGCCCTAGCGTCTCAAATGTTTCGGGTATTTCCGGGAAATATAATGCTTTTTATACGTAATATAATCATCTAATTATCTCTTACGCGCTATTCTGAGTTAGTACCAAGATGAGGACAACAGTCTGACAAATCAAAATTATTACTCGAGCTTGTTCTGGATGCTAAAAACAATAGACATAATATACCATCATACTGTCTGTCTGTATGTCTGTCTCCCCCCCCCTATAGGCTTTGCCCTTAACTCCTCTTTAAGACAACTTTGCACTTTAAAATGTATTTTCAGAAGTTTTTTTTCACCCTCCCCGCGATTCTCAGCCACCCTCACCCACACACCCACCACACCCACCCCACACACCACACCCACGTTCTTACCCCCCCCCCCCGTTTGGTAGACGCGAGTTTCCGGTGTTAAGTGTCTTTTCGTGCCTTGTTTGGAATGTGCAAAATGTTGCTCGGTGGTGGTGGTGGTAGCGGCGGTGGGGGAACTTGTTGTTTTTGGGGGTCCGATGCACACTTCTCCCCCACCCCACCCCACCCCACCACACGGTTCCTTGCAACAGACAAAAGAAACCTTTTCTTTTTTTTTTTTTTTTTAAATGCGAGGCGGTTGTGGCCCGACATCGATTTGTAAACCTTCAGTTCTTCTCATGAAAACAAGGTTGGTTAGTTGGTTGGATTTTACGGCACGTCAACCCTTGTTGGGTTATTTTATGCCGAAGACGTTTTTTGTTTAATTCATTCTTGATGAGCACTCAAAAAAGCGACTCACACGTGTTGTAAGTTGCGTCCACTCGGTCCGAACCCCAATCCAAAAGTGACATGGAGGAAACTCCACTTCCGGGTTCCCAACAGCCCCTACTGATCAAGGGGAGCAACTCTATTTTCGTTAGGTCTTCCTAACAACTATTCAACTTAGTGAGGGTAGATTGGTTGGTTGGGTTTTACGGCATGCCAACCCTTATTGGGTCATTTTATGCCGAAGACGTTTTGTTTTATTCGTTCTTGATGGGTTCTCAATTTTGTTCAAACACATTTGTTTCTATTTAACCCATAGATTGTACCCTAACAGGTACTACCACTCCGGGTCAGAGTGGACCTGGGAGCAATGGTGATGAAGGGTGCTCTACATTCCACAGAGCTCCAGACTGGAAGCTCGCCATCAGATAGTATAACGTCATACCCAGGCATGAAGACCCTCAGCCACTGCCTTCTAGCACATATATGATAAAAGGGTTGAGGCTTACCATAAGAGCAATGAGGTTGGGACAATCATATAGGTGCTAGCTTGACGTGACCAGCCGATTGATCGGAGGGGTCCTCTCCGACCGCCCGTCTAGCTTAAATAATGACCAAAGAAGTGTTCACATGCCATGGGATTATTTCCTAGTTGAGTAACATGATATTACAGGGTGACCCAGAAAAAAAACAGAACCCAAATTATGTATTTATTTTCCCATTAAACTAACCCTAACCCTAACCCTTGTTGGACTTATACTTTTAAAAAAATTAAAATTAAAATTAACAGTTTTATTACAAAATGTGTGGGTTCTGTTTTTTCTGGGTCACCCTGTAATATTGTGTTACTCAACTAGGGGGTTTAGGGTTAGTGTTAGGTTTGGGGTTTGGGTTTAGGGTTAGTTTAATGGGAAAATAAATAAATAATTTGGGTTCTGTTTTTTCTGGGTCACCCTGTAATATCATGTTACTCAACTAGGAAATAACCTGCCATTGACAGCTCAGCCACCAGGGTTCCACCCTTAAGCATCACGGGTCGTCACCCACGGCCAACTGGTAGCCTCATTGGGGGAGGTCTTACCCTTCTGCAGAGGTACAGTTTGTGTATTCTAAAGCCCCAGCCAACGGTTGGTTGGTTGGTTGGGTTTTACGGCATGTCAACCCATTGGGTTATTTTATACCGAATATATTTTGTTTTATTTCTTTGTAAAGTACAGCTGCCCCGTGTGCAGCCACCTGAATATCATTCCAGATCTTGCTTCTATTGGTATTTAGGTATAGTGATAGGGGTTTAGTTATTTTTTTGAAATCAAGTTTTCTGTTGAGGATTTGTGCCAACATGGCTGACGAGAACCGGGTGGCAACGGGGTAGAGTCTTGAAGCTGAATAAGAACCTTACATAAGAAAATATTCAAAGTTCTAGAGTTAAGATTTCTTCAACCACCCTAACTCCTTAAATACACTCATTTTTCATCTATTTAACCCATAGATGGGGCCCTAATAAGTACAACCACTCCGAGTCAGAGTGGACCTGGGAGTAATGACGATGAAGGGAAATTCCACACTCATCAAATATCAAGAACTGCAACTTCACCACCTAGATGTAGTTTAACGCTAGACTCTAAGATCCTCAGCCACCGCCTTCTAGCACATATATGATAAAAAGCGCGTGGTGTAATGGTTAAAGTCATGGAAAATGGACTCGTGCCCCGAGTTCAAACTCTGGATGGTAATTGCATTTCACTTAGCACTAATACCATTGGGAAAGGTATGAATCCTACTCTCCCTCCAGCTATGGATAACTAGTAGGGCAGACTGGGCTCTTTAACCTTGGTTAGGCAACCGGTCTAGGAGAAGGAAAACTCTGAATTCAAACCTGTTGAACTTCGATTAAGAAATTGACCTTGCGTCACATCCTACTCGTATAGAAGGGTTGGTAAATATATATGTATGATAAAAAGGGTTGGGGTTGCCATAAGAGCAATATATGGTCGGGACAATCATATAGGTACTAAGGCTTGACGTGACCATTTGCTGGATCTAAAGGGACTTCTCCAATTGCCCGTCTAGCCCATATAAGGGTTAAAGTGTAGTGTTGCATGTCATAGACTACTAAGCCACTAGGCTGGTTGTTGGTTGGTTGCATTTTACGGCATGTCAACCCTTGTTGGGTTATTTTATGCCGAAGACATTTTTTTGTTTTATTCATTCTTGATGGATATTGAAAATTCACTTTTTATAAATGGGAACCCAGCAGGTACTACCACTCCGAGTTAGGGTGGACCTTGGAGTAATGGCGATGATGGGGTACTCCACACTACCCAGAGCTTTATAATTGGAACTTCACCATTAGATGCAGTTTAATGTTCAGCCACTAGGATTCCATCCTTAAGCATCACGGATCACCACCCTCGTCCAACAGGGGACCCCATTGGTACGACCATACAGTAGTTCTGAAACGGCTACAACTTGGGCAACCATGCTTCTGTCTTACTAAGCTAAGTTTAATAAATAACAATTATTTCTCTGAATGTTTGAGATGAGGCTTGATGATTAGTATTATCTGCATTATTCGGACTATTGTCCTCATCTTCATTGTTATCTGTACAACGGACACATGGCCTAGTGGATAAAGGAGTTAGGTTAAGACAGTTCTAAGTGACAGTTATCCCTAGACTGCAGGTTCAATCCTGGTCAGAGGCAGCAGTAACATAGAATAATAATTAACACAGCTTAACGCCTCTACCCCAGCTATGGTTAGCGGAATGGGAACAGGATACCTCTGTGGACTGAATAAAGGGTTAGGTTCAAAGTTCCGTGATGGCTCCCGATTACGACAAGAAGGTTCCAAATTACGACAAGAAATACCTAAAGAAGGGCGGACGGCACATTGGCCGAAACGTTGTACAGATAACAATGAAGATGAGGACAATAGTCCGAATAACGCAAATAATACTAAATAACAATACATTTAAAGCTGTAACTAGTCTAACAGTAAAGTCGAAAAATTCTTTACCTATCTTCCTCATTTCTGAGACGTTCTTTTTTCTCCCCCCACCCTCCTGCTTTTATTCTTTTCGTCATAAATACTATTCTTTTATGTTGTTTTTGATGACTGACAGTCCCAGAAACCATCCCCACCCCGTTTCCGGCAGTGACGCGACTCCCACAATTCACTTTTTGTATGTTATTATAAGGAACCAAAACAGACGATTCCACACGTCCATTCTAATTACAAATGGTAAGTCCGAATTATCCCTCACGTATCTTAATTCCGCCACGTAAGAAGAAAAAAAGATATGGCGAGGGGGGGGGGGCGTTCAGACTGAAATTTGGATAAGATGTCTACGAAAATAGAAAGAAAAAAGGGTTCCATTATAGTATGTGGCCTACCTTTTTGATTCTGTTATAGTATGCGGCCTACCCGGTTTGAATGTGTCCTACCTCAGTAAGAGTATATTTATAGATATAAGTAGTAGGCAATTTATTGAAACCAATTATTTTTTATATATATTCAATTTCAAGAAATGCAATTCAGTCATATGCTGTATATAGTAATTAAGAATAATTAAAAAAGAATTTATCCATAATTTACATGAATCAGAGATCTATTTTATTCTAAAATATTCTAAAATTCTGAAATAGGGTTAGGGTTAGCAGTTATTATTATAACCTTATAATATGCTTTTTATGGTAGACCATATACTATAAGAGATACGTGATTTCGTTAGGACACATTCAAAAGGTAGGCCACATACTATAAAGGTACCGAAAAAAAATAGCTCGTTTTGTCAGAAATAGTCTTTCCCCTTTTCACTAGCACTAGACCAAGGAGATTGTTTGGACATCTGAGGCAGGGCGCCACTCCTATCATCCGTTCCTCACTTTACCGCACATATCCATGTGCTACTCATACGCTGAATTGTCGAGGGCCGGAATCGAATCAGGAACCTCGAGGTTCCCAGTTCGACACTCTACCGACTGAGCTAAGGAAAATGTGATACTGGGCACTAAATGGTTTGAAAATCTTCGGACAAGGAGGATACTTGAAAATGTGGACGTGATGGTTGTAATTAGAGGTCTCTGAAATCAGGAACATGGCTGGATATTACCTGAATTTACGGTAGGTTATTTTATTTATTTACGCACAGCCCTGTCTGTTGGGGCTTTAGAATACACCGACTGCACCTCTGCAGAGGGTTAAGACCCCACCCAATGGAGGCCACCTGTTGGCCGTTGGTGGCGACCCTTAATGCTTGAGGATGGAATCTTTGTAGAGGAGCAATCCATGACATGCAACACCCCACTTTGGCCCTTACTTAGGTTAGACGGGCGATTGGGGAGAATCCCCTCCAATCAATCAGTTGATCACGTCAAGCCCTAGCACATATAGGATTGTCCCGACCCTATTGCCCTTATGCCAAGCCCCAACACTTTTTATCATATATGTGCTCGGTGGTAGCTGAGGGTCTTCATATCCTGGGTGTGAGGTTAAACTCTAACCGATGGTGAAGTTCCAGTTTTTGGAATTCTGGGGAATGTGGAGCACCCCTTCATCACCATTGCTCACAGGCCCACTCTGACCCGGAGTGGTAGTACCTTTTAGGGTTCCATCTATGGGTTAAATAGAAAATTTGTTTACAAAAAAAATATTGAATTTAAAAGTTTTCTTCTAAAATATCGCTACGAATCTTTCAAACCTTTGCTGGCATTAAATGACTCACCGTGGTTGATATGCCGTAAAACAAAACAAACAAAAAAAATTATTTACGCTTGGTCGTAGGAACTGACCACTGGTCAATTTTTCCACCGCGTGTATATATATATATATGCGTGTGTGTGTGTGTGTGATATTATGAAAAAATTGAAAAACACTAGTTTATAAACGAGTAATGCTTATTTTACCTACGCTGCAATGTTTCGATCTGTTTCAGTAGATCTTCATCAGGGCTTTCGTTAGTTTGAGGGAAAAAAAATAAAAGTATCACAGAAAAAAAGAAATCTTCGAGACTCTCTTGTTTTGTGGTCGGTCGGTCTATTTAAAATTGTTGATGAAAACGCGACCGAACGACCACAAAACAGAAAGAGTCTCGAAGATTTCTTATTTTCTGTGATACATTTATTTTTACCCTCAAACTAACGAAAGCCCTGATGAAGATCTATTGAAACAGATTGAAACACTGTAGCGTAGGCAAAATAAACATTACTCGGTTATAAACTTGTGTTTTTCAATTTTTTCATAATATTACATACTGTCGAATTCACTTCCACTTTTTCCTCACACACACACACACACACACACACACATATATATAATATATATATAATATATATATATATATATATATATATATATATATCCTTTTTTCACATTTGTTGGCGGCAAAGATTGATTGATTAGGGAACACCATCTGGTGTTAAATCAAAGAGACCCCTTTTAATTTGTTGTTTCCGCTTACATATAATTGATGAGTGGACGCCTTATGCCCAACCCTCAATATATTGGGCTGCGTCCCTTTGAATTGGTTTTCAGTAAATTATTATACCTTTAAAAAATAAGACCATTCAAGCAATAGATGTGTTTAAAAAATTCTTTATTGTGAGTGAATTATATATTTAAGAATTTCATTGAAAGAACCTTCGCCTTACAAAAAGCTTTTCATCGATCTCTACAGTCATACGAGGTCCACCAATTATTGTGTTTTTCTTTGATAAAGTCCCAACGGTTATTTCCTATAAGTCCAACATAAACAAAGGGGAACCACTCTTGACTGATAAATTATTCATTTATTTTCCCATTAAACTAACTTTAACCCCTAACCCTAACCCTAACTCAGTCTTCTTTTTCCTAGTAGATCTATAAATAAATAATTTATCAATCAAGAGTGGTTCCCCTTTGTTTATGTTCGAGTTATGTTGGGACGGTTATTTCCTATAAGTAAAGTAAATTCGCCGGGGCGGCCTAATGTCAATATCAGCCAGACAGCGAGGGAGTCTATCCCATTTTCACTAGCGCTAGACCAAGGAGATTATTTTAGCGTTTGAGGTGGAGCCCCACACCTACCATCAACTCCTCACTTTACCGCACAGATCCTTGTGCTACTCATACGCTGAGTTGGCGAGGGCCGGTATCGAACCAGGAACCTTGTGGTTCCTAGTCGAACGCTCTACCGATATATATATATATACATATATATATATAGATATTCGGGAAAAATAACGAGTAAAATTTAGATTGGAAGTATAATAGACTATTTCAGGAGGTGGCTGAAGGGTAACAATTCCTCTCGGTCTCCTGAAATAGTCTATTATGCTTTCAAACTAAATCTTCATTATTTTTTCCTAATATATATTTTTGCTCTGTGATTCCTGTAAAACTACTAAGTTGTAAGGGATATTTCTTCACTCAATCGTTGGATATATATATATATATATATATATATATATATATATATATATATATATATATATTACGGTGTTGAGTTCTTCCTTCCTTTCTATGATAAATATTGCTCTGTATATAATCTAAAAAGTTTATTATATATTGAGCTCTCTTTAGTGATTTAAAGATTCACTGTATTTATACATACTGGATCATACTATATTAATACAGTGTATCTTAGAAATCACATATAGAATCATCCCTTACTACCAAGTTTTTGATAAATCTCTTATATATATATATATATATATATATATATATATATATATATATATATTAATGAGTATATAAATAAATCAAAAGGGAAATTGTCGAGAAAGTTCAAGAGTACCCAATAATCTAGATGGAATCGTCTCCCGAGAATCGTGTCCATTGATAATGATTATTATTACCCTATTGGTCTTCCATAATCTCAATCAGGTCTCGCAGAGAATTACTCTTTGGGATTTTCCAACGAATTTTTATCTTTGATTAGGCAATTTCCTGTGGCTAATTATAAACCAGCCAATATGGATGGGGAAAATTAACGACACTAATTGACTTGTTATTATTTATTTATTTATTTTGATGAGAGGAGGAGGAAGGGAAATTACAGAGGAGGAGAAGTGATAATAATTGTTATCGTAATATTGTGTGGGAGTTGATAGGATGACCTCGATTTCAAATTGGTGAGAATCTTATTTTAAAGGGTAATTTTGTGTTTATTTTTTTATTTATTGTTTTTATTTATTTTGTTTATTGTTATTTTTCTTTTTATTTATTGTGTTTTGTTACGATTTGTGTGGCCATTTTAGTACTGTAGGTGAAAGCAGTTTTACAGTGAGATCCATTGTGGCATAAAGTTATTGAAGTAGAGAGATGTAGTATCAGTTTTAATCCTTGTCAGCTGATCCGAGTTAAAGAATCGTATAATTCTTGTCCTACGAGTAATTGAGCGACAATTTATCAACGCCTTTAAATAGTAAATCAACTACATATTTGAGAGTTTTGATTGGCCGATTCAGCCTACGCAGTTTAGAAGAGTTTATAAATTTAAGTTGTGATCTGCAGCACACATTATATACCAGAATAATAGGACACCTCATGTGGTGTAATGGTTGGCAAGCTAGATTTGCAGACCATTATTAGTGAGTTCGATTCTCACTGGGCTCCCCATGTTTCTGGCCTTGTGCCACATCTAAGCTAAGTTTAGTAAATAACTAGGGCACCTCATATGGTGTAATGGTTAGCACGTTAGATTCGCTGACCATTGTTAGTGAGTTAGATTCTCACTGGGCGCCCCATTCTGGCCTTGTGTCGCGTCTAAGCTAAGTTTAGTAAAAAAGGGCACCTCATATGGTGTAATGGTTAGCACGTTAGATTAGCAGACCATTGTTAGTGAGTTAGATTCTCACTGGGCGCCCCATATTTCTGGCCTTGTGCTGCATCTAAGCTACCTTAGTAAATAACTAAACCACGAAATATGCCATCATGTTTGTTTATTTTTCTGTGTATTTTTTATTGTAGTTTTTATTTATTTATTTGTTTATTGTTTCTCTTACTGAGGTTGAGTGTCGGGTTGATGAAGATTAAAACTGCTACTGCCGGTTTAGCTCAGTCGGCAGAGCATCCGCCCGGGAACCACAAGGTTCCGGTTCGATACCGGTCTTCGCCAATTCACCCAAATAAAGTACTGAACAGACTCATCGTCGCTGCTTAACTTCGGTGCATTCAGTGTGACGTGACCGTAATTAATTTTAAATGAATAAATTTTCCATATTAAAACCAGATGAATGAAATTAATTCCAAAATCGACTCTTCCCCATCCAATCAGATAAGACAAGTTAATAAAAAATGAGAACCATGAGTAATGTAAACCATCTTTCTACTCCACTCTGTACAGTGACCTGTCATTACTGATAATGGATAAAGCAGCCATTTTGGTGGTGGGTTGGTTGGTTGGATTTTACAGCATGCCAACTCTTATTGGGTTATTTTATGCCGAAGATGTTTTGTTTTGTTTCTATTTTCTTTTTTTTTGTTTATTGTTGTTTTTCTTGCAAAGGTTGAGTGCCAGGTTGATAAAAAAAAAAAAAAAACTGTTACTGCTACTGCCGATTTAGTTCAGTCGGCAGAGCATCCGCCCAGGAACCACAAGGTTCCGGTTCGATACCGGTCTTCGCCAACTCACCCAATTAAGTATTGAACAGGTTCATAGCTAAACTGTTTCATCTTCCTACTCGACTCTGTACAGTGACATGTCATAACTGATAATGGATAAAGCAGCAATTTGGTTGGTTGGATTTTACAGCATGTCAACCCTTATTGGGTTATTTCATGCCGAAGATATTTTGGTTTATTCACTCTTGATGGGCATTCAACATTGTTTTCAAACTCAATATTTTTTAAACAATTTTTTTCTATTTAACCCATAGATAGGACCCTAACATTTACTACCACTTCGAGTCAGAGTGGACCTGGGAGTAATGGTGATGTGTGTTGTTGTTTGTTTGTTTGTTTGTTCTTAGTAACAACACAAGACTTTGCTATGAAGGGGTACTTCACATTTTCCAGAGCTCCAGAATTGGAACCTCACCATCAGATTTTAACGTCATGCCCAGAAGATGAAGGCATTCAGCCACCGCCTTCTAGCATATATGATAAAAAAGGGATGGGGTTGCCATAAGAACAATAGGGTTGGGCCAATCGTGTAGATGCTAGGGTTGATGTTGCCAGCCTATAGATTGGAGGGTGGCTCTCAAAGTGGAGTTTTGCATGTCATGGACCAGCGATTTGTTTCCAGGTCAACACATTGTCTATACACTCTCTTCTTTGCCAATGACAAGATAGCCCTTGCTTTAGAATACACCGACTGCACCTCTGCAGAGGGGTAAGACACCCGCTCCCAATGGAGCAACCTGTTGGCCGCGGGTGGCGACCCATGATACTTAAGGACGGAATCCTGGTGGCTGAGCAGTCCATGACATGCAACACTCTACTTTGGTCTTACTTAGGCTAGACGGGCGGTCGGAGATCAATCAGCTGGTCACATCAAGCCCTAGCACTTATATGACTGTACCAACCCTATTGCCCTCATGGCAAACCCCAACCCTTTTTATCATGTATGTGCAAGAAGGCCTGTGCTGAGGGTCTTTTTGTCCTGGGTATGCCTAAGGGCCGAAGTAGAGTGTTGCATGTCATGGACAGCTCATCCACCAGGATTCTCTATCTAATAGTGAGGATCCAGTTCCTGGGGAATGTGTGGAACACCTCTTCATCACCATTACTCCCAGGTTCACTCTGACTCAGAGTGGTACTACCTGTTAGGGTCCCATCTATGGGTTAGAAAAAAAACATGAGTTGCTCCACATTCTCCAAACCTCCAAAACTGGAACCTCACCATCAGATAGAGTTTAACGTAATTTCCAGGACATGTAGACCCTCAGTCACCGCCTTCTAGCAACCATATGATAAAAAGGGATGGAGCTTGCAATAAGGACAATAGGGTTGGGATAATCGTATAGGTGCTAGTGTTGTAGGAAGCGCGTGGTGTAATGGTTAAAGTCATGGGAAATGGACTCGTCGCCCCGAGTTCAAATCCTGGACGTGGTAATTGCATTTCACTTAGCGCTAATGCCCTTGGGAAAGGTATGAATCCTACTCTCCCTCAGCTATGGGTAAATAGTAGGACAAACTGGGTTCTTTAACCATGGCTAGGTAACCAGTCTAGGAGAAGGAAAACTCTGAATTCAAACCTACTAAACTCCGCTTAAGAAATTGACCTTGTGTCGTATCCTGCTCGTGCGGAGGTGTTGGTAAATATATATAGGTGCTAGTGTTACATAATCATTAGATACCTAATGATTATGACAATAGTGTAGAAATCATATTAGTGCAGCTGATGGCCTTGAGGGTGAGTGACGGCGCTTGACCTCGATCTCACCTTGCGTTCTGGGGATGGAACGTGAGAACCAGAAGGCCCCCTTCCGGTTTAAGGGGTAAGCAACTTAGTCAGTTAGAACTTAGAAGCGAAGCTAGCAAGATGTACGTCTCACTGCGTGATTGTCTGGTCTGGGGATCTACGAATAAAGTAACATCATCGTAAATCGAAGTCTTGTGTTTATTACTAAAAAACTAACAATGACACAAGGCTTCTGATAAGGAGTGATCCCCAACCGAAACCAGACCCGGAATCCTCAATAGAAGACCAGACGAGACCTTAGAAGATATACCAGACCAAGATAGATGATAGACGATCAAAGCAAAGACGGCCGGAAGAATAGACGACAGAATAAGAAGTAAGAGAAGTATATAACATATAGATATTTAGTGCCGGTAAAGAAGGCTATGCAAACACTAGGGCTTAACGTGACCAGCCGATCGATATGAATGGGGGCCTATCCGACCGCTTGTCTAGCCTAAGTAAGGGTCTAAGAGGAGTGTTGCATGTCATGAACTACTCAACCACCAAGATTCCAAAATTGGAACTTCGCCAATAGGTGCAATTTGATTATTACATCATGTCACACATTCACAATACACGCATCAGCGTCTACACTTTAAATAATAATTCTCTTGGGTCGTGAGATATCATTTACAGCCAGCGTTTTATCTTGATAATAACTCCATTAAATGAGGGAATTTCGCATCATTACTTTTAGCCTAATTATCTCCCCTTCCTCTCAACAAATCCAGTGGAACCGATCCTCCATCTTTTTTTTTTTTTTTTTTTCGTCCTCTTTTGCCGACTGGTTTCTCTCGCAGCCATTTTAAACAATTAATATCTCTTCAGCCAGTTAATGTTCCAACAGATCTAAACGCAAGGAGAATAATAACTTTGTTTACACAATTTGCGAGGTGGGTCTATGCTGGACACAGGTCAGAAGATTTAGGATAATAGGAATTTTCCATTGAATGAATTTCGAGAACAACAAACTTTGTGTAACGAGTTAAAATGTCATCCAAGTTCCCGTCTTCAAGAGAAAGCAGCACAAAAATAAGGGCTTGTTTATATGAAAACATCTAAATATCTTATTATAATGGAAATTCGGTGTCTATCTGTCTGTAACTGAAACTACGGCACTACTTACCTCACAATACCATCAGGAATTACGTTTATCAATGAGTATCTAATTTGTCAAAATCATTATTACATAGAATAAATCTTATTCATTAACGATATCCCTATGAAAATCTGAGTTAGAATTACCTCAAAACAGTCCATGTTATAAATGCATTTAAAATTCCCGCAAAAAAAGGTTTACATCAGTGGTTCTCAACCGGGGTCCATGTGGACCCCCAGGGACTATATAAAATATTTTGGGACCCAGGCAAGTAAAATGTATTTAACTATAAAATTACAATGGGATTTTTAAACATCAAATGGCTATGGGGTTCCACCAGAGTGAAATAGGGTTAAAAGGGGTCATAGGTGAAAAAAAAAAAAGGTTGAGAACCATTTGGTTTATATAATTAAATAGTGCTGTTAATTTGCATAGGGGTTTTAACAAAACTGGGTTTAATAAATAATTATTAGGTGTTATTGGTCTCTAATATTATTGTTTTATTCTCCAACGTATTAAAATCAATCCAAATGATTTTATATAGAAACCAATTAAAATATAATTAAAATAAGTGTAATCTTTTTATATGCATTCTTATTTAATTTCGTTAGTCTTTCTAATTTAATATAATATTTAATTATATTAAGACTTAAATACGAGTGCTCAAAGGGCACATATTTTTGCTAGTTAATATTAAATTAGTAAAGAATAAAATGAGTTATTTCTTTTTGTTAATGGATTTCCTTTGAGATTTTTTGACGGGAATTTTGTTAATATTTATCTCTTATTATAATAGACATTGTGTGTTCGTCTGTCTGCAACCAAAACTATGTCACCACCACCGTCACAATTCCGTTAGTTATATTCTCAATGGTAATTAAATAATCATTATTTAATCTTAATTAGCATCTTATTTATTAACAATGTCTCTATTGAGGTATAGCTGAGATGGATTTGCTTCAAATAACCTATATTATTAATGCCTTTAACTCTTAACATCCTGTTAAGAATTTTCTAAGTCCATAGCCCAATTCCTATAACCATTTATCAAAAATGGATAAAAATGGCCGTTTTATTAAAAGTTACCTGTTATTTCCCTTAAATTAAAGACTTCTAAATATGTTTAATATTACATTTAAACAAAGGCTATCATTCGGAGTAGATTAGGAAAATGAATGTGACTTCCGGTCGGGTGGAATGAGGTGGTATAGGACGTTAAGAGTTAAAATCCTGTAATGTATGTTATATATCATTAACAAATAAAGGTTTTACATAGTATAAAGTGTGAATAATTTGCATACTGGCTTTAACAAAAGCATGTTTAATAAATAATTACATCTGTGAAGAAAACCGGATATTATGCAATTTGTGGCATTATTTGACGAATAATTGAACATTTTGGTAGTCAAGTGAAATAAAGGGAACATTTTTATAACCAATAGACCTGTAAATGGTTTTACCATTGGCAGATTTTTTTAAAAGTTGAAGCAATTATACTCGTTATCTGTGTATAATCAAGATGTCTTATTATAATGGAGATTATGCAACTGTCTGTCTGTAACCAAAACTACGTCATTGCTGATGTCACGATTTTTAGTTACTTAAGTTATATTCTCAACAATTATAAAATAGTCATTATTTAATCTTAATCAGCATCTTATTTATTAACAGTGTCTCGATTAAAGTCTAGCTGAGATAGATTTGTCTCAAATAGCCTATATCATTAATGTCTATAAAATCCTGAAATGTGTATTATATATCATTAACAAATAAATGTCTACATAGTATATGGAGAGAATGATTTGTATATTGGTTTTAACAAAACCATGTTTAATAAATAATTACTTGGTTTTATTGATTTCTAATATATTTCAAACATATTAAAGCAATCCTATGTATAATTTTATATTGAAATCAATTATAAGTAAAGTCGTCGGGGCGACCTAAAGTTGGTATCAGCCAATCAGCGAGGGAGTCTATCCCCTTTTCACTAGCGCTAGACCAAGGAGATTGTTTTGGCGTCTGAAGTGGAGCGCCACGCCTACCATCAGCTCCTTACTTTACCGCACAGATCCCTGAGCTACTCATACACTGAGTTGGCGAGGACCGGAATCGAACTAGAAACTATGTGGTTTATAGCCGAACGCTCTACCAACTGAGCTATCCAGGAAAGTAAAAATAATTTTTGTGTTCTTATTTAATTTCATTAGTCTCTCTAATTCAATATGATATTTAATTATATTAAAACTTGTGCTCAGAGCACACATATTTTTGTTAGTAACTAAAATAACAGCACAATCATTTACTAGTTTTATGAATATTAAATTCTACATAGTATATGGAGAGAATGATTTGTATATTGGTTTTAACAAAACAATCATCATACCACGCTAGTAGCACGGATATCAAAGACAATTTCTCACCAACTGCTCTCCAGCTCCCCGGTTAACGCCGGGGGGGGGGGGGGTCCAGCGAGCTTCGGACGCTGGGCTTTATATTTTTGATTGAAACAGATTAGCGTTATTGCTTCCACACGCTAACCCTCTTTCTCCTTCTTACTCTACTCTCTTTCTTTCTTATTATATTTCTTCTGTGTAGCACATCCTTTTTCTTTAGAAGAAATAAGAATAAGAAATAAGAACTCGGTGGATAAGCAACATCAGATAATCAGGATTTACATTTTTGTATTTCATCTTGGACGATTTGGACGGTTTCATTTTTAACCAGAGGGTGTTGCAAGATGATAACGGTTGAAAGATTAAGGAACAAGATTATTATTATTATTATTATTATCATCTCACTCCAGCGTAACCTGATGTTCTTTCACTGGAGTCTGAGTGACAACAAGTCTCCTCAGGTCTCCAGGATTCTTCTGAGGATTCTAGCTGATTTCAACAATGCTGTCGTCTGGATGGTTTCAATTCTTCCTCTGATTTCCAGTTCCTCTAGTCTGTTTTCTAAACTTTTGGGGGCTGTTTCAAATGCACCATCTTGGACAGTCTCATTTTTAACCAGAGGTTGTTGCAAGATGATAACGGCTGTGCCATTAAGGAGCAAGAGTATTAATATAAAGATGCTGTTATTTCTATAAGACGGATTTTAGAAAGACAAAGCTAAAAAAAAAGTCATCATCAAGAAGGTGCGCTGATAGCATGGGTGATTGGATTTTACGTCATGTCAAGTGTTGTTGGGTTATTTTATGCCAAAGACATTTGTTTTATTCATTCTTGATGGGTACTCAATTTTTATTTTAACACATTTTTAAAACTCATTTTGTTCTGTTTAACCCATAGATTGGACCCTAACAGGTACAACCACTCCGGGTCAGGGTAGACCTGGGAGTAATGGTGATGAAGGGGTACTCCACATTCCCCGAGCTCCAGAACTAGTACTTCCCCATCAGATAGAGTTAAACGTCATACCCAGGACAATAAGACTCTCAGCCACCGCCTTTTAGCACTCATATGATAAAAAGGGTTGGGGCTTGCCATAAGGGCAATACAGTTGGGACAATCATATAGGTGCTAGGGCTTGGCATGACCAGCCGATTAATCTAACAGCACAGGTTACCTTGACTTTTTCACCATCTGTCCCTATCAGCCATCGCTCTTGGCAGGTCCTCTAAACGTCATCAAGTGTCTGCATAGAGCTGATGAATGTATGTTTTTGCTGGTCAGCCAACACTGTGTTGTATACCCCTTATAACATTGTACGTCGAACATCGGGTATATACATGGGAAAGGAGACTCGGGTGACAGAGAGAGAGACAGAGACGTGAGACTTACTTGTTCATTTCTACTTCTAATCACCATGTTTCCTCTTCTACTCCTTTGGTTGTCATCTTGTCGTCTTCTAGTTGCTATGTTCTTCTAACTGCTTCTTCTAAGGGCTAACTTTTTAATTATGCAATTAATTAAACCACAAGACATTTTTTCCTTGATCAAGATTTATTTAGACCAATGTTTCTCAACCTTTTTTACCTATTGCCCCCCTTTTAATCCTATTTTATTCTGGATACCCCCCCAAGCCCCATAGACATTCGTTGTTTAAAAATCCCATTGTATTTTGATAGCTACATTTTACTTGCCTGGGTCCCCAAAAAAGTTATATGGTTCCTGGGGGTCCATATGGACCACGGTTGAGAACCACTGATTTAGACCATTCTTATTCACTGAACGGGTGAGAATAAACCTCACAGTAGCACATCTAGTCTGCTTCAATCTCAGGCTGAAACTAAAATCTAAATTATGAAGACTTCCCGCGAGACTGTATTAATACAAGGTCTTTTTTTACGAGGAGTAAAAAAAATACCAAGAAAAATATGTTCAGCCATGGAGGAAATTTGGCAAGCAAAGAGTTAATGATGTTGTGTACCCATGTAGCGTTAGTTTCGTATTTGCCTGGAGAGTTGTCTGCCCGATTTTAGTTTTGCTGGTGCCCGCTAGGGGGCTATAGTATTTTAAGCGGCTGGTTTCCCCCCCCCCCCAAAACGCTTTCCCTCTTTTTTTTTCCTGCTTCCCCAGTAAAAAACCCCCCCACGAGGACAAAAACCATTTTTTTGGGGGGGGGTAAAGAAAGGGGATTTTTTTTTTTTGGGGGTTTTCCTTAAAACCCTTTTTTTCTTTCGGTTTTTTGTGGGGGCTCCTTTTTGCCCCCCCCCTAACAATTACTGTAATTATTATTCACAGCATGGAACTATCCCTAGTCGTCATGTCTGTGGCTTTATATGATCTCTACGG
>CM042161.1:39380576-39473359 GCA_023376005.1 Doryteuthis pealeii
AGCGGCTCATAGGAGTAATCTACTTTATAGGATGATCGTCCGCGCTTTCTCTCCACAGCATGTCCTTGTTTATCTTACTCAATCAGTGGGGTTGATTGTGTGATGGGGGAAAGTGGCATAGCAGCTGCTTATCGGCTGCGTTGGTGGTTTGTTGTACTTTGTCGCACATTTTTGTTTAAGATTGTAGACACAGTCATTAGACACAGTTTCCCATCCAAGCTACTTCTACGAGGTGCTTTGTTTAGGTCCAGTTGGTGCAGGCCGTACGTAGCAACTCGATAAGCAATACTATTATGTCCATTTTTGTCTGAGTGTATGCAGAGGTGAAGTATTTGTACAGGTTTATATTAGAAAACTAGCTTAGGATCCTGTGTGATGATGGACCACAGTATGATTAATTTAATTATTTTACAGTTTGATAGATGATTTACTGTAAGAGCTATGTGTGCGTACATATGTTCAAATATAAGTAAAAGAGTATTATATATATCCTTGAGGTTTAGACTCTTCTCGTCTCCTCCTTCTCTTCTCTCACTTTTTTTCTTAATTATTTTTGATTGGGAAACAGGATTAAATGCAGTTTAGTTGCCTGTCCACACGGCTGTCACGAGCACTCCGCATTTCGTCCTTCTTAGCATCAGCTCTCGTTTCCTTTCTTATTTATGATTTTTCTTTCTCGTTGTAGCGAGCATCCTTTTTCTTTAGAAGAATAAGAATAAGAACTCTGTGGATAAGCAACATCAGATAATAAGGATTTAAATTTTTGTATTTCATCTTGGACGATTTGGACAGTCTCATTTTTAACCAGAGGGTGTTGCAAGATGATAACGGTTGAAAGATTAAGGAACAAGATTATTATTATTATTACTATCTCACTCCAGCGTAACCTGATGTTCTTTCACTGGAGTCTCAGTGACAACAAGTCTCCTCAGGTCTCCAGGATTCTTCTGAGGATTCTAGCTGATTTCAACAATGCTGTCGTCTGGATGATCTCAATTCTTCCCCTGATTTCCAGTTCCTCTAGTCTGTTTCAAATGCACCATCTTGGACAGTCTCATTTTTAACCAGAGGTTGTTGCAAGATGATAACGACTGTGCAATTAAGGAACAAGATGGTTGGTTGGTTTATTAATTTTAACGGCATATCAACCCGTCCAGGGTTATATCATGCCTAGCGGTTGGGTTGTTATACATATTGTGTATTCATATATATACATTTAGTAATTGGTTTTAACAATGTGTTAGCATTATTGGGAATCATACTCTATGACATTGATTTGTTTCATGTCTATATTCTATGGTATAATTTTATTTCCCTCAAAAAGGAGAAAATATCCTCTATGTTAACATTTTCAAATAGGTCCTTCATATTGTTTGCTTTAAAATAATGTTTTCTGATGTGAGCAAAAAATCTGCATTCCATCAATAAGTGTTTGACTGTCAGGGGTGTTTGACATGTTTCACATTGTGGTTGTTGTTCTTGTTTGAGTATATAAGAGTGTGTTAGTTTTTGTATGACCAAATGCATAATCGGGACATAATGACTTGTTCCTTTCTAGACTTCCTTAAAGTTGGTCTGCAGCCTCCCAAAGTTGGTTTGAATTAGGAAGAGTTTATTGTGGATACAGTTATTCCAGTGTTGCTGCCATTTTGTATGAAGGAATCTATTAATTTTAGGTTTCAAGTCAGTATATGGTATCTGGAACTTGTCAGGGATTAAATCTAGAGCAGATTTAGCTGCAGAGTCAGCTCTTTCATTCCACCTCACTCCTATATGACTTGGTATCCAGCATATAATAATCTCCTTAAGAGTTAGACATTGAGTCTAATCTATTCAGGAGCTTAATGATGAGAGGGTCTTCCAGTTTTTTATTTCTTAATGATAGTAGGACTGAGAGCGAGTCTGAAAAAGATGATGTATTTTGTGTGTTTATTTTCAGAGATGATGTCAAGTGCTATATCTATTGCACGGGTTTCAGCTGAAAAAATGGAACTTTCGTTTGGAAGGGCTTTTCTTACAATTTTTTTATTTAAAATAGCTGCACATGCCGTTTTGTCATTGTCCTTAGAACATCTGTATAGATGTGGAGGTGGTTGGGGTAGCGTTCTAGAACATTGTGGAATTTGTCTTGGTAAGTGCTAGGATGGGTTTTTGTTTTAGGAAGTTCACTTAGCTCAAGGATCACTTTGGGTTTTTTAATGATCCAAGGTGGTGTTTTTGGTATGATGGTTTTATGGATATTTGTGAGAGGAATTCTAGATTCTTTGAGGATAGGTTCCATCCGGAGACCAAAAGGTTTTTATTGATTTTTCTTTTTTTTTCAAAACATTTTTTGTATCCTTGGTTGAAGGTGCAGTCATAAGCTGGGTTGGATGGGCAGGATTTGAGTTTTGTGTAGTATTGCAAGGCTAGTTTTTCGCATCTTAGCTGTAGGGGTGCCTCATAAGCCTCTACATATAGGCTGTCAGTATTAATATATAGATGCTGTTATTTCTATAAGACGGATTTTAGAAAGACAAAGCTAAAAAAAAAAGTCATCACCAAGAAGGTGCGCTGATAGCATGGGTGATTGGATTTTACGTCATGTCAAGCGTTGCTGGGTTATTTTATGCCAAAGACATTTGTTTTATTCATTCTTGATGGGTACTCAATTTTTATTTTAACACATTTTTTAAACTCATTTTGTTCTGTTTAACCCATAGATTGGACCCTAACAGGTACAACCACTCCGGGTCAGAGTAGACCTGGGAGTAATGGTGATGAAGGAGTACTCCACATTCCCCGAGCTCCAGAACTAGTACTTCCCCATCAGATAGAGTTAAACATCATACCCAGGACAATAAGACTCTTAGCCACCGCCTTCTAGCACATATATGATAAAAGGCTTGGGGCTTGCCATAACGGCAATACAGTTGGGACAATCATATAGGTGCTAGGGCTTGACATGACCAACCAATTAATCTAACAGCACAGATTACCTTGACTTTTTCACCATCTGTCCCTATCAGCCATCGCTCTTGGCAGGTCCTCTAAACGTCATCAAGTGTCTGCATAGAGCTGATGAATGTATGTTTTTGCTGGTCAGCCAACACTGTGTTGTATACCCCTTATAACATTGGACGTCGAACATCGAGTATATACATGGGAGAGGAGACTCAGGTGACAGAGAGAGACAGACAGAGACGTGAGATTTACTTGTTCATTACTACTTCTAATCACCATGTTTCCTCTTCTACTCCTTTGGCTGTCATCTTGTCATCTTCTAGTTGCTATATTCTTCTAACTGCTTCTTCTAATGGCTAACCTTTTAGTTATTCAATTAATTAAACCACAAGACATTTTTTCCTTGATCAAGATTTATTTAGACCAATGTTTCTCAACCTTTTTTTACCTATTGCCCCCCTTTTAATCCTATTTTACTCTGGACTCCCCCACCCCGCCCCATAGACATTCGTTGTTTAAAAATCCCATTGTATTTTAATAGTTACATTTTACTTGCCTGGGTCCCCCAAAAAGTTATATGGTTCCTGGGGGTCCATATGGACCACGGTTGAGAACCACTGATTTAGACCATTCTTATTCACTGAACGGGTGAGAATAAACCTCACAGTAGCACATCTAGTCTGCTTCAATCTCAGGCTGAAACTAAAATCTAAATTATGAAGACTTCCCGCGAGACCGTATTAACACAAGGTCTTTTTTTATACGAGGAGTAAAAAAAAAATAGCAAGAAAAATATGTTCAGCCATGGAGGAAATTTGGCAAGCAAAGAGTTAATTATGTTGTATACCCATGTAGCGTTAGTTTCATATTTGCCTGGGAGAGTTGTCTGCCCGGTTTAGTTTGCTGGTGCCCGCTAGGGGATATAGTATTTAAGCGGCTAGTTCAAAACGCTTCCCTCTTTTCCTGTTCCAGTAACCACGAGACACATGGGGTAGATTTTGGTCTAACCCTTCTCGTTGGGGCTTTGCCCCCCTTACATTACTGTAAGTTATTATCACAGCATGGACTATCCCTAGTCTCATGTCTGTGGCTTTTATATGTTATCTTGTACCATTCATGAATGTGTATTTATCTTTTTACCTATGTACTTTGTATCTCGTCATATCCATGTGCTGTACTATATTAAATGTTTTGTCTGTTAACCTTTGTCGGAGTCATGTATCCAATATGTATAACTTTGAACCATTCTTACACCCACATTGAACATCATCAGGTGTATAATCGAGAGAGGAAACTCAGGTTATAGAGACGTGAGACTTGTTCATTTCTTCATTAATACTTCTAATCACCATGTTTCCTCTTCTACTTCTTTGGCCGTCATCTTCTAGTTGCTATGTTCTTCTAACTGCTTCTTCTAAGGGCTAACTTTTTAGTTGTGCAATTAATTAAATCACAAGACATTATATATGAATTAATTAATTATTACTATTTTATATTATATACCATTTTTTAAATATTTTTTATAAGATTTTATTTATATTATTTTTTTTATATATATTTATATTAATTATTATTAGAAATTAATTATTACAAATAATTAAATCACAAGACATTATATATGAATTAATTAATTATTACTATTTTATATTATATACCATTTTTTAAATATTTTTATAAGATTTTATTTATATTATTTTTTTATATTATATTTTATTAATTATTATTAGAAATTATTATTACAATAATTAAATCACAAGACATTATATATGAATTAATTAATTATTACTATTTTATTATATATCCCATTTTTTAAATATTTTTTATAAGATTTATTTATAATTTTTTATATTATATTTATATTAATTATTATTGAAATTATTATTACAAATAATTAAATCACAAGACATTATATATGAATTAATTAATTATTACTATTTTATATTATATACCATTTTTTAAATATTTTTATAAGATTTTATTTATATTATTTTTTTATATTATATTTATTAATTATTATTAGAAATTAATTATTACAAATAATTAAATCACAAGACATTATATATGAATTATTAATTATTACTATTTTATATTATATACCATTTTTTTAAATATTTTTATAAGAATTTTATTTATATTATTTTTTTATATTATATTTATATTAATTATTATTAGAAATTAATTATTACAAATAATTAAATCACAAGACATTATATATGAATTAATTAATTATTACTATTTTATATTATATACCATTTTTTAAATATTTTTATAAGATTTTATTTATATTATTTTTTTTATATTATATTTATATTAATTATTATTAGAAATTAATTATTACAATTAAATCACAAGACATTATATATTCAATTTCTTCTAGTTGCTATGTTCTTCTAACTGCTTCTTCTTCTAATGGCTTCTTCTAAGGGTTAACTTAGTTATGCAATTAATTAAACCACAAGACATTTTTTTCCTTGATCAAGATTTTATTTCTAGCCCATTATTATTCACCGCGCGAGTGAGAATCAATCTCGCAGTGGTACGTCTACTCTGCGTCAATCTCAGGTTGAAACTAACTCTAACTAGTTACGTTTTTCTCATGGCTCGCGAAATCCACACCTCTCTAGGGGTCAGTTGGGGTCATCCAACGGAAATCTACCCGACTACGCTTTCAACTCCAAGGAACCTATTTCAAACTATCTACAGGTTCTTGTCAACAACCCATGACACCACATAATATGTAACAACTGGTGTGTCCATGTGTAGTAGTTCATAGGAGAACATCACTTATGAGTTCATCTCTACTTCACCTGCAATTTCCTGTTTGTCTTACTTAGATGGTTTGTGTGATGGGAGGTAAATGGCCGTACAGTTGCTGTTTCATAGGATGTTACTTCAAGGACTCCAGCTTTAAATTAATCATAAAAAAATTATTTTCTAATGTTAAGGACAGTGGGGAATAAAATCCTGAACAGTGAAGCCATCTCTTCCAAATATTCTGGTTATTATTGTATATTGAATGATAGCCATCCATATCATCTAAGACAGACGGCGAACAGTCGTAACTCAATACGATTCTGAGATGCCGTAAGGACCACTGAAAAGTGGCAGGATTTATGGAGCCTCAGAATCGTATTGAGTTATGACTGTTTGCCGTCTTGTCTTGCCAATTCGACGGTAATTGGACTTAGTATTCTATATAAACCAATTGGTGAATTTTGCTGGTTGGCCAACACTGTGGTGTGTCCATGTGTGGGAGTCCACAGGGTAACATCACATGAGTTCATCTCTACTTCACCTGCAATTTCCTTTCCAACATGTCTTGTTTGTCTTACTTGGATGGTTTGTGTGATGGGAGGTAAATGGCCGTACGGTTGCTGTTTCATAGGATGTTACTTCCAGGACTCCAGCTTTAAATGAATCATTAAAAAAAATTATTTCCAATGTTAAGGACAGTGGGGAATAAAAATCCTGAACAGTGAAGCCATCTCTTCCAAATATTCTGGGTTTTATTGTATATGTAAGCCTTTGCTGGTCAGCCAACACTGGTGTGTCCATGTGTGGTAGTCCACACGAGAACATTGCTAGAGTTCACCCTTATTCCATCAGCATGTCTTATTTGGATGGTTTGTGAGATTGTTACATAATTTGTGGGTTGCCTACAAATTATGATTGTAGTGTACTAAAATTTAGGTAATCCTTAACTTGTTCCCCGTAAATTCCTACCTTAGAATAAACTGAACCTTCATTTTATGTTCATGTTTTTGCAATAAATGTTTAATTTTTCTTGCACCCGTTATTTTACAATACTGAATATATTTTCTTTATTTAAAAACATTTATTGCAAAAACACGGACATAAAATGAGGGTTCAATTTATTTTACAGTAGGAATTTATGAGGAACAAGTTGAAGATTACCAAAATTTAATTAACAGTATGGTAAATGGAAAGTTACCAGTAACACCGTTGTAGCGATTGTCTCCCCTTGACTTGAGTGGAAAAGGGTTATCTTCCCTTGTTGCCAGGATTTGCCACTAGGTGGTACTACTGCCTGGCTATTTAAACTCAGCCCAGGAAGCTCTCTGCTTCTCTTTGATCCAGCATCTTCAATGATGCACTAGACAAGTTGTGTCTCTGTATCATTGCTCTCCAACTATAGGCTTGAACCCACGTGTGTACGTAGCCTTTTATAGACCCTACCATGTGGGTCATACACAGTGAGACACTCTTCAAGTCTATAAGAACCCGAGCTTACTTCCAAAAGATTCTTGTCTTAACTCTATCAATGTTGTATATTTCATGTTCCATGTGCTCAGACAATAAAGTCTGTATTATTGTTCTATGTACCTCTTTGTTGGATTTTATTACTGTTGGAATATTTGGCATATAAGGTGTGCTACAATTCCCCACCTAAATTTAGACTGGGCGAGGTCACATGGTTTATTCCTCCAGCCAATCAACAGCCATAATGCGTGGCTGATTCACTACTTAAACACTGATACTTTCATGGTCCACTTGCAAACCTTTGATGAAGGAAATTACAATACTGAGGATTCTTTACCAGAGGATTACCAGGGATTTCCACTGAACTTTTTCTTTCTCTCTCTCTCTCTCTCTGTATCTGTATCTATCTATATCTCTGTCTGTCTTTTCTCTCTCTCTCTCTCTATATATATATCTGTATCTATCTATATCTCTGTCTGTCTTTTCTCTCTCTCTCTCTCTATATATCTGTATCTATCTATATCTCTGTCTGTCTTTTCTCTCTCTCTATATATATATATCTGTATCTATCTATATCTCTGTCTGTCTTTTTCTCTCTCTCTCTCTCTATATATCTGTATCTATCTATTCTCTGTCTGTCTTTTCTCTCTCTCTCTCTATATATATCTGTATCTATCTATATCTCTGTCTGTCTTTTCTCTCTCTCTATATATATATATCTGTATCTATCTATATCTCTGTCTGTCTTTTCTCTCTCTCTCTCTCTCTCTATATATATATATATATCTGTCTGTCTTTTCTCTCTCTATATATATATATATATATATATATATATATCTATATCTCTGTCTATCTGTCTTTTCTCTCTCTCTATATATATATATAATCTATATCTCTGTCTATCTCTGTCTATTGTCTTTTCTCTCTCTCTCTATATATATATATATATATCTCTCTCTATCTGTCTTTTCTCTCTCTCTCTCTCTCTCTCTATATATATATATATATCTATCTCTCTATCTGTCTTTTCTCTCTCTCTCTAATATATATATATATATCTTATCTCTCTATCTGTCTTTCTCTCTCTCTCTCTCTCTCTCTATATATATAATATATATATATATATATATATCTCTATCTGTCTTTTCTCTCTCTCTCTCTCTATATATATATATATCTATATCTATGTCTATCTGTCTTTTCTCTCTCTCTCTATATATATATATATCTATATCTCTATTTACGGGGCAGGGGTGCATGCTCTCATTCAAAAGTGGAACATTGCTATTAAGAGAGACAGTGACTATGTGGAGAAGTAGGGATGTAATCCACAGAAGACCAGCTTCATTTGGATGTATGATACATGTTCCTGTGTTGGTAATTATACCAGTCCTAAACAAAATGGCATTACTTTTTTTACTCATTCTCGTACTCCACTACCACCTTATTCTCAGGATTTATTAATAAATTTATAAATTTTACAAAAAACATACTAAAATTCTTGTGGTTTACCTAAAGTTAAGGTAAAGATAAGTATTATTATTTATTATGCATTCTTGGTTATCTCCCCTTTTTACTATCTTTATCCATCAACTTTAGAAGAAAAAAATTGGTTATTTCCTATAACTCCAACATAAACAAAGGGGAACCACCCTTGACTGATAAATTATTTATTTATTGATCTACTAGGAAAAAAGAAGACGGGGTTAGGTTTAGGGTTAGTTTAATTGGAAAATGAATAGATAACTTATCATTCAAGAGTGGTTCCCCTTTGTTTATGTTGGAGTTATAGGAAATAACCAAAAAATCTTTATACAGAACATATACACTATTACTAGACTGAAGAGAACTGGACTCCCTGGCACACATGAAATACTTGTCCAACGCAACCTGAGACAGGCTGGCCACTTAAACAGACATGAGGATGACAGACTGCCAAAGCAGATTCTATACTCTCAACTAAGAGAGACCAAAGCTTAGGTACAAAGACAACATCAAGAGAAACGTGAAGGACTTTAACATCCCCATAGGCAGTTGGCAAGATGCAACCAGAGACCGAATAAATTGGAGGAAAAGGATTTGCGTGGTTGTCATCATTGAATACGATGGACAGCAAGTAATAATAATAATAACTATATATATATATATATATATATATATATATATATATATATAGAGATCAAATTCTGTTAGTAATTCGTCTGATAGTTCCCAAAAATACTCTCTTAGATTAATAATTTTTTCAAAGTTCTTTTATTAGAAACTAGCAGAGCTACCTGGTGTGGCCCAGGATTTAAAAAGTTAAAAATAAATCTCTTATCTATATCTATATATAGACTAATAAAAATTATTTTTCTATGAATTTGTTTTATCTTTTATCTTTATATATTGTTGTTTTTAAGTTGTTTTAATTATTCTCTTTGTTTTTGTCTTTTATTTGTTCTTTATTTTATTATACAGGATGTCTAGAAATCATTTGAAATGTGAATATTTAAGTAATTACAAGCCCTAAGCAAAAAAAAATGAAATAGGCTTTATGTTGAATAATAAAAGATTTATTTATCGAAATTTAAACAAGATATTCAAACGGATGTAGAGTTTATAACCGGTTTAATAAAGCCTCATACTATTATTTGACTGTGTTTGAGAATATTCTAATACACAAAATACCCTTTATTTTACAATATCATTCTGAATACCCTAACATTTCTATATTGTATTTTATTTTAGTTTTCATTTTTTTTAAATTATTATTCATATACAATTGCATATACAGGGTGTCTAGAAAAAAATGAAATCATTTGAAATGTGAATATTTAAGTAATTAGAAGCCCTAAGCAAACAAAATTAAATAGGCGTTATGTTGAATAATGAAAGATTTATTTATCGAAATTTAAACAAGATACTCAGAGGGATGTAGAATTTATAATCGGTTTCACAAACCCTCACTCTCTTGTTTGTGTTCGAGAATATTCTGACAAACAAAATCTTTTTATTGCTCGTGAATATCATCCTTACCCCTGAAAGAAAAGAAAAAATTCAGACCTTAGATTTAGTTTTTACACACTTTTTAAAAATTTGAAATCAATATAAGCGAGAATTGACTATATTATTACACTAAGTCAATTTTTTTTGCAGAGGTGGAGTGCAACACCTACCGTCTGCTCCTCAACTTTACAACACAGATCAAATTATGATACTCATGCGCTGAGTTGGCATGAACCGGTACTGAACAAGGAATCTTGCGATTTGTCGACGTGTGCTATATATATATATATATATATATTAATATATATATATATATATATATATATATCCAAATTTAATAAGATCCTAAGAGGGATGTAGAATTTATAATCGATTTCTCAAAGCCCCACACTCTTGTTTGACTGTGTTTGGGAATATTCCAACACACAAAATGCTTTTTTCATTGCTAGTAAATATCATCATTGCCTGTGGAGGAAAAAAAAAATTAAACCCGTAAACTTAGTTTTTACACAGTTTCTTCAAATTCAAGATCATTTAAGAGAGAATTGGCTGTATTATTAGACTAAGTCAATTTTTGGGGGGACACCCTGTATTTTATCTTCTATTAATTTGTTTTATTTTTTAATCAATTCATTTTTCATTACATCATTGATTCATACCCTGGTTATTTCCTATAAGTCTAACAAAGGAGAACTACTCTTGACTGATAAATTATTTATTTATTTTCCCATTAAACTAACCCTAAACCCTAACCCCATCTTTTTTCCTAGATCAATAAATAAATAATTTATCAGTCAAGAGTGGTTCCCCTTTGTTTATGTTAGACTTATAGGAAATAACCCACACCCTTATTAGATTTTTCATTTAGCTTTTCTTATGGAAAAGGAGGTTTAAATAGTTTTAATAGGTTGGGACAATCATATAGGTGCTAGGGATTGACTTGACCAGCTGATTGATTGGAGGTATTTTGTTACTGAACACACCGGAAGATTGATACAAGACCATGTTTGTGCAGCACTGACTGTCAGTTAAGTTTACAAGTTTTCAAATATGAAAAGAAATTGATGCTAACTTCATGGCTTTTTAACAGGCTTCTTGTTACTTGGTTTAGAGAGGAGATGGGAGCTGCCCTACGATTGTTGTTGTCTTTTGGCTCTGTAATACCTAGTGCGACATACTGGATCTTGTAATAACCAATAATCATTTTGTGTTTTTAACACAAACTCCTTAAAAAAGGATTTGTCCAAGGGAGATAACTTAGTAAGACTAATTTTTGAAAAAAAAAAAAAAGTTATTAATGGTTGCTTCGGCCTCTGGACTGGTAAGATATGCACGGTGTAAAAAAAAAAATTTTTTCATCATTAAATAATTTTTTTCATTTTATAAAAAAAATATTTATATAAAAAAAAATTTTTTCATCATTAAATAATTTTTTCATCATTAAATAATTTTTTTCATTTTATAAAAAAAATAATTATGAAATTTTTTCATCATTTTAAAAGATTTATGAAAAAAATTTGATATTATTTTATGAAACGATGTCAATTTTTTTTGGATACGCTGTATTATATTAGCATGAATCCCAAAGGCCCCCACTACAGGCAACTCCTGTACCCCTCGTCTAAAAGGGGCAGGGCTAGATTTATTTTCTGCTGTCTGAGGCCCCTCAAAAGGGGATTCCCGAGAGGATACATGCAATTTGCTTCGGTTTATATAATGATCTTTGTATTCGACTAACATGGTGAGATGTCAGTAAATAAAGTAAGCACAATTAAGAACACATTTTATGATATTTTCGTGTTAAAACATGCAGTTGTATTGATTCGAACAAATTCGTATTTTCAGTGTAGATTTACGGTGAAATGAAAATGGCCGACCAAAACATAACGGCTTCCTCAAAGTGAAACAAACAAGGGGAGATTACTCTCATTTATGTAGCTTATGTTCAGATTACCAAAAATTTGATATCATTTTATGAAACGATGTCAATTTTTTTGGATACCCTGTATAATATTAGCATGAATCCCAAAGGCCCCCACTACAGGCAACACCTGTACCCCTCGTCTAAAAGGGGCAGGGCTGGATTTATTTCCTGCTGTCTGAGGTACTTCAAAAGGTGGTTGCCGAGGGGATACATGCAATTCTTTTTTTTTACACCAGCCACTGCATAAGTTTTAGGTTTTGATATAGATAAGATAGGTGCTATATCTATAAATAATCAGGTGGCCTAAAGACGGTATCAGCCAAACAGTGAGAGAGTCTATCCCCTTTTCACTAGCGCTAGACCAAGGAGATTGTTTTTTTAGCATCTGCAACAGAGCACCAGACCTACCATCAGCTCCTCACTTTACCGCACAGATCCATGTGCTATAATATACTGAGTTGATGAGGGCTGGTATCGTACCAGGAACCTTGAGGTTCCCAGCTGGACACTCTACCAGCTGCGCTATGCCGGCCCTTAATATCTATAAGTAAACAGTGCTGAATATCGTGGATAGGGCATTTTGTTAGGGTAGTGTGGATATGGAGCCAACAGCACTTGGTTACTGGTTTTTACGTTCTTCTGACTTGGTGGGGGGAGATCAGAAGAGAGATATTGTTTATTCATCAGGTCAAGATGTAACAAGACTTTTAAGAAATGCCACAAAAAAACAAACCCAGATTTATTGATCCTTAAATCAATTTTAGAAAACAGAAAAAAATATAAATAAATAAAATAAATGTCCGAGAAAGTTAAAAAAAAAAATTTTTTTTTTTTTTTTTAAATGTTTTTTTCATTTTTTTTCTCCCTCTTCATAACATATTTGAAATTTCCTTTTCGGGGGGGAAAAATAAAAAAAAAATAAAAACATTTTGAAATGAATGATGGCAAGCAAAAGGAGCTGTGTGTGGGGTGGGGCAGGGGGTAATATATATATATATTTAAAATTATTTAAAGGAAGCAAAGGCGGGTGGGAGTAGAGTCAGACTCATTCAAATAAAGCTTTTGGGGAGTAAACCAAGGTCTTGAAGACAAAGGATAGCAGCCCGTGCTCGGCCATTTTTCTTGCTGTTACTGGCCATTGTCGGTTGGTAGGTGATGTTGTTCACTGTTACCTGAAAATGGAAACAATTATTTTAGTTGAATAATAATTTTTTTTTTTTGCAATTCAGAAAACTAACCCCCCAAGCGTAATAAAAAATAAGATAAAAACCTCAGGTGGGAAAGAAAATACTATTTGTCTGATTTTTTTTTAGATTAGGCTTGGGTTATTTCCTATAACTCCAACATAAACAAAGGGGAACCACTCTTGACTGATAAATTATTTATTCATTTATTTTTCCATTAAACTAACCCTAAATCCAAACCCTTACCCCGTCTTTTTTTTTTCCTAGTAGATCAATAAATAAATAAATAATTTATCAGTCAAGAGTGGTTTCCCTTTGTTTATGTTGGAGTTATATGAAATAACCGAGGCTTAAAAATTTGTATTATTTAAATTATTGTTATATGCATACCTCTTATATACATTTATGTAATCTTTTTATTTTTTTTCTATTGAGGATCCATTTAATTGCATAATGTTCCACAAGAAATAAAATCCTGGTATATTTGGTTTCAAAGAAAATTAACTTTTTATCAAAAATAAGTGTGTACTTAATTTGTCTAAATTTTTTGGTAATCTGAACATTAGCTACATAAATGAGAGTAACCTTCCCTTGTTTGTTTCACTTTGAGGAGGCCGTATGTTTTGGTCGGCCATTCACCATAAATCTACACTGAAAATATGAATTTGTTTGAATCAATACAACTGCATGTTTTAACAGAAAAATATCATAAAATGTGTTCTTAATTCTGCTTGCGCATTATTTGAAATGAACTTAATTGTTATTAAGAACACATTTTATGATATTTTTGTGTTAAAAACATGCAGTTGTATTGATACATACGGCTTCCTCAAAGTGAAACAAACAAGAGGAGGTTACTCTCATTTATGTAGCTTATATTCGGATTACCATCTTATTATTATTTTTATTTTATTTTATTTTAAGGATCCATTTGATTGTATAATGTTCAACTAAATATAAAATTCTGATATATTTGGTTTTGAAGAAAATTAACTTTTTATTAAAAAATAGATGTGTACTTAATTTGTCTACATTTTTTAGATGAGGCTTGATAATTTGTATTTTTAGATTTTTCATACTGTTGTCATCTTTATTGTTATATAGCTAGATGGGTAATCTGCAGTTTAAGTGACTAAATTAGAGTGATCTTGCTTATTTTTTTTTTACCTGTGATGTTGAAGAAGGGAAAACAAATGGTCGTCATCTTTGATTCAACGTAATTTTCATGGAGAAAACGCAACACTTTTCAAATCCATTTTAATACATGTCTTTAACTCCAAAATATGATAAAATGTCTTTTTAGTAACAATTAAGTTCATTTCAAATAATGCGCAAGCACAATTTTATGGTAGGAATTTAGTCCCTTAAACTGCAGACATTTTATCATATTTTGGAGTTAAAAACATGCATTAAAATGGATTTGAAAAGCGTTGTGTTTTCTCCGTGAAAATTACGTTGAATCAAAGATGGCAACCATTTGTTTACTTCTTCAAATCACAGGTAAAAAAAAAAAAAAAAAAAAAAAAGGCAGATCACTCTTATTTAGTCACTCAAACTGCAGATTACTGCTAGATGTATCTGCACAATTCACTCTCTTTTAATAATTTAATTTTAGTATTATCTGTGTTATTCAGACTATTGTCCTCATCTTCATTGTTATCTGTACAACATTTCGGCCGATATGAGTCTAGGTAAAAAATCATACATAAGTGAATAAGTAGATATTCTCGCCAAAACTTTGGTTTATAAGTTCCCAAAATTCATACTGGATTGTCCAATTGGACACATGGCCCAATGAATAAAGGAGTTAGGTTAAGACAGTTCTAAGTGATAGTTATCTCTAGACTGCAGGTTCAATCCTGATCAAGGGCAGCAGTAATATAGAATAATAATTAACACAGCTTAACGCCTGTACCCCAGCTATGGTTAGCGGAATGAGAACAGGATACCCCCGTGGATTGAATAAAGGGTTAGGTTCAAAGTTCCGTGATGGCTCCCGATTACGACAAGAAGGTTCCCAAGTCTGAAAAGAAGGTTCCCCGAGTCCAAGAAGAAATACCTGAAGAAGGACGGAGGGCAGATCAGCCGAAACGTTGTACAGATAACAATGAAGATGAGAACAATAGTCTGAATAACACAGATAATACTAATCATCAAGCCTCATCTCAAACATTCAGAGAAATTTTCTTTTAATGTTGCATTTGCTGCTTAAAAAGTTGTCTTACCTTGAACATGAAACTTTTCTTATGATCTGGTCCTTTTTCCTCAACTTGTTGGAACAAAGGTGTTCCCCATTTGCATTTACTGCACAGTTCAACCAAAGCGGAAACAGGGTGTTTACCTGGACGAAAAAAGAAAACAAAAAAGAAAAAAAATGGTGAAAAGAGGAATTCTGTTTGTTTTGTTTTGTTTTATGGCATATCAACCTTGATGGGTCATTTAATGCCGACAAAGTTTTGAAATAAATTCATTCTTAATGGATACTTAATTTTTTTTCATAAACACATTTTGGTTATTTCCTATAAGTCTAACATAAACAAAGGGGAACCACTCTTGACTGATAAATTATTTATTTATTTATTTATTGATCTACTAGGAAAAAAGAAGACAGGGTTTAGGGTTAGTTTAATTGGAAAATAAATGATTTATCAGTCAAGAGTGGTTTCCCTTTGTTTATGTTAGACTTATAGGAAATAACCCACATTTTTTTATTTAACCCATAGATGGGACCCTAGTCTTTGTGGAGTCTGTCCCTTTTTCACTAGCGCTAGACCAGAGAAATTGCTCATGCTGAGGTGGAGTGTCACACCTACTGTCAGCTCTCCACTTTACCGCACAGAACAGATTTCTCAATCTGTGCTACTCATATATGCTCATTTGGTGGGACAAAGCAGTAATTGTTGTATAGATAGAGCAACCAAGAAATTCAACCCTCAAATCCTATTGTTTACAAATGTACATTCATGCAAAAACAGCCGTATATATACCAGACTGCTGTAAGTATTATAAGAAAGGGAAACAATAAGAAAAGGGCAATTCAACATAATAAATCTGTAAGAAAGACAAAAAAAAAAACATTTTACCTGCAACTTCAACAGCCAGTGATTTCTTTGGATCTTCTCCATGTGATGTCAAACCTAAAGAAAAGAAAGAAAAAAAATATTTAGATTCAAATCATTTAGACAGTCACCACTGCTAGTTATTACGTATTATTACTTATTATTCACAGCTAGTTATTACTTATTATTATTCACAGCTAATTATTACTTATTATTATTACTTATTATTCACAGCTAATTATTACTTATTATTATTATCACTTATTATTACTTATTATTATTACTAATTATTCACAGCTAATTATTACTTATTATTATTACTAATTATTCACAGCTAATTATTACTTATTATTATTACTAATTATTCACAGCTAATTATTACTTATTATTATTATCACTTATTATTATTATCACTTATTATTCACAGCTAATTATTACTTATTATTATCACTTATTATTCACAGCTAATTATTACTTATTATTATTATCACTTATTATTCACAGCTAATTATTACTTATTATTATTACTTATTATTCACAGAGCTAGTTATTACCTATTATTATTCCCAGCAAGTTATTACATATTACTATTATTAACTGCTAGTTATTACCTATTATAATTATTAACTGCTAGTTATTACCTATTATAATTATTAACAGCAAGTTATTACCTATTACTATTATTAACAGCAATTTATTACCTATTATTATAATTACTAGCAGGACCTGTGTATATACCACAGTATGATAGTTTAATTATTACAACATTTGATATGTTTACTTAAGAGCTATTGCATAAATAGTTTAATGTGTAAAAAGTATAATAATCTTGATTTAACTCCCTCTCACTCTTTTTTCTTTCTTCTAATGTTTTTAATGCATGTTTTAACATGAAAATATCACAAAATGTGTTCTTAATTGTGCTTGCGCATTATTTGAAATGAACTTAATTGTTATTAAGAACACATTTTATGATATTTTCATGTTAAAACATACAGTTGTATTGATTCAAACTAATTCGTATTTTCAGTGTAGATTTATGGTGAAATGAAAATGGCCGACCAAAACATATGGCTTCCTCAAAGTGAAATAAACAAGGGGAGATTACTCTCATTTATGTAGCTAATGTTCAGATTACCTATTTAACCAGAGGGTGTTGCAAGATGATAACAGTCAGAAGAGTAAGGAACAAACGTATTATAAATTATTCACAGCTAGTTATTACTGCTCCAGATCGCCACCTCCCCACCCTACAAACTACCAAACTACGAAGCTTCTCCAGATTGGAGGGGAGGGTGAATGTAACACACATAGGTAGGTACTATATGCACTCCGGGTGCAAGTATTTAAGTTTTAAAATGAGTAAAGTAGGCGGGGACCTATTGTCGGTATCAGCCGGACAACAAGGGAGCCTATCCCCTTTTCATTAGCACTAGACCAGATAGATTGTTTTGCATTTGAGGTAGAGTGCTGCACCTACCACCAGCTCCTCACTTTATTGCACAGGTACAAGCCGTGCTACTCATGCGCTGAGTTGGCAAGGGATGGTATCGAACCTGAAACAATAAGGTTTTTAAGTGGATGCTCTACCGACTGAGCTAAACTGGCCAATAAAATATATAAAATTAGAAAGACGAACGAACATAAATCAAAACGAATATAAAAAGATTACAATTACCATATTTGACGGTATATAAGACACACCCCCATTTCAGCAGGTTAGATTCAGGAAAAAAAGTTTTTAGTGTATTCAAGCATATATTGTTGAAAACAGTTTAGCTGTTCATTACACAAGCAGAAACATAACTGTATAAAAGCAATTTGGTAAAACAGGCAAGCAATAAGCATACACAAGACATCTCAATAGCAGGGGAAAAAATAGAGAAGATTAGCCTAGACCTACGGGAGATCTCAAACTTCACCTACGATGTAAAAAATGCAGGGCAATTATTTGAGCCAAGATTTTGGGAAAGAAGTGCGTCCTATATGCCGGTAAGTACTTGTGCCTGGCGGGCGCATATTTTTGCTAGCAATTTTACTTAACCGTTAATATCAACTCAGATAACTAGAGGGTTTGTGAGATAAGAGGCAAATAATAATAATAATAATAATATTATTATTATTAATTTTATTCCTCTGGATTTTTTTAGATGAGGCTTGGTAATTTGTAATATTTGAATTATTCGGACTATTGTCCTCATCTTCTTCAGGTATTTCAGGAACCCTAATGTCGTAATCAGGAGCCTTCACGGAACTTTGAAGCTAACCTTTTAAGACGCACCCCTATTTCAAATATATATATATGTATATAACCAAAAATTATTTTCCTATATATATGTATATATATATATATATATATAATATGTATATAACCAAAAATTATTTTCGTATATATATGAACCGTATTTGATGGTATATAAGACACACCCCCCCCCAATTTCAGCAGGTCAGATTCAGGAAAAAAAGGTTTTAGTGTATTTAAGCATATATTGTTGAAAACAGTCTAGCTGTGCATTACACAAGCAGAAACATAGCTGTATAAAAGCAATTTGGCGGTACAGGCAAGCAATAAGCATACACAAGACATCTCAATAGCAGGAAATAATAATAATAATAATAATAACAACAACAATGGGAGGTCTCAAAATGTACTACGATGTATAAGACGCAGGGCCATTTTCTGAGCCAAAATCTTCGAAAAAAAGTGCGTCCTTTATGCCGTCAAATACGGTATTTTTATTTTGATTGATTAATATTACTATATAAAATCATTAATAGGATTGCTTTCAATACGTTTGGCAAAAAAATAATAATATTAGAAATCAATGACAGCAAGTAATTATTAATCAAACTGTTTTGTTAAAACCAGTATGCAAATTATCCACACCACATACTATATAAAGTGTATTAATATATAGATAATACTATTTTTTATGCCATTTTGAAAAATCTCAACGTAACTAATTCGTCTAACACTTTTCCACCCGACAGATAAATTGACTAAATTGCATTCATGACTTATCTCCCTTAGAACATTGCAAAAATTCAAATTATCTCCCTTAGATCAGCGCAAAATTCAAATTTTTTTTTTAATCAAGAAGGCGTAAATTGGTTGGCTGGTTTATTTTGTTTTAGGGCATATCAACCCTTCCCGGGTAATTTAATGCCGAACCAAGTCATTTTTGATAAACAAAGACTCGGCTCGCTTACAGTTTCCACGAAAATAAGACAGGGCTTATATTAATTTTCCCTCCACATCCTTTGAAAATAAACCCATGTTATATTTTGGAGTGAAAATTAATATAAGCCCAGTCTTATTATAGATACGGCTTATTTTCGGGAGAAGTCGAATGTTTGCATTGCATGATGTGGTTGTGAAGAATGCTTATTGCTTTCGTCTGTCTGCCGCTTTCAACTAGGGCTTATTTTAAGGACAGGGCTTATATTAAAATCCTGAAAAATCAGGCTAGGTCTTATTTTCAGGGAAACACGGTATTATATAGTCATTTGTGGAGGTGTGTGGTGTAATGGTCAGAGTCGTAGGAAATGGACTGGTTGACACGAGTTCAAATCCTGGACGAGGCTCTTTGCATTTCAAATAGTGCTAATACCCTTGGGAAAGGTATGCACCTACTTACTCTCCCTCCAGCTATTGGTAAATAGTAGGGCAGACTGGGCTCTTTAATCTTAGGCAACCAGTCTAGGAGAAGGACATCTCTGAATTCAAACTTGTTAAATTGACCTTGTATTACATCTTGCTCATGCAGAGGGGTTGGTAAATATATATAAGTGATTTTTCATAAACAAAGGATTTGGGTTCCTTACAGGGTTATTTCCTATAAGTCTAACATAAACAAAGGGGAACCACTCTTGATTGATAAATTATTTATTTATTGATCTACTAGTAAAAAAGAAGACGGGGTTAGGGTTAGTTTAATTGGAAAATAAATAAATAATTTATCTGTTAAGAGTGGTTCCCATTTGACTTATAGGAAATAATCAAATAAGTGGTCACCCATTTAAGTAATGAACAGGCTCATCACTGCTTAACTTTGATGACCTAGCAGGAATCGGTGCTTTCAGTGTGACTTTACCATAATTGTAGGAGGAAATCAGTGGAATGAAATCATAGTGTAATGGTTACCATCGTGGGAAAATGACACGACAAACAGAGTTCAAATCCTGGACAAGGCTGTTTAAATTTCACATAGCACTAATACCCTTGGGAAAGGTATGAATCCAACTATTCTCCTTCCAGTTACCAGTAAGTAGTAGTAAGCTCTTTAACCTTGATTAGACAATCAGTCTAAGAGAAGGAAAACTGAATTCAAACCTTTTAAACTCCGCTTAAGAAACTGAGCTTGTGTCACATCCTACTCATGCGGAGTTGGTATGTATGTATATATATATATACATACAGTTGCATATTCTATTTTGGGGGGTAACAGTATTGCTGGTACCTTTCTAGATACAAGAGATACATTGCTTATTACACTCTGCATTAAAAAAAATTTTCTCCAAAGGTCAAAGGTTGGTAATCTGAACATTAGCTACATAAATGAGAGTAACCTCCCTTGTTTCTTTCACTTTGAGGAAGCCGGGTGTTTTGTTTTGAAAAGACATGGATTTTTCAACGAATTGGGTATACCTATACTTTTCTAATATACAGGTACTCTCATAGAAATATTAACTTTTTTTTTAAAATCACCTGTGGGAGATTCCAAGCATATGTTGACAGGGATGGTGAACATGTGGAGACTGTTTGAAAATATATTAAAGGTATTCCTATAAGGGTGTTAACCTTTTTTAAATCGATTAAAAAAAAAAGATGTTAATATTTCTATGAGAGTACCTGTATATTAGAAAAGTATAGGTATACCCAATTTGTCGAAAAATCTGTTTTTACAAAACAAAACAAAACACACGGCTTCCTCAAAATGAAAGAAACAACTAATGTTCAGATTACCCAAAGGTTTACCAAGTGATATATGATCGCCATTTTATTACCTTTGGTGATAATTGGAGGAAGAAATCAGTGAAACGAGGAAGAATTTGGGTTATTTCCTATAAGTCCAACATAAACAAAGGGGAACCACTCTTGACCGATAAATTATTTATTTATTTATTGATCTAATAGGAAAAAAGAAAACGGGGTTAGGGTTAGGGTTAGTTTAATAGGAAAATAAATAAATAATTATTTCAGTCAAGAGTGGTTCCCCTTTGTTTATGTTAGACTTATAGGAAATAACCAGAATTTGTAACATACCTTTTCTGTCAACTTTGACATTTACCAAAATTGGTTCTGTGGGTCCCTCGTTATGTTTACCAAGGCCTTCCCCTTGGCGCCATCCCATTTTCTGCAGAAGATGCATCCCGATTCCTCCACGTACTGGGGCAGCATTTTGCAACTGTTCCTGCAGAAATCACAAAGACACGCAGATTCCCGGAATTAGAAAATTTTGTTTTTTTTAAATTAAACAGAGAGAGAGAATTATAAGATATACAAAGTAGTTGGGTTTTGTTTTTTGGTTTTTTTGGTGATAAAAAAAAAACTAACAGAAAAAAAAAGGTAACAAAAATAAACTGTAGCATGACATGATGAAAAGAGATAGAAAAACAAATGTTAATAATATGCTGACAGATATCTGTTTCGGCCTGTGTGGTTTGTAAAGTACAATCTAATTTAAATCGTTTTAAAGTATATATATATATATATACATACATATATATACACTAGATAAAATGTGACCTGTTGCGTCACCCATTCAGCTCTGGGTAGATAATTGAGATTAGGGAAAAGTGAGTTTGCAAAACGAATTAAATTTTTTTTTAAATAAATACGTCTGGAAAAAAACAAAAATTAAAATCATTTTGTAAGATTTCTAAGAAAGGGAATGTTTGACCTAATTTAAGATACGGGTTGCTACTTATAAAATTCAAGACTTCTTTTTTTTCTTTAACAAAATTATTTTAAAAAATCTTTTTTTTTATGGTGACAAGTAAGAAATATAAACACTTAATCCTTTGATTTATTCTGAGAATCAAATGTAGCGATCTTTACAAAGAAAGTAATAGGAATAATCCTAGTCCTGTTGTGTTAAAGGGAACCAGAGACAATTGCCATTTTATGCTGAATTCAAAAATATCATTCATTGTGTTTGGTCAGGTCTGGTTTTTAAGATGTGCTTGAATACTTCACAAATTGTACGTAATAACACTTATTCAAAATATAGTATAAGGTGTGCTGAAGATTACAATTTTATCAAGTGATATATAATCGCCATTTTATGCTGAATTCAAAAATACCATTCATTGTGTTTGGTCAGGTATGGTTTTTAAGTGTGCTTGAATACTTCACAAGTTGTACGTAATAACACTTATTCAAAATATAGTATAAGGTGTGCTGAAGATTACAATTTTATCAAGTGATATATAATCGCCATTTTATGCTGAATTCAAAAATACCATTCATTGTGTTTGGTCAGGTCTGGTTTTTAAGCTGTGCTTGGATACTTCACAAATTGTACGTAATAACACTTATTCAAAATATAGTATAAGGTGTGCTGAAGATTACAATTTTATCAAATGATATATAATCGCCATTTTATGCTGAATTCAAAAATACCATTCATTGTGTTTGGTCAGGTCTAGTTTTTAAGATGTGCTTGGATACTTCACAAATTGTACGTAATAACACTTATTCAAAATATAGTATAAGGTGTGCTGAAGATTACAATTTTATCAAGTGATATATAATCGCCATTTTATGCTGAATTCAAAAATACCATTCATTGTGTTTGGTCAGGTCTGGTTTTTAAGATGTGCTTGGATACTTCACAAATTGTACGTAATAACACTTATTCAAAATATAGTATAAGGTGTGCTGAAGATTACAATTTTATCAAGTGATATATAATCACCATTTTATGCTGAATTCAAAAATACCATTCATTGTGTTTGGTCAGGTCTGGTTTTTAAGATTTGCTTGGATACTTCACAAATTGTACGTAATAACACTTATTCAAAATATAGTATAAGGTGTGCTGAAGATTACAATTTTATCAAGTGATATATAATCGCCATTTTATGCTGAATTCAAAAATACCATTCATTGTGTTTGGTCAGGTCTGGTTTTTAAGATGTGCTTGAATACTTCACAAGTTGTACATAATAATAACACTTATTCAAAAGTCTGTGGACTCTACTTGTCACAAAGAAATAGAAATATAATACTGTTCTATACATTTCAAATAAAAGCTTGTATCGTAAAGATTTGATCTGATTAGAAAAAATGAGTATAATTTTCGGATTTAGCGTAAAAAACTGCTAAAGAGACATTGAAAGTCCATGTTATATATATATATATATAATATATATTTGTGAGATTTAAATTGTAATTTCAACATTTATGTAACGTTCCAGGCTAATATATATTACTTCTTCATATTGGTGGGATCAAGAACGGTATGGCCGAAAAGGAGTAAAGAATAAAATTGATTTTGTATGCAAAGAGCGGGACGGAATCTGTTGATGAGGAGGGCCTCGAGTACAGCCAGGTGCAACTCGTTGGTTGAGGATTCCAAAATCGAGAATATTGTGAGTTTATATGCTGCAACTAAAATCAGGATTGTCCAACAAGTGTCGCCCAATGGTGGAAGGGGAATATGAATTGCTTGGTGGAGAAGAGTGGTCAAAGTTGTTGTTACGGATATAAGATGCAATATGCTGGTTTATTCTAACCACCAATCTTTGGGTAGTGTGCCCAATGTAGCAAACATCGCGTTTGCATTTAAATTAAAGAGGACAGGGAAGAGTGTAGAATACGACAGACTCCTTTTAGAATTACTTTTAGAAACGTTTTATCAAGTCAGTCTCAAAACTAAAATGAACTCCAACAGGTAAGTCTGGCAACAACGCCATTAAGTTTGCAACTCTTGTATTTTTTTATATTTAGTACTTTCACACTACCATAGATTGACACCCAATTTGACTCCTTTTAGAATTACTTGCAGTGCTGAACATCCCTGTATCAAAACGTTTTAACAAGTCAGTCCCAGAACCAAGATGAACTCTAGCAGGTAAGTCTGGCTGCAACGCCATTAAGTTTGCAACTCTTGTATTTTTTAAAAATATATGTTTGTACTTTCATATTTTTTGTTGAGTCTTTCTCATCCGAATTTGAACGCTTATCTGTTAATGTTAGTAAATATATGGTGCCCAGCAAAAAAGACCATTTTGTAAACTTAAGCGCACTACCGTCGATTGGCACCCGATTTGACTCTGAAGTATTTGAAGAACTCAAGAGACCTATTGATAAGGCTTTAATGGCAAATAAAAGTCTACATAACTTCTACACAGAATGGTAACAAGGGGGGGGTATCCACAAGAGTCAAAGGAAGGTAAGTTCAAAGTTTAAGGGGACAGGGAAGAGTGTAGAATACGACAGACTCTTTAGAATCACTTGTAGTGCTGAACATCCCTGCATCAAAACGTTTTAACAAGTCAGTCCCAGAACCAAGATGAACTCCAGCAGGCAAGTCTGGCGACAATGCCATTAAGTTTGCAACTCTTGTATTTTTTTTTAAAATATGTTAGTACTTCCATATTGTTTGTTGAGTCATTTTCATCCGAATTTGAATGCCTTTCTATTAATGTGGGAAAATATATGATTTCCAGCAAAAAAAAGATCATATGATATAGATATTAGTGACAAAAAAAAATTTGCTGTTAATCTTATTATTATTATTCATTATAATCCATTAATCAACTTAACAAATCAGAATAGCAACAAAGTCCTTTGGGTTTTTTTTTTAATACAATTGAAGATCATTTAGACATTTTTAATCTTAGGAAAAACATGGCAGCAAATGTCAGGCAACAACAGATCACAAAAATTAGAAATTAATAAATTTTTTTTTGCTTTTTCACATTTGTAAAAAAAAAAAAAAAACAACAACACTGAAAATAAAAACCAAACCAAGAAAAAAAAAAAAAAAAAAACCCTTACCAAGAAAAAAAAAAAAATTCTCAGAAAATAATGCAGAGAAAAAGAAACCCCAAAACCATTTCTGAAATCTAAGAAAGAAAAATAAAAGTGGATTCAATTCTTAAAAGGACTTGGGAACCATTTTTGATTATTGTTTTTTCTTAGATATTTCTTTTTTTTCTTCTTTCCATCACTCAAACAAAATAATTCAAAGAAATAATTTAGATATTTCCTTTAAAGTTTATCTAGATATGAGTTTAAAAAAAAAAAAAAAAAAAAAAAGAATTAAAATTAATAACACTAATTTCTCTGAATTTTTGAGACAAGGCTTGATAATTAGTATTATTTGTATTATTCAGACTATTGTCCTCATCTTCATTGTTATCCGTACAACGTTTCGGCTGATATGCCCTCCGGCCTTCTTCAGGTATTTCTTGTTATAATTGGGAACCTTCTTATTGTAATCGGGAGCATCACGGAACTTGGAACCTAACCCTTTATTCAGTCCACGGAGGTATCTTGTCCTCCGCTAACCGTAGCTGGGGTAGAGGTGTTAAGCTGTGTTAATTATTATTAACATTGTTAATCTTCATTGTTATCTGTACAACGTTTCGGCCGATGTGCCCCCTGGCCTTCTACAGGCACATCGGCCGATACATTGTACAGATAACAATGAAGATGAGGACCATAGTCTGAAAAATACAAATAATACTAAAAACACTAAGTTTTAAAATTAAACAATGAAAAAAAAAAAAAAATTTTAACTGATAGATATTTATCAAGGTTCTTTTTTCTTTTTTTCTGATTTTAAAAAAATCCACTAGCAACGTAGGACATGGAATAAATGTTTGCTTATACACCATTAGAAATGTTGGATTATGTTGAGAAAAAAGAAAATTTTGTTGAAAATCCATTTTACCAATTCCAAGTCGCAGAAACAAGATGAACAGATGAGCAAATTCTTCAACAATACCCAAAGAGATATTTTGAAACTTGATAGTTTTTTTTTTTTTTTTTTTTTTTTCTTCAATTCAAATTATTTCTTTTTATGACAAAAGATCTTCTCGAATAAAAAAAAAAAAAAAAAATTTAAAAAAATAAATAAAAATCATATCCAGAAAATTTAACAAGTTCTTAGAAAATCTAAAACCCTTACAAAAGACCCGAGATGTTTAGAGAGAATTTCTATCATCAAATTGGCAGATAGGAGGAGGAGGAGGAGGAGTAGGAAGAGTTGCACGAAGAAATCAAAATTGCCCCGAAAAAGAAATCCTCTTGAGTAGCACATGTAGATATGTTTCACAAATATGTTGGAAATGCAGCCTGAAAAAGAAAAGGGTTGCAGAAAAATGGGACTGTTTGTGTTAGAAAGAAAACTGGCATAAATTGTAGCAAGGTACGGGGGAGGGGGGAAATAGACTTTCTTTATTCCTTTCGGTAATTTATGAGGAAGTGCGTCCCGGTCCCCTGCCTCCGAAATTGCTGCCCGGTGAATTTTAAAATAACGACCCCCAAGCTTCTACAAGTTTCATTGTGTTAAATATAGGGGGGAGGTAAATTTCACGGGGTAAAATAGGTGTTACCTATCGTTTATCTATCTATCTCAGTCTATTCAAAACTATCTATCTATCTATTAAATACTAAGATTGTCTTTTATTATGATAAATAAACAAGAATTACAATAAATAAACATAAACAAGAATTATGACAAATTACGATAAATAAACACGAATTACGACAAATTTCTATAAATAAACACGAATTACGACAAATTTCTATAAATAAACACGAATTACGACAAATTTCTATAAATAAACACGAATTACGACAAATTTCTATAAATAAACAAGAATTAAGACAAAAAAAGACCCCCCCAAAAAATAGATTTAACACCCTAAGTTGGTTGTTTTCTTTCAAAAGCTTGGGGTCATTATTTTAAAATTCACCGAGCAGCAATTTCGGAGGCAGGGGACCGGGACGCACTTCCTCATAAATTACCTTCCTTTCTACTCTACAAAGTATACAAAATCTATTGAAACTTAAATACAACTTATATATATCATATAAACATTATATATAACTTGATATAATTATATGTAGCAAGGTAAGGGAAGGAGATTTAGACTTTCTTTATTACTTTCTATTCTACAAAGTATACAAAAATCTATTGAAACTTAAATATTTGTGCCGGGGGTGCATGCTAGTTTAATCAAATGATGAATGTAGAATATGAAGTCTTTTAAGAACAGGTGCTTTATAAATTGATGTTCAAATGATAGAAATTAACAGGTGTTTAAAGGTTTGGTTGTTTTGTTTTATGGCATATCAACACTCATTTGGGTCATTTAATGGCAAATACTAATTTTGATGAATAAAGGACTCAGGTTAGTTGGTTGTTTTGTTTTACGGCATATCAACCCTTTTCAGGTCATTTAATGCCAAATCAAGTCATTCTGATAAACAAATGGCTCAGGTTGGTTGGTTGGTTGTTTGTTTTTGGTTTTGTTTTGTTTTATGGCGTGTCAACCCTTTTCAGGTTATTTAATGCCAAATCAAGTCATTTTGATAAACAAATGACTCAGGTTGGTTGGTTGTTTTGTTTTATGGCATATCAACCCTTTTCGGGTCATTTAATGCCGAATCAAGTCATTTTGATAAACAAAGGACTCAGGTTGGTTGGTTGTTTTGTTTATGGCATATCAACCCTTTTCGGGTCATTTAATGCCGAATCAAGTCATTTTGATAAACAAATGGCTCAGGTTGGTTGCTTGGTTGTTTGTTATTTGTTTTGTTTTGTTTTATGGCATGTCAACCCTTTTCAGGTTATTTAATGCCAAATGAAGTCATTTTGATAAACAAATGGCTCAGGTTGGTTGGTTGTTTTGTTTTATGGCATATCAACCCTTTTCAGGTCATTTAATGCCAAATCAAGTCATTTTGATAAACAAAGGACTCAGGTTGGTTGGTTGGTTGTTTGTTTTATGGCATATCAACCCTTTTCGGGTCATTTAATGCCAAATCAAGTCATTTTGATAAACAAAGGACTCAGGTTGGTTGGTTGTTTTGTTTTATGGCATATCAACCCTTTTCAGGTCATTTAATGCCGAATCAAGTCATTTTGATAAACAAAGGACTCAGGTTGGTTGGTTGTTTTGTTTTATGGCATGTCAACCCTTTTCAGGTTATTTAATGCCGAATCAAGTCATTTTGATAATTTGTTTAACTTCAAGTGTATTTGCTTAAACATGGCACTTGGGCCTCAGGTTGCTTACAGTACCTGCTATTGCTTAAGTGGTCACCCAACTAAGCACTGAACATGCTCAACACTGCTTAACTTCAGTGACCTAGCAAGAACCACTGCTTTCAGCATTACTTGACCTTAACCGAAAGTGCCCAATAAATTAGTTTGACCATTGAAGAAGTCAAATAACAAATCAATAATAATTTATTTTATAGTCCAGGTTCAAAGTGCAGTAAGCTGAAACAGAACATTTTTAAACCTTATTTTTCTGATGCAAATATCAGTGGGGAACAAGAAAAGTTTTGGTAAGTGGGGCTAAGTTGTCCTGTTTACCAAAACTTTACTTGTTTCTGCAGATGACCTGCATAGGAAAAACAATGTTTAATAAAGTTTGGCTTTTAGTTACCCTTACTATGCTTTTAACCTGAACAATAATCAAGTTTAAAACCACAGTAAAAGTAACTTAAAACCAAACTTTTTTAAAATTCAATTTCCATACTTATTTTAAAATTTAATTTCTAAACTTTTCTTTAATTTAATTTCTAAACTTTTCTTTAATTTAATTTCTAAACTTTTCTTTAATTTAATTTCTAAACTTTTCCATTTTGTCAAATCTGAAATATGAATTGAAAATACAATAGAAATATAACCAGCTTAATTATTTCACTTATGTACACCCATACATGCAGAAAGCAATGAAAGAATTAAAAAAAAAAAAAAGAGACCAAAAATGACACACATGAGCAGTCTCAATGGTTAGTTGCCTTCAGTTTTCAGTAATAATGCAAATGCAGGTGTACACATTATGGAAGCAGCAAAGTCAAATAAACAACTATTTTATTTACTTCATAACTAACAAAGCCTAGAAGAAGAAAAAGAGAAGAGAAGGATTCAGGGTTGGGAAGAAAATATGCCAGTTGCCTTGGTAACACAATGTCAGTCCCACCTTGGATCCAATCGGTGATACTGTGGACGACGCCTGTTGATGGGACTGCTACGGTATCCCTTCTGGTGCTGGTAGGGGGGGTAGGTCAGCAAAACAATCAACGATGATCCCCACTATCAATGATCTGGGGCCCGATGCCAGTATGGTGGTGGAGGAGGAGGCGGCGGCTGCTACTGCTGCTGCTGCCACCACAGCTGCTACGACTAGGGCTGCGGCCGATCAAGGGGAGACAACTCAACGAGCAGCGAGTGGCACAACACCAACAGAGAATACCTGAAAAAGTAACTAAGACATGGTTCATGTATTTGCCCTGCTCCATCTCATAAACAACAGGCACACACATGCAAAAACACACACACCATTTACGAGCAGATATATCTCTTATTATTTGAAAGGTGAACACAACCACACATACATACATATGTACGTACATGTATACACATGCATACAATGTAGAGCTCTTTAGGTTAGAGTAGTAGCAAAAGTCTTCTTTTTTTTTTAAATTTTCTGAAAACCCCTCAAGCTGAAATGCAAATAGCCCAAAAGCTTTTCAGACGCTCAAATGCAAAGCTAATAGCAAAGTGGCAACTTTTTTCTATAAAATATTCAAAGAAAAAAAAAAAGGGGAAAATAAAGAGAAAAGAAAAAAAGAAAAGAAAGAGAAAAAAGGAAAGAAAAAAAAATTTTTTTAAATGAAAAAAAGAAAAGAAAAAAAAAGAAAAAAAGAAAAAAAAGAAAGAAAAAAAAGAAAGAAAAAAAAAGAAGCTTAATAGTATTCAGCCTTTTCAAACTAATATCCCTATCTCTCTTTGTTATATACCCTACCCTACCCATGAAAATTAATGGGTATATCCCAGTCCTCATAAATAGAGCAGTATTATGCTGACTGAGTAGTCTTATATCAGTGGTTTACCTTCTTCACATGCCGCTGGCAAGTATTGTATTTTGTTAATGTTATAAAGATTCCATTTCATTTCTAACCTCCGTTTGGTTATTTCTCATTTAGTAACCTTTGTTAGGTTACAACATTTTAGCGACGAAAGTGAGATATTGACTCTGTGCAGAATAAGTTGAAAATGTTATATACCCTACCTATGAACATTAATGGGTATATCCCAATCCTCATAAATACAGGAGTATTATACTGACTGGGTAGTCTTATACCACTAGCAGAGGTTTACCTTCTTCACACCACTGGCGAGTATTGTATTTTGTTAATTTTATAAAGATTCCATTTCATTTCCAACCTCTGTTTGGTTATTTCTCATTTAGTAACCTTTCTTAGGTTACAACACTCTTGTACTTTAAAACAGTGGTCCCCCGGTACCGGGTCGCGGGCCATTAGGTACCAGGCCGCACAGAACATTTGGATTTTTCTTCTTTTTTTTATTATTGATTATCAGTCTAAATGTTGATGCTTTATTTTGAAAAGTGACTTCTGTGCCTCTTGACAGGTCGCGGTCATGTGATAGGTCACCAGTCGTTACCCCAAAAATGAGTGAAAAACAAACATCTTGTCTGTTGATGTTTGCATTTGACATAAGACCACTGCGGATGATTTATTATTAGATTATGTCATTAACGATTATCGAGCAAATGTAGGCCGGAGCATTTAAAGGCCGCTATGTGAAAATATTGTCTGTGGGGGCAAAAAAAGTTTGGGGACCGCTGCTTTAAAAAGTTTCATAAGTCATTCTCAGAAGACAAGATGAATAAGTAGAATATTTTCACCTTACAACAAACCCTCTATTTCTTTTAGCCTTGAGCCAGACTAAACTAAGAGATCTTTATTTTATTTTTTTTACTATTTTTTCTAACAAGTGTACTTTAGTTTGTTAACTTCCTGGTTTTTATGTAAAAAAAAACAAAAAAAAAAAAAACTTTTCCTTCAGTTTCTAATGGTTTTAATCCCTCAAAATTTGATTTACCTTTCAGCATAAAATGGTCACACAATGAATACAGGGGTTTTATTTAGAATAATAATGATTGTGTGGGTAGGTTAGAGTAACCTCCCTTTATTGATAGTTAACTTAGAGTGACTGTTCGTGGTATTATGCAAATATTAGTGGCAGGCCGTCGGTAAGTCTCTACTTAATGACTGGTGGCGCCGCCATTTGCATTCTGGACTTCATCCGTCATATATGACGGTCAATTCGTGTTACTCTTCTTACAATGATGAAATTATTGCATAGAGTGCTCAGGTACATCCCAATTCATCAAAGGCTCATGTATAGTATGTAGAATAATGTACTAATGCCAGGAAAATAAATAGCATACAGTCATAATATATATGCATGTGTGTGGAAGGGATATATCAGGTATAGTTAAGTGACCAGAGGGAGTATTAACCTCCAAATGATTGGTATCAAGTCCAGAGTCGTTAAAAATTACTTAATCCAGGTCAACACCCAATTCAGAAAGGTCAAAGCTCCAAATAGTAAATCCAACATTGGCAAGATGTCCCTTCCTTCCAGGAACCGTCACATTGAATGGTTTACAAGAATTAGGTATATATAAAGTAATTAGGGTAATTCATGAGGAAGACCGTCCCGCTCTCCTGCCTCAAAACTTGCTAACAGTGAGTGGTGAAAAACCAACCCCAGCTACGATTGAAGTCCATAGCCGAAGCAATAGATAGATATGAAGATGACTAGATAGATAGTTTTTTTTATTTTATTAAAATATAGAAGAATATCTAAATACTCAGATTTTCTTTTATTCATGTTTGTTTAATGTCTTGTTTTTAGTTTAAATAAGCAAGAATATCTAAATATTTTAATTTTTTTTTTTTTTTTTTTTTTACTTGTAATTGATTGTTGGAAATAAATATATTAAAATAAAATGAAAATACCGAAAAAAAAATAAACGTTTTGGATTTTTTGTATAGGTAAGTGAATGTCGAAAAAAAAACAAACAAAAAAAACAAAACGCCCCAAGTTGGTTGTTTACTTTCAAGTGACACTGCTTTGGCTACAGACTTCAATCGTAGCTGGGTTGGTTTTCCAGCAATCACCGGTAGCAAGTTTTGAGGCAGCAGACCAGGACGGTCTTCCTCATAAATTACCGTAATTAGATTTATTTTTCCCAGAATCTAACATCGATGTCTATTTATTTCATATAGGAAATTGTTTATGTCTTATACCAAGAAGGCATGTGGGCTAATGGTTAGAGTCATAGGAAATGGACTCGCCAACCTGAGTTCAATTCCTGGACGAAGCTGTTTGGATTTCACATGCCACTAATTTCCTTGGGAAAGGTATGAATCCAAATTTCCCTCCAGCTATGGGTAAATAGCAGAGCAGACTGGGCTCTTTAACCATGGCTAGGTAACCAGTCTAGGAGAAGGAAAACTGATTTCAAACCTGTTTTAACTCCGCTTAAGAAATTGACCTTGTGTCACATCCTGCTCGTGCGGAGGGGTTGGTAAATAAATATACCAAGAAGATAATCCAACAAGTAGTTAACATGAAAGCATTTTTTGTTTTAAATTAAAATTAAATCAAAACTGTAAATTAAAATTATCTTCTTTTTTTTTTTTAAATCTAAGTAGTAAAGAAAAAAATTGCCAAAGTTTTGTAAGCAAAATATTCTTAACATTTTTTTTTTTAAAGATAATTACTAATCCAAGATAAGTAATTTTTTTTTTTTTTTTATACACACTTATCTCGGATGACGTTGTTCAAATTGAGAAGAAGCACATTCAGATGCGCAAATGCAAATCACCATATTAGAATCAATCACACACAACACACGCATACACATACACACACATTTTGAGAGAAAATTTTTTTTTTTAAATAAAAATACACACAAAATAGACAAACAGGTTTTGTTGCAAAAGTTTTTTTTTTTTTTTTTTTCTAAATATACAGAGAGAAAAATTCTCAAAAGAAATGATTCAATATTCTCTGAATTTGAGAATTAAGATCAGACCATTTTTTTTTTTTATTGGGGGGGACTACACAAAAAGAAGAAACATCTTAATCCCATCTGAGAAATGACTGATTTTAGGAGATCAAGTACCGCCAGTAGAGTCCAATTTCTGCAACTTCCAAGAATTTATGACAGTACCACCCATCCACCCCCTAAATGTAACCCAGTCTTAAAAACACTAAAAAATTATAAAAGTTTTGTTTTTTTTTTAAAGTTGGCAGAGTGGCCTATTGTTGGTAACAACCAGACAGCAAAGGAGTCTATCCCCTTTTCACTAGTGCTAGACCAGGGAAATTGTTTTTGCTGAGGTGGAGCACCATATCTACCGTCAGCTCCCCACTTTACTGCACAGAACAGATTACCCTGTGCCACTCATGCAAAGACAACATGAAGCAGTCCACCTTCCTGGCACGACAACCCTGACTATCTAGGTGCAGGAAGATTCTAGTTACCCTCCACTTTGATCCTTACTTAGGCTCAACCGGCAGTTGGAGAGACCCCCTCTGATCAATCTGCTGGTCACATCAAGCCCTAGCACCTATATGATTGTCCCAACCGTATTGTCCTTATGGCAAGCCCCAACCCTTTTTATCATATATGTGCTGCAAGGTGGTGACTGAGGGTGCTAATGTCCTGGGTATGACATTAAACTTATGGAAAACCATGACAAAAGATTTTTTAAACTGTCACTCTGGCTCTTGGGGAAAGGTCTGACAAGGATATATATATATATATATATATATATATAGGGAAAATAATTTTTGGTTATATATATATATATATATATATATATGGGAAAATAATTTTTGGTTATATATATATATATATATATATATATATATATATATATATATATATATATATATAATATATAGTGTGTGTGTGTGTGTTGAAAGGATAAATAAATAAAGGAAAGTAAATGTTGAATGGATGAATTTATCTATTATTATTTTATTTATTGATCCTTTCAACATATTGTCAGATTCATTTCCATTTTCAACTTATATATATATATATATATATATATATGAAAATAATTTTTGGTTTTATATACCGTATTTGATGGCATATAGGACGCGCTTTTTTTCCAAAATTTTGGCTCAAAAAATTGCCCTGCGTCTTAAACATCGTAGGTGAAATTTTATTATTATTATTATTATTATTATTATTTCCGGCTATTGAGATGTCTTGTGTATGCTTATTGCTTGCCTGTACTGCCAAATTGCTTTTATACAGCTATGTTTCTGCTTGTGTAATGCACAGCTAAACTGCTTTCAACAATATATGCTTAAATAAACTAAAAACTTTTTTTTCCTGCATCTGACCTGCTGAAATGGGGGTGCGTCTTATATGCCGTCAAATACGGTGTCTATATATATATATATATGAAAATAATTTTTGGTTATATATATTATATATACATATATAGTATGGAGAAAACTTGTCTATGATAGCTGCAAGGGGTTTGAGGTAAAACGGCTCGAACACTCCAACCTTAGCGGTCTCTATGCAAATGGCACATGACGAATGTCATGGACACATTTCCTACATTTAAACTGGACTATATATGTGACGCATGTGGCAGGGCCTGCTTGTCAAAGGCTGGGTTTCTCAGTCACATACGGTCGCATACGAGAGGAAACCGGGGAAGAGATTCATAAGTATGACAGTGAATAAAAACAAAGCTGAACGCCTGGGCACTGCGTGCTCACAGCCGAACTTGTAGAAATGGCCTTATTCTGTGAAGAAGTGGCAATCACCATATATATATAAATAGACTCACCAGATATACTGACAAAGAAGCATACATGGACTCCACAACAGCATCATTATATATATATATACATATTTCAATATTAGTTACCATACTTTCTGAACCAGAAGCCAGCAACTGACTAGATGCGATATAAATCTTAAATTAACTCATAATAGGTCCAGATGAAATTTGTTAAGTCAACTGTATTTCTTTATATATTAAACATACGCGTTTATATATATATATATATATATATATATATATTAGTAGTAGTTTTTCTAAGGTATTGGAGAATTGGAAATAAAGTGTTCAATTACAGGTGTAAGAGCTATATTTATTTGTTATAGGGTACAATATGTATTTTACCCTATAACAAATATATATATATATATATATATATATATATATATATATATATATATATATATATATACAATCAAATAATATATTATATATTGGATATTAATCATCTGACGATTGCAGTAAGCATGAAACTAATAGTAACGAGATATTAATATCCATAATATAAAATATTATTTGATTGTAAATCTGCTCTGCTATTTTAGCATTGAGCACCTTTATATGCCAATACTTTTCTCATTCATTATCTATTCTTTCTATATTCTATAAATATAATGTCTATATTATATAAATATATATGTGTGTGTGTGTGTGTGTGCGTGCATTTATGTTTCTTATTGTTAGGCATGGCTCTCTATAAATCAGATCTTTTCTTCAACCCTTATGCTGGGTCAAAGGTTACAAGTGTCAAAGGTCATAAAGGGACATAAAAGAAAAAGAAAAAAGAAAGATAATAATCATTTCTTTTGAGGCAATTCTCAACTTACTACACAGAGATGGAGCAAAACAAATACAGAGACAAAAAGAACCAGAAAAAAAAAAAAAGATAAATAAAAAAAAAAAAACATAGGGAAATGAGGGATTTAATTATTTTTTTTTTTAATGGGAAAGGAATGGGTCAGGTCCAAATCGGATAATAAAAAAAATAAAAAAAATAAGATGACTTGATCAAAGTCAGTCTTACCTTTTTGGCCCATGCCTGGAACCTTTTATCAGGTCCATTGAGTTCCTCTTGAGTCATAACTTTGGCCCCTGTGCTTCCTGTAAACTGACCTGGCAGTTGCTTTGACTGAGCCCAACGATTAACCTAAAAAAATATTTAAAAAATAACAAAATGATTTGACACTAGCAGGACCTACCACAGTATCATAATTTAATTATTACTACGTTTGAGTGGCCTGATAAGTTACTGAAAAGTTTGAGTGGTGATGTGTGTTGTAATGGAAAAATTTGAATGATGATGTCAGCATAGATGGTTTTGATTGGGCGAGGAAATGGTACGTGGCGAAGGGGAGAAAGGAGGAGTGAAAGGTTAGTTTTGAGATTCAGCCTGGCCATCAAAGAGTTAAGACGTGCCATGAGGTTAGTCTCCCCGCGCGGTGATATGGGCATGTAGATAAAATAAAAACTTGATCAAGTAACAAAAAACAAAAAAAATGTCTTGTTAATTCATTTAATTTAAACAAGCAAAACCCAACAGAAGCCCTTAGAAGAACCCAACTCCCTTAAGAAGAAGTTAGATAGAAGAACCCCAACTAGACAACAAGATGGCAGCCTGAGGAGGTGGTAGAAGGATCTGCAAGTAAGATCTCCTCACCAAGTAAGTCTCTAATCTGTCTCTCCCTCTAATATCTATTGTGTGCATGTAATAGTACCGCACCAGGATAATACTACATGTGTTGTGTTGGCATCCCTCCGTCTACTAAAGACGATGGTGTAGAGTCCATTTCTTTTTTTTTTTTTTATCTGCAACTGCGTGAGTGGCTGAACAGACCAATTTTTGAATGGCAGTCTCTGGAGCAGTGACTGCAAACAAACAGTTGCTGGAGTTGCTGTTGCTTCTCCTTCCTTTTGGCTCTCTTTTCCATGGCAGCTTCTTACCACATAGTCTTTAAAAAAAAAAAAAAAAATGATTATGTGCCAATCCCCACAACACCCCACCTCACTATGACCCCCAGGGGTCTAAAGGGAATTAATTGATGACAATTACTCACTTCTTGTTGTGCTTTGTACATAAGGTTCAGTGCTTGAACATCATTGGGATTTTCCTGCAGTTTTTGGACAGCGAGCATTCGTTCAGTCATCACTTGACCAATATCCACAGTCTGCAAAGAATTGAAGATGAAAGACGATGATGAAAGATGATGATGAAAGACGATGAAGATTCTTTTAAAGAAACACAGGTAGATTATAATAAGTAAAAAGTAAGTAAAAGCCGTCAGGGTGGCCTAAAGTCGATATCAGCCAATCAGCGAGGGAGTCTATCCCCTTTTCAGCGCTAGCGCTAGACCAAGGAGATTGTTTTTGCATCTGAGGTGGAGCACCACATGTACCATCAGCTCCTTACTTTACTGCACATATCCCTGAGCTACTCATACGCTGAGTTGACGAGGGCCGATATCGAACTAGGAACCTTCTGGTTTCTAGCCGAATGCTCTACCGATTGAATTGTAAACAAAAAACATACTATTTTTAATTATTATTATTATTATTATTAATGACAAGGTTCCCATCAGAAAGGAGAGAGAAAGGAAAGAAGAAAGGAAGATAGAGAGAGAGAGAGAGAGAAAGAGCAAGAAAGTAAGGAAGAGAGAGAAAGTAAGGAAGTGAGAGATTTGGGGCATTTTTTTAAAAATATGTCTGAATTAACTTTTTTTTTTAAATAACTTTTTTTTTATAATAAAATGCGAGAAATTTCATTGAGACATTTATTGAAAATTGCTCAAAATAATTTATTGCAAAAAGAAAATTATTTAAGAATTTAGAGGGAAAACAATGTTTATTATCCTAAAAAAAAAGTGCAGATCAAAAGAGTGTATGAGGCTGGCTCAATTGAAGGGAGCAATCCTTAAAAAAAAAAATTATAAAAAAATTTTTTTTTTAAATTTAAAAAAAAAAAAAAAATTAAAAATTTAGGAGTGTGTCTCTTGAAGATAACCTATTGTTTTTTTGTTTTTTTTCTTTTTTTCATTGTCAAATTTTTTAAAAATCAAAAAAAAAAAAAAATTAAAATCTTACCTGTTGGATCAAAAGAACCTACCTGTTGGATGGTATCAGGTAAAAAGAAAAAGAAGATATCTTACCTGTCCGGTGGTATCAGGAAATACATTGTCAACATTGGATTTGGTTTCCGTGGTCTCTATCTGAGTTCCAGGTGCTACAAAATTTATTCCTGAAACTATTGTCTTTGTGATGGCACCAGGTGTCTCCGAGGGCAGTCCACCGCCGCCGCTGCCACCATCAACTGTGTAAGCAACATCAGTAGCCGTAACAACAGCAGGTACAGTAACAACTGGAGCTACAGCGGGAGTGGGAGGAGTAGGGTTTTGAAGGGTGGTAGCCGAAGTAGACGAGGTGGAGGAGGAAGAGGAAGCAGATTCTTCCGCAGTAAACAATGTGGCTGAAGTGGAATTTTTCTGCACAGGAACCCACTGTGATTCCTTGGCACGATGTTGGCTGCCACTGGACACTGGGAACTGCAGTCTAAGGGTGGAGGATTGGATCAGCTTTTCTTGTGGAGTCAACACTGGCAAAGGTTTAGCATTCTAACAACAAATCAAATAAAGAATTTTAAATATTTAGTATAGGTATCAAAGTTAGTATAACAAAAGTACCGTATTTGACGGCATATAAGATGCACCCCCATTTCAGCAGGTCAGATTCAGGAAAAAAAAGTTTTTAGTGTATTTAAGCATATATTGTTGAAAACAGTCTAGCTGTGCATTACACAAACAGAAACATAGCTGTATAAAAGCAATTTAGCAGTACAGGCAAGCAATAAGCATACACAAGACATCTCAATAGCAAGAAATAATAATAATAATAAAAAGGTCTACAGGAGGTCTCAAACATCACCTACGATGTATAAGACACAGGGCAATTTTTTGAGCCAAAATTTTTGGGAAAAAAAGTATGTCCTATGTGCCGTCAAATATGGTAATTTTTAAAATCTTATTATAATAAGAAATATAATAAGAAATAAGAAATTTATTAATCAATAGTAGTACAAATTATTTTTTAAAAATATATAAGTAAAAGAAAAACTTTATTGGTTTAAACTACTATTGAAGGGAGACCATGCCTAATAGCGTGAAGCTAATCCCATGGACATGACCACCCTTGGACGCTCACAGGAAACAATACATGAAACACACAACGTAAACATATACATATATATCATGAGACAAATTAGCCGTGTGAGAATCTAAATGCAAATCTGTTGTTTATAAGAGGCAATAAAATGATTTTTCAAAAGTGTTTTAAGGACAAAATAATTAACTGAAACAAGCTTCATCTTTTCTTTATCAAAAAATAACGACTGAACAGTATTCCAAGAATTAATTGCATTAAAACGAATCGAATTATGCCCAAAACTAACAGTGTTGATGATAGGGAAATTAATAGAGATTATCTGTGTATCTGTCTGTAATCAAAACTACCAAACAAAAAAACTGAATAAAGAATTTTAGTATATGTATCACCAAAGCTAGTACAACAAAAATATTTTTTTTTAATTAAAAAAAAAAAAAAAAGATTAAAATTAAATAGATATAATATCTTTTTTTTTTTTTAATAATTTTATTATTATTATTTTACATTTGCAACATATTTTTCAGATCTTCTGATATCTTCTTCAGGTGTTAAACACACAAAATGTAGTTAATCAACACCTGAAGAAGATAGAAGATCTGAAACATGTGTTGTTAATGTAAAATAATAAAATTAGAAAGAAAAAAAAAAAAAAAAAAAATCCATTTTGCGGCCCTTTTTTATAAAATATTTAATTTTCTACCGTTGGACACTTAACAACACTTTATATATATATATATATATATATTTAAAAATTAATGGTAAAATGAATGAATGGATGAAATAAAAATGAATGAAATGAGGGGATAAATGAAAAATCCTTTCCAAGAGACCCCTCTCAAAAGTATTAAATCACTTTTTGAGAGTGGGGTCCCTGATAGAAAGTTTTTCTCATCTATTATTAGACTCCTTTGAAGCATCAAGTTAATATAATTATTCTATAAGTTATTAGAGAAGATAAAATCCGTCTCTTACCTTTGTAATATCTGTTGAGAATGGGTTTTAATTTTTATATATATATATATATATATATATATATATAATCTGGTTAACTTCCGGTGAATATTGCTACATTGTAACTATCTTGAATTCAATATATATATAATATGATAATATTTTATATCTATATTTATATAATAAAATAATAAAACAATAAAAGGTGAAATTTCTTGTTACTTACTTTGATGTTTAGAACAATATTTGGTTGTGATTCTCTTAATCTGAATGGATGATGGATAAAAGGACCTTCCTCATCATCATCATCAGACTTCAATGCTGCATTGGTAGAATCTCCAGAATCTGATTCCAATTCCTTCTGAGAAATTCTTTTACAATAATCTGCACAAGAAACAAACATAAAATGAAAGATGGGTTCAAAACAATGGACAGTGTGAGAAAAAAAAAAAGACAATTACTGAACATCTTCATTTCGTTTGGTTTGGTTTATTTTGTTTTACGGCATATCAACCTTAGTGGGTCATTTAATGCCGATAAAGTTTTGAAATAAATCAATTCTTAATGGATAAAACAATTTTTTTTATAAATACATTTTTCTATTTAACCCATAGATGGGACCCTAACAGGTACTACCACTCCGGGTCAGAGTGGACCAGGGAGCAATGGTGATGATGGGGTGCTCCACATTCCCCAAACCCCCAAAACTGTAACCTCACCATCAGATAGAGCTTAATGTCATTCCCAGGACCTTTCATTTTGAGGATTTTAGGGAGAAAATTAAGAGTTTATTGTCGTTTTTTTATTCTAGGATTTCCAATGGGAAGGTGATTATGGCTCTGACATTTTAGGAGAGTCACAGCTGTTAATAAAGTAAGTAGTAAAGTCAGTAGTGTTGGAATATTTTGTGTGTGTATATATATATATATATATATATTTATTTATTTATTTATTTACCAACTCCTCCGCACAAGCAGGGTACGACACAAGGTCAATTTCTTAAGCGGACTTCAACAGCTTTGAAATCAGAGTTTTCCTTCTCCTAGACTGGTTACCTAGCCATGGTTAAAGAACCCAGTCTGTCCTGCTATTTACCCATAGCTGGAGGGAGAGTAGGATTCATACCTTTCCCAGGGGTATTAGCGCTAAGTGAAATGCAATTACCACGTCCAGGATTTGAACGAGTCCATTTCGACGAGTCCATTTCCCATGACTTTAACCATTACACCACGCACTTCCTATTTTTGTATTTTGTGTATATAAGGTGTGCTCCAATTCCCCACCTGAATTTATAGACTAGCCGAGGTCACATGGTTTACTCCTCCAGCCAATCAACAACCATGATGCATGGCTGATACACTTAAACACTAATACTTGCCACAGCTGTACTTGCAATCATTGAGGAGGGACTTACAATACTCAGGACTCTTTACCAGAAGAACCAAAGGATTCTTTATCAGAGGATTACCAAGGACCCGATTCCACTGGACAAGCGCTCTTGCTTAAGGCCTAGAGGATGGCCCATAAGATTGTAACAGGTAGTAGTGGCCAATTATTAGTATCAGCCAAACAGCAAGGAACTCTATCCACTTTTCACAAGCGCTAGACCAGAAAGATTGGTTTTAATATAAGTACAAAAAAAAAACTTAAGTCAGCAGAGTGGCCTACTGTTGGTATCAGCTGGACAGGGAGGGAGTCTATCACCTTTTCACTCATGCTAGACAATTCTGAGAACAATAACAATTTAGGAGAATTATTTGTTTAGAAAAACAAGATTTGGAAAAGAAAAAAAAAGATAGGGAACTTACCAATTAATCCTTGGACAGTTTTCCCACCCGCTCGTAAGGAAGCAACTTCTTCTTTTGGTGCTTGCCCAGATTCAAGTAGTTTCTTTCTAAAATGACAAATTTGGATTGGAAAAGGGTCAGACAATTTCCAGATAAATATGAAAGACAGAAAAATATGAAAAAACATTTTTTTTTAATTAAATAAAAGAAAATTTTAAAAGTAAGAAAATTAAATAAAAATTTTAAAAGTAAGAAAATTAAATAAAAGATTTAAAAATAAGAAAATTAAAAATAAAAATAAATAAAAGATTTAAAATAAGAAAATTAAATAAAAGATTTAAAAATAAGAAAAAATTAAATAAAGAATTTAAAAATAAGAAAATTAAATAAAAGATTTAAAATAAGAAAATTAAATAAAAGATTAAAAATAAGAAAATTAAATAAAAGATTTAAAAATAAGAAAATTAAATAAAAGATTTAAAATAAGATTTAAATAAAAATAAAGATTTAAAAAAAGATTTAAAATAAGAAAATTAAATAAAAGATTTAAAATAAAAAAAAAATTAAATAAAAGATTTAAAATAAAAAATTAAATAAAAGATTTAAAAAAAATAAAAGATTAAAATAAAAAAATTAAATAAAGAAAATTAAATTTCAAAAATAAGAAAATTAAAGAAAAATAAGAAAATTAAATAAAAATTTTAAAAGTAAGAAAATTAAATAAAAGAAAATTAAATTTTAAAAATAAGAAAAATATTAAACCCTTTGGAAAAGGGTCAGAGAATTTCCAGATAAACATCAAAGACAGAAAAATATGAAAACAAAGACAATGACTTAAATCTTAAAAGCAACATAAAAGAAACCATAACATTTCCTTTTTTTTTTTTATTTATATTATTTGGATTCTTCAGACTATTGTCCCCATCTTTATTGTTAGAGGCACAATATTTCATCCAATGTGCCCTCTGACATTCTACAGGTGTTTTTTTGTCAAATTTGGAAGGCTTCTTGTTGTAATCGGTTCGTGTCGTCGGGGGTCCAGTGGCATCGATCATGTATCTTAGTACAAGTTAATAGCATTGATCCCAGGGGGCCATCACCCCCAGGCAATAATCGATTTAAAGGGGCAGGCATGGGTTTATTGTCCAAGCACCCTCCTTGAGGGGGAATGCCAAAGGGATCAACGCAATTTTTCACCCGCCACCCATGAGCTTCGGTTTGTGAGTGGTTTCACATTAATAGGGCCTTGTGCCTAACCTGTACACATGGGGTACGAGGTAAATACCATGTCGTAATTGGTTCATAATCAAGTTCCATAGGAAGGTTCCCAAATTCAGCAACAAACACCTGAAAAAAACGCTGGAGGGCACATTAGCCAAAGCGTTGTGTAAATAACAATAAAGATGAGGACAACAGCCTGAAAAATCTAAATAAAAAAAATCATCAACCCTCATCTCAAAAAACCGTACAGTAATACTGATACAACTATGGCTTGGAAAAATTGTCGCTTTAACTTGTCAGTGAGATTGGATTTCCATATACTATATATATTTACCAACCCCTCCGCACGAGCAGGATGTGACACAAGGTCAATTTCTTAAGCGGAGTTCAACAGGTTTGACTTCAGAGTTTTCCTACTCCTAGACCAGTTGCCTAACCAAGGTTAAAGAACCCAGTCTGCCCTGCTATTTGTCCATAGCTGGAGGGAGAGCAAGATTCATACCTTTCCCAAGGGTATTAGCGCTAAGTGAAATGCAATTACAATTAAATGGTTTGTATTATATGAGGCAAGTGGCCATAAAGTTGTTTTCTCATGGGGTATTGTTTCCACATCTTATTCAAGATTGTACACAGCATTCTTGTGCAGCTCCCACCTAGCTTATTCTCTAGGCACTTCATTAGGGTCCAAGTGGTGCAGTCGTACAGTAGCACTGATACAACTATGATTTGGAAGAATAGTCACTTAAACTTGTCAGTGAGATTGGATTTCTATATATTTCCTTCGGGGCACCTTACATGGTGTAATGCTTAGCAAGCTAGATTTACAGACCAGTTAGGGAGTTTAATTCTCATTGGGCGCCCAATACTTCTGGCCTTGTGCCACATCTAAGCCTAGCTTAGTAAATAACTATACTTAGATACTCCTGGCACTTCACGTGGTGTAATGGCTAGCAAGCTAGATTTACAGACCATTGTTAGTGAGTTCAATTCTCATTGGGTGCCCAATACTTCTGGCCTTATGCCACATCTAAGCCTAGCTTAGTAAATAACTATACTTAGATACTCCTGGCACTTCACGTGGTGTAATGGTTAGCAAGCTAAATTTACAGACCATTGTTAGTGAGTTTGATTCTCATTGGCCACCCCATACTTCTGGCCTTGTGCCATATCTAAGCTAAGCTTAGTAAATAACTCTATACTACTTTGCCCCCACCCCACCCCACCCACCCCACCCCTCAGATGTTGCCAATTCATCGGTCATTGAGTACTCCAGTTTCTACAAAATTCTTAGAAATTCGAAATTTTCAACAATTTTGAAAAGAAACTGTTAGGGAGATTTATCTCCCCCTAACGATTCAACCACATACTCTCCAACAAGGAGGGAGACAAAAGACTGGCAGTCAGGAGACAAGGATTGGCCCCATGTGTGACCACACACATGATACACACAGTTGAATTCTATCCAAAACCATTCCACTGTATTCCCTGTCAGTGAGAATAAATAAAACAAATATTGTTATATGTTAAACATATTTCCCTGTTTTTATTATCATTTTGTTATTCCTATATCTCGGGATATAACACAAGCAAAAAAATTTCCACTCACACAGCAATGTCATGAAGCTTAACTTTGTCAATTCCTAAGGAATTTCCTGATTTTGACCGACTCTTGCGTCTTCTTGAACATGAACTTGATGCTGATGATGATCTACTTCTTTGACTGGAATGTCTCCTGGAAAATCTTCGGGACCTAAAAATACAAAACACAAAGAAATAACAACTATAAAATAAGTAAAAATAATAGAAATAAATGGAAAAAAATTTCAAATATATAAAATTATTTAAAAAAAAAAAAAAAAAAAAAAAGATTTCAGCTTCAGAGTTTTGTGTGTGTGTGTGTGTGTGTGTGTGTGATATAAACTAAAATTAACCCTTTTGCAGGCAGTGACATTTTGTCCTCAATGGCATATAGGCAGAGTGACATTGTATTTTTTGGTGATAGCTCAATGTAAGGCATTTTCCAATTGGCTGTTCGTTGACCAATTCAATGTTAATGTATAGAAATATCGCTAAGAGGCCCCACTGTGGTATAGAATTGTGTAAAGATTGTCGACATTAAAATGTTTCAATTCTTATATACATATCAAATACACACACACATATATATATATATATATATATGGTATTTGTGGAAAAGGTGACTTACCGGTGAAAATGGTCACAATGGTTAGTTGATGTAAGTTTCACAATGATAAGACAGCGATATAACAAATATAAAGTGCTGAATACGTGGGTAGAGCAAATTTATTATAATAATGTGTACCATTATTATAATATATATATATATATATATAGGGTGTTTAAGATTTAAAAAATAACAATAACAATTTTAAACACTTTCACCCAGAAAATATTTTTATTTATTTATTTTTTTTTGCTTTTTAGTATTTTACCCTTTAGCACACAGAGCAACATTTTTGTCACCAATGATACATGGGCAAAACAACAATTTTTATTTTTAGCAGTAGCTCAATGTAAGGCATTTTACTATTAGCTGCTCATTGACCAATCCAATGTTAATGTATAGAAATATTGTTAGGAGGCCCCACTGTAGTGTAGGATTCTGTAAAGGTAGCTCAATGTAAGACATTTTACTATTAGCTGCTCATTGACCAATACAATGCTAATGTATAGAAATATCGTTAGGAGGCCCCACTGTAGTGTAGGATTCTGTAAAGGTAGCTCAATGTAAGACATTTTACTATTAGCTGCTCATTGACCAATACAATGCTAATGTATAGAAATATCGTTAGGAGGCCCCACTGTAGTGTAGGATTCTGTAAAGGTAGCTCAATGTAAGCCATTTTACAATTGGCTGCTCATTGACCAATTCAATGCTAATGTATAGAAATATCCACTGTGGTATAGGATTCTGTAACGGTTGTTTTGTAAAATATAAAAGTGAAAGATTTATTGTTTTTCATGCTTTTGTATGACGACACACAATTGCTGAACAAATTATCATATCTTGTTTTGTCAATGTACGTCTTTGCTGGGCAGCCCACATTAGCGTTCCTATGTGCTGGCTTCCACAAGAGAATGTCGCTTATGAGTTAGTCCTGGCTTCTCCAGCATGTCTTGTTCGTCTCACTCAGATGGTTTATGTTATAGGGGGCAAGTGATCGTACAGCTGCTTTTGTGTGGGGGTGCTGCTTCCACGATTTGTTTAGGATCGCATACAGAATTCTTGCTACCATCTAGCTTATTTTCTAGGTGTTTTGTTAAGGTCCAGGTGGTGCAGTCTGGGGCTATGGAATACACTGACTGAACTTCTGCAGACCCTTCCCCAATCGAGCCGTGATGCTTAAGGATAGAATCCTGATGACCGAGCAGTCCAGGACATGCAACACTCCACTTAGGCTAGACAGTCAGTCGGTGATGCCCCCTATGATCAATCAGGTAGTCACGTCAAGCCCTAGCACCAATACGATTGTCCCAACCCTATTGCCCTCATGGCAACCCCCAACCCTCTTTATCATACATGTGCTAGAAGGCGGTGGCTGAGGATCTTATTGTCCTTGGTATGATGTTAAACTATCTGATGGTGAAGTTCCAGTTCTAGAGCTTGTGGAATGTGGAGTACCCCTTCATCACCATTACTCCCAGGTTCACTGTTACCCGGAGTGGTAGTACCTGTTAAGGTCCTATCTATGGGTTGAATAAAAAAAATTGTTTATAAAAATGTTTTTAAATGAATACCCATCAAGAATGAATTTATTTCAAAACTTTGTTGGAATTAAATAACCCACTGACGTTGATAAATCCTTAAAACAAAATAAATTTGCCAAATCAAAATACCTGACATAATATATACACGCCTCAGGGTTATTTCCTATAAGTCTAACATAAAAAAAGAGGGGAACCACTCGTGACTGATAAATTATTTATTTTCCCATTAAACTAACCCTAAACCCTAACCCCTAACCCCATCTTCTTTTTTCCTAGTAGATCAATAAATAAAATAATTTATCAGTCAAGAGTGGTTCCCCTTTGTTTATGTTATACTTATAGGAAATAACCATGCCTCAGTACCATACATAAGCTGTGTACAGGACTGGCATACTTTAAATATCCAGGTGTATATAATATATATATATATATATATATATATTTTTTTTTTTTTGTTTTTTTTTTTTTGATTAATTCCAACGTTTGACTAGCAGCGTTCTGTTTTTACTAACGGTCTTTTCCCGTCTTATATTTTGTTGATGACCGACCCACGTGCGGTTGATACATTATAATGCAATAGGGTCCTCATATTAGTTGAGGATGGGCCGAGTGTTGCTTTTTAAACCGTCAAGAGAATTAGGCCCCGAAACGGTTTGCACACTTTCTCTTCTGATGAGCCTATTTCAGTTGTAAACATCGTTTGTTTTTTCATTATATCTTATTCATATATATATATATATATATATATATATATATAATTTATGGTACAGGCAAATTTATATAATATATTTAAGGCTATCAATGTATAGCGATCTACACAATGATAATGAGTGGGAGACAAAAAGGAGGAATAGAGTGGAAAAAAGTTGTTTTATTAATATAAAACTAGGGCCCTTTCGTCTGGTGCTTTTCAAGTTTTACACCCGGAAAGGATTAAAAGTCAAATAGTAAATTAAATAAGTCGGGAATGGATATGAAATTAGGTTAGACAAGAGGGGGGCAAAACCTAATTCCATATCCATTCCCTACTTATCATTGTGTAGATCGCTATATATGATAGCCTTATATAAATATATATTTGTTTTTGTGTGTATATATATATATATATATAATTTTATCTGCACACACACACACACACACACACACACACACACAAGTTGATATACATCCATACTTTGAGCATAAAAAGCATCACATTTCGGCTTTATTATCTTTTTTTTTTATAGCAAAGTGTTTTCTCAACAGCAAATTTCATTGTTGAACTTTGACCTTAATAAAAAAAAATTTTCTTTTTCAGTCATGCTCTAATTAGGCTAAAAAGTAAATTTTCTTTCTCGGTATTTTTAGCTGGATATAAATTTTACTGTGCGTATGACTTTCTCACGGATATTAACACTACATGACAAACAAAAATAACCAACAATTTCAACTCTTAATCCCACTGTCACACAAAAATATGATTATATATATATATATCATATTTTTGTGTGACACTGGGATTAAGAGTACATATATATATATATATATATATATATATATATATATATATATATATATATATATATATAGTATTCAATTGCTGCTTTAACTTTTCTGTCGCAGTGGCTTCAGTAAATAATCCAAAATATTAAAAATATAGAGAAGTAATAATACTAATAATAATATTATTAGAGGGAAAACAAAGGGTCTACCATGGTGTCAATCAAACCAAAATGACCTCCCCAGGACCTCGCACTATATATATATATATATATATATATATATATATACACTAGCAAATATATGCACCCTCCACCGAGTGTAAGTATTTAAGTTTTAATGTAATAAAATATGATATTAAATTAGAAAGGCTAATGAGACTAAATAAGAATGCAGATAAAATTATTTTAAACAGAGGGGGGTATAATCGAAAAATAGAACAACTGAAACTTACTCTTCCATTACTCCTCTCTTTTATAGCTACATTTTCCTAATTTAATAGGAAGTAAAGAATAAAATTACAGTTATTTCTTCTTGTTAATGAATTTTTTCTAAGATTTATCTCTGAGATTTTTGCTCATGTTTATCAAAATAAAACCTAACAATGAGAAATCAATAATACTGAGCACATATTTATTAAAATCAAATTTTTAAGATCAATATGCAAATTAGCCTTCCCATTCACACTGTAAACCACTATTCTTTTGCATATATAAATACAATTGCATGTTATTAGTATGTAGCTTTGGCCAACACTGGGATCTTTACAAGTCAATAGCGTCAATCCCAGGGGGCTATCCCCCCAGGCAATACCTGCCCCCTCGATTTAAAGGGGCAGGGCTGGGTTTATTGCCCAGCACCTGAGGCACCCTCCTTGAGGGGGAATGCCGATCGGATCGACACAATTTTTTCCACCTGCCACCCATGAGCTTCAGCTTGTGGGTGGGCCCACATAAAAATGTCCTTGTGTCATGCCCTCATAAGTGGGATGAGAGGCAAATACCTGTAAATCTGGCCAAAGCCGGGGGCCCAGTGGCTTCGGCCCTGGATCTTTACAAGTTAATAGCGTCGATTCCAGGGGGCCATCCCCCCAGGCAATACCTGCCCCCTTGATTTAAAAGGGCACCCCCTTGAGGGGGAATGCCGATAGGATTGACGCAATTTTTTCCACCTGCCACCCATGAGTCTCGGCTTGTGGGTTGTTCCACATAAAAACGAGACCTCGTGTCCAACCCATACAAGTGGGGTATGAGGTAAATAAATGTAGATATGATCAACAGTATTAATAATGTAAAACAATCTTATTAATAATTGATGTTTAAATAAAAATAAAATCATGGAGAATGTTATATAAATAACTAAGGGAATTGTGACTTAAGTAGTAATATAGTTTCAGTTATAGACAAACACACAATTTCATCCACTTTGGCCCTACCTTGGGCTAGACGGGCGGTTGGAGAGGCCCCTCCGATCAATCGGCTAGTCACGTCAAGCCCTAGCACCTATATGATTTTCCTAACTCTATGGCAAGCCCCAACCCCTTTTTATCATATGGGTGCTAGAAGGCGGTGGCTGCAGTATACATGTCCCGGGAATGACGTTAAACTATCTGATGGTGAGGTTCCAGTTTTGGAGGTTTGGGGAATGTGGAGCACCCCTTCATCACCATTGCTCCCTGGTCCACTCTGACCCGGAGTGGTAGTACCTGTTAGGGTCCCATCTATGGATTAAATAGTATTTTTTTTTTTAAATTTTAAAAAAAATTGTATTATCCATTAAGAATTGATTTCTTTCAAAACTTTATTGGCATTAAATGACCCACTGAGGTTGATATGCCGTAAAACAAAACAAACCAAACCAAACACAATTTCAATTATAATAAGACTAGCAAAAATATATGATCTTATTTATTAATGATTCTCAATGAAAATCTGAGTTAGATTTGCCTCAAAATAGCCCATGTTATTAGCATGTTTAAATTCCTGCAATGTCTTTTATATATCACTAAGAAATATGGTGTGGTTAATTTACATACTGGTTTTAACAAAACCCAGGTTTAATAAACAACTATTTGGTGTTACTGATATAATATTATTATTTTATTCTGCAACGTATTAAAATCAATCCTATGAATGATTTTATATAAAATATAATCTTATTATAATGGAGATTGTGTGTTTTTCTGTCTGTAACCGAAACTATATTCCTACTCAAGTCACAATTCTCTTAGTTATTGACATCACATTCTCCTTGATTTTATTTTTATCTAAACCTCAATTATTAATAAAATTGTCTTACATTATTAATACTGTTAACTATGTCTCCATACTGACAACATGCAATTATATTTATATATACAACAAAATAGCGGATTACAGTGTGAACGGGAAGGCTAATTTGCATATTAATATTAAAAAATCAAATTTAATAAATATGTGCTTAGTATTATTGATTTCTAACTGTTTCGTTTTATTTTAATGAATATAAGCAAAAATCTCTTCAATGAATCTTAAATGAAATCCATTAACAAGAACAAATAACTGTCATTTTATTCTTTACTTCCTCTTATAACTAAATACTTATATTAGAAAAAATAACAATGAAAGACGAGAGTGATGGAAGAGTAAGTTTTAGTTGTTCCATTTTTTATTATACTCCCTCTGTTTCAAATCTTTTATTATACTCCCTCTGTTTCAAATCTTTTTATCTGTATTCTTATTTAGTTTCATTAGCCTTTCTAATTTAATACAATATTTTATTACATTAAAACTTAAATACTTGCACCCGGAGGGTGCATATATTTGCTAGTTAAAATAAGTATAATCTTTTTATCTGAATTTTTTAGACATAGCCTAGTGGATAAAGGAGTTAAGTTAAGACAGTTCTAAGTGACAGTTATCTCTAGACTGCAGTTTCAATCCTGGTCAGCGGCAGCAGTAACATAGAATAATAATTAACACAGCTTAACACCTGTACCCCAGCTATGGTCAGCGGAATGAGAACAGGATACCCCCGTGGACTGAATAAAGGGTTAGGTTCAAAGTTCCATGATGGCTCCCGATTACGACAAGAATGTTCCCGATTACGAAAAGAAGGTTTCCCGAGTCCAAAAAGAAATACCTGAAGAAGGCCGAAACGTTGTACTGATGACAATGAAGATGAGGCCAATAGTCCGAATAATCCAAATAATACTAATTGTCAAGCCTCATCTCAAAAATTCAGAGAAAATGTTAATCATCAATAAATACCTTTGAAATAAGTAAAGTCTGCAAAGGGGCCTATTGTTGGTGTCCGACAAACAACTAGGGAGTGTATCCCATTTTCACAAGCACTAGATCAGGGAGATTGGTGTTCTTTTTTTGTTTTTTTTTGCTGAGGTGGAGTGTCCACACCTCCTGTCAGCTCCCAGATGTATTACCGCACAGATCAGATTTACCAAGCTGTGCTACTCATGCGCTGAGTTGGCGAGGACCAGTATCAAAGTTGGAACCTTGCGATCCCTAGGGGAATGATCTACTGATTGAGCTTTTCTTTTTTTTTCTCTTAAATTATCTCTTTTCACAAGTGTTAAGCAACTTTCCAAGTGAAATATAGGGACAACAGTTTTGTGAATGTTTTATTAGTAACTAGCAGTGGCTACCCAGCATCACCTGGGTAGAGGGGGGATTGTTTTAAGTTAATCCCGCAGATCCATTATTACTGAATCGTGAGTTGAATCCCTGTGGGATGCCCCATTTAAATCATATAAAAAAATATAGACCTTGCATCAATCCAGCTACTCTAAAAATAAATGTTAATGTCTACTATCTAAAATATTAAATGAAAAAAAAAAAAATCCATGCTGTTATCATTTAAATTTTATTTTTTTAATTATCTTTACAGATATAAATCAAATCTATTATTTTTGCTCAAAAACCAAGCCCTGGTGATATTTAAGGTGTATATATATTTACTTTGTTGCTAATTGTTTTATTTTCGAAGTTTGCTCCGGACATACATATACACACAACTGCCCTTTATATATGTATAGAAAACCAGGAGAAATTCTATTAAAATCTTTACTATATGGAGGCCCGTGGTCTAATGGTTAGAGTCATAGGAAATGGACTCATCAACCCGGGTTCAATTCCTGGACGAAGCTGTTTGCATTTTCACATGTCGCTAATACCCTTGGGAAAGGTATGAATCCAATCCTCCCTCCAGCTATGGGCAAATAGCAGGGCAGACTGGGCTCTTTAACCATGGCTAGGTAACCAGTCTAGGAGAAGGAAAACTTCTAATTCAAACCTGTTAAAAAAATCCGCTTAAGAAATTGATCGTGTCACATCCTACTTGTGTGTAGGGGTTGGTAAATATATTCAAATCTTTACTCATCAATTATCCTCCCACCCTCAATTGTTACCATTTCAAGTTAAAAATCAGCAGTAAAAATTCAACCCTTATTTAACTCTTTACCTACCAAATTTCCCCCATGGCACTACCAAACTTTCTTGGTATTTTTTACTTGTATGATGGGATATTTCAAAGTTCACTATCTATTCACTTCAGAACTCATTCTATTTAAATAAAGTACTATTATTATTGTAATTTGAGTCAATTATAATGAACTAATTATCAGTTTTTTTGTACTTTGCTTATGGTAGGATCACAATGGTGGGAGAGCCGCTGTGAGCAAATTAAAGTAGGCAAAGAGTTATATTTGTTCTCTCCCATGCCTTGCACGTTCATGGTTGAGTCTATTATTGCCGGTGACTGTCCAAGGGCGTCTCCTTCCAATATATGTTCCGTCGTACTACTCTTCATCAACCACATTTTACCTACGACTGTACCAAATTGTCTTGATATCTTTTAACATTTGTGATGGGATATTTCAAAGTTCCATATCTATTCACCTTAGAACTCATTCTATTCAAATAAAGTCTTATTATTATAATAAATCTGAGTCCTTCTGCTCAATTATAATGAACTAATCATAAGTTTTTGTACTTTACTTATGATAGGATCACAGTGGTGGGAGAACCGCTGTGAACGGCTTAATTTTTTGTCTACCAAATTTCCTTGGTATCATGGGATATTTCAAAGTTCACTATCTATTCACCTCAGAACTCATTCTATTCAAATAAAGTCCTATTATTACTATAATCTGAGTCCTATTCTTTTATGATATCTTTATGTTAGGTCAATTCTCAGCTCCCATCTGTCCTAGGCAAGGACAGGCCATCTTCATCTGCTTTAGGATGATGCACATTTTACATTTCAATTAATTCTTTACTTAGTAAACCTTTTCCCCTATCTTTAATACTGGTTGTGTTTCTTTTTCTCCGTTAACTCTGATACAAGAGCTACAATCATTCGTTAATTCAAGATATCTTTCAAGTCCTATTCATTCTATTCAAATAAAATCCTATTATTACTATAATCTGAGTCCTATTCTTTTATGGTATCTTATGTTAGGTCAATTCTCTGCTCCTATCTGTCCTAGGCAAGGACAGGCTATTTGCATTTATTTTGGGATGATGCACGTTTTACATTTCCAATTAATTCTCTAAATTTCTTCAAGATTCCAATTTATCATATTAAAAAGAGTCTCATAGAGTACCTAAATAATGAGAAGGGAATTGTTTGTGTTTCCTATAAGTAATATCTGACAAAACCTCAGAAGAGGGAAACAAGATCTTACAGGTGTTGTTAATTCAACTTAGCAATTGCTAATAACACTGTTCACCTTGTATCTTTGCTTAGTAAACCTTTTCCACTATCTTTAATACTCATGTTTCTTCCTATTATTTCTCTGTTAAGTCTGATATCTGAGTTACAACAAACATCCAATCATTTGTCAATTCAAGATATCTTTCAAATCCTATAGTTATATTCTTTTATGATAGATTATGTTTGGTCAATTCTCTGTTCCCATCTGTCCTAGGCAAGGACAAGCTATCTGCATTTGTTTTGGGGGGATGCAGATTTTAATTTCTATCAATTCTTCAAATTTCTTCAAGATTCCAATTTATCATATTAAAAGAGTCTCATATAGTACCTAAATAATGAGAAGGGAATTGTTTGTTTTCCTATATGTAATATCTGATAAAACTTCAGAAGAGGGAAACAAGATCTCATAGGTTTGGTTTGGTTTGTTTTACAACATATCAACCTTAATGGGTCATTTAATGCCGATAAAGTTTTGAAATAAATCAATTCTTAATGGATAATACAATTTTTTTATAAATACATTTTTCTATTTAACCCATAGATGGGACCCTAACAGGTACTACCACTCCGGGTCAGAGTGGACCTGGGAGCAATGGTGATGAAGGGGTGCTCCACATTCCCCAAACCTCCAGAACTGGAACCTCACCATCAGATAGAGTTTAACGTCATTCCCAGGACATGTAGACCCGCAGCCACCGCCTTCTAGCACCCATATGATAAAAAGGGGTTGGGGCTTGCCATAAGGGCATAGATTTTGTTAAGTCAACTTGTATCTTTGCTTAGTAAACCTTTTTCCCTATCCTTAATACTCATTGATTCTTACCATTATTTCTCTGCTAATGGTGATATTTGAGTTACAACATATTTAATACATCTTTATTTCATTGCAAGTTTTATTTTCAACAAAATTTAACAAAGATGGTGAATGTTGGCCCAATACCGAAAACTGAAATAAGCCAAAGCCTTTTTTTTTTCCAAGGGAGATAAACATTGTTGACCACCAGAATGTGAAATGGTAGGCCTTTCAGGGAAATGTCTGCTACTCTTCCAGTGATGCTGATAGCTTTTTGATTTAGTGCGTCCTGGGACAATTTATGGCCCCCAACTAAAGACGTCTAACTCCTACCTTGTAACCTATACTGTGTAATTCATTTCTAAGGAACTATTGAAATGAATTTACAATTAGCTTGAAATGGTAGGGGAAGAAAAAAGAAAAACACTGGGACGCATGGATACGGTTTTATTGTGTCCTTTTAGATTCTTGTGTGTTAGGGATGCAGGAAACATACCTATCAGCATCTCTGCCCTTCCCAGAAAAGTTAATTGAATCTTCACCCCACCCCCCGAAAAATGGTATTGGCTAGGAATTTGATACTATCTAGATATTCTCTTAAGATATATGAGGTCTATCTTTTTTTTTCTTTCTTTTTTTTTTTTTTTTTTTTCCTAATACATGGTGTTCCAGGTCACTTAGGTATTTAAAAATAAAAGAACATGCTTTTTGTCTGTAATTTTAATTTTTTGTAGAATAGAAAAATTCATTCAATGGAAATAAATTTACTTGAATTATAAAAAATGTTGCGGCTTACTTAGGTTTCTAAACTGAAAGAAATGATAAATTTATAAATAAAAAGTCCCCTAGGTTACTTTTAAGACACTCTATATGGGGTGATTGAAAAGTAACTCCCTATTATCTCAGAAAATTTTTCAGAATCGACCCAAGATAACAGTATGGTCTGGAATGACTTCATATAGAATTGTGGGGTCCTTTCATCCTTCACAATGCCATGAATACTGAAAGGTATCTCACCATGCAGCAAGATGAAATCAAGCCAGTTGAGAGAATATTGAAGACTTGTTTTTTTTTTTATGTAAGATGGTGCTCCTCCATATTTTGCTATTGTTGTTCGTAAATGACTGAATCACCAATAAAACTCCATGTTATGTGTATTCTTTTCATATTCATTTTTAGTAAAAATAATGATTCAGAAATAAATTATAAGATTTTTAAAATATGGAAGGGAGTTACTTTACAATCATCCTGTATATATGTATAGGGTGTTCCAAAAGTCACTTAGGTATTCAAAAATATAAAAGAACATACATTGGACCATATGACTTTTAGGAACCCCTTCAGAGATCTCGATTCGTGGGGACACTCTTCTCAATTTACACCGTCAAAATCCGGTTGTTTGTTAGGGGTTAGGGTTAGGGGTTAGTTTTATAATTTAAAAAAAAAAAACTCTAAAAAGCGTCTGTTAACAATTAACCAGATTTTGACGGTGTAATTGAGAAAAGTGTCCCCACGAATCAAGATCTCGGAAGGGGTGCCTAAAGGTCATATGGTCCCATGCATTTTTTGTTGGTAATCTAAATTTTGTAGCATAGAAAAATTCATACAATGGAAATGAATTTACTTTAATCATAAAAAATGTTGCAGTTTGCTTCAGATCCTAAAAGGAAAAATTATGAATTTATAAAAAAAATTTCAGGCTATTTTAAAAATCTCTAGATGACTTCTGGGACACCCAATATAGGTGTAAGTAAAGTTGGCAGAATGGCCTATTCCCAGTATCAGGCTGACGAGGGAGTCTATCCCTTTTTCACCTGCACTAGACCAGGGTGATTTGTTTTTGTGCCTGACATTGAAAGCTACACCTACCATCAGCTCCTGACTTTATTGTCCAGATCCAAGCTGTACTACTCATGCAATGAATTGGTGTAGGCCGATATAAATTGTACCTTTTCAGTTGATACGAGTTATGTATAATTTGATGAAAATCAGAAAAAGAAAAATGAAAGAAAGAAAAAGAAAAAAGATCCTCCTTCAATATCCAATGATGAAAAAGAAAACAAAAACATGCAACATTTAACATCCTGTTGAAAATTTTCTAAGTCCAGAGCCCAATTCCTATAACCATTTAACAAAAAATGATTAAAAATTGCCTTTTCATTTAAAGTTACCTGTTATTTCCCTTAAATCAAAGACTTCTCAATATGTTTAATATTACATTTAGGCTATCGTAGATTAGGAAAATGAATGTGACTTCCGACCGGGTGGAATGAGGTGGAATAGGATGTTAAGAGTTTTAAAATGGAGACAAAAAATAATTCCTAGAAAAAAAAAAAAAAAGTCTTTCCACAAAGATTTTACTTCTGAAGATATAAATCACATTCTGACTGGCCAATTTTTGAAAATTATTTATCTCAACAAGAAAATTTTTAAAATATTCATAATTTCAATCTTTTTTGCTTATTTTTTTTTTTATTTTTGTACAATTATTTTTTTATTATTTTTGTACAATGCTGTCTGGTATAAGTAAAGTCAGTGGAGTGGCCTATTGTCAGTATCAGCTGGACAGTGAGGGAATCTATCCCCTTTTTACTAGCGCTAAACCAGGGAATTTGTTTTTGTATCTGAGGTGGAGCTCAACAACTACCATCAGCTTCCCACTTTACTGTATAGAAACTGAGTTGGCAAGGGCTGGTATCGAACCCAGGACCTTGTGGTTCCTAGAATCATGATTAAAATAACTTATTTGCCAACTGTTGGGTAATTTTCTTTAGTCTTATTCACTTTTAACATAGCATCAAAGAATAGAAAAAGAAAAAGAAAAGAAAAGAAAAAAAAGAGGAAAAGAAAGAAAAAAAAAAAGGAAAAGAAAAGAAAAAAAAATAAGGAAAGAAAAAAGAAAAAAAAGAAAAAAATTCCCATTATTTAAACAATGAAATTCAAAATCTTTTTCTTTGAGAATTTCTAAAAACATGAAAATTGAAATCTTATCCAAATAAACAAGAAATTAGTAATAAAAAAAGTTTTTTTAAAAATAAAAATGAATTTTCCTCTGAATTTCTGACATGAACAATAACACTGGCCTGTGATGTTTTCAAGGTTGAATATATAATAGCTGATTTTAAGACAGTTTTTTTTTTACGCAGAATCCAAGGTAACTGCTTTTTTGTAAGGTGCTGCTTCCAAGATTTGTTCAAAAGAGCATCATTGTGTGGTTTTCATCTGGCTTTTTTTTCAAGTGTTTCATTAAAGTCTAAGTGGTGCAGACATACAATAGTACTGATTGGAAGAATTACATTGGCCTGTAATGTTTTCAAGGTTGAATATATAATAGCTGATTTTAAGGCATTTTTTTTTTTTTTTTACACCGAATCCAAAAATCATACTCATTTTTTCTAATCAGATCAAATTTTTAAAAGATACAAGTTTTGGTTATTTCCTATAAGTCTAACATAAACAAAGGGAACCACTCTTGGCTGATAAATTATTCATTTTCCCATTAAACTAACCCTAAACCTAACTTTAAACCCTGTTTTCTTTTTACCTAGTAGATCAATAAATAAATAATTTATCAGTCAAGAGTGGTTCCTCTTTGTTCATGTTAGTCTTATAAGAAATAACCCAAGTTTTTACTTGAAATGTATAGAACAGTATTATAGCTGTGACAAGTAAAGTCCACAGGCTTTTGAATAAGTGTTATTATTATGTACAACTTATTCAAGCACATCTTAAAAACTAGACCTGACAAAACACAATAAATGGTATTTTTTAATTCAGCATAAAATAGTGATTGTATATCACTTGGTAAACCTTTGACCAACACGTTCGCCACAGGTAAGATATGAAACAAGGTTGCATGTATTGAGCACCTAGCAAGGATCAAGCTCGCTATTCAATAGTAATGGATGTGCAAGACTAGCTTACTAACCATTGCACTATGATAGGACATCCTTAGTACCCAATCCATTCACCATGGGTAGGCTGTGACACAAGGTCACATGTATGGGTCATCTGGTGAGAATCATACTCACTACATAGCATACTAGTATGCAGTCTACCTTAGTATTTGTGTCATGAGTCTTCCTGTGAGTTATTGTGTTAGCACTTAGTCATTGGTCAGCTCTACGGCTCAAAGTAATTTGAGTCATTAGTCTTTCTGCGAGTCATTTGTCAGTTGTTGGTCATCTCCATGACTCTACTTTTGGATTTGAGCCATAAGTCTTTCTCTAAGTCATTGTCTCAGTATAGTGAGCCATTGGTCATTTCTACGTCTCAACCTGTGTATTCGAGTTGTGAGTCTTGCATAGAGTCCTTGACCTTGAGAGTTAAGTACTTGATATAAATTCAGTTTATTCCAAGCATTCAAAATCAACTGAAGTGAAAAAAGAAATATAAGACACCAGAAATAATATGATTGCAGAAGAATTTTAGCAAATTGTCATTTTAAGTGAAGAACGTACATGTGCATTTCTACAAGAACAACCTTTTTGATTCTACCCAAGAAATGGAACTAGTGCCATAAACACAGTTCTTTTATGGAAGAAAAAAAAACCACTACAGTACAAACTATGTGGTAGACGCGCACACCACAACAGAGCCAGCTCGGTAGACGCGCACACCGCAACAGAGCCAGCGCGGTAGACGCGCACACCGCAACAGAGCCAACGCGGTAGACGCGCACACCGCAACAGAGCCAACGCGGTAGACGCGCACACCGCAACAGAGCCAGCGTGGTAGACGTGCACACCGCAACAGAGCCAGCGTGGTAGACACGCACACCGCAACAGAACCAGCATGGTAGACACGCACACCGCAACAGAACCAGTGTGGTAGACAAGCACACCGCAACAGAACCAGTGTGGTAGGGTTCATACTATGAAAGAACCTAATTATCATCACACACTGATGTAGTTGGACACATGGCTCAGTTGATAAAATTGTTAGTTATAATCTATCTAGTTACCTGGTAGTTAAGAGTTCAATTCTTGGATTAGGTAGTGCATAGAATGTTATATACTCTAGTTATCAGTGAAGAGAGACAGACAAGCAATATTATAAGGACTAGCAAATATATGCACCCTTCCGGGTGCAAGTTTTTAAGTTTTAATGTAACAAAATATCGTATTAAATTAGAAAGGCTAATGAAACTAAATACGAATGCAGATAAAAAGATTTGAAACAGAGGGAGTATAATCGAAATATAGAACAAATGAAACTTACTCTTCCATCACTCTCGTCTTTCATTGTTATTTTTTCTAATTTAAGTACTTAGTTAAAAGAGGAAGTAAAGAATAAAATGACAGTTATTTTTTCTTGTTAATGGATTTCATTTAAGATTTATTGAAGAGATTTTTGCTTATATTCATTAAAATAAAACCAAACAATTAGAAATCAATAATACTAAGCACATATTTATTAAAAATCACATTTTTAATATCAATATGCAAATTAGCCTTCCCGTTCACCTTGTAAACCGCTATTTTCTTGTATATATAAATATAATTGCATATCATTAGTATGTAGATATGGTTAACAGTATTAATAATGTAAAACAATTTTATCAATAATTGAGGTTAAATTAAAAATAAAATCATGGTCAATGTGATGTAAATAACAAAGGGAATTGTAACTTGTATACTAATATAGATTCGGTTACAGACAGACAAACCCACAATCTCCATTATAATAAGATATATTAAATGGGAAGAATTAATTGATACAAGTTATCCTCAAAGCATGGATGTTAGAATGAGAACAGTCTTCGCCTGTAAATTAAATTAAGTGTTTGGTTCAAAACTCCATTACTGAATGACAGAACCCTGAAGAAATACGGAGGGTACAATAACCGAAACATGATATAACAACAATCAAGACAGAGACTAGTTTGTGTATAATAGTGTATAACAATAAAATTATTTAAAAAAGCAAAAAAATATTTCTAGTGTTTTATAATTTGCTTGAAGCATTGGTTTGGTGGTTTGTTTTGAAGGCTTTACAATGCAAGTGTAAAGAAAAATAAGGTTGTCATTTGTTAACTCTTAACATCCCGTTGAGAATTTTCTAAGTCCAGAGCATTCCTATAAGGATATATAAAAAAGATGGTTAAAAATTACCTTTGCATCTAAAGTTACTTGTTATTTCCCTTAAATCAAAGACTTCTAAACATGTTTAATATTACTTTTAAACAAAGGTTATCGTTTGGAGTGGATTATGAAAACAAATGAGACTTCCGGCCGGGTGGAATGAGGTGGTATAGGACTTTAACCTGTAATTTATTCTTAATATTTATTCTTAATATTTCAAGATAAAATCTTTTCAACAGAAGATTTCTGAAACTGAAGCTGTTGCTAGCGACCGTCCATTTTGTTTTGTGTCTATCTTCCAAATTCTCTGCGTGTGTGTGTGTGGAGGGTACAAAAAATTTTTGTGTGGGTATGTGTGTGTGTGTCTGTTAGTGAGTGTCCATTCTGTTTTTGTGTCTTATATCTTAGACACAAAAACAGAATGGACAGTCAGTAACAGCTTAAAGTTTCAGGAATCTTCTGTCGAAGAGATTTTATCTCAAAATTTTATTAAGAATAAATTACAGGTTAACAAACAACACCACAGTTACCTTATTTTTCTTTACACTTGCATTGTGAAAGCCTTCAAAACCAACCACCAAACCAATATTTCGTTTTTAATCTTATTTCAGTTTTAGCAGTGGCGGAGGAACAGAGGATTTGCAAAATCGTCCTAACCTTGAAATATATTGCCTGACTTTTGCCACTATACTGCTGCATACAGGTTTTTGGGGATCACTTGCGTTTTTTTTATTCTCATGTTACTCCTTCTTTGAATGGATGGAGCCAGCTCAACCCACCCTGTGTGAATGCCAAGACACTATACCCCTGAACTATGAATGTGCAGGATTTGAAAGTGGGCAGGTAGGTGAAGCTTTCAAAAAAATCTGAATCAGTATTTATTGGCCACTGGAAGGGCTGCTGGGTCAAGTTCTTGACTCAAATCACGACGTTGGCATGCCACTGTTTATAGTATGTGGTTATCATGGGTTTTACACTGATCCCATTTGAAAAGAGAAAAAAAAAACACACATACACACACACTAATTAACTTGTAAAATAAAATAAATTTTTAAAAATGAACTGTAGGACTAATATATGTATAGTCAGTAACGTAACAAAGAGCTGACTATATGACCTTTAGGCACCCCTTGCGCGATCTCGACTCACAAGGATACTTTTCTCATTTACACTGTCAAAATCTGGTTGTTTGTTAGGGTTAAGGGTTAGGGGTTAGTTTTTTAACTATTAACATCCTGTTGAGAATTCTCTAGGTCCAGAGCCCCATTCTTATAAGGATTTATCAAAAAATGGCTAAAAATGGCCTTTTCATTTAAAGTTACCTGTTATTTCCCATAAATCAAAAACTTCTAAATATGTTTAATATTACATTTAAACAAAGGCTATCATTTGGGGTGGATTAGGAAAATGAATGTGACTTCCAGCTGGGTGGAATGAGGTGGTATAGGACATTAAGAGTTTAAAAAAATAAAAAAATAAAAATCAACTGTTAACAATTAACCGGATTTTGATGGTGTAAATAGAAAAAATGTCCCCACAAATCAAGATCGCAAAAGGGGTGCCCAAAGGTCATATGGTCCCAAAGAGCAGCCAGGGAGGTACAGGTGACCCTCGACACAGCTTTAAGGGGGGGTGCAAAAATCACCCTAACCCAAAAGCTTTTGCATTGTTATAACATTGAAATATATTGCTTAACTTTTGCCACTATACTCCTGAACTATGAATTTTGAAGGTGAAGCTTTCAAAAAAAATCTGAATCAGTATTTATTGGCCACTGGAGAGGGAGGGGGGTCTTGGTAATTGTCAGTTCTACAAAAAAAAACTTAATGGTGCCAAGAATCCAAATTTAGTTCTGATTAAAAAAAAAAAAATTTTTTTAAAGAAAAAAAAATTAAAAAAAAAAATCCATGTATTTCTTCAGACCTGTCATTTTAACCAAGAACTTTTTTAAAAAAATAAATAAATAAAATCTTTTTTTGCAGGTAATATATATTATTATACTAAAGCTGAGTGAACCAATGATCGTTTCCTAAAAGCTTTTTTCCTATTTAGTTTAAAGACACAAAATACATGCCAAAATATTCCTTAGTTCTGGGACCGAGTTATGTTTGAAAAAAATTCCATTTTAATTCCATTTTAATTAGTCGTAATTTGCAATTAAGTAAAAAAATTACCCATCTCTTACTGCACATTCTGCCTGTTACTTCCCCCAACTCACTCTCTCTATATATACATATAGGTTAAATCGAACTTAACGGACCTAAATTCGGCCATTGTATCTCACCCCGTCAAAAGAAAAAAAATACCAAAAATCAGGGAATTAACCGAATTTAATGAAATTTTCAGTGTTGATATATTAATGAATAAAAGATATAATGCACCAGTTTATTCTATTTAAAAACTTTTATATTTTTTCAGGTCATTTAATTTGGAACCACATATCTTTGAGGCGTAACACAGATTCTAAAATATATGTGGTTCAAAGTTAAAAAAAAGTTTAAAAAATGTAAAAGTTCTTGAATAAAATAAATAAAAAATCTTTCGGCAGGGTGACATATAATGGTGGAATTTAGGTCCGTTAAGTTCGATTTAACATATATATATCTTGATTAACTACTTCTTATATATGTTAGTTTCTCTGTGAGCATAAAGAGAGAGATTGGTGAGTGTGAGATTGAACTACCCACTTTATTTGTACTAGCAAATATATGCACCCTCCGGGTGCAAGTATTTAAGTTTTAATATAATAAAATATCATATTAAATTAGAAAGGCTGATGAAACTGAATAAGAATGCAGATAAAAAGATTTGGAACCGAGGGGGTATGATTGAAAAATAGAACAACTTTGAAACTAACTCTTCCATCATTTTCTGTTACTCCCGTCTTTCATTGATAAATTTTCCTAATTCAACTATTTAGTTAAAATAGGAAGTAAAGAATAAAATTAGTCATTTCTTCTTGTTAATGGATTTTTTAAAATATTTATCCCCGAGATTTTTGCTCATATTCAATAAGATAAAACCAAACAATTAGAAATCAATAATACTTATTTATTAAATATTTATTAAAATCAAATTTCTAATATCAATATGCAAATTAGCCTTCCCATTCACATTGTAAACCGCTATTTTTTTTGTATATATAAATACAATTGCATGTTATTAGTATGTAGATACGGTCAACAGTCTTAATGATGTAAAACAATTTTATTAATAATTGAGGTTTAAATAAAAATAAAATCATGGAAAATGTGATGTAAATAACAAAGGGAATTGTGACTTGAGTAGTAATATAGTTTCGGTTACAGACATACAAACCCACAATCTCCATTATAATAAGATGTTAATTTTCATCAGCAGCCAAAAGATTAAGGGCTGGCTTATATATAAAATACAAATAAAATGACAAGTTCAATCTCCCTCTCACTCTCCAATCTTTCTCTTTACACTCACAGAGAAACTAACACATATAAGGATTTGGTTTGTTTTGTTTTACAGCATATCAACCTCAGTGGGTCATTTAATGCCGATAAAGTTTTGAAATAAAGCAATTCTTAATGGATAATACAATTTTGTTTATCAACTCATGTTTTTCTATTTAATCCATAGATGGGACCCTAACAGGTACTGCCACTCCGGGTCAGAGTGGACCAGGGAGTAATGGTGAGGAAGGGATGCTCCACATTCCCCAAACCTCCAAAACTGGAACGTCACCATCAGAACGTCATTCCCAGAACATGTAGACACTCAGCCACCGCCTTCTAGCACTCATATGATAAAAAGGGCTGGGGCTTGCCATAAGGGCTATAGGGTTGAGGGTAATCATATAGGTGCTAGGGCTTGACGTGACTAGCCGATTGATCGGAGGGGGCCTCTCCGACCGCCCGTCTAGCCTAAGTAAGGGTCACATATAAGGAGTAGTTACTCAAAATATATATATAGAGAGAGATGAAAGTGACAGGCAGAATGTGAAGTAAGAGATGGGTCTGTTTTTGAGTTAATTGCAAATTTAAGTAAAATGATATTGGTATTTTTTAATTCTCCAGCTGTATTCATTTTTTAAAAATTTAATCACTTGGCAAACTCACTTTTTTACAGATAACAGTTATCTACCCGGTGACCCAATGGGTCACTTTTTTTCTAGTATTTTTTAAGAATAAATAAATAAATAAATACCTTGTAGGTGCCCAAAATCTGTACAAGGACCCCAGAAACTTCCTTTTGTCTGGTCACTTCATCATTGTAGCATGTATATATAGTTGTAGGGATAAATCAAACTTAATAGACCTAAATTCCACCATCGTATGTCACACCGCCAAAAGAAAAAAGAAAAAAAAAAAAAAAAAAAAAAATCAGGGAATTAACCGAATTTAATGAAATTTTCAGTGTTGATATATTAATGAATAAAAGATATAATGCACTAGTTATTTTATTTAAAAACTTTTACTTTTTTTTCATTTCAGTTAACTTGGAACCACATATCTTTGAGAATCTGTGTTACGCCTCTAAGATGTGTGGTTCCAAGTTAACTGAAATGAAAAAAGTAAAAGTTTTTAAATAAAAATAACTAGTGCATTATATCTTTTATTCATTAATATATCAACACTGAAAATTTCATTAAATTTGGTTAATTCCCTGATTTTTGGTATTTTTTTTTCTTTCGGCGGTGTGACATACGATGGTGGAATTTAGGTCTTTTAAGTTCGATTTAACCTAGTTGTAGTTTCTTTTTAAAATTTATTTACTTTTTTTTTTTTTTTTTTTTTTTTTTAAATAAATCCTGAACATTTGATTGGTCAGGTATATATAGCCTGTATTTATTCTGCTTCTCTATTTAAAAAAAAAATCAGATGTTCCTTGGAAATACAAGGAAGAGCAAAAGTGTCCAAAGAAAGATCTTGGACCTTCATGATTCCTTGTATCAAACTAGATATAATCTAAGAAAATATATACTACAAAACTCAAGCGGAATGGTAACTTCTTCATTAAAATTCTAAGCTATGGTAATAAGTAAAAAAAAGTTGTGGACAATTTTTGGTATCAGCCAGACAGCGAGGGAGTCTATCCCCTTTTGACTAGCGATAGACCAGGTAGCGCCACACTTACCATCAGCTCCCCACTTTACTGCACAGATCAGATTACCCAATCTGTGCCACTCATATGTTGAGTTGGTGTGGACCGGTATCGAACTCAGAACCTTGCAATTCCAAGGCGAGTGCTCTACCGAGCTAAACCAGCCCTTGAGCTATGGTAATAAAGATTATTTATTTCATGTGGGTATTACGTATTTTATAACTACAAAAAAAGAAGAAAAAAAAAAAAAACAACAAAGAAAAAAAAGTTTTGTTTAAAATGATTTTCCTCAAGACAGAACACCTAACCACACCAAACTAATATTCATTATGTAACGTCTCAAGTACCATTTTTCTGGTTAATTCGAACTTAACAGACCTAAATTCCACCATCGTATGTCACCCCCGAGAAGAAAAAAAAAAAAAAAAAAATCAGGGAATTAACAGAATTTAATGAAATTTTCATTTCAGTGTTGATATATTAATGAATCAAAGATATAATGCACCAGTTATTTTATTTTAAAACTTTTACATTTTTTCAGCTCAGTTAACTTTGAACCATATATCTTTGAGAATCTGTGTTACGCCTCAAAGATATGTGGTTAAACTTAACTGAGCTGAAATATTTTTTTTAAATAAAATAACTGGTGCATTATATCTTTTATTCATTAATATACCAACACTGAAAATTCCCTGATTTTTTGGGGTTTTTTTTTCTTTTTCGGTGGGCTGACATACGATGGTGGAATTTAGGTTCGTTAAGTTCGATTTAACCATTTTTCCTCCTGGTCTGCCAATAAGCAAGAACCAAATACATAGTTACTCTGTGACATATCCAAAGATCTGCCAACACTGTTATGAAATACTCTCAAAATTATACCTTTTTTTTAATTAAAGCACAGGTGAGAATTTAGAATTCTTTGAGAGATTTCTTTTGATTTCTGCATCAGGAAGTTGAACCTCTTAATTAGTAATTGGTAAAAGGAAATGAAAATAATTAGTCTAAAAAACTAATCCCATACCGACAAAAAGAGGTTTACACTGTTTGCAAATATGGCACTTTTGGTCCCAGGTAAGCAGTAAGGGTAGAGACTTTTTTAAAACTAAAGTTAAAACCCCAGATGCTTGATAGAAGTTTATTAGCCTAGCTCACCTAGGAGGAAAATAGATTTTTTTTAAACAGGATTTCTGTTGGATTATCTATAGGTATAAGATGTATGAGAAATCACCACTTTTATTTATGGGCTTTCCCAAAATCAGCAGCAGGCATTGACCAATCAAAAATGATATAAGGTCTTTGGTACTTGTCCTGAAATCAGTTGCTTACTGGACTTTATACTAGAAGGACTGCAACTGGATTCTCTTCTACAAGGAGTACACTAGTTCTACCAAGGAATGCAACAGAATTTTCTACTATGGAGACTACACCGTTTTCTACCATTGGATTTACCAATAGGAGACCTAAACGCCTAAAATGGTGAACAGAATCATAACAATTTCCACAACGTAGATTCATTACAAAATTCTTAACACCAAAAACGGTACGATACATACTAAGAGTAAAGAATTTAAGAATTTTTAAGCAGAATTAATCAAGGCATTTTCATCTTCACGCTCTTTCTTGGCCCATGCAGTAGAGGAAAACAACCAGCAACCAAAAAAAGTGACAATACCATTTTATGTACAAAAATGGAATTTATTTCCCAAAGATTTTTTTTTAAGACAGATTACAAGAAATAAAATGTCAGGGTTTAAAAAAAAAAAAAAAAATTTTTTAAAAAAATTAAAAAAAAAAAAAAAAACATTAAAAAAAAAAAAAAAAATTGTGATGGCAGTCGAGGCACCATAAAGGCCAAACAGTCCATTGTGCCCCAGAGCCCAAGGGGTCACAAAAAGTGCTCCAAGCTAAATTCTGTATAAAAGCAAACAGTCCTTGTCACTAGGTTGCTATGGCAACTGATAACCCTGTCGCTAGTTCCAGGTTGCTATAATGTTAGACGATCCTTCTGATCAGCTCGGCAGGTAGGAGTCAGAGGCAGAAGGTCCATCACAGAAGCAAGTCCACATGAGAGTTGTGCATACTATCAAAATAGAAAATCCCTAAGTCTGTTTTTTTTTTAAAGGAAGTGCCACCAGCAAGATCTTGGTACCAACACTAAAGTCAACAGAGCCACCAGCATCAAAAAGAGGAAACGCAGTCACCACAACACATCCCGGTCAAATAAACACAAAATTTGCCGAGACGGTCAATAAGTGACCAGTAGACATCAGAGCAGAACAAAATGAGGATTCTTTTTTTTTTCTTTTTTTTTTTTTTTTTTTAAATTTTTTAAAATTTTTTGGTGTGTGTCATGATTCAACAAAGATTTTGAGAGAGAATTGTATCTTTTATACTCACTTGTTATTGCTTTGACGATAATCTCTATGGCGACCATTGCTTCGTGACCTTGACCTTTTATCACGTGACCTGATATTCGACCTCGACCGGGACCTGGACCTGGATTTGGATTTATGTAAACGTGATGAGACGCGATGTCGATATCTCCCTCTTGAATAAGACCTACTCCGAGAACGTGTCCGCCGATAAGTTGCCCGTTTGGACGGAGATCGAGACCTGGAGGCACCCCGGCCAATTACTCGATTCCTGCCACGAGACCTGGAACGAGACCCTGACTTTCTATATGTCTTATTACGTGACCGGGAGGGTGAGCGGCTAAAACGACGCTTACTCGAGCGAAATGAAGATTGTCTGCCCCGCTCCTCAGAGCGTGATCGAGATCTCGAGCGGGATCGCTTTTTAGTTGATTTCATTGCAGGTCTTCGCCTCGATTTTGACCAAGAACGTGAATGTGATCGAGACCTGGACGATGACCGTGACCTCCTTGAGCGAGAGCGTGTTTTTTTGCGTTTGTCTGACGAAGAATGTTTGCCTATGCCAGAACGAGATAAGGACCGCGAGTGCGATGACTTTCGAGTTTTGGAACGAGATCGTTTTTGGGCTGGTGATTCATCGCTCGAGTCAGAAGAGACTTTTGTCTTTTTTTTGCCCGATGATTTTGAAAGCTTCCCGTCTTTTGATGACTCTGGAGAAGGTGACAACTGCGTTTTCGACTTGAAGTAAGCCGCAAGTCCCAACAGACCACTTTGCCCGATGGTGGAATTTTTATTCAAGGGTTTCAAAGAAGAACTGATTTTATTGGCCGGTTCGCTCAATTCAATAGGGTTAGACATGCAGGAATTTTTGGCAATATCTGCAGATACATTGGTGATTGGTACAAGCATCCCCATCTGCAAGGATGCCTGCGAGCAATTTGGTAGAGGATCTTTTTCTTGGGATTTGGTAAGTAATCCTAAAGAAGGTGGTGTCTCTAACGAGGATGTTGTATGAGAGACAGTACCACCAAGTTCTTGTACAGGCAGTGAGCTCTTGGCTGGCGACAAAACAGATGATAGATTCAGTGGAGATGACAGTGATGGGGGAGGGGATTGTTTAGAAAGAAGGGGTGTACTAGTGCGGAGACACAACTGGTGAGGTCAGCACTATCAGATCTGGCTGAGAACAAGTGGTTGTTGGCACAGTAGACAATGGCACAGATGCCGACTGTGTCACAGAATCAAGAGAGTGTGACACGGCCGTAGCTCTGCAGATGATGTAGATTGTGGTTGTGACTGAAAAGGTGGTGCAGGTGTGTCATTGGTGACACAGTAGCTGCTTGTAACACAGATGAGGTTGTCACTGGAGTAACAAGTGCCACAGATGTTGAGACAGGTGTGTGGGATGCCAGGTTAGCAGGAGATGAGAAAAATTTTAATGGCAATGTCTTGGCTTGGAATGGAGATGAGCTCGGAGCTTTCTGAACAACATTGTCTTCTGGATGACTTTTTGTATCTGTTATTTTTTCTCCCGGGAGAACATTCCGGAGACTTTGATCTTGATCGGCTTCGGGATTTTCTATCAGAACTAAGATTCAGTATTGGGAGTTTTTCCTCTTTCTTTGGAGATTTTAGTGCCAGGTTCTCTTCTACAATTTGTCCAAAAGCAGACGCCTTAGCAAAAATTGCATCTCCAGTCAATTGGTTTTCCGGTGATGCTGACCGTGTCTTGGATTTTTTGTTAGATTTGCTTTCTGCTACGGAACTTTCTGCCAATTGTTTGGATTTAGACTCATTTTTCGTTTTAGCTTTTTTGGATTTCTTTGACGATTTCGATTTGGAGTGGGAATTTTTTGACGTTTTCTTTGGAGACTTGGTGCCATTGCTGGATTTGTGTTTCGTTTTAGAGTGACTTTTTGTCACCGATTTGTGTTTCTTGCTGTGAAGCCTAAATTGAAAAAGAAAAAAAAGAAAATTGTATCAAACAAATGATTTTATACATGAGCAACATTTAATACAGAATAGCTGAATGTTTCAATAAGAAAAATAAAATATTTTAGAGAACCCCTCCTTCATGGATTTTGAATCGACCAAGAAATTAACATACCTAGAGCTTTGATAAACGGATTTTTTTTTTAAATTTTAAATTTAAAAAAAAAAAAAAAAAAAAAAAAAAAAAAAAAGTTTCACGTTTTGTTGATAACTATAATAAGTCATTAAATATATCATAAATTTTATAGATGATTGATTGACTTTAATTTGATTTCAACAGCATGTCAACCCATCCAGGGTCATTTTATGCCAAGTTGTGAGGGATGTTCAAATCTATTGTTATGTCTTTTTTTTTTCAAGGATTTTTATTGATTTTGACAACAGGTTGTTTGCAGTTGTTTTGTTGCTAAGTGGATTAGAAACCACTTTAAAGGATAAGTTTATAGGTAAATTTCAAAGTTTATTTTGTTTTATACATTCTTTATGGGTACTCAATTTGTTTTAAATACATTTTTTCTATTTAATCCATAGATAGGACCTAACAGATACTACTACCACTCCGGGTCAGAGAAGACCTGGGAGTAATGGTGATGAAGGGGTACTCCACATTCCCGAGTTCCAGAACTGGAACCTACCTCAGATAGAGTTTAACATCATACCCAGGACACAAAGACCTCAGCCACCACCTTCTAGCACATATATGATAAAAAAAAGGTTGAGCCTTGCCAGAAAGGTAGATAATTGAATCCCTTTCTGGGTTTTTCTTTGCGTTGTTAACACAGTCAACCCCTTCTTCAGCATTTGTTGTTGTCAGAATCTAAAATGTAAGAGAAGGGAAAAAAGTGGTGGGAATCTTCTTCTACACGCTTGGGGGGACAACACACACACACACACACACAATGGCACAGAAAAAAGAATTTCATCATAGATATACCTAAACAGACAAAATCTATCATCAAAACACCAAGTTGCTGTTGATACCAATCTATATGTACAAGGGAGGCATGTGGTGTGATGGTTAGAGTGAAGGTGGACCCATCAACCCGAGTTCAAATCCTGGACAAGGCTGTTTGCATTTCATATACCGCTAATACCTTGGGGAAAGGTATGGATCCAACTATTCTCCCTCCATCCATGGGCAAATAGTAGGGCAAGACTGGACCTTGGCTAGGCAACCAGTCTAGAAGGAAAACTGAATTTAAACCCTGTTAAACTCCGCTTAAAAATTGACCTTGTGTCACATCCTGCTCATGCAGAGGGGTTGCCTAGCCAAGGTCCAGTCTGCTACTATTTGCCCTGGATGGAGGGAGAATAGTTGGATCATACCTTTCCAAGGTATTAGCGGTATATGAAGATCAAACAGCCTTGGTCAGGATTTGAAACTCGGGTTGATGGGTCCATTTCCTATCAACTCTAAACCATCACACCACATGCCTCCCTTGTACATATAGATTGGTAATCAACCAGCAACATTGGTGTTTTGATGATAGATTTGTCTGTTTAGGTATATCTATGATGAAATTCTTTTTTCTGTGCCATTGTGTGTGTGTGTGTGTGTGTGTCCCCCCCAAGCGTGTAGAAGAAGATTCCCACCACTTTTTTCCCTTCTTACATTTTTAGATCTGACCAACAAATGCTGAAGAAGGGTTTTGACTGTGTTAACAACGCAAAGAAACCCAGAAAGGGATTCAATTATCTACCTTTCTGGCAAGGCTCAACCTTTTTTTTTATCATATATGTGCTAGAAGGTGGTGGCTGAGGGTCTTTGTGTCCTGGGTAATGATGTTAAACTCTATCTGATGGTGAGGTTCCAGTTCTGGAACTCAGGGAATGTGGAGTACCCCTTCATCACCATTACTCCCAGGTCTTCTCTGACCCGGAGTGGTAGTAGTATCTGTTAGGGTCCTATCTATGGATTAAATAGAAAAATGTATTTAAAACAAATTGAGTACCCATAAAGAATGTAATAAAACAAAATAAACTTGAAATTTACCCTATAAACTTATCCTTTAAAGTGGTTTCTAATCCACTTAGCAACAACAACTGCAAACAACCTGTTGTCAAAATCAATAAAAATCCTTGAAAAAAAAAAGACATAACAATAGATTTGAACATCCCTCACAACCTTGGCATAAAATGACCCCTGGATGGGTTGAACATGCTGTTGAAATCAAATTAAAGTCAATCAATCATCTATAAAATTTATGATATATTTAATGACTTATTATAGTTATCAACAAAACGTGAAACTTTTTTTTTTTTTTTTTTTTTTTTTTTTTTTTTTTTTAAATTTAAAATTTAAAAAAAAAAATCCGTTTATCAAAGCTCTAGGTATGTTAATTTCTTGGTCGATTCAAACATCCATGAAGGAGGGGTTCTCTAATATTTTTTTATTTTTCTTATTGAGAACATTCAGCTATTCTGTATTAAATGTTGCTCATGTATAAAATCATTTGTTTGATACAATTTTCTTTTTTTCTTTTTTCAATTTAGGCTTCACAGCAAGAAACACAAATCGGTGACAAAAAAGTCACTCTAAAACGAAACACAAATCCAGCAATGGCACCAAGTCTCCAAAGAAAACGTCAAAAAATTCCCACTCCAAATCGAAATCGTCAAAGAAATCCAAAAAAGCTAAAACGAAAAATGAGTCTAAATCCAAACAATTGGCAGAAAGTTCCGTAGCAGAAAGCAAATCTAACAAAAAATCCAAGACACGGTCAGCATCACCGGAAAACCAATTGACTGGAGATGCAATTTTTGCTAAGGCGTCTGCTTTTGGACAAATTGTAGAAGAGAACCTGGCACTAAAATCTCCAAAGAAAGAGGAAAAACTCCCAATACTGAATCTTAGTTCTGATAGAAAATCCCGAAGCCGATCAAGATCAAAGTCTCCGGAATGTTCTCCCGGGAGAAAAATAACAGATACAAAAAGTCATCCAGAAGACAATGTTGTTCAGAAAGCTCCGAGCTCATCTCCATTCCAAGCCAAGACATTGCCATTAAAATTTTTCTCATCTCCTGCTAACCTGGCATCCCACACACCTGTCTCAACATCTGTGGCACTTGTTACTCCAGTGACAACCTCATCTGTGTTACAAGCAGCTTACTGTGTCACCAATGACACACCTGGCACCACCTTTTCAGTCACAACCACAATCTACATCATCTGCAGAGCTACCGGCCGTGTCACACTCTCTTGATTCTGTGACACAGTCGGCATCTGTGCCATTGTCTACTGTGCCAACAACCACTTGTTCTCAGCCAGATCTGATAGTGCTGACCTCACCAGTTGTGTCTCCGGCACTAGTACCACCCCTTCTTTCTAAACAATCCCCTCCCCCATCACTGTCATCTCCACTGAATCTATCATCTGTTTTGTCGCCAGCCAAGAGCTCACTGCCTGTACAAGAACTTGGTGGTACTGTCTCTCATACAACATCCTCGTTAGAGACACCACCTTCTTTAGGATTACTTACCAAATCCCAAGAAAAAGATCCTCTACCAAATTGCTCGCAGGCATCCTTGCAGATGGGGATGCTTGTACCAATCACCAATGTATCTGCAGATATTGCCAAAAATTCCTGCATGTCTAACCCTATTGAATTGAGCGAACCGCCAATAAAATCAGTTCTTCTTGAAACCCTTGAATAAAAATTCCACCATCGGGCAAAGTGGTCTGTTGGGACTTGCGGCTTACTTCAAGTCGAAAACGCAGTTGTCACCTTCTCCAGAGTCATCAAAAGACGGGAAGCTTTCAAAATCATCGGGCAAAAAAGACAAAAGTCTCTTCTGACTCGAGCGATGAAATCACCAGCCCAAAACGATCTCGTTCCAAAACTCGAAAGTCATCGCACTCGCGGTCCTTATCTCGTTCTGGCATAGGCAAACATTCTTCGTCAGACAAACGCAAAAAAACACGCTCTCGCTCAAGGAGGTCACGGTCATCGTCCAGGTCTCGATCACATTCACGTTCTTGGTCAAAATCGAGGCGAAGACCTGCAATGAAATCAACTAAAAAGCGATCCCGCTCGAGATCTCGACCACGCTCTGAGGAGCGGGCAGACAATCTTCATTTCGCTCGAGTAAGCGTCGTTTTAGCCGCTCACCCTCCCGGTCACGTAATAAGACATATAGAAAGTCAGGGTCTCGTTCCAGGTCTCGTGGCAGGAATCGAGTAATTGGCCGGGGTGCCTCCAGGTCTCGATCTCCGTCCAAACGGGCAACTTATCGGCGGACACGTTCTCGGAGTAGGTCTTATTCAAGAGGGAGATATCGACATCGCGTCTCATCACGTTTACATAAATCCAAATCCAGGTCCAGGTCCCGGTCGAGGTCGAATATCAGGTCACGTGATAAAAGGTCAAGGTCACGAAGCAATGGTCGCCATAGAGATTATCGTCAAAGCAATAACAAGTGAGTATAAAAGATACAATTCTCTCTCAAATCTTTGTTGAATCATGACACACACCAAAAAATTTTAAAAAATTTAAAAAAAAAAAAAAAAAAAGAAAAAAAGATCCTCATTTTGTTCTGCTCTGATGTCTACTGGGTCACTTATTGACCGTCTCTCGGCAAATTTTGTTGTTTATTTGACCGGGATGTGTTGTGGTGACTGCGTTTCCTCTTTTGATGCTGGTGGCTCTGTGACTTTAGTGTTGGTACCAAGATCTTGCTGGTGGCACTTCCTTTAAAAAAAACAGACTTAGGGATTTTCTATTTTGATAGTATGCACAACTCTCATGTGGACTTGCTTCTGTATGTGACCTTCTGCCTCTGACTCCTACCTGCCGAGCTGATCAGAAGGATCGTCTAACATTATAGCAACCTGGAACTAGCGACAGGGTTATCAGTTGCCATAGCAACCTAGTGACAAGGACTGTTTGCTTTTATACAGAATTTAGCTTGGAGCACTTTTTGTGACCCTTGGGCTCTGGGGCACAATGGACTGTTTGGCCTTTATGGTGCCGTCGACTGCCATCACAATTTTTTTTTTTTTTTAATGTTTTTTTTTTTTTTTTTTAATTTTTTTAAAAAATTTTTTATTTTTTTTTTTAACCCTGACGTTTTTATTTCTTGTAATCTGTCTAAAAAAAAAATCTTTGGGAAATAAATTCCATTTTGTACATAAAATGGTATTGTCACTTTTTTTTTTGCTGTGGTTGTTTTTCCTCTACTGCATGGGCCAAGAAAGAGCGTGAAGATGAAAATGCCTTGATTAATTCTGCTTAAAAATTCTTAAATTCTTTAACTCTTAGTATGTATCGTACCGTTTTTTGGTGTTAAGAATTTGTAATGAATCTACGTTGTGAAATTGTTATGATTCTGTTCACGCATTTTAGGCGTTTAGGTCTCCTATTGGTAAATCCATGGTAGAAAACGGTGTAGTCTCCATAGTAAGAAAATTCTGTTGCATTCCTTGGTAGAACTAGTGTACTCCTTGTAGAAGAGAATCCAGTTGCAGTCCTTCTAGTATAAAGTCCAGTAAGCAACTGATTTCAGGACAAGTACCAAAGACCTTATATCATTTTTGATTGGTCAATGCCTGCTGCTGATTTTGGAAAGCCCATAAATAAAAGTGGTGATTTCTCATACATCTTATACCTATAGATAATCCAACAGAAAATCCTGTTTAAAAAAAATCTATTTTCCTCCTAGGTGAGCTAGGCTAATAAACTTCTATCAAGCATCTGGGGTTTAACTTTAGTTTTAAAAAAGTCTCTACCCTTACTGCTTACCTGGGACCAAAAGTGCCATATTTGCAAACAGTGTAAACCTCTTTTGTCGTATGGGATTAGTTTTTTAGACTAATTATTTTCATTCCTTTTACCAATTACTAATTAAAGAGGTTCAATTCCTGATGCAGAAATCAAAAGAAATCTCTCAAGAATTCTAAATTCTCACCTGTGCTTTAATTAAAAAAAAAGGTATAATTTGAGAGTATTTCATAACAGTGTTGCAGATCTTTGGATATGTCACAGAGTAACTATGTATTTGGTTCTTGCTTATTGGCAGACCAGGAGGAAAAATGGTTAAATCGAACTTAACGAACCTAAATTCCACCATCGTATGTCAGCCCACCGAAAAAGAAAAAAACCCCAAAAAATCAAGGAATTTTCAGTGTTGGTATATTAATGAATAAAAGATATAATGCACCAGTTATTTTATTTAAAAAAAATATTTCAGCTCAGTTAAGTTTAACCACATATCTTTGAGGCGTAACACAGATTCTCAAAGATATATGGTTCAAAGTTAACTGAGCTGAAAAAATGTAAAAGTTTTAAATAAAATAACTGGTGCAATTATATCTTTGATTCATTAATATATCAACACTGAAATGAAAATTTCATTAAATTCTGTTAATTCCCTGATTTTTTTTTTTTTTTTTTTTTTTTTTTTTTCTTCTCTGGGGGGGGTGACATACGATGGTGGAATTTAGGTCTGTTAAGTTCGAATTAACCAGAAAAATGGTACTTGAGACGTTACATAATGAATATTAGTTTGGTGTGGTTAGGTGTTCTGTCTTGAGGAAATCATTTTAAACAAACTTTTTTTTCTTTGTTTTTTTTTTTTTTTCTTCTTTTTTTTTGTAGTTATAAAATACGTAATACCCACATGAAATAATAATCTTTATTACCATAGCTCAAGGGCTGGTTTAGCTCGGTAGAGCACTCGCCTTGGAATTGCAAGGTTCTGAGTTCGATACCGGTCCACACCAACTCAACATATGAGTGGCACAGATTGGGTAATCTGATCTGTGCAGTAAAGTGGGGAGCTGATGGTAAGTGTGGCGCTACCTGGTCTATCGCTAGTCAAAAGGGGATAGACTCCCTCGCTGTCTGGCTGATACCAAAATTGTCCACAACTTTTTTTTACTTATTACCATAGCTTAGAATTTTAATGAAGAAGTTACCATTCCGCTTGAGTTTTGTAGTATATATATTTCTTAGATTATATCTAGTTTGATACAAGGAATCATGAAGGTCCAAGATCTTTCTTTGGACACTTTTGCTCTTCCTTGTATTTCCAAGGAACATCTGATTTTTTTTTTTAAAATAGAGAAGCAGAATAAATACAGGCTATATATACCTGACCAATCAAATGTTCAGGATTTATTTAAAAAAAAAAAAAAAAAAAAAAAAAAGTAAATAAATTTAAAAAGAAACTACAACTAGGTTAAATCGAACTTAAAAGACCTAAATTCCACCATCGTATGTCACACCGCCGAAAGAAAAAAAATACCAAAAAATCAGGGAATTAACCAAAATTTAATGAAATTTTCAGTGTTGATATATTAATGAATAAAAGATATAATGCACTAGTTATTTTATTTAAAAACTTTTACTTTTTTTCATTTCAGTTAACTTGGAACCACACATCTTAGAGGCGTAACACAGATTCTCAAAGATATGTGGTTCCAAGTTAACTGAAATGAAAAATGTAAAAGTTTTAAATAAATAACTAGTGCATTATATCTTTTATTCATTAATATATCAACACTGAAAATTTCATTAAATTCGGTTAATTCCCTGATTTTTTTTTTTTTTTTTTTTTTTTTTCTTTTTTTCTTTTGGCGGTGTGACATACGATGGTGGAATTTAGGTCTATTAAGTTTGATTTATCCCTACAACTATATATACATGCTACAATGATGAAGTGACCAGACAAAAGGAAGTTTCTGGGGTCCTTGTACAGATTTTGGGCACCTACAAGGTATTTATTTATTTATTTATTCTTAAAAAATATAGAAAAAAAGTGACCCATTGGGTCACCGGGTAGATAACTGTTATCTGTAAAAAAAGTGAGTTTGCCAAGTGATTAAATTTTTAAAAAATGAATACAGCTGGAGAATTAAAAAATACCAATATCATTTTACTTAAATTTGCAATTAAACTCAAAAACAGACCATCTCTTACTTCACATTCTGCCTGTCACTTTCATCTCTCTCTATATATATATTTTGAGTAACTACTCCTTATATGTGACCCTTACTTAGGCTAGACGGGCGGTCGGAGAGGCCCTCCGATCAATCGGCTAGTCACGTCAAGCCCTAGCACCTATATGATTACCCCTCAACCCTATAGCCCTTATGGCAAGCCCCAGCCCTTTTTATCATATGAGTGCTAGAAGGCGTGGCTGAGTGTCTACATGTTCTGGGAATGACGTTCTGATGGTGACGTTCCAGTTTTGGAGGTTGGGGAATGTGGAGCATCCCTTCCTCACCATTACTCCCTGTCCACTCTGACCCGGAGTGGCAGTACCTGTTAGGGTCCCATCTATGGATTAAATAGAAAACATGAGTTGATAAACAAAATTGTATTATCCATTAAGAATTGCTTTATTTCAAAACTTTATCGGCATTAAATGACCCACTGAGGTTGATATGCTGTAAAACAAAACAAACCAAATCCTTATATGTGTTAGTTTCTCTGTGAGTGTAAAGAGAAAGATTGGAGAGTGAGAGGGAGATTGAACTTGTCATTTATTTGTATTTTATATATAAGCCAGCCCTTAATCTTTTGGCTGCTGATGAAAATTAACATCTTATTATAATGGAGATTGTGGGTTTGTATGTCTGTAACCGAAACTATATACTATTCATCAAATTATTATTTACATCACATTTTCCATGATTTTATTTTTATTTAAACCTCAATTATTAATAAAATTGTTTTACATCATTAAGACTGTTGACCGTATCTACATACTAATAACATGCAATTGTATTTATATATACAAAAAAATAGCGGTTTACAATGTGAATGGGAAGGCTAATTTGCATATTGATATTAGAAATTTGATTTTAATAAATATTTAATAAATAAGTATTATTGATTTCTAATTGTTTGGTTTTATCTTATTGAATATGAGCAAAAATCTCGGGATAAATATTTTAAAAAATCATTAACAAGAAGAAATGACTAATTTTATTCTTTACTTCCTATTTTTAACTAAATAGTTGAATTAGGAAAATTTATCAATGAAAGACGGGAGTAACAGAAAATGATGGAAGAGTTAGTTTCAAAGTTGTTCTATTTTTTTCAATCATACCCCCTCGGTTCCAAATCTTTTTATCTGCATTCTTATTCAGTTTCATCAGCCTTTCTAATTTAATATGATATTTTTATTATATTAAAACTTAAATACTTGCACCCGGAGGGTGCATATATTTGCTAGTACAAATAAAGTGGGTAGTTCAATCTCACACTCACCAATCTCTCTCTTTATGCTCACAGAGAAACTAACATATATAAGAAGTAGTTAATCAAGATATATATATTGTTAATCGAACTTAACGGACCTAAATTCCACCATTATATGTCACCTGCCGAAAGATTTTTTATTTATTTTATTCAAGAACTTTTACATTTTTTAAAACTTTTTTTTAACTTTGAACCACATATATTTTAGAATCTGTGTTACGCCTCAAAGATATGTGGTTCCATTAAATGACCTGAAAAAATATAAAGTTTTTAAATAGAATAAACTGGTGCATTATATCTTTTATTCATTAATATATCAACACTGAAAATTTCATTAAATTCGGTTAATTCCCTGTTTTTGGTATTTTTTTCTTTTGACGGGGTGAGATACAATGGCCGATTTAGGTCCGTTAAGTTCGATTTAACCTATATGTATATATAGAGAGAGTGAGTTGGGGGAAGTAACAGGCAGAATGTGCAGTAAGAGATGGGTAATTTTTTTACTTAATTGCAAATTACGACTAATTAAAATGGAATTAAATGGAATTTTTTTCAAACATAACTCGGTCCCAGAACTAAGGAATATTTTGGCATGTATTTTGTGTCTTTAAACTAAATAGGAAAAAAGCTTTTAGGAAACGATCATTGGTTCACTCAGCTTTAGTATAATAATATATATTACCTGCAAAAAAAGATTTTATTTATTTATTTTTTTAAAAAAGTTCTTGGTTAAAATGACAGGTCTGAAGAAATCATGGATTTTTTTTTTTAATTTTTTTTCTTTAAAAAATTTTTTTTTTTTTAATCAGAACTAAATTTGGATTCTTGGCACCATTAAAGTTTTTTTTGTAGAACTGACAATTACCAAGACCCCCCCCTCCCCTCTCCAGTGGCCAATAAATACTGATTCAGATTTTTTTTGAAAGCTTTCACCTTCAAAATTCATAGTTCAGGAGTATAGTGGCAAAGTTAAGCAATATATTTCAATGTTAATAACAATGCAAAAGCTTTTGGGTTAGGGTGATTTTTGCACCCCCCCTTAAAGCTGTGTCGAGGGTCACCTGTACCTCCCTGGCTGCTCTTTGGGACCATATGACCTTTGGGCACCCCTTTTGCGATCTTGATTTGTGGGGACATTTTTCTATTTACACCATCAAATCCGGTTAATTGTTAACAGTTGATTTTTATTTTTTTATTTTTTTAAACTCTTAATGTCCTATAACCACCTCATTCCACCCAGCTGGAAGTCAACATTCATTTTCCTAATCCACCCCAAATGATAGCCTTTGTTTAATGTATATTAAACATATTTAGAAGTTTTTGATTTATGGGAAATACAGGTAACTTTAAATGAAAAGGCCATTTTAGCCATTTTTTGATAAATCCTTATAAGAATGGGGCTCTGGACCTAGAGAATTCTCAACAGGATGTTAATAGTTAAAAAACTACCCCTAACCTTAACCCTAACAAACAACCAGATTTTGACAGTGTAAATGAGAAAAGTATCCTTGTGAGTCGAGATCGCGCAAGGGGTGCCTAAAGGTCATATAGTCAGCTCTTTGTTACGTTACTGACTATACATATATTAGTCCTACAGTTCATTTTAAAAATTTATTTTATTTTACAAGTTAATTAGTGGTGTGTGTATGGTGTGTTTTTTTTTTCTCTTTCAATGGGATCAGTGTAAAACCCATGATAACCACATACTATAAAGTGGCATGCCAACGTCGTGATTTGAGTCAAGAACTTGACCCAGCAGCCCTTCCAGTGGCCAATAATACTGATTCAGATTTTTTTGAAAAAGCTTCACCTACCTGCCCACTTCAAATCCTGCACATCATAGTTCAGGGGTATAGTGTCTTGGCATTCACACAGGGTGGGTTGAGCTGGCTCCATCCATTCAAAGAGGAGTAACATGAGAATAAAAAAACGCAAGTGATCCCCAAAAACCTGTATGCAGCAGTATAGTGGCAAAAGTCAGGCAATATATTTCAAGGTTAGGAACGATTTTGCAATCCTCTGTTCCCTCCGCCACTGCTAAAACTGAAATAAGATTAAAAACGAAATATTGGTTTGGTGGTTGGTTTTGAAGGCTTTCACAATGCAAGTGTAAAGAAAAATAAGGTAACTGTGGTGTTGTTTGTTAACCTGTAATTTATTCTTAATAAAATTTTGAGATAAAATCTCTTCGACAGAAGATTCCTGAAACTTTAAGCTGTTACTGACTGTCCATTCTGTTTTGTGTCTAAGATATAAGACACAAAAACAGAATGGACACTCACTAACAGACACACACACACATACCCACACACAAAAATTTTTTGTACCCTCCACACACACACACGCAGAGAATTTGGAAGATTAGACACAAAACAAAATGGACGGTCGCTAGCAACAGCTTCCAGTTTCAGAAATCTTCTGTGAAAAGATTTTATCTGAAATATTAAGAATAATATTAAGAATAAATTACAGGTTAAAGTCCTATACCACCTCAATTCCACCCGGCCGGAAGTCTCATTTGTTTTCATAATCCACTCCAAAACGATAACCTTTGTTAAAGTAATATTAAACATGTTTAGAAGTCTTTGATTTAAGGGAATAACAAGTAACTTTAGATGCAAAGGTAATTTTTAACCATATCTTTTTATATATCCTTATAGGAATGCTCTGGACTTAGAAAATTCTCAACGGGATGTTAAGAGTTAACAAATGACAACCTATTTTTCTTTACACTTGCATTGTAAAGCCTTCAAAACAAACCACCAAACCAATGCTTCAAGCAAATTATAAACACTAGAAATATTTTTTTGCTTTTTAAATAATTTTTATTGTTATACACTAATTATACACAAAACTAGTCTCTGTCTTGATTGTTGTTATATCATGTTTCGGTTATTGTACCCTCCGTATTTCTTCAGGGTTCTGTCATTCAGTAATGAGTTTTGAACCAAACACTTAATTTAATTTACAGGCGAAGACTGTTCTCATTCTAACATCCATGCTTTGAGGATAACTTGTATCAATTATTCTTTTCCATTTAAATATAATCTTATATAATGGAGATTGTGGGTTTTGTCTGTCTGTAACCGAATCTATATTAGTATACAAGTACATTCCCTTTGTTATTTACATCACATTGACCATGATTTTATTTTTAATTTAACCTCAATTATTGATAAAATTGTTTTACATTATTAATACTGTTAACCATATCTACATACATAATGATATGCAATTATATTTATATATACAAGAAAATAGCGGGTACAAGGTGAACGGGAAGGCTAATTTGCATATTGATATTAAAAATGTGATTTTATAAATATGTGCTTAGTATTATTGAATTTCTAATTGTTTGGTTTTATTTTTAATGATATAAGCAAAAATCTCTTCATATTATATTATTATAATATGAAATCCATTAATTATAAGAAAAAATAACTGTCATTTTATTCCTTTAAACTTCCTCTTTAACTAAGTACTTAAATTAGAAAAAAAATACACAATGAGACGAGATAGTGATGGAAGAAGTAAGTTTCTTTGTTCTACATATTTCGATTATACTCCCTCTGTTTCAAAATCTTTTTATCTGCATTCGTATTTAGTTTCATTAGCCTTTCTAATTTAATACGATATTTTGTTACATTAAAACTTAAACTTGCACCCGGAAGGTGCATATATTGCTAGTCCTTTAATAATTGCTTGTCTGTCTCTCTCACTGATAACTAGAGTATATAACATTCTATGCACTACCTATCCAGAATTGAACTCTTAACTACCAGGTAACTAGATAGATTTATAACTAACAATTTTATCAACTGAGCCATGTGTCCAACTCATCAGTGTGTGATGATAATTAAGGTTCTTTCATAGTATGAACCCTACCACACTGGGTTTCTGTTTGCGGTGTGCTTGTCTACCACACTGGTTCTGTTGCGGTGTGCGTGTCTACATGCTGTGTTCTGTTTGCGGTGTGCGTGTCTACCACGCTGGCTCTGTTGCGGTGTGCACGTCTACACGCTGGCCTCCTGTTTGCGGTGGTGGTGCGCGTCTCTACCGCGTGGCTCTGTTGCGGTGTGCGCGTCTACCGCGTTGGCTCTGTTGCGGTGTGCGCGTCTACCGCGTTGGGCTCTGTGCGGTGTGCCGCGTCTACCCGCGCTGGCTCTGTTGGCGGTGTGCGCGTTACCGAGCTGGCTCTGTTGTGGTGTGCGCGTCTACCACTAGTTTGTATGTAGTGGTTTTTTCTCCATAAAAGAACTGTGTTTATGGCACTAGTATTCCATTTCTTGGTAGAATCAAAAGGTTGTTCTTGTAGAAATGCACATGTACGTTCTTCTTAAAATGACAATTTGCTTAAAATTCTCTGCAATCATATTATTTCTGGTGTCTTATATTTCTTTTTTCACTTCAGTTGATTTTGAATGCTTGGAATAAACTGAATTTATATCAAGTACTTAACTCTCAAGGTCAAGGACTCTATGCAAGACTCCACTCGATACACAGGTTGAGACGTAGAATGAACCATGGCTCACTATACTGAGACAATGACTTAGAGAAAGACTTATGGCTCAAATCCAAAAGTAGAGTCATGGAGATGACCAACAACTGACAAATGACTCGCAGAAGACTAATGACTCAATAACTTTGAGCCGTTAGAGCTGACCAATGACTAAGTGCTAACACAATAACTCACAGGAAGACTCATGACACAAATACTAAGGTAGACTGCATACTAGTATGGCTATGTAGTAGTATGATTCTCACCAGATGACCCATAACATGTGACCTTGTGTCACAGCCTACCCATGGTGAATGGATTGGGTTACTAAGGATGTCTATCAAGTGCAATGGTTTAGTAAGCTGTCTTGCACATCCATTACTATTGAATAGCGAGCTGATCCTTGCTAGGTGCTCAATACATGCAACCTGTTTCATAATCTTACCTGTGGCGAACGTGTTGGTCCAAAGGTTTACCAAAGTGATATACAATCACTATTTTATGCTGGAATTAAAATACCATTTATTGTGTTTTGTCAGGTCTAGTTTTTAAGATGTGCTTGAATAAGTTGTACATATAATAACACTTATTCAAAGCCTGTGGACTTTACTTGTCACAAGCTATAATACTGTTCTAATACATTCAAGTAAAAACTTGGGTTATTTCTTATAAGACTAACATGAACAAGAGGAACCACTCTTGACTGATAAATTATTTATTTATGATCTAAGGTAAAAAGAAAACAGGGTTTAAAGTTAGGTTTAGGGTTAGTTTAATGGAAAATGAATAATTTATCAGCCAAGAGTGGTTCCCTTTGGTTTATGTTAGACTTATAGGAAATAACCAAAACTTGTATCTTTTAAAAATTTGATCTGATTAGAAAAATGAGTAAAGATTTTTGGATCGGGTGTAAAAAAAAAAAAAAAATGCCTTAAAATCAGCTATTATATATTCAACCTTGAAAACATTACAGGCCAAGTGTAATTCTTCCAATCAGTACTATTGTATGTCCTGCACACTTAGACTTTAAATGAAACACTTGAAAAAAAGCCAGATGAAACCACATGAACAATGATGCTCTTTGAACAAATCTTGGAAGAGCACCTTACAAAAAGCAGTTACCTGGATTCTGCGTAAAAAAAAACTGTCTTAAAATCAGCTTTATATATTCACCTTGAAAACATCACAGGCCAGTGGTTATTGGTCATGTCAGAAATTCAGAGGAAAAATTCATTTTTATTTTTAAAAAACTTTTTTTATTACTATTTCCTTGTTTATTTTGGATAAGATTTCAATTTTCATGTTTTTAGAAATTCTCAAAGAAAAGAATATTTTGAATTTCATTGTTTAAATAATGGGAATTTTTTTTCTTTTTTTTCTTTTTTCTTTCCTTATTTTTTTTTCTTTTCTTTTCCTTTTTTTTTTTCTTTTCTTTTCCTCTTTTTTTTTTTTTCTTTTCTTTTCTTTTTTCTTCCTTTTCTATATCATTAGTGATGCTAATGTTAAAAGTTGAATAAGAGACTAAGAAATATTACACAACAGTTGGCAAATATAAGTTATTTTAAATCATGATTTCTAGGCAACCACAAGGTCCTGGGTTCGATACCAGCCGCCCACTCAGTTTCTATAACAGTAAAGTGGGAAGCTGATGGTAGTTGTTGAGGCTCCACTCAAGTATACAAAAACAATTCCCTGGTTTAGCGCTAGTAAAAAGGGGATAGATTTCCCTCAACTGTCCAGTGATACTGACAATAGGCCCACTCCACTGACTTTACTTATACCAGACAGCATTGTCAAAATAATAAAAATAATTGTACAAAATAAAAAGAAAAAATAAGCAAAAAAGAATTGAAATTAGAATTATTTAAAAATTTTCTTGGTTGAGATAAATAATTTTCAAAAAATTGGCCAGTCAGATGTGATTTATATCTTCAGAAGTAAAAATCTTTGTGGAAACTTTTTTTTTTTTTTTTTCTAGGAATTATTTTTTGTCTCCATTTTAAAACTCTTAAATCCTATTCCACCTCAATTCCCACCCGGTCGGAAGTCACATTCCATTTTCCTAATCTACGATAGCCTAAATGTAATATTAAACATATTGAGAAGTCTTGATTTAAGGAAATAACAGGTAACTTTAATGAAAAGGCAATTTTTAATCATTTTTGTTAAATGGTTATAGGAATTGGGCTCTGGACTTAGAAAATTTTCAACAGGATGTTAAATGTTGCATGTTTTTTTTTTTCTTTCATCATTGGATATTGAAGGAGGATCTTTTTTCTTTTCTTTCTTTCATTTTTCTTTTTTCTGATTTTCATCAAATTATACATAACTCGTATCAACTGAAAAGGTACAATTTTATATCGGCCTACACCAATTCATTTGCATGAGTAGTACAGCTTGGATCTGGACATAAAGTCAGGAGCTGATGGTAGGTGTAGCTTTCAATGTCAGGCACAAAAACAAATCACCCTGGTCAGTGCAGGTGAAAAAAGGATAGACTCCCTCGTCAGCCTGATACTGGAATAGGCCATTCTGCCAACTTTACTTACACCTATATTGGGTGTCCCAGAAGTCATCTAGAGATTTTTAAAATAGCCTGAAATTTTTTTTATAAATTCATAATTTTCCTTTTAGGATCTGAAGCAACTGCAACATTTTTTATGATTAAAGTAAATTCATTTCCATTGTATGAATTTTTCTATGCTACAAAATTTAGATTACCAACAAAAAATGCATGGGACCATATGACCTTTAGGCACCCTTCCGAGATCTTGATTCGTGGGGACACTTTTCTCAATTACACGTCAAATCTGGTTAATTGTTAACAGACGCTTTTTAGAGTTTTTTTTTTTTTAAATTATAAAACTAACCCTTAACCCTAACCCCTAACAAACAACCGGATTTTGACGGTGTAAATTGAGAAGAGTGTCCGACGAATCGAGATCTCTGAAGGGGTTCCTAAAAGTCATATGGTCCAATGTAATGTTCTTTTATATTTTGAATACCTAAGTGACTTTTGGAACACCCTATACATATATACAGGATGATTGTAAAAGTAACTCCCTCCATATTTTAAAAATTTATAATTTTTTCTGAATCATTATTTTTAAAAATGAATATGAAAAGAATACACATACATGGAGTTTTATTGGTGATTCAGTCATTTACGAACAAAGCAATAGCAAAAATTGGAGGAGCACCATCTTCATAAAAAAAACAAGTCTTCAATATTCTCTCAACTGGCTTGATTTCATCTTGCTGCATGGTGAGATACCTTTCAGTATTCATGGCATTGTGAAGGATGAAAGGACCCCACAATCTATATGAAGTCATTCCAGACCATACTGTTTATCTTTGGGTCGATTCTGAAAAATTTTCTGAGATAATAGGGAGTTACTTTTCAATCACCCCATATAGAGTGTCTTAAAGTAACCTAGGGGACTTTTTTATTTATAAATTTATCATTTCTTTCAGTTTAGAAACCTAAGTAAGCCGCAACATTTTTATAATTCAAGTAAATTTATTTGCCATTGAATGAATTTTTCTAATTCTACAAAAAATTAAATTACAGACAAAAAGCATGTTCTTTTATTTTTAAATACCTAGTGACTGGAACACCATGTATTAGAAAGAAAAAAAAAAAAAAGAAGAAAAAAAAGATAGACCTCATATATCTTAAGAGAATATCTAGATAGTATCAAAATTCCTAGCCAATACCATTTTTCGGGGGGTGGGGTGAAGATTCAATTAACTTTCTGGGAAGGGCAGAGAATGCTGATAGGTATGTGTTCCTGCATCCCTAACACACAAGAATCTAAAAGGACACAATAAAACCGTATCCATGCGTCCCCAGTGTTTTTCTTTTTCTTCCCCTACATTTCAAGCTAATTGTAAATTCATTTCAATAGTTCCTTAGAATGAATTACACAGTATAGGTTACAAGGTAAGGAGTTAGACGTCTTTAGTTTGGGGGCCATAAATTGTCCCAGGACGCACTAAATCAAAAGCTATCAGCATCACTGGAAGAGTAGCAGACATTTCCCTGAAAGGTTACCAATTTCACATTCTGGTGGTCAACAATGTTTATCTCCCTTGGAAAAAAAAAAAGGCTTTGCTTATTTCAGTTTTCGTATTGGGCCAACATTCACCATCTTTGTTAATTTTGGTTGAAAATAAAACTTGCAATGAAATAAAGATGTATTAAATATGTTGTAACTCAAATATCACCATTAGCAGAGAAATAATGGTAAGAACAATGAGTATTAAGATAGGGAAAAAGGTTTACTAAGCAAAGATACAAGTTGACTTAACAAATCTATGCCTTATGGCAAGCCCCACCACCCTTTTTTATCATATGGGTGCTAGAAGGCGGTGGCTGCGGGTCTACATGTCCTGTGGAATGACGTTAAACTCTATCTGATGGTGAGGTTCCAGTTCTGGAGGTTTGGGGAATGTGGAGCGCCCCTTCATCACATTGCTCAGGTCCACTCTGACCCGGATGGTAGCTACCTGTTAGGGTCCCATCTATGGGTTAGAATAAAAAATGTATTTATAAAAAAATGTATTATCGCCTTAAGAATGATTTATTTCAAACTTATCGGCAATTAATGACCCATTAAGGTTTGATATGTTGTAAAAACAAACCAACTCAAACCTATGAGGATCTTGTTTCCCTCTTCTGAAGTTTAATCGAGATATTACATAATAGGAAAACAGACAATTCCCTCTCATTATTTTAGGTACTTATATGAAACTCTTTTAATAGTGATAAATTGGAATCTTGAAGAAATTTGAAGAATTGATAAGAAATTAAAATCTGCATCACCCAAAACAAATGCAGATAGCTTGTCCTTGCCTATGGACAGATGGAACATAAGAGAATTGACCAAACATAATCTATCATAAAAGATTAACTATAAGGATTTGAAAGATATCTTGAATTGACAAATGATTGGATGTTTGTTGTAACTCAGATATCGAACTTAACAGAGATAATAATAGGAAGAAACATGAGTATTAAAGAAGTGGAAAGGTTTACTAAGCAAAAGATACAAGGTGAACAGTGTTATTAGCAATTGCTTAGTTGATTAACAACACCTGTAGATCTTGTTTCGCCTCTTCTGAGTTTTGTCAGATATTACGTTATAGGAAACATACAAACAATTCCGCTTCTCATTATTTAAGGTACTCCTATGAACTCTTTTAATATGATAAAATTGGAATCCTGAAGAAATTTAGAGAATTAATTGGAAATGTAAAACGTGCATCATCCAAATAAATGCAAAATATAAGCCTGTCCTTTTGCTAGAAGATGGAGGCAGAGAATTGACCTAATAAGATACGCATAAGATAATAGGCTTCAGGATTATAGTAATAATAGGATTTTATTGAATAGATGAATAGGACTTGAAAGAATATCTTGGAATTAACGAATGATTGTAGCTCTTGATCAAGAGTTAACGGAGAAAAGAACACCAACGCAGTATTAAGATAGGGGAAAAGGTTTATTAAGTAAAGAATTAATTGAAATGTAAAATGTGCATCTCATAACAAGCAGATGAAAGATGGCCTGTCTTGCCTAGGACAGATGGGAGCTGAGAATTGACCTAACCATAAAGATATCATAAAGAGAATAGGACTCAGATTATAGTAAATAATGAGGACTTTATTTGAATAGAGATGAGTTCTGACGGTGAAATAGAATGTGAACTTTGAAATATGCCCATGATACCAGAAAATTTGGTAGATCAGAAAATTAAGTACCGTTCAACGAGCGGTTGCCTTCCGCACACACACTTGCTGATCCTATCATAAGTAAAGTACAAACTTATGATTAGTTCATTATAATTGAGCAGAAGGACTCAGATTTATTATAAATAATAAGACTTTATTTGAATAGAATGAGTTCTAAGTAATAGATATGGGAACTTGAATATCCATCACAAATGTTAAAAGATATCAGAAATTTGGTACAGTCTAGGTAAAATGTGGTTGATGAAGAGTAGTTACGGGACGGGAACATATATTGGAAGGAGACGCGCCTTTAGGACAGTCACAACGGCAATAATAGACTCAATCCCATGAACGTGGCAAGGCATGGAGAGAACAAATATAACTCTTTGCCGTACTTTAATTGCTCACGCGGCTCTCCCACCTTGTGTGATCCTACTATAAGCAAAGTACAAAAAAACTGAAAATTAGTCATTAATTACTCAAATTACAATAATAATAGTACTTTATTTAAATAGAATGAGTTCTGAAAGTGAATAGATAGTGAACTTTGGAAATATCCCATCATACAAGTAAAAATACCAAGAAAGTTTGGTAGTGCCATGGGGAATTTGGTAGGTAAAGAGTTAAATAAGGGTTAATTTTTACTGCCTGGATTTTTAACTTGAAATGGTAACAATTGAGGGTGGGAGATAATATGATGGAGTAATGATTTGAATATATTTACACAACCCCTACACACAAGTAAGGATGTGACAGCGACGATCAATTTCCTTAAGCGGATTTTTTTAACCAAGGTTTGAATTAAGAAAGTTTTCCTTCTCCTCAGACTGGTTACCTAGTCCATGGTTAAAGAGCGCCAGTCTGCCCTGCTAATTTGCCCATAGCTGGAGGGAGGATTGGGATTCATACTCTTTCCCAAGGGTATTAGCGACAGTGAAAATGCAAACAGCTTTCGTCCAGGAATGAACCGGGTTGATGAGTCCATTTCCTATGACTCTAACCATTAGAGACGGCACGGCTCATATAGTAAGATTTATAATAGAATTTCTCCTGGTTTTTATTACATATAGGGCAGTTTGTGTGTATATGATGCTCCGGAGCAAACTTCGAAAATAAAACAATTAGCAACAAAGTAAATATATATACACTAAATATCACAGGGTTGGTTTTTGAGCAAAAATAATAGATTTTGATTATATATCTGTAAAGATAATTAAAATAAATTTAATGATAAACAGCATGATTTTTTTTTTTCATTTAATATTTAATAGTAGACATTAACATTTATTTTTAGAGTAGCTGGATTGATGCAAGGTCCTATATTTTTTTATAGATTTAATGGGGCATCCCACAGGGATTCAACTCACGATTCAGTATAAAGGGATCTGCGGGATGTAACTTAAAACAATCCCCTCTACCGCAGGTATGCTGGGTAACCACTGCTGTTACTAATAAAACATTCACAAAACTGTTGTCCCCTATATTTCACCTTGGAAAGTTGCTTAACACTTGTGAAAGAGATAATGTTAAGAGAAAAAAAAAGAAAAGCTCATCAGTAGATCATTCCTAAGGGATCGCAAGGTCGCAACTTTGATACTGGTCCTCGCCAACTCAGCGCATGAGTACACAGCTTGGTAAATCTGTCTGTGCGGTAGACAGTCTGGGAGCTGACGGAGGTGTGGACACTCCACCTCAGCAAAAAAAAACAAAAAAAGAACACCAATCTCCCTGATTAGTGCTTGTGAAATGGATAACACTCCACTAGTTGTTTTTGTCGGACACCAAACAATAGGCGGCTTTGCAGACTTTAAACTTATTTCAAAGGTATTTATTGATGATTAACATTTTCTCTGAATTTTTGAGATGAGGCTGACAATTAGTATTATTTTGGATTATTCGGACTATTGGTGCCTCATCTTCAATTGTCATCAGTTACAACAAACGTCTTCGGTCCACCTTCTTCAGGTATTTCTTTTTGGACTCGGGAAAACCTTCTTTTTCGTAATCGGGAACATTCTGTGTAATCGGGAGGCCATCATGGAACTTTTGACTAACCCTTTATTTCAGTCAACGGGGGGTACTCTGTTCTCATTCCGGCTGACCATAGCTGGGGTACAGGTGTTTAAGCGCTGTGTTAATTATTAATTCTATGTGTTACTGCTGAGCGCTGACCAGGATTGAACTGCATCTAGAGATAAACTCACTTAGAACTGTCTTAACTTAACATCCTTTATCCACTAGGCTATGTCTAAAAAATTCAGTATAAAAAGATTATACTTATTTTAACTAGCAATATATCACCATCCGGGTGCAAGTATTTAAGTTTTAATGTTAATAAATATTGTAATTTAAATTAGATAAGGCTATATGAAACTAAATAAGAATACCAGATAAAAAGATTTGACAGGGAGTATAATAAAAGATTTGACAGAGGGAGTATAAATAAAAAATGGATACAACTAAAACTTACTCTTCCATCACTCTCGTCTTTCATTGTTATTTTTCTAGATATAGAGCTATGTGATAGCTTATAAGAGGAAGTAAAGAATAAAATGACAGTTATTTGTTCTTGTTAATGGATTTCATTAAGATACATTGAAGAGATTTTTCTTATATTCATTAAAATAAAAACGAAACAGTTAGAATCAATAAATACTAAGCCATATTTATTAAATTTGATTTTTTAATATTAATGCAATTAGCCTTCCCGTTCACATCTCGTAATCAAGCTAGTTTTGTTGTATATATAAATATAATTGCATGTTGTCAGTATGGAGACATAGTTACAGTATTAATAATGTAAGAC
>CM042161.1:39473459-39703726 GCA_023376005.1 Doryteuthis pealeii
TTTGGTATCATGCTGGATACCAATTTGTACATATACGGAAAAAGTGAACCTGAATTTTGTGTGCTCCAATAGGGTTTTTTTTAATTCTGCCGAAACTGAAATAAGCAAAGCCTTTTTTTTTCCAAAGGGAGAATAAACATTGTTGACGCACCAGAATGTGAATGGTAGGCCTTCAGGAAATGTCTGCTACTCTCCAGTGATGCTGATAGCTTTTTGATTTAGTGCGTCCTGGGAATTAATGGCCGCCCAACTAAAGACGTCTAACTCCTACCTTGTAACCTATAACTGTGTAATATTCATTTCTAAGGAAGCTATTGAATGAATTTTACAATTAGCTTGAAATGGTAGGGGAGAAAAAAAGAAAACACTGGGACGCATGGAATACGGTTTTTATTGTGTCCTTTTTAAAGATAAAAAAAATTCTTGTGGTGTTCAAGGGATGCAGGAAACATACCTATCAGCATCTCTGCCTTCCAGAAAAGTTAATGAATCTGTCACCCCCCAAAAAACCCCCGAAAATGTATTGGCTAGGAATTTGATACTATCTAGATATTCTCTAAGATATAATGAAGGTCTAATCTTTTTTTCTTTCTTGTTTTTTTTTTTCTTTTCCTAATACATGGTTTCCAGGTCACTTAGGTATTAAAAATAAAAGAACATGCTTTTTTGTCTGTAATATTAATTTTTGTAGAAATAGAAAAATTCATTCAATGGAAATAAATTCTACTTGAAATTTAAAAAATGTTGCGGCTTACTTAGGTTTCTAAACTGAAAGAATGATAAAGGTATAAATAAAAAGTCCCCTAGGTTTACTTTTAAGACACGTCTATATGGGGTGATTGAAAAGTAACTCCCTATTATCTCAGATAAATTTCAGAATCACCCAAGATAACAGTATGGTCTGGAATGACTTCATATAGAAATTGTGGGGTCCTTTCATCCTTACAATGCCATGATACTGAAAGGTATCTCCCATGCAGCAAGATGAAATCAAGCCAGTTGAGAGAATTTGAAGACTTGTTTTTTTTTTATGTAAGATGGTGCTCCTCCATATTTTGCTATTGTTGTTCGTAAATGACTGATATCACCAATAAAACTCCATGTTATGTGTATGTCTTTTATATTCATTTTTAGTAAAAATAATGATTCCAGATAATTATAAGATTTTAAAATATGGAAGGGAGTTACTTTATCAATCATGTTCCTGTATATATGTATAGGGTGTTCACAAAAGTCACTTAAGGTATTCAAAAAATATAAAAGAACATACAATTGGACACATATGAACTTTTTAAGGAACCCCTTCAGAGATGCTCGATCCGTGGGACACTCTTCTCATTTACAGGTACCGTCAACAATCGGTGTTTTGTTAGGGGTTAGGGTTAGGGGTTTAGTTTTATAATTTAAAATAAAAAACTCTAAAGGGAGGACGTCTTGTTAAGCAATTTAACCAGATTTTGACGGTGTAAGAGAAAAGTGTCCCTCACGAATCAAGATCTCGGAAAGGGGTGCCTAAAGTCATATGGGTCCATGCTTTTTTGTTGGTAATCTAAATTTTTGTAGCAATAGAAAAATTCATACAATGGAAATGAATTTAACTTTAATCATAAAAGAGTGTTGGCAGTTTGCTTCAGATCCAAAGGGAAAAAAATAATGAATGTTATAAAAAAAATTTCAGGCTATTTTAAAAATCTCTAGATGCTCTGGGACACCCCAATATAGGTGTAAGTAAAGTTGGCAGAATGGCTATTCCCGCAGTATCAGGTGACGAGGGAGTCTATGCCCTTTTTGCAACCTGCACTAGAACCAGGGTGATTTGTTTTGTGCCATGACATTGAAAGCTACGACCATACCATCAGCTTTCCTGACTTTAAATTGTCCAGTCCAAAGCTGTACTACTCTGCAAAATGAATTGGTGTAAGGCCGATATAAATTGTACCATTTTCAGTGTGATACGAGTTTGTATAATTGGATGGAAAATCAGAAAGAAAATGAAAGAAAAGAAAAAGAAAAAAGATCCTCCTTCAATATCAATGATAAAAAGAAAGACAAACATGCAACATTTAACATCCTGTTTGAAATTTCTAAGTCCAAGAGCCCAATTCCTAATACCATTTTACAAAAATGATTAAAAATTGGCCTTTTCTATTTAAAAGTTACCTGTTAGTTTTTTCCTTAAATCAAGACTTCTCAATATGTTTAATATTACCATTTAGGCTATCGTAGATTAGGAAAATGAAAATGTTGAACTTCCTAGACGGGTGGAATGAGGTGGAATAGGATGTTAAGAGTTTTAAATGGAGACAAAAATAATTCCTAGAAAAAAAAAAAAAAGTCTTTCCCACAAAGATTATTATTCTGAGATATAATCACATTTGGACTGGCCAATTTTGAAAATTATTTATTCAACAAGAAAATTTTTAAAATATTCAGTATTTCAATCTTTTTTGCTTATTTTTTTTTTTTATTGTTGTTAATCAATTTATTTTTTTATTTATTTTGTAGCAGATGCTGTCTGGTATTTAAAGTAAAAGTCAGTGGAGTGGCCTATTGTCAGTATCGCTGGACAGTGAGGGAAATCTATCCCTTTTTACTAGCCGGCTAAACCAGGGAATTTGTTTTTGTATCTGAGGGGAGCTCAACACTACCCATCAGCTTCCCACTTTACTGTAATAGAACTGAAGTTTGGCAAGGGCTGGTTAATGAACCCAGGACCTTGTGGTTCCTAGAATCAGATTAAAATAACTTATTTGCCGAACTGTTGGGTATTTTCTTTAGTCTTATTCACATTTTTTAAACATAGCATCAAAAGAATAGAAAAAGAAAAAGAAAAAGAAAGAAAAAAAAAAAGAGGAAAGAAAAGAAAAAAAAAGGAAAGAAAAGAAAAAAATAAGGAAAGAAAGAAAAAAAGAAAAAATTCCATTATTTAAACATGAAATTCAAAATCTTTTTTCTTTGAGAATTTCTAAAACATGAAAATTGAAATCTTTATCCAAATAAACAAGAATTAGTAATAAAAAGTTTTTTTAAAAATAAAATGATTGTTTACCTCTGATTTTCTGACATGAAACATAACACTGGCCTGTTGATGTTTTCAAGGTTTGAATTAATAATAGCTGATTTTAAGAAGTTTTTTTTTTTACGCAGCAATCCAAGGTAACTGCTTTTTTGTAAAGGTGCGCTTCCAAGATTTGTTCAAAAGAGCATCATTGTGTGTTTTCTCTGGCTTTTTTTTCACAAATGTTTATTAAAGTCCAAAAGTGGTGGCAGACATACAAATAGTATCTCGATTGGAAGAATTACATTGGGCCTGTAATGTTTTTCAAGGTTGAATAATATAATAGGCTGATTTTAAGGCCATTTTTTTTTTTTCTTTTACTACCGTAATCCAAAAATCATACTGCATTTTTTCTAATCAGATCAAATTTTTAAAAGATACAAGTTTTGGTTTATTCCTATAAGGTTCTAACATAAAACAGGAACCACTCTGGCTGATAATTTTCATTTTCTCCCATTAAAACTAACCCTAAACCTAACTTTAAACCTGTTTTCTTTTACCTAGTAGATCAATAAATAAATTAATTTATCAGTCAAGAGTGGGTTCCTCTTGTCTGTTAGTCTATAGAAATACCCACAAGTTTTTAACTTGAAATGTTAGTAAACAGTATTATAGCTGTGACAAGTAAAAGTCCACAGTGCTTTTGAATAAGTGTTATTATTATGTACAATCTTATTCAAGCACATCTTAAAACTAGACCTGACAAAACACATAAATGGTAATTTTTAATTAGCATAAAATAGTGATTGTATATCACTTGGTAAACTTTGACGCAATCAACGTTCGCACACAGGTAAGATATGAAACAGGTTGCAGTATTGAAGCACCTAGAAGCGATCAAGCTCGCTATTCAATAGTATGATGTGCAAGACTGAGCTTACTAACGCATTGCACTATGATAGGAACATCCTTATACCTCCAAATCCATTCACGCATGGTAGGCTGTGACAAAGGTCACATGTATGGGTCCAAACTGGTGAGAAACATACTCACTACATAGCATAACCTAGTTATGGCAGTCTACTAGTATTTGTGTCATGAGTCTTCACTGTGAGTTATGGTGTTAGCACTTAGTCATTGGTCACTCTACGGCTCAAAGTAATTTAGTCATTAGTCCTTTCTGCGAGTCTTTGTCAGTTTGTTGGTCATCTCATGACTCTACTTTTGATTTGAAGCATAGAGTCTTTCTCTAAGTCATTGTCTCAGTATGTGAGCATTGGTCATTTCTACGTCTCAACACTGTGTATTCGAGTTGTGAGTCCTTGCATAGAGTCCTTGACCTTGAGAGTTAAGTACTGTGATATAAATCAGTTTATCTCCAAGCATTCAAATCAACTGAAAGTGGAAAAAAGAAATATAAGACACCAGAAATAATTGAATTGCAGAAGAATTTTAGCAAATTGTCTTTTTTAAGTGAAGAACGTACATGTGCATTTTCTACAAGAACACCTTTCGCTTTTTGATTCTACCCAAGAAATGGAACTCAGTAGCCATATACACAGTTCTTTTATGGAAGGAAAAAAACACTACAGTACAAACTATGTGGTAGACGCGCACACCACAAACAGGCCAGCTCGGTAGAGCGCGCGACACCGCAAAGGCCAGCGCGTGTAGAAACGCGTCACACCGCAACAGAGCGCAACGCGGTAGACGCGCAGCACCGGCAACAGAGCAAGCGCGGTAGACGCGCACATCCGCAAACAGAGCCAACGGCGGTAGACGCGCGCACAACCGCAACAGCCAGCCGTGGTAGACGTGCACACCGCAACAGAGCCCAGCGTGGTAGACACGCAACCGCAACAGAACCACAGGTAGACAGCACAACCGCAACAGAACCAGGTGGTAAGACAAGCACATCGCAACAGACCAGTGTGGTAGGGTTCGAATACTATGAAAGATCCTATTATCATACATAACACACTGATGTAGTTGGACACATGGCTCAGTTTGATAAAATTGTTAAGTTATAATCTATCTAGTTACTGGTAGTTAGAGGTTCAATTCTTGGATTAGGTGTGCATAGAATGTTATAAAATACTGCTAGTTATCAGTGAAGAGAGACAGACAGCAAATATTATAGGACTAGCAAATTATGCACGCTTCCGGGTGCAAGTTTTTAAGTTTTGAATGTAACAAAATATCGTATTAAATTAGAAAGGCTATGAAACTAAATACGCAATGCAGATAAAAAGATTTGAAACAGAGGGAGTATAATCGAAATTTAGAGAAATAAACTTACTCTTCCATCATCTCGTCTTTCATTGTTATTTTTCTAATTTAAGTACTTAGTTAAAAGAGAAGTAAAGAATAAAATGACAGTTTTTTTCTTGGTTAATGGATTTCATTTAAGATTTATTGAAGAGATTTTTGCTTATAGTTCATTAAAAAAAACCAAACAATTAGAAATCAATAATACTAAGCACATATTTATTTAAAAATCACATTTTTAATATCAATATGCAAATTAGCCTTCCCGTTCACCTTGTAAACCGCTATTTTCTTGTATATATAAATATAATTGCATATCATTAGTATGTAGATATGGTTAACAGTATTAATAATGTAAAACAATTTTAATCAATAATTGAGGTTAAATTAAAAAAATAAAATCATGGTCAATGTGATGTAAATAACAAAGGGAATTGTAACTGGTATACTAATATAGATTCGGTTACAGACAGACAAACCCACAATCTCCATTATAATAAGATATATTAAATGGGAAGAATTAATTGATACAAGTTATCCTCAAAGCATGGATGTTAGAATGAGAACAGTCTTCGCCTGTAAATTAAATTAAGTGTTTGGTTCAAAACTCCATTACTGAATGACAGAACCCTGAAGAAATACGGAGGGTACAATAACCGAAACATGATATAACAACAATCAAGACAGAGACTAGTTTGTGTATAATAGTGTATAACAATAAAATTATTTAAAAAAGCAAAAAAATATTTCTAGTGTTTTATAATTTGCTTGAAGCATTGGTTTGGTGGTTTGTTTTGAAGGCTTTACAATGCAAGTGTAAAGAAAAATAAGGTTGTCATTTGTTAACTCTTAACATCCCGTTGAGAATTTTCTAAGTCCAGAGCATTCCTATAAGGATATATAAAAAAGATGGTTAAAAATTACCTTTGCATCTAAAGTTACTTGTTATTTCCCTTAAATCAAAGACTTCTAAACATGTTTAATATTACTTTTAAACAAAGGTTATCGTTTGGAGTGGATTATGAAAACAAATGAGACTTCCGGCCGGGTGGAATGAGGTGGTATAGGACTTTAACCTGTAATTTATTCTTAATATTTATTCTTAATATTCAAGATAAAATCTTTTCAACAGAAGATTTCTGAAACTGAAGCTGTTGCTAGCGACCGTCCATTTTGTTTTGTGTCTATCTTCCAAATTCTCTGCGTGTGTGTGTGGAGGGTACAAAAAATTTTTGTGTGGGTATGTGTGTGTGTGTCTGTTAGGAGTGTCCATTCTGTTTTTGTGTCTTATATCTTAGACACAAAAACAGAATGGACAGTCAGTAACAGCTTAAAGTTTCAGGAATCTTCTGTCGAAGAGATTTTATCTCAAAATTTTATTAAGAATAAATTACAGGTTAACAAACAACACCACAGTTACCTATTTTTCTTTACACTTGCATTGTGAAAGCCTTCAAAACCAACCACCAAACCAATATTTCGTTTTTATCTTATTTCAGTTTTAGCAGTGGCGGAGGAACAGAGGATTTGCAAAAATCGTCCTAACCTTGAAATATATTGCCTGACTTTTGCCACTATACTGCTGCATACAGGTTTTTGGGGATCACTTGCGTTTTTTTTTATTCTCATGTTACTCCTTCTTTGAATGGATGGAGCCAGCTCAACCCCACCCTGTGTGAATGCCAGACACTATACCCCTGAACTATGAATGTGCAGGATTTGAAAGTGGGCAGGTAGGTGAAGCTTTCAAAAAAATCTGAATCAGTATTTATTGGCCACTGGAAGGGCTGCTGGGGTCAAGTTCTTGACTCAAATCACGACGTTGGCATGCCACTGTTTATAGTATGTGGTTATCATGGGTTTTACACTGATCCCATTTGAAAAGAGAAAAAAAAACACACATACACACACACTAATTAACTTGTAAAATAAAATAAATTTTTAAAAAATGAACTGTAGGACTAATATATGTATAGTCAGTAACGTAACAAAGAGCTGACTATATGACCTTTTAGGCACCCCTTGCGCGATCTCGACTCACAAGGATACTTTCTCATTTACACTGTAAAATCTGGTTGTTTGTTAGGGTTAAGGGTTAGGGGTTAGTTTTTAACTATTAACATCCTGTTGAGAATTCTCTAGGTCCAGAGCCCCATTCTTATAAGGATTTATCAAAAAATGGCTAAAAATGGCCTTTTCATTTAAGTTACCTGTTATTTCCCATAAATCAAAAACTTCTAAATATGTTTAATATTACATTTAAACAAAGGCTATCATTTGGGGTGGATTAGGAAAATGAATGTGACTTCCAGCTGGGTGGAATGAGGTGGTATAGGACATTAAGAGTTTAAAAAATAAAAAAAATAAAATCAACTGTTAACAATTAACCGGATTTTGATGGTGTAAATAGAAAAAAATGTCCCACAAATCAAGATCGCAAAAGGGGTGCCCAAAGGTCATATGGTCCCAAAGAGCAGCCAGGGAGGTACAGGTGACCCTCGACACAGCTTTAAGGGGGGTGCAAAAAATCACCCTAACCCAAAAGCTTTTGCATTGTTATAACATTGAAATATATTGCTTAACTTTTGCCACTATACTCCTGAACTATGAATTTTGAAGGTGAAGCTTTTCAAAAAAAATCTGAATCAGTATTTATTGCCACTGGAGAGGAGGGGGGGGTCTTGGTAATTGTCAGTTCTACAAAAAAAAACTTAATGGTGCCAAGAATCCAAATTTAGTTCTGATTAAAAAAAAAAAAAATTTTTTTAAAGAAAAAAAAATTAAAAAAAAAAAATCCATGTATTTCTTCAGACCTGTCATTTTAACCAAGAACTTTTTTAAAAAAATAAATAAAAATCTTTTTTTGCAGGTAATATATTTATTATACTAAAGCTGAGTGAACCAATGATCGTTTCCTAAAAGCTTTTTTCCTATTTAGTTTAAAGACACAAAATACATGCCAAAATATTCCTTAGTTCTGGGACCGAGTTATGTTTGAAAAAAATTCCATTTTAATTCCATTTTAAATTAGTCGTAATTTGCAATTAAGTAAAAAAATTACCCATCTCTTACTGCACATTCTGCCTGTTACTTCCCCCAACTCACTCTCTCTATATATACATATAGGTTAAATCGAACTTAACGGACCTAAATTCGGCCATTGTATCTCACCCCGTCAAAAGAAAAAAATACCAAAAATCAGGGAATTAACCGAATTTAATGAAATTTTCAGTGTTGATATATTAATGAATAAAGATATAATGCACCATTTATTCTATTTAAAAAACTTTTATATTTTTCAGGTCATTTAATTTGGAACCACATATCTTTGAGGCGTAACACAGATTCTAAAATATATGTGGTTCAAAGTTAAAAAAAGTTTAAAAAATGTAAAAGTTCTTGAATAAAATAAAATAAAAATCTTTCGGCAGGGTGACATATAATGGTGGAATTTAGGTCCGTTAAGTTCGATTTAACATATATATATCTTGATTAACTACTTCTTATATATGTTAGTTTCTCTGTGAGCATAAAGAGAGAGATTGGTGAGTGTGAGATTGAACTACCCACTTTATTTGTACTAGCAAATATATGCACCCTCCGGGTGCAAGTATTTAAGTTTTAATATAATAAAATATCATATTAAATTAGAAAGGCTGATGAAACTGAATAAGAATGCAGATAAAAAGATTTGGAACCGAGGGGTATGAATTGAAAAATAGAACAACTTTGAAACTAACTCTTCCATCATTTTCTGTTACTCCCGTCTTTCATTGATAAATTTCCTAATTCAACTATTTAGTTAAAATAGGAAGTAAAGAATAAAATTAGTCATTTCTTCTTGTTAATGGATTTTTTAAAATATTTATTCCCGAGATTTTTGCTCATATTCAATAAGATAAAACCACAATTAGAAATCAATAATACTTATTTATTAAATATTTATTAAAATCAAATTTCTAATATCAATATGCAAATTAGCCTTCCCATTCACATTGTAAACCGCTATTTTTTTTGTATATATAAATACAATTGCATGTTATTAGTATGTAGATACGGTCAACAGTCTTAATGATGTAAAACAATTTTATTAATAATTGAGGTTTAAATAAAAATAAAATCATGGAAAATGTGATGTAAATAACAAAGGGAATTGTGACTTGAGTAGTAATATAGTTTCGGTTACAGACATACAAACCCACAATCTCCATTATAATAAGATGTTAATTTTCATCAGCAGCCAAAAGATTAAGGGCTGGCTTATATATAAAATACAAATAAAATGACAAGTTCAATCTCCCTCTCACTCTCCAATCTTTCTCTTACACTCACAGAGAAACTAACACATATAAGGATTTGGTTTGTTTTGTTTTACAGCATATCAACCTCAGTGGGTCATTTAATGCCGATAAAGTTTTGAAATAAAGCAATTCTTAATGGATAATACAATTTTGTTTATCAACTCATGTTTTTCTATTTAATCCATAGATGGGACCCTAACAGGTACTGCCACTCCGGGTCAGAGTGGACCAGGGAGTAATGGTGAGGAAGGGATGCTCCACATTCCCCAAACCTCCAAAACTGGAACGTCACCATCAGAACGTCATTCCCAGAACATGTAGACACTCAGCCACCGCCTTCTAGCACTCATATGAAAAAGGGCTGGGGCTTGCCATAAGGGCTATAGGGTTGAGGGTAATCATATAGGTGCTAGGGCTTGACGTGACTAGCCGATTGATCGGAGGGGGCCTCTCCGACCGCCCGTCTAGCCTAAGTAAGGGTCACATATAAGGAGTAGTTACTCAAAATATATATATAGAGAGAGATGAAAGTGACAGGCAGAATGTGAAGTAAGAGATGGGTCTGTTTTTTGAGTTAATTGCAAATTTAAGTAAAATGATATTGGTATTTTTTAATTCTCCAGCTGTATTCATTTTTTTAAAAATTTAATCACTTGGCAAACTCACTTTTTTACAGATAACAGTTATCTACCCGGTGACCCAATGGGTCACTTTTTTTCTAGTATTTTTTAAGAATAAATAAATAAATAAATACCTTGTAGGTGCCCAAAATCTGTACAAGGACCCCAGAAACTTCCTTTTGTCTGGTCACTTCATCATTGTAGCATGTATATATAGTTGTAGGGATAAATCAAACTTAATAGACCTAAATTCCACCATCGTATGTCACTCACACCGCCAAAAGAAAAAAGAAAAAAAAAAAAAAAAAAAAAATCAGGGAATTAACCGAATTTAATGAAATTTTCAGTGTTGATATATTAATGAATAAAAGATATAATGCACTAGTTATTTTATTTAAAAACTTTTACTTTTTTTCATTTCAGTTAACTTGGAACCACATATCTTTGAGAATCTGTGTTACGCCTCTAAGATGTGTGGTTCCAAGTTAACTGAAATGAAAAAAAGTAAAAGTTTTTAAATAAAATAACTAGTGCATTATATCTTTTATTCATTAATATATCAACACTGAAAATTTCATTAAATTTGGTTAATTCCCTGATTTTTGGTATTTTTTTTCTTTCGGCGGTGTGACATACGATGGTGGAATTTAGGTCTTTTAAGTTCGATTTAACCTAGTTGTAGTTTCTTTTTTAAATTTATTTACTTTTTTTTTTTTTTTTTTTTTTTTTAAATAAATCCTGAACATTTGATTGGTCAGGTATATATAGCCTGTATTTATTCTGCTTCTCTATTTAAAAAAAAAAAATCAGATGTTCCTTGGAAATACAAGGAAGAGCAAAAGTGTCCAAAGAAAGATCTTGGACCTTCATGATTCCTTGTATCAAACTAGATATAATCTAAGAAAATATATACTACAAAACTCAAGCGGAATGGTAACTTCTTCATTAAAATTCTAAGCTATGGTAATAAGTAAAAAAAAGTTGTGGACAATTTTTGGTATCAGCCAGACAGCGAGGGAGTCTATCCCCTTTTGACTAGCGATAGACCAGGTAGGCCCACACTTACCATCAGCTCCCCACTTTACTGCACAGATCAGATTACCCAATCTGTGCCACTCATATGTTGAGTTGGTGTGGACCGGTATCGAACTCAGAACCTTGCAATTCCAAGGCGAGTGCTCTACCGAGCTAAACCAGCCCTTGAGCTATGGTAATAAAGATTATTTATTTCATGTGGGTATTACGTATTTTATAACTAAAAAAAAAGAAGAAAAAAAAAAAAAAACAACAAAAAAAAAGTTTTGTTTAAAATGATTTTCCTCAAGACAGAACACCTAACCACACCAAACTAATATTCATTATGTAACGTCTCAAGTACCATTTTTCTGGTTAATTCGAACTTAACAGACCTAAATTCCACCATCGTATGTCACCCCGAGAAGAAAAAAAAAAAAAAAAAAAAAAAAAAAATCAGGGAATTAACAGAATTTAATGAAATTTTCATTTCAGTGTTGATATATTAATGAATCAAAGATATAATGCACCAGTTATTTTATTTTAAAACTTTTACATTTTTTCAGCTCAGTTAACTTTGAACCATATATCTTTGAGAATCTGTGTTACGCCTCAAAGATATGTGGTTAAACTTAACTGAGCTGAAATATTTTTTTTAAATAAAATAACTGGTGCATTATATCTTTTATTCATTAATATACCAACACTGAAAATTCCTGATTTTTTGGGGTTTTTTTTTCTTTTTCGGTGGGCTGACATACGATGGTGGAATTTAGGTTCGTTAAGTTCGATTTAACCATTTTCCTCCTGGTCTGCCAATAAGCAAGAACCAAATACATAGTTACTCTGTGACATATCCAAAGATCTGCCAACACTGTTATGAAATACTCTCAAAATTATACCTTTTTTTTAATTAAAGCACAGGTGAGAATTTAGAATTCTTTGAGAGATTTCTTTTGATTTCTGCATCAGGAAGTTGAACCTCTTAATTAGTAATTGGTAAAAGGAAATGAAAATAATTAGTCTAAAAAACTAATCCCATACCGACAAAAAGAGGTTTACACTGTTTGCAAAATATGGCACTTTTGGTCCCAGGTAAGCAGTAAGGGTAGAGACTTTTTTAAAACTAAAGTTAAAACCCCAGATGCTTGATAGAAGTTTATTAGCCTAGCTCACCTAGGAGGAAAATAGATTTTTTTTAAACAGGATTTCTGTTGGATTATCTATAGGTATAAGATGTATGAGAAATCACCACTTTTATTTATGGGCTTTCCCAAAATCAGCAGCAGGCATTGACCAATCAAAATGATATAAGGTCTTTGGTACTTGTCCTGAAATCAGTTGCTTACTGGACTTTATACTAGAAGGACTGCAACTGGATTCTCTTCTACAAGGAGTACACTAGTTCTACCAAGGAATGCAACAGAATTTTCTACTATGGAGACTACACCGTTTTCTACCATTGGATTTACCAATAGGAGACCTAAACGCCTAAAATGGTGAACAGAATCATAACAATTCCACAACGTAGATTCATTACAAAATTCTTAACACCAAAAACGGTACGATACATACTAAGAGTAAAGAATTTAAGAATTTTAAGCAGAATTAATCAAGGCATTTTCATCTTCACGCTCTTTCTTGGCCCATGCAGTAGAGGAAAACAACCAGCAACCAAAAAAAGTGACAATACCATTTTATGTACAAAATGGAATTTATTTCCCAAAGATTTTTTTTTTAAGACAGATTACAAGAAATAAAAACGTCAGGGTTTAAAAAAAAAATAAAAAATTTTTTAAAAAAATTAAAAAAAAAAAAAAAAACATTAAAAAAAAAAAAAAAAATTGTGATGGCAGTCGAGGCACCATAAAGGCCAAACAGTCCATTGTGCCCAGAGCCCAAGGGGTCACAAAAAGTGCTCCAAGCTAAATTCTGTATAAAAGCAAACAGTCCTTGTCACTAGGTTGCTATGGCAACTGATAACCCTGTCGCTAGTTCCAGGTTGCTATAATGTTAGACGATCCTTCTGATCAGCTCGGCAGGTAGGAGTCAGAGGCAGAAGGTCCATCACAGAAGCAAGTCCACATGAGAGTTGTGCATACTATCAAAATAGAAAATCCCTAAGTCTGTTTTTTTTTTAAAGGAAGTGCCACCAGCAAGATCTTGGTACCAACACTAAAGTCAACAGAGCCACCAGCATCAAAAAGAGGAAACGCAGTCACCACAACACATCCCGGTCAAATAAACACAAAATTTGCCGAGACGGTCAATAAGTGACCAGTAGACATCAGAGCAGAACAAAATGAGGATTCTTTTTTTTTTCTTTTTTTTTTTTTTTTTTAAATTTTTTAAAATTTTTTGGTGTGTGTCATGATTCAACAAAGATTTGAGAGAGAATTGTATCTTTTATACTCACTTGTTATTGCTTTGACGATAATCTCTATGGCGACCATTGCTTCGTGACCTTGACCTTTTATCACGTGACCTGATATTCGACCTCGACCGGACCTGGACCTGGATTTGGATTTATGTAAACGTGATGAGACGCGATGTCGATATCTCCCTCTTGAATAAGACCTACTCCGAGAACGTGTCCGCCGATAAGTTGCCCGTTTGGACGGAGATCGAGACCTGGAGGCACCCCGGCCAATTACTCGATTCCTGCCACGAGACCTGGAACGAGACCCTGACTTTCTATATGTCTTATTACGTGACCGGGAGGGTGAGCGGCTAAAACGACGCTTACTCGAGCGAAATGAAGATTGTCTGCCCCGCTCCTCAGAGCGTGATCGAGATCTCGAGCGGGATCGCTTTTTAGTTGATTTCATTGCAGGTCTTCGCCTCGATTTTGACCAAGAACGTGAATGTGATCGAGACCTGGACGATGACCGTGACCTCCTTGAGCGAGAGCGTGTTTTTTTTGCGTTTGTCTGACGAAGAATGTTTGCCTATGCCAGAACGAGATAAGGACCGCGAGTGCGATGACTTTCGAGTTTTGGAACGAGATCGTTTTTGGGCTGGTGATTCATCGCTCGAGTCAGAAGAGACTTTTGTCTTTTTTTTGCCCGATGATTTTGAAAGCTTCCCGTCTTTTGATGACTCTGGAGAAGGTGACAACTGCGTTTTCGACTTGAAGTAAGCCGCAAGTCCCAACAGACCACTTTGCCCGATGGTGGAATTTTTATTCAAGGGTTTCAAAGAAGAACTGATTTTATTGGCCGGTTCGCTCAATTCAATAGGGTTAGACATGCAGGAATTTTTGGCAATATCTGCAGATACATTGGTGATTGGTACAAGCATCCCCATCTGCAAGGATGCCTGCGAGCAATTTGGTAGAGGATCTTTTTCTTGGGATTTGGTAAGTAATCCTAAAGAAGGTGGTGTCTCTAACGAGGATGTTGTATGAGAGACAGTACCACCAAGTTCTTGTACAGGCAGTGAGCTCTTGGCTGGCGACAAAACAGATGATAGATTCAGTGGAGATGACAGTGATGGGGGAGGGGATTGTTTAGAAAGAAGGGGTGGTACTAGTGCCGGAGACACAACTGGTGAGGTCAGCACTATCAGATCTGGCTGAGAACAAGTGGTTGTTGGCACAGTAGACAATGGCACAGATGCCGACTGTGTCACAGAATCAAGAGAGTGTGACACGGCCGGTAGCTCTGCAGATGATGTAGATTGTGGTTGTGACTGAAAAGGTGGTGCCAGGTGTGTCATTGGTGACACAGTAGCTGCTTGTAACACAGATGAGGTTGTCACTGGAGTAACAAGTGCCACAGATGTTGAGACAGGTGTGTGGGATGCCAGGTTAGCAGGAGATGAGAAAAATTTTAATGGCAATGTCTTGGCTTGGAATGGAGATGAGCTCGGAGCTTTCTGAACAACATTGTCTTCTGGATGACTTTTTGTATCTGTTATTTTTCTCCCGGGAGAACATTCCGGAGACTTTGATCTTGATCGGCTTCGGGATTTTCTATCAGAACTAAGATTCAGTATTGGGAGTTTTTCCTCTTTCTTTGGAGATTTTAGTGCCAGGTTCTCTTCTACAATTTGTCCAAAAGCAGACGCCTTAGCAAAAATTGCAGTCTTCCCTGATTGGATTTTTTGTTAGATTTGCTTTCTGCTACGGAACTTTCTGCCAATTGTTTGGATTTAGACTCATTTTTCGTTTTAGCTTTTTTGGATTTCTTTGACGATTTCGATTTGGAGTGGGAATTTTTTGACGTTTTCTTTGGAGACTTGGTGCCATTGCTGGATTTGTGTTTCGTTTTAGAGTGACTTTTTGTCACCGATTTGTGTTTCTTGCTGTGAAGCCTAAATTGAAAAAGAAAAAAAAGAAAATTGTATCAAACAAATGATTTTATACATGAGCAACATTTAATACAGAATAGCTGAATGTTCTCAATAAGAAAAATAAAAAATATTTTAGAGAACCCCTCCTTCATGGATGTTTGAATCGACCAAGAAATTAACATACCTAGAGCTTTGATAAACGGATTTTTTTTTTAAATTTTAAATTTAAAAAAAAAAAAAAAAAAAAAAAAAAAAAAAAAAAAAAGTTTCACGTTTTGTTGATAACTATAATAAGTCATTAAATATATCATAAATTTTATAGATGATTGATTGACTTTAATTTGATTTCAACAGCATGTCAACCCATCCAGGGTCATTTTATGCCAAGGTTGTGAGGGATGTTCAAATCTATTGTTATGTCTTTTTTTTTTCAAGGATTTTTATTGATTTTGACAACAGGTTGTTTGCAGTTGTTTGTTGCTAAGTGGATTAGAAACCACTTTAAAGGATAAGTTTATAGGGTAAATTTCAAGTTTATTTTGTTTTATACATTCTTTATGGGTACTCAATTTGTTTTAAATACATTTTTTCTATTTAATCCATAGATAGGACCCTAACAGATACTACTACCACTCCGGGTCAGAGAAGACCTGGGAGTAATGGTGATGAAGGGGTACTCCACATTCCCTGAGTTCCAGAACTGGAACCTCACCATCAGATAGAGTTTAACATCATACCCAGGACACAAAGACCCTCAGCCACCACCTTCTAGCACATATATGATAAAAAAAAAGGTTGAGCCTTGCCAGAAAGGTAGATAATTGAATCCCTTTCTGGGTTTCTTTGCGTTGTTAACACAGTCAACCCCTTCTTCAGCATTTGTTGTTGTCAGATCTAAAAATGTAAGAAGGGAAAAAAGTGGTGGGAATCTTCTTCTACACGCTTGGGGGGGACACACACACACACACACACACAATGGCACAGAAAAAAGAATTTCATCATAGATATACCTAAACAGACAAATCTATCATCAAAACACCAAGTTGCTGGTTGATACCAATCTATATGTACAAGGGAGGCATGTGGTGTGATGGTTAGAGTGATAGGAAATGGACCCATCAACCCGAGTTCAAATCCTGGACAAGGCTGTTTGCATTTCATATACCGCTAATACCCTTGGGGAAAGGTATGGATCCAACTATTCTCCCTCCATCCATGGGCAAATAGTAGGGCAGACTGGACCTTGGCTAGGCAACCAGTCTAGAAGGAAAACTGAATTTAAACCTGTTAAACTCCGCTTAAAACATTGACCTTGTGTCACATCCTGCTCATGCAGAGGGGTTGGTAATATGTATACATACGAGGGAGAGTCAAAAATTATCTACACTTTCACCCTAAAATTTTTATTATTGTCATACTGCATTCTATACATGCATGCTTAGTTGGCACGGTTGTGGTCATGTGATAGATTCATACTTTTCCCAACGGTATCAGTGCTAAATGAAATGCAAACAGCCTCACCAAGGATTTGAACTTGTGTCACAGAGTCTATTTCCTTTGACAATAATTATTACACCATGCCACCCTCCCCCCCCCCAAAAAAAAACAATTTACAACACAGAAGCCTAATGTTTCTGGTTGATTCAAACCTATAATGGCAAAGGAAGAGAAGGGGTTGTCTCATTCATTGGTATTTCAGTCTCAGAAGACTACCTCCGAAGTTACAGTGCCTCCTGTGACTGTAAAGTCCTATGTTCGAAAAACATTCTCGACCACAGATGTCGCATGTGAAGACTGTCCCTGAAGATGTTGATGTGCCAATGCTTTGTTGCCACTGCTTTCTTCTGGACCTCTTGGCTTCATGATGTTGCGCCAGGGTGGCTTCAGACATGAACAGTCCGATATGGAGAGCCTGGTGCCACCGAGGGTGTTCTGAGCCTAATTTTCACAGCTGGAAGGGCCAATGCCCCCAAGATCATTCTTGCAGACATCCTTGAAACACAGCTGAGGGCAACCAATCTGTCTTTTACCAAACGAGAGATAGATTGGTCACCCCCAGCTGTTGATGAGTCCATTTCTTAAACAAAGAAAGTGTTGAAACCTGATTTGAGAGACAAACCATTGTATGCTACCTCCTTCAGTTTCCTCACACCTCAACAATCTTCATCTTAATCACTTGGACCCTATCCCAGAGGGAGTGATGCATAGCTTTCTTCGGACCATGTAACCTTTAAGCACCCCATCTACGATCTCGATTCAGAAGGACATGTTTTTCATTTACACCGTTAAAATCCGGTTGTTTGTTAACAGACGATTTTTAGACGCATTTTTTTTTTAAATTATAAAACTAACTGCTAACCCTAACAAAATATTTTTTTAGATAAATACTTTTAATATTAACTATCCGTAGGGGCACATGGAACAATATTAGTTTATCTTTAGTGCAATATTAATTTTTTCACATAGGCTAACAACAACATGAAATAGCTAATTTTTTTTTTTATTAAATTCAAAAACTATTTTATCAGATGAAGAATTAAAAATTAATATTTTTCCTAATTTAAAAAAAAAAAAAATTATTGTTAGTGTTGAAAAATATTCATCAACTTCTGATTAATAAGCAAAACTTCTTATTTATCAAAAGTAATGCTCTGGTGCCAGAGTGGCGATTGAACGTGATTTAGGATTGTCCCATAAAACTCTTAACTATTCCCATGTAAACTTTTTTTTTTTTTTAAGTTTTTGTAAATAAATAAAAAAATTTTTATTAATATAAAAAAAAAAAAAAAAAAACTATTGAAATAAACATATCTGCATGCATTTCTCTTCTGATTAAATAAAAACTATTTTAATATAAAATGTGCCTTTCGTTTAGTTTTATTAAAAAGTACTTATCTAAAAAAAATATTTTGCTGGGGTTAGGGTTAGCAGTTAGTTTTATAATTTTTTTTAAGTCAAAAAATTGTCTGTTAACAAACAACCGGATTTCGACGGTGTAAATGAAAAGCATGTCCTTCTGAATCAAGATTGCAGATGGAGTGCTTAAAGGTTACATGGTCCCTTTCTTCTTCCAGATGTGGTACATTAACCCAAGTTTCTCCACCTCACCTCTGATTATAGCCTTCTTGAGTTCCTTGATTTATAAGCAGATTTGGTTGTTTAAATATGGCATATCAATATGGTCATTTAATGCTGATAAAGTTTTGAAATAAATCAATTATTATTGGATAATCAATTTTGTTTATAAACATATTTTACTATTTAATCCATAGATGGGACCCTAACAGGTACTACCACTCCAGGTCAGAGTGGACCAGGGAGCAATGGTGATAAAGGGGTGCTCCACATTCCCCAAACCTCCAGAACTGGAACCTCACCATTCTCAGGACATATAGACCCTCAGCCACCACCTTCTAACACCAATTTGATAAAAAGGGTTGGGGGCTGGCCATAAGGGCAATAGGGTTGGAGCAATCATATGGGTGCTAGGGCTTGACGTGATCAGCCAACTGATCGGAGGGGGCCTCTCTGACCGACCGTCTAGCCTAAGTGAGGGTCTAAGTGGAGTGTTGCAGGTCATGGACTGCTCATTCACCAAGACTCCATCCTTAAGCATCACAGGTTGCCATCCACAGCCAACAGGTGGTCCCATTGGGGTAGTCTTACCCCTCTGCAGAGGTGCATTCTAATGCCCCAACCGACAGGGCGGTTTATAAGCAGAGGTGAGGTGGGAGAAATCTGGAGGAACAAAGGTATGCATTCCTTGGGATAGGATCCAACATGGTTAAAATGGAGCATTTTTGAGGTGGGAGAAAACTGAAGGAGGTGGCATTTATAGGCTTGGCTACTTAAGTCTGTAAAGATTTCGGACCATATTACCTTTAGGCACCCCTTTTTGATCTCGATTAAGAAAGGATAGGTTTTTCATTTACACCGTCAATATCCGGTTGTTGGTTAGGGGTTAGTTTTATAATTTTTTTTTTTTAAATCTAAAAATCATCTGTTAAAACAACCGGATATTGATGGTGTAAATGAAAAATATGTCCTTTATTAATCGAGATTAAAAAGGGGTGCCTAAAGGTCATATAGTCCAAGATTTCAATACTGTGGGTTTATTTTGCACATTTGAAAGTGAGTGTTAGAGATCCCCTCCTTCATGTAGGTTTGAATCAACCAGGAACTTAATATACTTAGAGCTTTGATGATGGATTTATCTGTTTAAACACAATTTCAATAATTTTTTTTCTTTTTTCTTGTAGAAAATTCTTTTAGATTTTCCACCTGATGAGGGTTGGAGAATAGACCAATTGAAACATGTTAACACACACAAAAAAAAAAAAGATTCAAATTTACAGTTTGTTTAGCCTAGTCTGGCACAGTGTCAGGTTGTTCAATGTGCTACTGGTACTATGTAACCCAGTACTACCTGTTTCATAGTTGAATCATTGGCAACTAAACCAGTAACCCTACAGATTTTGTTTGGCGAGGAGGGTGGCTAGATACCCTGCAGAACGAAAAACAAGACCTGTAAAAGTGTGGAGGAAGCTCTTTGGTCAATGGTCATCTAGCACATTATTTCTAAAGTTCAACCCCTCCTCATCACGGCAAGGTGATGTAAAAACTTGGTAGTGTCAGAGCCATACCGTCGGGAACTTGAGTTCCTGGTAGGGCCACCCAAGGCAAACAAGTCTGGCACCCAGTGGCATTATGGCAACAACCCAGCCAAAGGGGCACTGGCGAAAATCCAAAGGGTGTCTCCATCATCAACGGATTTTGGTGTACTTGTCATTGCCCGTGGCAAACAAGGGAATTTCCCCCCTCTGATTGGGATATGTATGCAGAGTTTGGAGACCGCTTGTTATTTTCCTATTCCCTTGTAACTCCTTCCATGAAATCACCACAGTTGGATTGAGCCATCTCAACCAACCCCGGGTGAACGCTGTCACAGAACAGAGCAGAATTGAAATAATTCGTAATATAATATTCTCATTAGATCATTAAGAGCCATTAACAGTTTTAACAATAAATAATGTTTAGCTGCACTTCACAAGGTTTTATTTAAAAAGATGATGGACACATTGAGAAGGCACTTAATGTTTTGATAGATATTGAAAAAAAAAAAAAAAAAAAAAAAAAAAAAAAAATCCGTTTCATATTTTGATAGACCCCACAGTCCTATGCAGCAGCATCAGCCTGTACTTGCGCTTGCAGAGGTCTTGACACCCTGTGGTATCAGAAATCAACGACTATTGGTGTACTTGTTTCTGCGTCTGTGGCAAACAAGGGAATCTCCTTCCTCTGATTGGGATATGCATGCAGAGTTTGGGGACTACTTGTTATTTTCTTATTCCCTTGTTATTCCTTCCATGAATTTAACACAGGTGAATTCATTGGATGGAGCCGGCTCAACCACCCCAGGGTGAATGCTGTCACAGAAACATAACAGAAGACACGGTGTCAAAACAGAGCACTCAAGTAGGAACTGAGCCTACTATACTAATATACAGGGTGTTTCAGAAACATTGATATCATTTCATATTCTAATAGCTTAATAATGATCTCAAATCTTAATGTTACATAATTTGTGGGTAGCCTACTAATTATGTCTGTAAGTGTAGTTATATTTTGAATTAAAATCGGATGGGGGGAGGGGTCATATTAATGATGGTAATGATCTTTAGTTGACTCCCAGACTTCGAAACAATGAGAGTGCAAGAGCAGAAGTTAAGTTTAGTTTAGTTAAATTTTGGCAGTTAGTCAGAAGGAGCAGACGTAAGGATCGTTCACTCCTAAGATGCCAGCTTCTCACAGCGCAGTTGAAGACCCTTTCGGGCTTTGGGTTCTTAATAAAGAATCAAGAAAAATATTAAGTCTTGGTTAATTATTACAACCACAAAATCAGACAACCCAGCCCAAAAGAAGGAAGAATCAGCCCAGAAGAGGATGGCTGCCCCTCAAGTAGAACAAGTAAGCGCCCATCTGCTCTCCTCTCACCATTTATATACCCGATATGAAGTGTGTATATAACATTAACATGTGTAGAAATAACCCAATATGCGGTAATCTGAACATTAGCTACATAAATGAGAGTAACCTCCCCTTGTTTATTTCACTTTGAGTAGGCCATATGTTTTGGTCGGCCGTTTTCATTTCCCTGTAAATCTACACTGAAAATACGAATTTCTTCGAATCAATACAATTGCATGTTTTAACATGAAAATATCATAAAATGTGTTCTTAACAACAATTAAGTTCATTTCAAATAATGTGCAAGCACAATTAAGAACACAAAGTGAAATAAACAAGGAGAGGTTACTTTCATTTATGTAGCTAATGTTCAGATTACCCAAAATGCTATGTTTGTTTTATTTTCAATTATAAAAATACCATTCACTGGAAAAGAAAAGGCATTTAAACATCAAAACATAGAATTTTGAGTTGTCTCTACATAGGCTGTTAGAATTTGTGATCATTTGAATAAGAATTGGTCAAGTTATTTGATTATAAAATTTTATAAAACCCCTTTATTACTTCGGTGCTCTTCCTGCAAATAGTTAAATAATAACTTAAGATTTTATGACATGTCAACAAACTCATGGGTCATTTTATGTCAAAGATGTTTTGTTTTATTATTTCTTGTTGGGTATTCAATTTTTTTTTAAAACTCATTTTTTGATCTATCTAACCCATAGATGGGATCCTAACAGATAATACCATGCCAGGGTAGTGTGGACCTGGGAGTAACGGCGATTAAGGAATACTCCACATTCCCCAGAGTTCCAGAACTGGGACCTCACCACTAGATGCAGTTTAATGTCATACCCAGGATACCAAGACCCTCAGCCACCGCCTTCTAGTACATTAAAACAGTTGGCTGGTTGCTATAAAGGCAATAGGGCCAGGACAATCATATACATGCTAGGGGTTGACATGACCAGCCAATTGATCAGAGGGGTCTCTCTGACCCCCCTGTCTAGCCCAAGTAAGGGATTAAGTGAAGTATTGAATGTCATGGACTGGTCATCCACCAGGGTTCCATCCTTAAGTATCATGGGTCGCCAACTACAGCCAACAGGTAGCCCCTTTGGGGAGTGTCTTACCTCTCTGCAGAGGTGCAGCAGTGGCCCCATTGGGGAATGTCTTACCCCCTCTGCAGAGGTGCAGTCGGTACTCTACTGTCCCTGCTGACGGGGCATTAATTTTTTGAAGATCCAATGCTAAGCCAAACCACCACAAAAAAACAACAAAACCCCAATAAACCCCAATATTAGACAAAGAATAAATTGTTAAGCCCAATATTAGACAAAGAATAAATTAAGCCCAGACAAAGAATAAATTAAGCCCAATATTCAATATTAGACAAAGAATAAATTGTTAAGCCCAATATTAGACAAAGAATAAATTTAAGCCCAATATTAGACAAAGAATAAATTGTTAAGCCCAATATTAGACAAAGAATAAATTAAGATATTAGACAAAGAATAAATTGTTAAGCCCAATATTAGACAAAGAATAATATTAGACAAAGAATAAATTAAGCCCAATATTAGACAAAGAATAAATTGTTAAGCCCAATATTAGACAAAGAATAAATTGTTAAGCCCAATATTAGAGACAAAGAATAAATTAAGCCAATATTAGACAAAGAATAAATTGAAGCCCAATATTAGACAAAGAATAAATTGTTAAGCCCAATATTAGACAAAGAATAAATCCCCAAGAATTATCACTGAAGAATTTATACAAGATTTTAAGAAAGAAATTACAGTACAATAATAGATGTTTGTTTGTTTATTGATTTTAACGGCATATCAACACATCTGGGGTTATGTCATGCCTAACTATTAGGAATTAATACATATGTATTTATATTTATACTTTTTAGTAATTGGTTTTAACAATGTGTAAGAATTATTGGGGATTATGTTGTATGGTATTGATTAGTTTCATGTCTATATTCTATGGTATAATTTTATTTCCCTCAAAAAGGAGAGAATATCCTCTATGTTGACATTTTCAAACAGATCTTTCGTATTGTTTGCTTTAAAATAACAGTTTCTGATGTGAGCAAAAAACCTGCATTCCATGAATAACTGTTTAACTGTCAAAGGTGTTTGACATGTTCCACATTGTGGTTGTTGTTCTTGTACAACAATAGAGAAACAAGAGAAAAAAAAATGAATTTTTTAGATGAGGCTTGATAATTTGGATTATTCGGACTATTCTCTTTATCTTTATTGATATATACATAACTTTTCAGCCGATGTACTCTCCGGCCTTCTTCAGGTGTTTCTTGTTGAACCCAGGAACTTTCATGTCATAATTAGGAACCTTCATGGAACTTCAAACCAAACCCCTTTATTCACTAGACTGGGGTAGACTGTTAATGGAATGAGAACAGTCATGGACTGAATAAAGGGTTTGGTTCAAAGTTCTATGAAGGCTCCCAAATTTGAAGGAAGTTTCATGGAACTTCAAACCAAACCCCTTTATTCACTAGACTGGGTAGACTGTTAATGGAATGAGAACAGTTCATGGACTGAATAAAGGGTTTGGTTCAAAGTTCTATGAAGGCTCCCAAATTTGAAGAGAAGTTTCATGGAACTTCAAACCAAACCCCTTTATTCACTAGACTGAGGTAGACTGTTAATGGAATGAGAACAGTTCATGGACTGAATAAAGGGTTTGGTTCAAAGTTCTATGAAGGCTCCCAAATTTGAAGAGAAGTTTCCCCGAGTTTGACAAGAAACATCCAAAGAAGGCCAGAGGGCACATCGGCCAAAACATTGTGTATATAACAATAAAGATAAGGACAATAATCCAAATAATAGAAAAGAAAAGAATTTGTCTGATTTTGAAAGTGTCCAAAGAAAAAACGGCAGCAAAAACAGACAAAACAAAATAGAAAAGAATTTGAAAAATTGATGAAGAATTTAAACATTTAGCAAAACATGCAGACTGTCTCCAAATTTAGAATTAAGATTTTTTTTTTAAATAAATAAATAAATAAATAAATAAAATAAAAAATAAAAATCTTACCGTAATTTTGCAGTTGACTTATTTTTGTCCTTTGAATGTTTATGTGACTTTTTCTTTTTGTGTTTATGTTTTTTGCTCGATTTGGAAGATTTTGTTATTTCAACTTCAGCCACCCCATTCGACTCAAGGTCTGCCTCAGGGGCAAGGGAATCAGTTTTTGATTCTCTCTCATTTTCAGGAAGAGGTGGAGGAAGAGGAAGTGGAGGAGGAGAAGGAGACCTCTCGGAGCAACTAGCTGTGGCAGACAGTTGACTTTCCTCTTTAGCAACAGGAACTATTTTACCAATCAATTCATCTGTAAAACAAAAAAAAAAAAAAGATATTTTTTGTTTCTGAATTTTTGTAACAAGGTTTGATAATTTGTATTACTAGTAAATATATTCACCCTCCGGGTGCCAGTATTTAAGTTTTAATGGAATGAAATATATCAAATTAGAAAGGCTAATGAAACTAAATAAGAATGCAGAAAAAAAAGATTTGAAACAGAGAGGAGTAAAATCAAAAAATAGAATAACAGAAACTCCAGTCTTTCATTGCTAAATTTTCCTAATTTAACTATTTAGTTAAATTAAGAAGTAAAGAATAAAATTACAGTTATTTCTTATTAATGGATTTCTTTTAAGATTTATCCCATGAGATTTTCGCTCATATTCATTTATATGAAACCACACAATTAGAAATTAATAATACTAAGAAAATAACAATTTTATTTATAGTTGAAGTTTAAATATAAATAAAATCACGGAGAATGTGACTTAAATAACAAAGGGGATTGTGACTTGGGTAGTGATATAGTTTTGGTTACAAACAGATAATCTTCATAAGGTAGCCTATTAATTATGTATAATAAGTGTAGCTTAACTTCAAACTAATGTTCGTGGAAAAACATAGGACACTTTTTAACCCTGTGTAACCTCCTCTTTTGGTTAGCAACACGAACGTGAGAAAGAATTTAGAAAAGTCAGATTTTGGCTGGGCATTGATGAGGATGGACAGCATTGGTGCTCTGTTCTTTGAAGCTAAATTCTGTAATTCTGCAAAGTATGTCCTTACATTCAAATATCTAGCAGCTGACTAACTAGCGTTAACTAAAAGCCTCTATTCCCACCGTTTTCTTCATAACTGGAAATCGTGGGCTAAGCTAAGGTTGCTAAGTGTCAATCACTCAAGGACATACTTTGCAGAATTACAGAATTTGGCTTCAAAGAACAGAGTGCCAATGCTGTCCATCCTCTTCAATGCCCAGCCAAAATCTGACATTTCTAAAAGTTAAGTGTTAGGAAATAAGTGAATTCAAATCTGTTTCCACAGTATGCCCATCAATATATGACAGATGCTGAAACCTGCCCAAGCAACATCATAAGAAGGTCAACCCTTATGAACTGCACAATTCTCACAAGACACATGATTTCAATCAACTACCATAAAAGCGAGTAGTTATCTGTACTAGTTCACTTTGAGTGACACCGTCAGTAGCAGTACCTAGTAAACTACCTATTTACATATGAACACCTTCCTCCTGACAGTTAAGCAACCCTTTCTTTTATCTTCTATTAGTGATCCTCAATTAAATCATATTTTCACTTCCAAATGTCAGAAAAGAAAAAAATCAAGTTCCTACTTGTATTTTAAGGTGTGTGCTAATTAAATGTCAAATTTCAAGAATATTGATAAAGATTAGCCACTTTAATTTATGAAATAAATTACAGTGTCATTTTTATTCTGAGAGAAAAAAATCTTATTTCGTGTTTACAGCAGGTTGGAAGAAAATACTGTTTTAATTCACCGTAAAAAATATTGCAATGGATAAAAACACATAAAAATTACATATTTAGAAAGATTTTTTTTTTTCCAACCATATAAATATTTTTAAGCTTGGACCAGTAAAACCCGAGAAATTACGATTTAAACTGATTACGGTCGGAATTTGGAAATGTCCAACACAATCAACGAAACAGCTGGTGTTGCTAGTATAAGGTATGGCTATACAACCAAAAGACCCATCACACTTAGGAAGGATTCAAATTTTGATGAATAGACAAAGAAATAAAAAGAAAAGGCATGAAATGAAACTTACCTGTCTCTGATTGGTTAGAACTGGATGGGCCCAAATGTCCAGAAGAAATCCGAGCCACACTGGAATCCGATATTTTGATTTTTAACGGTAGTGTCACGGTTGTCCGTTGATTAATGTGGGTCGAAGCAGTATTCTCTGCCCCAGTGTTTTCCTCGTGGACACACTCCTTTTCAGCAGCAATCTGATCCGTGCCGTCGGCGCCGACACCAGACGCCCCAGCCTTACAGGACAATTGATTAATCTCCTTGTCTAAAAATCGTTTTATTTCCTCGACTGAATTTGTAAAAGCTGGTTTTGACGTACTCTGTACCTTGGCTGATTGCTCGGGCTGCTTGATCTTCTGCGAGAGAAAATCTTCAAAAAGTTTGTCAACAAGAGTCTTGGAGGAGGAGGAGGAAGCCGAAGAGGAGGAGGAGGAAGAAGAGTTGTTGCCTTCCGGTAAAGGAATTGACAAAGTCCGAGTCTTTGCATCATTGTATTTGGTGCTTGGCAAAGGCACATCAGCCATGTTGAAGGTGGTAAGTTGGCCATCTGTTGAGATGTGGGCGGCGGGGGTGCTGGTCCCAGGTGACACTACCGGTGGACAAACCGTGGGCTTTTTTCTGTCTCTTAGCCTTACCGGTTGGGCCCCATCAGGCAGTGGAATGTTGTCAAGGCTGGGGCAAGGATAATCCATTCAGCAGCAGCAGCGGTAGCAACCAACCATCATTCTCAACAAAACAGAACTGAAAGAACAGAAAAAAAAGAAAAGAAATTAGTGTTAAAGATAGAAACAGGGTTGTTGGAGTCAGAACCCAAAACTATGAAGGCAGGAGGATACAGCAGCCAAAACATTGTGTTTTTTTTTTTTTTTTTTTACATACCACAATAAAGATGAGAACAGTCAGAAAAATCAAAATTAAAAACAATCATGGCGTGTGAACAATTGGATGAAAGTGATATTCAGTGATGAATCAAGAATCTGCATTGGTCAAGGCAATGAGTTAGAAGTTTTATCTAGTGTCATTCAAATGAAACATATATATATATTTACTAACTCCTCCACACGAGCAGGATGTGACACAAGGTCAATTTCTTAAGCGGAGTTCAACAGGTTTGAATTCAGAGTTTTCCTTCTCCTAAACTGGTTGCCTAACCAAGGTTAAAGAGCCCTGTCTGCCCTACTATTTACCCATAGCTGGAGGGAGAGTAGAATTCATACCTTTCCCAAGGGTATTAGCGCTAAGTGAAATGCAATTACCATGTCCAGGATTTGAACTCGGGGTGACGAGTCTATTTCCTATGACTTTACCCATTACACCACGCGCTTCAAATGAAACATATAAAGATGACTGTCTGAATAAAACAAGTAAATTTCCGGTCATTCATAATATTGGGTTGCATGTTTCTGTGTCTGCGATGGCATTCACCCTGAGTCGGATAAGTCAGCTCCATCCAACCAATTCACCCGTGGTTAATTCATGGAAGGAGTAACAAGGAAATAGGAAATTCACAAGCAGTCCCAAAAACCCTGCATGCATAGCCCGATCAGGAGAAAGAGATGCCCCTGTTTGTCACAAATTTTCCTCAGACGCAATGACAAGCACACCAAAAGTTGTCAATTCCCGATTCAGACGCCCTTTGGATTTTCACCAAAACCCTGTTGACCAGGTTGTGTTCCTAATACCCCTGGGTTCCAGACCTGTCAACCTTTGGTGACCCTACCAGGAATTTAAGGTCCCGATGGCATGGCTCTGACACTAGCAAGTTTACGCGGCCCTGCCATGATGAGAAGTGCCTACCGCATAAAAGTGTGTATGGATGGATTGAGAATTTAAAAGTGGCCTAACAATCATGACACATGAAGAGGGAGCAGGACGCCCTGTCAACCTCCACCACTGGTGAGAAGATTCAAGCATGCTCAATAGATGGTAATGATAAACCGGTGAGTTATCATCAATGAGGTAGCTTATTTTGAACCATATGACCTTTAGGCACCCCTTTTGCGACCTCGATTCATGGGGACATTTTTTCCATTTACACTGTCAAAATCCGTTTTTTTTTTTTTAAATTATAAAGCTAAACCTTAACCCCGAACAAACAACCGGATTTTGACGGTGTAAATGAGAAAAGTGTCCTTGTGAGTCGAGATCACGGAAGGGGTGCCTAAAGGTCATATGGTCTCTAATTCTCTGCAGATTAGTGAGTGCGGATAATTTTTGAATCTCCTTGTATTATTCTAATTATTTTGTCAATAAATTCCAGAATTATTTCCTTAATAAAGGGGCCAGTTTAGCTCAGTCAGCAGAGCACCCACCAAGGAATCACTACGTTCCTGGTTTAATACCGGTCCCTGCCAACTGAGCATAGGAGTTGTACAAATTGGGTAATCTGATTTGTGTAGTAAAATGGGGAGCTGATGGTAGGTATGGTGCTCCACCTCAGCAAAAATAATCTCCCTGGTCTTTGCGCTAGCGAAAAGGGATAGACTCCCTCGCTCTCCAGTTAATACCAACAATAGGCGACTGCTAACTTTTTTTTTTTTAAATTTCCTTAATATTGGCTTATTCATAATATTTTCCACTGCATGGCTTTGGGGGAAAATTATACCATTTAAATAATTTAATCTAGTTTCTTTAAGGTTTATTTTCTGAAGTCAGGATGTTCAGTTATTAAGGAAAGAATGTTTTGCATCTGTTATCAGTTTATTTACTGCTAAATAAAAAATCTAATATAAACATCCTTTGAGTGTGCTAATTCCATCATTTTTGCTAAGGGTAGCATTATTTTAGCCATATTGCATTACATATATATATCTGCCATTTTGATCACATGCTATGTTAGGTTTTGTGGAAGTGAATTTAAGTATGGATAGCATAGTTTAACAGATTAGAGGCATTGATTGGATTAAAAAAAACTTTATCCAAATTGTACTTCAAGAGATATGATTTTATACATCTTATTATAATGGAGATTGTGTGTTTTTCTGTCTGTAACCGAAATTATATTACTACTCAAGTCACAATTCCCTTAGTTATTTTCGTCATATTCTCCATGATTTTATTTTCATTCAAACTTTATCAATAAAATTGTTTTACATTATTAATTCTGTTGGCCATATCTGCATACTAATAACATGCAATTGTATTTATATATACAACAAAATAGCAGTTTAGAATGTGAATGGAAGGCTAATTTGCAAATAGCATTGAAGAATGTGAATGGGAAGGCATGACTCATTGATATTTTAATACTGCAAATTATTTGCTATTTGATTTCTGATGTTTGTTGAGTTTATTTTTATAAATATGAGCAAAAATTTTGGGGATAAATCTTGAAAGAAATCCATTAACAAGAAGAAATAACTGTAATTTTATTCTTTACTTCTTATTTTAACTAAGTAGCTAAATTAGGGAAATGATGGAAGAATTAGTTTTAAAGTTATTCTACTTTTCGATTATACCCCCCTCTGTTTTAAATAATTTTATCTGCATTCTTTTTAGTTTCATTAGTCTTTCTAATTTAACATATTTCATTACATTAAAACTTAAATACGTGCGCCCGGAGGGTGCTTATATTTGCTAGTACAAGTAATGATGCTGATTGCTTTTTTTTAATTTAGTGCATCCTGGGACACACATATTTGCTTTGAATGATTCCCCGAGAAATTTGATGGGTCCCAACTAAAGTTTCTTAATAAATTATAGGGTTTTTATTTATGATCTTGGGAAACAACTAAAGCCGTCTGACTCCTACCTTGTAACCTACCCTGTGTAATTTGTTTCTAAGAAACTATCGAAATGTATTTACAGTTAGCTTGAAATGGTGAGAGAAGAAAAAAGAAAGACACTGGGACACAGATACAATTTTACTGCATCCTTTTAGATTTTTGTGCATCAGGGACACAGGACGCATACCTATCAGTATCTTTGTACGAGAGATAATTTTTCATACATATATATTTCTAATGTAATATATATGTAAAATTGCTTGTATGTTTTTAAAAAAGGGATTATTTTCCTGACCTCCAACCAGACTGGATTAACATAAGGTCTTTGTAATGAGGGGACTTGTTGTTTTAGGGGGCATCCGGCAAGGATCAAACTTGCTTTCCAGTAGACTGTGAGACTAGCTTGCTAACCATTACACCACAACGGGACACCTTGTTTTGACCAAAAGAATATCTCTGATTTTGCCCAAATCTAAGAACCCCTTTTTTGTTATCAGACTACAAATCCTTCAAATGAAGAGTGGTTTGGTTTGTTTTGTTTTGGCATATCAACATCAGTGGGTCATTTAATGCCAATAAAGTTTTGAAATAAATTCATTTTTAATGGATACACAATTTTTTTTTATAAACACATTTTTCTATTTAACCCATAGATGGGACCCTAACAGGTACTACCACTCCGGGTCAGAATGAACCAGAGAGCAATGGTGATGAAGGGGTGTTCCAAACCTCCAAAATTGGAACCTCACTATCAGATAGAGTTCAACATCATTCCCAGGACATGTAGACCCTCAGCCATTGCCTTCTAGCACCCATATGATAAAAAAGGTTATCATTTAAATCATATTTTTTAATTTTCTTCATGAATATAAATCAAATTTTCATTATTTTTACTTAAAAACCAAAACCTGGTGATATTTAATGTGTATATATATTTACTTTGTCGTTAATTGTCTTATTTTCAAAGTTTCCTCCAGACATACACACAACTGCCCTTTATATATGTATAGATATAGACAGACAGACAGATTAATTCAGTTGTTTGGACACTATTTTGCATATTTACTGAAAATAATTTACACCCACACTTAAAGGATTTTTTTTAATTATCTGCTAGCAAAAGGGTTAAAGCAAAAAATCTTCTCAATATCCAACAATCAAATCTTGAAAACCTTCATTTGAGAAAAGTTGGTGACAACCAGGGTTGCAGAGTCAGAATTAATTACAAAATACTATATATATATATATATATATATATATTACACTAAAACGTAAATACCTACGCCCGGAGGGCACATATTCTTGCACGTATTATTAAAAATGGCAGTTGGTGAAAGAAAGAAATTTTATCTCGGGGATACAACAAAGTAATCTGGACTTATGGTCAAGTCATGTTGAAGCACCAGTTCTTGTTAGATAACCAAAGTTAAGCAATGACAAGCCTTTTCAATACTCAGATGGGTAACCATTTAAGCAACAGTGGGTATTGTAAGAAACCGAATATCAAAAGTACTTGATTCAGCATTAAATGACCCGATAAAGGTTGATATGCTATTAAAAAAAAAACTAAAAAAAAACAACCAAACCAAACCAGAAGTCATCTGTCCTAAAAATTTTGACATTTAAAGCAAACGACTTATATTTAGTATTGGGTTTTATCAACAGGAGCACATAGCAATATTATAATATGAATAGATATCATTTTAATGCAATCTGGAAGTTGCAAAAGGTTAGTAGGGAAGTTTGTGTTGCTATGAGAAAGCCACAACATTTTGAACCGATCTGAAGATACAACAACAAAAATGTTTAACTTTAGAAGATTTTTTATATCTAACTCTTTCTCTTCACAAATTTTTTTTGCACCCCCGTCTTTTTTTTTTTTTTTTTTTTTTTTTTTTGAGAAATTTGTATCTAAACAGAGTTTAGAATTTCTGTTTGGGTTTTAACCAAATTCCCATCATTCATCATTCCTTACTTTACCAAAATAAAGTGCAGCAAAAAGATTCCATGAAAATAGAAGGAAAAAAAAGATAGCCATTCCAGGACACAGATAAGAAGCAAGAAGAATGTGCAGATATATATATATATATATATATATATATATATATATATATGATAGGGTTAGCATCCACCTACACACAGACAGGGAAACTTCAATACACCCCCTCCCACCCCCAACAACAACCCTTGCCCTACTTCTCACAATGGAAGAACCTAGACTGGCTTGGAAGAGAAGGTTACATTACTTGTCAAAATAGAACAAGCTGTTGCTATTTTATGGTAGAACATTTTTTTCTTTTTTTTCTTTTTTCTTTAAACACTTTAATAAAAGCAGATTGTCAATGCTAAAAACGTTTGTACAAAAGAGTTTTATATTTTCTTTTTTTAATATTAATTGGATAATTTTGAGATTATAAAGAAAACCATTCAATAAATAAATAAATACATTAACTCTGCCAAGTTAAAATAAAATGATTCATTGTATATTCACACACATACATTTATAATATTTAACATGCATGTACTTCATAAATATAAGAGTCATCCAATAAATAAGGTGAATTTATCTAAGGTGTTAGCAATAGGAAGCCCAGTTTACAGTTACACCTTTTTCTTTATAGATACAAGGATCAGTTAATTATGTATTAAATGACCCTTGTGAATAAGGTGAATTTTGACTAAGGACTTGAGAATAGGAATAAGGTGAATTTTGACGAAAGAGTTGGCAATAGGAAGCCCAGTTTACAGTTACACCTTTTTCTTTATAGATACGAGGATCATTTAATTATGTATTAAATGACCCTTGTGAATAAGGTGAATTTTGACTAAGGACTTGAGAATAGGAATAAGGTGAATTTTGACGAAAGAGTTGGCAATAGGAAGCCCAGTTTACAGTTACACCTTTTTCTTTATAGATACGAGGATCAGTTAATTATGTATTAAATGACCCTTGTGAATAAGGTGAATTTTGACTAAGGACTTGAAAATAGGAATAAGGTGAATTTTGACGAAAGAGTTGGCAATAGGAAGCCCAGTTTACAGTTACACCTTTTTCTTTATAGATACGAGGATCAGTTAATTATGTATTAAATGACCCTTGTGAATAAGGTGAATTTTGACTAAGGACTTGAGAATAGGAATAAGGTGAATTTTGACAAAAGAGTTGGCAATAGGAAGCCCTGTTTACAGTTACAACTTTTTCTGTATATATACAAGGGTCATTCAATAAATAAGGTGAATTTTGGCTAAGGTGTTGGCAATAGGAAACTGTTTACAACAGGGCTGTGGAGTTAAAAAATGAAACCTCCGACTCCTCTATTTTTTGTGACTCCAACTCCTATGTATGTAATCAAGTGATTATGGCTTACAAATAAACATGAAAACTCCGTCTTTTTTAATAATATATTTATAAGAAGTGTGCACTGTATAACTTTACAGACTAGGGTCGTTTAAAGTGTAAATTCAACTGGAGTTGGTATAGTTTTACTGACTCCAGTGACTCCTTAATTGCTTCCAACTCCACAGTGCTAATTCACAGTTGCACTATTTTCAAGAAAATCAATTGTGATGGGTCCTTTCATGTCCCAGAAATCTGTCAGCATGGCCTTCTTTATTGACCAATATGCCTGGAACTTTTTCTTTACCAGAGAATGTATGTGTGTGTGTGTTTCCACTCCATTCTATGGATTGTCTTTTTGACTTAGACTGATAAAGGCAAACTCATATTTAGCCCATTTGTAAAAATGTTTTCGGCCAGAACATGCTTCTCTGTACATATCACACATTCTTCTGTAAATTTCACATGGTTTGTACTTCTCAGCCACCAAAGATTTGATGACAGACCTCTGTTCAAGCTTGGAGTACTCTATTTGATTTTTCATCATTTTTTATATGCATCACACATTCTTCTGTGAATTTCACATGGTTTGCACTTCCCGATCACCAAAGATTTGATGACAATTCTTTTCGTCAAGTGATAGTTTGAGAAAAAGATAATACAGAGATGCTGATAGGTACACGTCCTGCATCACTGATGCACAAAAATCTTAAAGGACACAGTAAAATCATATTCATGTGTCCCAGTGTTTTTCGTTTTTCTTCCCTCACCATTTACAAGCTATGTAAATACATTTCAATAGTTTCTTAGAAATGAATTACACAGGATAGGTTACAAGGTAAGTAGTTAGTTACAGAGCTCTATATAAATAATATGATTAAATAACAATAATCTCAAAAGAAAAAAGAAATCATCTGGGAATGCTAATTTTACAAGGGAAGATGCAGATAGAATCAATAGGAAATAAGTCAGTCTTAAAGCAATAAATGGCTCCAAAAAGGGTTAATATGCCATAAAACAAAAAAACAACTATTTCCTGGAAGCTATATCTTTTTTTTTGTCTTTGAAAAGTCTTACTAGTTACTATACTTGTTGGACAGTTGAATTTCTTCGACAAAATCTGTCCAAGCTGCTGACCAGATAAATCCCTTTAAATAGAATCCTACTGTTGTATACTCTCTTTTTACTTCTATTATTATTCTGCTCATCTTTGGTATCTTACGTTCTTCTTCTAGCGTCTGGACTTCGTCTTGGGGACTTTGTGTCTGGTCTTCCATTGGGGATTTCTCTTTATCAGAAGCCCTGTACCATTGGTAGTTTTTAGATAATAACCCAAGACTTCGATTTGCTTTAGATCATATTTTATTCCGAAATCCCCACCAGACTACTGCGCAGATTGAGTATGGCAGCGCGCTTAACACGACTTACCACTTTCGGGGTTTGGCCAATACTGAACTAAGATCTTTCTAATCTAAACCAGGAGGGTCTTCTCCACCGATTCTCACGGTATCCACCGGAAGATCAGGATGAGGTCAAGTCTTGTCACTCAATCCTTCAAGGCCGCTGGCTGCAACTTATAACAGCCATTTTGGTTTCTACACTACTGTAAATAAGTGTTAGGTGACTAACAATTATGTAACACTACCATGACTTGATATAAGAAAAAAACCTGTAAACCAACATCATGTGACGTTTCGTTTTTACATCTTTCTTGCATTTTGAGTGCCAAGTTGAGTCTTTTAACATTGTATACTAATGCTCACAACCTTTCAGCTTGTTTTATACCAATTTCTTTTCACATGATTTATTAACCAATTTGAGCCCCATTAATGGTTTGATTAAAACCAAAACGCTTTAGTATCAACTTTCTGTAAATCAATCTTGGACTTTTTTTTTTTTTCAGGGATGCACATATTTGCTTTGAATGAGTCCCCAGGAAAATTTATGGGTCCCAACTAAAGCCATCTAACTTTGTAACCTATCCTGTGTAATTCATTTCTAAGAAATTATTGAAATGTATTGATTGTTAGCTTCAAATGGTGAGGGAAGAAAAAAGAAAAAACACTGGGGCACATGGATATGATTTTACTGCGTCCTTTTAGATTTTTGTGTGTCAGGGACACAGGACGCATATCTATCAGCGTGTGTGTGTGTATATATATATATATATATATATATATAGTGCCATGATTAATAAATAAAATCACAAACATTCTATCTATTTATCTATCTATCAAGATCCATTGACAGATAAAGATGAAAGACTGAAAGAGAATGCTGTGATGACAATTTTTCAGAGAAGAAATAAAAGGGTAATCCCACAACAAAGATTCAGCCACAATCATCAAAGGCCATTGTTGTTGTACATATATACTGTAGTGAGTTTTATCCCCACTGAGTGCCTTCACACTTATAGGCTTGCGCCAAAGAATATAAATAAAACAAGTACATATAAATAGGTACAAAGTTATTTATAGTTGGTTATAGAGTTGGTTTACAACTCATGGGAGAAGGGAGGGGGGAGGAAGAAAAGGGAGGGGGAGAGGAGGAAGAAAAGGGAGGGGGAGAGGAGGAAGAAAAGGAGAAGAGAAAATGTCAAATGAAAATTTGTGGCATTGGTAAAATGACAAACTAAACAGAATCCATTTTGTCAAAGAGGTGGCATGTGAAACGGCAACAAGTGAACAAGAGAAAATATCACCTGTGCTAAAAACACAGGTGAGGACATATTGACAGGTGAGAAGAAAGATCAAGTTGACTTATAAACTATGCTCCAAGAAAACTTTATACTTTGCTTGAAAAGAAAAAAAAAAGCAGCCCTGTTGGTGTGGCTTTAGAATACACCAACTGCAGAGAGGTAAGAGTGAGAGATAGTTAAATCAAGATTATTATACTTTTTACATATTGAAGTATTTTTTCTAATAGCTAAAGTAAATATATCAAACATTGTATAATAATTTAATTATCATACTGTGGTATATCCACAGGTCTTGCTAGTCAAATAATTACACTAGCAGCGGTATCCATCAGGACTGTTCGAAACATCACTTAAAAAACATTACCGACAAAGTTTTTTTTTTTGTTTTTTTTTTGGGGGGTATGGGTCTTTGTACACAATACGGTTAAAAACAGGAATTGATTAGCAAAAGAAATAAGAACCCCTAATGGGGCCACCTGTTGGCCATGGGTGGCGATCCGTAATGCTTAAGGATGGAACCCTGGTGGCTGAGCAGTCCATGCCATGCAACACTACACTTTAGCTCTTATTTAGCCATCCCAATCCCTCCAAAGAAAAAATGTTCAAACCTTCAGTATTGAACCTGAAACCTTACAATTACTAGGTGGATGCTCTACCAACTGAGCTCAACCGACCCCTGTATACTAGTTTATTATCTATCCAAAAGTAGTATAAATCAAATTTTTTTAAATAATTTTGGACCAAGAAGAGTCTACAGGTCTTTTCAATTTAGAAATTTTTTTAAAAAAAATTTTTTAATAGAAAATTGTTTAAAATCCATTTATGAATTTCCTTGAGAAAAATAATTAAATAAAAAAAAATAACAGACAACCAACGAGGGGAATAAAAAGCATTATTTTCTGCTTTATATATATATATATATATATTTTTAGACAAAACTTGCTATTAAATTACTTAATGTTACAAGTGTATATTCAAATTTGGCCTTGAGCCTTTCTCTCTCTCTCTCAGATATATATATATATATATATATATATATATACACACACATACACACACACACACTAAAATTGCAGTAAATAACTTTTAAAGAAAGAAAAACTTAAACCGTCATTTGACAATGATAAAAATGACAGTTTGTTAAGTTTTTCTTTCTTTGGAAGTAATATATTGCACTGTATGTAATTAATTTATTAATTATTATACATTGAGCTCTCTTAGGAATTTATAAAATATCCTTGTATGAATCTATAAGTTTGCACCTACAAGAGCATACAGTGTGGATGTACAGTGAGATTTTGATGATCCCAAATAGAATCATCCCTTACTTACCAGTCATTTGGATTATTTTATACAAACACACAGAGGATGTCTTTAAAGTCCTGCAACAAATTTACTAAATGATTCTATCATTTGTACTATGTGAGTTAAGTTTTCAATTTTAAAACAGCTGCAAGACTTTATGAACGCCATATATATATATATATATATATAAAGTAAGTAAAGTCATCGGGGCAGGCTAAAGTCTGATATCCATACAGCGAAGGAGTCTATCCCCTTTTCACTAGTGCTAGACCAAGGAGATTATTTTAGCATATTAAGTGGAGTGCCATATCTACCATCAGCTCCTCACTTTACCGCACAGATCCCTATTCTACTCATACGCCGAGTTGGCGGAGGCCAGTATTGAACCAAGAACCTTGTGATTCCTAGCCGAACGCTCTACCAATTGAGCTAAACCGGCCCCTATGTGTGTGGAGAAAGTAGACAAACATGTGATATTGTACAGTATGGATATTTATTGTAGGTAGTGATGTCGACATTATAACGTTTCAGTTTGTTAGACCTTCTTCAGGACAGTGGATTGAGTTCTTGCTTCAGAGGATGTTATTCTCATACTGGTGAGTCATTAAGTCATGAATAGGGGAGGGGGTGGTCAGTTGCTGGTGCTACTAGGAATATTTAGGTTGGTAATAGATAAAAAAAATTAAACTCCCACTACCAACCTAAATATTCCTAGTTGCACCAGCAACTGACCACCCCTCCCTATTCACGACCCTGGTCGGATTTATTTCCTCTTATTCCTCACACACACAACACTATATATATATATATATATATATATATTAATCATCATCAAGTTGCCCTGACAGCACAGATTCACATGACTTTCTCAGCACCCATCTATCATTCATCACTACTGGCAAGTCCTCAGCATGGCATCCAGTGTTCGCACATAGCTGCTCAATGTAAGTTTTTGCTGGTCAGCCAACACAGGTGTGTCCATGTGTAGAAGTCCACAGAAGAACATCACTTATGAGTTCATCCTTACTTCTGTAGTGTCCAGCATGGCTTGGTCATCGTACTTGGGTAGTTTGTATCATATGAGGTAAATGGCCATACAGCTGCTTTTTTGTGGAGTGCTGCTTCCAAGATTTGTTCAAGACATTAAGCAACATCCTAGTGTAGTTCTCATCTAGCTTTTTCTCCAAGTGTTTCACTAAAATCTAAGTGGTGCAGCCATGTAGTAGTACTGACACAGTTATAGCTTGGAAGAATTCTTGCTTTAATCAGAGAGATCTGATTTCCATATGATTGATAATCTGTCAAAAGCAGTCCATGCCTTTCCTATGCATATATATTAACATCGCTTTCTGTAGAGGAGATATTGCCATGTAGGTATGTGAACTAGTCTACTAATTTCAGAGGCTTGCAAAAAAAAAAAAAAAAAAAAAAAAAAAAAAAAACAGGAGGTAGTAACAAATCTTGAAGAGTAATTGTATTTTGGGGAAGAGTAAAAATACCAGACTAATACTGTCACACTCTACTAACAAGCATATTGGTTATATATATGTATGTATGTATGTGTATGTGTGTGTGTTTGTGTGTGTCTTAGGAGAGACACAGAATCAACGGTGTTCATTGGCTTAGTTTCTTGCCTATGCAATGATCTCATACTGACAGTTACTAAGTGCCAGTGACTCTGCCTACACTATCCTAACTTAGATATATATGCTCTTACACAGATATTGAGCACTCTTTATTTATAAATATACCAAACTACATACATACATATTTATTTATTTATAAATATAGCAAACATACAAATAGTTAATAATAAAAAAATTTTTTTTAAATAAATCATTGTCCATCATATCTAAGAAAATTTGCTGTCAAACTACACACACATTCTCTTTCTTACATTAAAACTAAACTATTTTCTCCCTGCTTCATGTAATTTTTTAATCTTATTAGCAATACCAGACTAATACTGTCACACTCTACTAACAAGCATAGTGGTTATATATATATATTAAAAAAAGTCGTCCGGGCGACTTAATGTTGGTATCAGCCAGACAGCGAGGGAGTCTATCTCCTTATAACTAGTGCTAGACCAAGGAGATTATTCTAGCATCTGAGGTGGAGCGCCACACCTACCATCAGCTCCTCACTTTACCGCACAGAAGCCTGTGCTACTCATACGCTGAGTTGGCGAGGGCCGGTATTGAACCAAGAACCTTGTGATTCCTAGCTGAACACTCTACTGACTGAGTTAAACCTGCCCTTTTATATATATATATATATATATATATATATATATATATGAACACATTCATCTTTGTTATACTGATCTATTTTTTTTGGATTCTTAATAGATAAAGATTGACCTCCCCACCACAAACAATTTTTGGCAAATAAGTAGCTAACTTTTGCTTTGATTCTGGAAGGGCTTTAATCAGAGTTTTAAAATTTCCCTTAACTTTTAATTTTAATCACAATTTCATTTCTCCCTCACTATACTTATACAAATAACTATCTCAATATACACAAATTTTCTTTGCCTAGGTTTTCAATAAGTAGTTTCTCACACAACTTATCCTAATGGAGATTCAGTGTGTGTGTCTGTAACCGAAACTATGTCACTGCTTACGTCACACAATACCCTCAGGAATTGCCTAAGTTTATCAATGGAGTATTTAATTTATAGTCAAAATCATTAATTAATAGTGCATTTAAAATCCTGCAACGTGTGTTTATATATCACTAAAATAAAGGTTTACATAATATAATATATGGTGTGTGTGGTTAAGTTACATACTGGCTTTAACAAAACAGGGTTTAATAATAATTACTTGGTGTTATTGATCTCTAATATCATTGTTTTATTCTCCAATATATTAAAATCAATCTGATGAATGATCTTGTATAGAAACAAATTAAAATAAGTGTGATCTTTTTATATGCGTTCTTATTTAATTTTGTTAGTCTTTCTAATTTAATATATTTCATTAAATTAAAACTTAAATATTTACGCATATTTCAGTGTACATACACACAGACATTTTAACTCTTAACGTCCTATACCGCCTCATTCCGCCCGGCTGGAAGTCACATTTACTTTTATTAATCCACCCCAAATGATAGCCTTTGTTTAAATGTAATATTAAACATATTTGGAAGTCTTTAAATCAAGGGAAATAACAAGTAATTTTAAATGAAAAGGTCATTTTTAGCCATTTTATTTTTTTTTATAAATCCATACAGGAATGGGGGCTCTGGACTTAGAAAATTCTCTACAGGATGTTAAGAGTCAAAGATGTTATTCTTAACAGCATTTGTTAAATGAAAAGTTTACAATGAATTTCTGCAGATTACATTTTATGATACTAATACTCCTCTAATATTTACTCTTTAAATAAAGAGTTAAATATTAGATGAGTATTGCTACCATTAAATACTATTCACAGCGACTCTCCCACCACTACGATCCTACCGTAAGCCGTGGGCTGTGGCTCTTTATGTGTCACTTGTTTATACTGAAAAATCACTACGTGATCACCCTTGCCATCTTTTGTTTCGTCTGTGAACCAACCCTGAGACTGGTACTTAATCCTTTTGCAATAGGGAACCAGTTGAATGGAAAATTTGGCACAACCGTAAGGGAAATTTGGTAGGCAAAGAGTTGAGAAACAAAAATAATAAAAAGAAATAAAATTAGTAAACAAAAAAAAAAAAAAAAAACGGGTTGAATAATTCAACTATTTCTTTTTTTTTTAGCTCAGTTGGTAGTGAGGAGCTGATGGTAGGTGTGGCACTCCACCTCAGATTCTAAAATAATCTCCCCGTTCTAGCGCTAGTGAAAAGGGGATAGACTCCCTCGCCGTCTGTCTGATATCGACATTAGGCCGCCTCGACGACTTCACTTTTTTTTTTTTATAAATCATTTAAATAAAAGGGGGGGGTACCACCTAATTTATTGCATTGGCCTCCATTTTTACATAATTTCAAACTGAACAGAAACAACATTCTATACTTACATGTAAAAATACCACATATACTCATCATAATTATCATCTGATATTATCTGGGACTATTTAACTTTTGCAGCTAGAAATTGTAGGCATACCAATTAACCCCAGATCTAGCCTTGGCCAATTATTTACACCCACAAAGTTTGTATCACATATATGCTGTGACCTCCTAATATTAGGTGTCATATATTCACATTATAAGCAACTATATACATTAAGTGGAAATTATTGCATATTCTTGACCCTTTAGTATCAGCGTTGAAAAGCTTTCTGAACAAAAAAGGTTTTCTATTATTAAGACTCAAAGAGAAACTCAAATCTATATATTGAATTTGAATGACTGATTAAAGAAGGCTTTGCAGTAAACCTGCAAATAAACAGGTCTCTCTCTCTCTCTCTCATAAAGTTACTATTTGCTCTAATATGAAAAGTGAAACTGAAAAATAAAAAAAAGTAGCCTGTTAATATTACTATATACTAGTACAAAATAAAAAAAAACACCCTCCGGGCGATGTAAAAATAGATTTTTGAAACATATTGCCTGAGGGGTGGGAGTAAAAAATTCAATGTCAGCGATTTGTACCCTAAATAAGTAAAATCATCAAATTTTTAAAGGATTAAAAAATAAAACAATTTGAAATGTAAACTTTAAATATGTGTTAAAATAAAACAAACTATATATAATATATAATACCAGTCATGTATTTATTAAAACTTGTTTTAAAAACAATGAGGACTGTCTAATGTTGCATGTTCAAATTTTGAGTGTATTATTTATGTTATGACAATTTTGGGTAATGTGATGTAAGCAGTGACGTAATTTTTGTTACAGACAAAAAACGGAAGCGAATCTCCATTATTAATAGAGATTCTTGCATATGTGACTATTTAAGACCTTAATTTATGGTGATTAGCATTTTACAGCAGCCTTTCCATTTTTTTTATAAAAGAAAGGAATAAATCAGAAAAGAGTCAAAGAATGAGAGCCATACACTTGAAGAATTCAGACCATCTAGACAACAGTATTGTTAAAAATCGACTAGAATACTCAGAAGAGTCCTGGAGACCCGTGAACACTTGCTATCACTCAGACTTCAGTAAATGACTACCAGCTCATGCTGGTGTGAAAAATTCACAAGAAGTGAAATAATAAAACAGAAATGGGAAGAAAAACAACTATATGGATACTTCAAGTGACAAACTGGAGAGATCACACATGAGAGGACATTAAAGTTCAACCCCCTCTGACCGTGACAGGGTGGTAACAACATCGTAGTGTCAGAGCTATGCCATCCAAAACTGAAGTTTCTGGTAGGGCCTCCCAAGGTGTATTAGTCTGACAACCCAACTAAAGAGGTTCTGGTGAAAATCCAAAGGACGTTTCCATCATCGTCAGGAATCAACAGCTTTTGGTGTACTTGTTGCTGCATCTGTTAAAAATCTGTGGCAAACAAGGGCATATCCTTCACTTAATCAGGTTTTGGTTTGGTTTGTTTTGTGGCATATCAACCTCAGTGGGTCATTCAATGCCGATAAAGTTTTGAAATAAAGCCATTCTTAATGGATAATCAATGTTTTTATAAACACATTTTTCTATTTAACCCATAGTTGGGACCCTAACAGGTACTACCACTCTGGGTCAGAGTGGACCTAGGAGCAATGGTAATGAAGGGATGCTCCATATTCCCCAAACGTCCAAAACTGGAACCTCACCATCAGATAGAGTTTAACATCATTCCAGGACAGGAAGACCATCAGCCACCGCCTTCTAGCACCCATATGATAAAAAGGGGGCTTGGGGTTGCCATAAGGCAATAGGGTTGGGGCAATAATATAGGTGCTAGGCTTGACGTGACCAGCCGATTGATCGGAGGGGGTCTTGCCGACCGCCCATCTAAGTAGAGTATTGCAAGTTATGGACTGCTCAACCACCTTGGTTCTATCCTCAAGCATCACGGGTCACCACCCATGGCCAACAGGTGGCTCCATTGGGTGTGTCTTACCCCTCTGCAGAGGTGCAGTTTGTGCATTCTAACACCCCAGCCAACAGGGTGGACTTAATCAGGATATGCATGTGGGGTTTTGGGACTTCTTGGGATTTTTCCCATTGTTTCCCTTGTTACTTTTTTCATGAATTCACCGTGGTGAATTTGTTGGATGGGCTCAACCAACCCAGGGTGACTGCTGTCACAGTTACAGTTCTATGACATTTCAAAATAATCAAAATTTATTTTCATATACAGCATAAACATTATATGTTCAAGTGAGTAGTAACTTTAACTTAGTCCAGTTATAATGTAGGGTCCTGAAGAGATTGTATCGATCGAAACCATGATAGACCCATAATTTTTTCCACAATTGTTGTGCTCTGTTTTTTTTTAAGTACTGATCACTTTTGGATAAATTACTAATGCTACTACAATGGAAACATTAAAGCGGTATTCGAAATATATATATATATAACGCATCACTCAATAAGTCCCAGTCCTGACACATGGCACCACTAATAAAAAAATCTTTATAAAGTATTAACCTTCAAATGGCACATGTCCAAATTTGAGCTTAATCGGATTATTAGTTTACAAATTACAGTTATTTAAGTGAAGCTACTGTTGCAAATTTTCAAAACAATGGAAAAATCTGAATTTCATGTGTTGATAAATCATTGCGTTCTGATGGGAAAAAGTACTGTTCAAGCAAAGCAATGGCTTGATAATTGTTATTCGGACTCTGCTTCATCGGAAACAACAGTTAAAAGGTGGTATGTTGACTTTAAATGTGGTTGTACAGACACAAGTGATGCTGAAACTCAGGTCGCTCAAATTCGGCAGTTGTCCTGGAAAACACCAAAAAACTCCACAAACTCGTTTTGATCGATCGTAAATTGAAATTGCGGGAGATAGCAGAGGAGTTGAAGATATCAAAAGGCAGTGTATTCATCATTTTGCATGAACATTTGTCAATGAGAAAGCTGTGTTCAAAGTGGGTGCCACATTTGTCGATCAAAAACAAGAATGTGTTGACGATTCAGAGCGTTATTTGCAACTGTCTCAACGCAACAAAAAGTTTTTGCATAAATGTGACAATGGATGAAACGTGGATCCACCACTTCACTCCGGAGTCAAATCAGCAGCCAGCTGAGTGGACAGCAGCAGGTGAAAGCCGTCCAAAGCAACCAAATACGCAAACATCAGCAGGCATGGTTTTGGCCTCTGTATTTTGGGATACGCAATTACTTTGAGAAAGAAAAAAAAAAACATCAATAGCGAATATTATATAGCATTATTGGTGCGTTTGAAGGAAGAAATCACCAAAAACGGCAAAATAAAAAAAAGAAAAAGTGCTCTTTCACCGAGGCAATGCCCGTGTCACAAGTCGATCGCAACGATGTCAAAACTACATGAATTGCACTTCGAATTGCTTCTGTACCCACCCTATTCTCCAGATCTGGCCCTCAAGCAACTACTGGTTGTTTGCATACCTCAAAAGAATGCTCCAGGGAAAGAGATTTGGCTCCAATGAAGAAGTGATATCGGAAACTGAGGCGTATTTTGAGGCCAAAGACAAATTGTTCTACAAAAAAGGCATCGAATGGTTAGAGAAGCGTTGGAATCAGTGTATCACCCTAGAAGGAGACTATGTTGATGAATAAAGTCAAATTTTACCAAAGAGGATTCAACTCACGATCCAGTAATAATGGATCTGAACTAACTTTAAAAAACCTCCCTCTACCCAGGCAACGCTGGGTAGCCGCTGTAAGTATATATATATATATATATATATATATAAAATTGAAGATGAAGGTCCACAAAATATGTTTTTTAAAATATTTCTTATTTTACATTAGTGACACATGTTTCAGATATTCTGATATCTTCTTCAGACTTCTGAATATCTGAAACACGTGTCACTAATGTAAATAAAAAAAAATCTTTTAAAAACAGTCTATTTTGTGGACCTTCACATTTAACAATACATATACTAGCAGCGGCTACCCAGCATCGCCTGGGTAGAGGGGGATTTTTTAAGTTAGTCCACAGATCCATTATTATTGGATCGTGAGTTGAATCCTCGTGGGATGCCCCATTTAGATCCCTATGTAAAAAAATAGACCTTGCATTGATTCAGCTACTCTGAAAAGAAATATTAATGTCTACTATCTAAAATATTAAATGCAAAAAAAAATTCATGCTGTAATCATTTAAATTTATTTTTTAATCATCTTCATGAATATAAATCAAATCTATTATTTTTGCTCAAAAATCAAGCCCTGGTGATATTTAATGTGTATATATATTTACTTTGTCGTTAATTGTTTTATTTTTGAAGTTCCCTCCAGACATACAGATTCACACAACTGCCCTTATATATATATATATATATATACACACACACACACACACACAGACATATGACTAATATTTAATACATGCAACTAATTGATGTAATATAAAAAGATGAACGATTTCAAAGTGCCTCCATCCTGCTAGTAAGAGAGTTATACAGCATTCCTGAGTCTAGCTTGCCTTCTGCTCCCACTTGTACCACACCCTACTTTGGCATCAGAACCTTTTAATGATCCAATCTTTAACTTCAGTCCTAAGGCTATAAAAAAATCAACTTGAAGGAGTTGGCATCAAGCTTTATTTTATACACAAGCCTCACAATACTTGATCAACTCAATTTATAGTTCAAAATTATCAATACCATATATATCATCCAATGCTATTTGTATTTTGCATATGGTATGACCATCCCCTAATATTAAACTAAAATTTAAGTCTTAGATAGTCACATGATATGCAAATATATACAGTAATATTAGCAGGCTAATTTTTTTTTTTTTTCAGTTTCACTTTTTACATCAGAGGAAATAGAAACTTGATAAGAGAGAGACCTGTTTATTTGCAGGTTTACTGCAATGTCTTCTTTAAGTTTATTTATTAAACAAGAATCTGAAGAAAATAGGATTCAGTCAAATGCAAATAGCATGATTTAAAAAAGAAAAAACATCAAATTTTCAATAAAAAGAGTCAAAAAGTTTATATTCAATATTGTTATATATATATATATATATATATATATATATATATATATACATATATATACATACATAAGTTAAGACAAAAGAAATGAATCCGACGGTATAAGTATAGATAAAAGGATATGAAAAACACAATATACTGTTAAAATGAAAATATTTTATATCATATTCATAGCTAATATTGAAGCTAATTTTGAAGATGATTTTTATAAATCGAAATATTGTTCAATATTAGCTATGAATATGATATAAAATATTTTCATTTTAACAGCATATTGTGTGTTTTCATATCCTTTTTCTATATATATATATATATATATATATGATTATTTTGCAAATTTTTAAAAAATAATTCGCCCACTCTACAAGGATTAAAAAAAAAAAAAAAAAGATTAGCTGCCTAGAAAAGGGTTAAACATAAAAATACCTCAACAGATTGAAAAATAAAACATATCAGATTAAATTGAATTTATTAGTTAAAGTCATCGTTTAAGGTGGGAGGGGTCCCTCCCTTCTTTGTCAATGGATTTACAGTATATTTAGTCACTAATTTATAGCAAACTTTAAAAAGAATTTATTTTTTAATAATAAAAAAAGCAGAGCATCAAAGTTTATTAATGAATAAGAGGAAAGACATGAGTTAATTTCAAGGTAAGGCATGTGTGTCCCCAATGAGGAATATACTTTATTAACTTTGTTTCCATAGAGAGGCAAGATCATTTTTATACAATTGGTGTTAAACTACATTCATTGTCAATAGACTAATATCAAAATATGTAAGGATGTAAGCAAATTTTACAATTTAAAAAATTTTAAACAGAAAAAATCTTTCTTAAATCTAATATGGATTTAAATCACATACCATAATTGATTCTGTTCAAAAGCTGGCATATTTAGTGAAAAAGACTTTTAGAAAATTAACCTGTTTCTATACCGATAGGTTTAAAAGCCACAAATTCTATGGCTACTGGTATTTTTTTTTATTCCTAATACAAATAAAAATATTTCACAATTCTATTTGTTTGCAAATAACCTAGTTTAGATATTTTCAAACATTTTTATATTTGCCATTCAAGGTTTATTTTCTTTCTTCTTTCTCTTGACATGGTTTTTTAGCTGTAACATCAGAAAGAGCATCTGAGTGTGTGTGTGTGGGAGGAGGGTATCTGTGAATATAGATATTGTTTATATAGAATTATATATGCACATTAAATATACCTATTCAAGTAAGGCAACTATTTTTACATGCAAAACAAGCAGGTGAGTAGTAACCCAAAATCCACATACAAAAAGCTTTTTTATCCACATGAACACCATTTTAATTCATGCGTGTATTTTTTTTTTAATTTAAAAATTTTCCCTTAATTAGCAAATTTTAATCTTTCTTTTTTTTTTTTAAACAAACTAAATGGACCAATGGCAGAGATGCTGATAGGCATGTGTCCTGCATCCCAGTGTTTTTCTTTTTTCTTCCCCCACAACTACAAGCTAACTGTAAATAAATACATTTCAATATTGGTAAGTCTTACCGACTGACTCCCCAACAGACAACCAAAAAAATGGGTCTTTTTCTAGTAAAATGTGTTAAAAATTATTCCCAATTCAAAAACCAATGTATTATCTGTAATATGAAGCATGGTAAAAAAAAAAAAAAACCTTAAGCTAAAGGAAATGTGCAATTCAAATAGAAATTTAATAAAAGTTAAAAGAATCTGCATTTCCTGGCTTCTTTAGAAATAAGAGAAGCTGATAAGACAAAAAATATGAACGACATTGGATCCAATTAAAATTCAATTCGTAGGATCACGTTCTTCTTCATTGGGTTTGACTATAACTTTCTTGGACCAGAACTTTGCTGTTCAGAGTGGGAATTTTTATTTATATATATATATATGAGGAAAAGGGGGGTTGGAATGAATCCGACAGAATGAGGTAAAATAAGGAATGAAAGAACAAAACTCAGACAAAAATGTGTAGTATTTGCTGGAATATTGAATTCAAAGCAGAAGAAGCTGAATTCAATATTCCAGCGAAATATACTACACATTTTTGTCTGAGTTTTGTTCTTTCATTCCTTATTTTACTATATATAAATAAATAAAGGTAAGGATAAAGGAAAAATGGACAAAAAGGAATACCTCAAAACAACTAGATGTGGAGAGATATATTTCGTTCTGAGTTAAGAAGTACTGCCTAATGCGGAACGAAATATATCTCTTCACATCTAGTTGTTTGGAGGTATTCCTTTTTGTCCATTTTTCCTTACCACAATTCTGTCGGATTTACTCCAACCCTCCTATAGTAAGCCTAAAGACTCAGAACTACCTAAGTTTCACCTAATGGATCATCAGGATAATTCTGACTGAAGAGGTTTGGTGCAAAATACATTTTACTGTTAAAAACTTAGTGCAATGAGCACTTTAGAATATTTAACTTCTGCAACTCTTTCGGCCATTGCACTGGTGCCAGTTGATTATTTTCAGGTGGTGTGTATGTTCTGGTCTTTGTTGGGTTTTTTTAATGTATTTTTCTCTAGGCACAAAATTGTATTTTGTACTAACAAATTGTAGTGTTGGGAGATTTTTCACATTGTCTGAGATAAAAAAAAAAAAAATATATAATATATATATATTTTTTTTTTATCCATTTACATTTCTTTTCTTTACTCATTTTTCCTCATATATATATACACACACACACACACACACACACACCTAAGATGAACAGAAAGTTATAAGACAAACAGGAATATTTATGTTATTTTTTAATTGTTCTCAACTAGTTTCGACTATAGGTCATCGTCAGGAGAAAATTTATTGTGAAAAGTGTTTGACAAAAAAAAAAAATGTAGTGGTAACAGTGACAAGTCCATTTAAATGAAAACCATCTTTTATATATATAATGATTACCACTTCTTCACAGAAATATTATATATATATATTTATATTTTTGCTTGAAGGCAATTACAATGCGCATATCGCATAAAATTCGATAATTATAGAAGATAATAATGACAAGTGAATTTTGCAAAGAATTACTCGGTGTGTAGAACATCGTACAGACTGTTTCAACTTTATTAAGTCTCATAAGTGATGTGTATAACGATCCGACAGAAATCGAAACTTCAGCAGGATAGTCAGAAACTATACTGCTTCGGCAAACAAACATAGTCATATATATATATATATATATATAATATATATATATATATATATATTATACATACACACATACACACACGTCAGAAGAAAAGAAATGTACGGACATTTTAAGGGTACATATTTTAAAGGCTAATAGCTTTTTTCATCTCATTATTTGAAAAAGAGCCAAATAACCAGAGAGAAGGAAAGAAAAGCATGTTCTATATTTGTGGCATCAGAGCAATTTCTAATAAGAAGTGTGCTGTACTATCTACATACCATAAATAATAATAATAATGCAGGTAGAAGAAATGCAGCACATTTTTTTGTTTTCTGCTGTAAAATAACAGGTTAAGTATGCAGGCATATGGAAAGAGGGGTAAGACACACAATCAGAAAGTACAAAACTAATTTAGAATTGTGTAGAGCAATAAGTCTCTGCCTACAACATTACAAACTATACAATGATTAACTACAAAATTAATTAGCAAGCTCATTATTAATGAACATCAATAGAATAGAAGAAATTCTGAAATACAAAATAGAATTGAAATATTTCAGTTGTCAGTAGCAACTGATAATATTTCAAAAGGTGATGGTTTAGTTTAGTTGGTAGAGCATCTGCCTACGAACCACGAGGTTCTGGGTTTAATACCAGCCATCACCATTTCAGCATACGAGTAGCACACTTTAGTTGGGTTTTACAGCATGTTAACCCTTCTGGGTTATTTTTTGCCAGAGACGTTTTGTTTTATACATTCTTGATGGGTATTCAATTTTTTTTTTTTTTAAATATTTCTTAGGCTCATTTTTTATCTATTTAATCCATAGATGGAACCCTAACAGGTACTACCATTCCAGATCAGAGTGAACCAGGGAGTAATGGTAATGAAGGGGTACTCCACATTCCCCAGAGTTCCAGAATTGGAACTTCACTATCACAGAGTTTAACTCATACCCAGGACATTAAGACCCGCAGCCTTCTAGCACATATGATAAAAAGGGTTAGGGTTTGTCATAAGGAGCACACCTTGGGTAATCTGATCTCTGACGGTAGATGTGGATCTCCACCTCAGATGCAAAAACAATCTCCCTGATTTAGCACTAGTGAAAAGGGATACACTCTCTCTCTGGCTGATATCAACAATAGGCCAACTTTACTAAAAACATATTCCAGACCATATTACCTTTAGGCACCCCTTTTTGATCTCGATTAAGAACAGATATGTTTTTCATTTACACCGTCAATATCCGGTTGTTAGGGGTTAATTTTATAAAAAAGAAAAGTCTGAAACTCATCTGTTAAGAACCGGATATTGACGGTGTAAATGAAAAACATGTCCTTTCTTAATCGAGATCAAAAAGGGGTGCCTAAAGGTCATATGGTCCCATATTCCAATGTTTTATTGGAACTTAGAGAGTCTAATGTAAATCTATATATACTTACGTTATCAGATGCACAAGATGAAGACAAAACACTTTTGAATCTAATATCTTTTTCAACCAGATTAGAATTATCAAATTGTTTTTGGCTACACCTTTTTTATAGCAATGATAAACATAGAATTTTTTTTTTTTTTCTTTTAGACACAAACAAAAATGATAAAGACTTATCAAAAGACACAGGCTGATCTAACAATAGAAAATGGTGAGAGTGTTAGGCTTATCTATCTTCTATACATAAAGTTGGTGTGTATGTATGTCCGAATGAAACTACAAAAATAACACAATTAACAACAAATATATATATATATATATACACACACACACACATCTGATGCTGATAGCTTTTTGATTTAGTGCGTTCTGCACATATTTGCTTTGAATGAGTACCCAGGAAAATTTATGGGTCCCAACTAAAGCTGTCTAAACGCTATCTTGTAATCTATTTGGTGTAATTCATTTCTAAGAAACTATTGAAATGTATTTATAGTTAGCTTGAAATGATGAGGGAAGAAAAAAGAAAAAACTGGGATGCATGGATACGATTTTACTGTGTCCTTTTATGTTTGTGTGTGTCAGTGATGCAGAATGCATACCTATCAGCATTTGTGCGTGTGTGTATATATATATATATATATATATATATACATATAATATATATATACATATTTATACATACACACATTAAATATCACGTTTCTTGCTTTTTGTGCAAAAATTATGAAGATTTGATTTATATTCGAAGATTTTTTAAAATTAAAATATACACAGAAATAGCATTGAAATTCTACTTAAAAATGCCCAGCATTTGTAAATCTCAAAAGTAAAGGAGTTAAAACACTAGGCACCCCCTCCCCAACCCAAGCGATGCTCAGCAGCTACTTCTACTATGAAATAAGGGACAATCAAAACAAAATCCATTATCAAGCAAGCTAAATTTATTTCATTTTTCGACAAGAAAAAGAAAAAGTATAGACTATAAATATACTTATGGACTTTATCAAAACTTTAATCTACTGAACATTGCTCTAAAATTAATACCTGGGGGTCATAAATTAAAACTTTCAAAAAAAATTTTGCAAAACAAATGTAAGATAAAATTATTCTAGTTTACAGGGTATTAGATTCATCAGTAGTGTATATTCCATCTCTGAACTCTTTTAAGGCAAGGTTGAATGAATTTTGGAAAGAATATAAATATTCAGTTGAAATAAGGTAAATGTTTTAAATATAAGGAACAGCTGACAGGTCTCAGACCTAATATATCTTGCTGAAAATGATATTATTAGTTATTCACTAAGCTTTGCTTAGGTGGGGCACAAAGCCAGTAGTATGGGCGCCCAGTGAATACTCATGAATTTTATTCAACAATTTTAATTTATTGAACATTGCTCTAAAATGAATACCAGAGATCATAAATTAAAACTTTCAAAAAGAATTTTGCAAAACAAATGCAAGACAAAATTATTTTAGTAAACAGGGTATTAGATTCAACAAGTTAGTAGAATCATGGAATAAACTACCATCATCAGTAGTGAATGCTCCATCTCTGAACTCTCTTAAGGTAAAGTTGGATGAATTGTGGAAAGAATATAAATATTCAGTTGAAACAAGATAAATGTTTTAAATATAAGGAACAGCAGACAGGTCTCAGATGTAATATACTAGCTGAAAATGATATTATTATTATTACTAGCAAGAATATGCACCCTCTGGGTGTAAGTATTCATGTTTTAATATAATGAAATATATTAAATCAGAAAGACTAATGAAATTAGAATGCATATAAAATGATTACACTTATTCTAATTATATTTTAATTGGTTTCTATATGAAATTATTCATAGGATTGATTTTAATACATTTGAGAATAAAACAATAATATTAGAGATCAATAGTACTAAGTAATTATTCATTAAACCCAGTTCTGTTATAACCAGTGTGCAAATTAACCACACCATATATCATGTAAACATTTATTTCTTAGTGATATATAAGATACATTGCAGGATTCTAAATGTAACATGGGCTGTTTTGAGGCAAATCTAACTCAGATTTTCATAGACATTCTATTCTATACATTAATGGTTTTGACAATGAATTAAATACTTATTGATTCTGAGGGTATTGTCACATAAGCAGTGACATAGTTTCGGTTACAGACAGACACCGAATCTCCATTATAAGATTACTAGCAGCGGCTACCCGGCATCGCCTGGGTAGAGGGGGATTTTTTTAAATTACTCCCACAGATTCATTATTACTGAATCGTGAGTTGAATCCTCGTGGGATGCCCCATTTAGATCCCTATGTAAAAAAAAATAGACCTTGCATTGATCCAGCTACTCTGAAAATAAATGTTAATGTCTACTATCTAAAATATCAAATGAAAAATAATATCCATGCTGTTATCATTTAAATTTTATTTTTTAATTATCTTCACAAATATAAATCAAATCTATTATTTGTGCTCAAAAACCAGACTCTGGTCAATGTGCATATATATATCCATGCTGTTATCATTTAAATTTTATTTTTTAATTATCTTCACGAATATAAATCAAATCTATTATTTGTGCTCAAAAACCAGACCCTGGTCAATGTGCATATATATTCACTTCGTTAATTGTATTATTTTCGAAGTTTCCTCCAGATATACATATACACACAACAGCCCCTTATATATGCATAGATAGAAAAAAAAGAAATTAGGTAAAAATATTTGCTGACAAAACATAAGATTTAAGGGAGAAATGTGTAAAAAAAAAAAAAAAGCTCTCTTTAGAGACCGACATATTTTGCAGCAATTAAATTGATATTTATAAAAAAAAAAAAAAAAAGGAAGTAATGGGTGGAAATTTGAGCCCACACTGCAACTGGCCAACCTGATTTTTAAAAAAAGACTTATCTTTGCAGTCAAAGCAAAAATGAGTAAATAAATTTCTGTAGGCAAATGCTTCGACCTGTTCTTGGGTGAAAATAAACACAATAATTTCTCTACAAAACTAATCAGATTATCAAATAAAAATACTAATAACAACATTATTATTTGGTATCCAACAAAACAAAAATTCAAATCTTTTATATAATTCATTATTCTACAATCGTTAAGATTGATTAGATTTTTAATTAATTTTCATTAACACCATCAACTGAAATAGTTCTGAATTATTTGATAGGTAGAATACAGTGAATTAAAAAGCTATCAGAGCTATTGATAGGTAGAATACAGTAAATTAGAATAGAATAGGTAGAATACAGTAAATTAAAAAGCTATCAGAGCTTTTTAATTTACTGCGTCCTGGGACGCACGGATTTGACTTGAATGAGTCCCCGGGAAAATTTGATGGGTCCCAACTAAAGTTTCTTAATGAATTGTAGAATTTTTATCTATGAACAACTAAAGCCGTCTAACTACCTTGTACCCCATACAGTGTAATTCGTTTCCAAGAAAACATTGAAATGTATTTACAGTTAGCTGGGAATGGTGGGGGAAGAAAAAAAAACACTGGGACGCATGGATCCGATTTTTCTGCGTCCTTTTAGATTTTTAAGACGGATACCTATCAGTATCTGAGAATATTTCATTGAAAACTAACATAAAACAATGCAGAGTCTCAAACATTTTGGTTGCTTGGTTGTATTTTACGGCATGTCAACACTTGTTGGGTTATTTTATGCTGAATACATTTTGTTTTATTTATTCTTAATGGGTATTGAAAATTCTTCTTTTTTACTTTTTTTTTTCATTTTTTTCTATTTAACCCATAGAAAAAGACTAACAGATACAATCATGCAGAGTCAGGGTGAACTTAGGAGTAATGGCTATGAAGGGGTACTCCACACTCCCCAGAGCTCTAGAACTGGAACCTCACCATTAAATGCAGTTAAACGTCATACTCAGAACACCAAACATTTTGGTGATCATAGTGTAGGAATATTCAGGTCAGTATCAAAATAATCGCAATTATCACAAAGAAAAAAATGGGGGAGAGGGCACTGCAAATTAATTAAATATCACTAACAGAAAAAAAAATGCAAAAAGGTCGCTCAAAGAGTTTATTTACTTTGGAAGCCTAGATGAAGTCAAGTTACTTCAAAAAGATCCAACCAAAGTGTCTATTAATAGATAAACGTTCAAAACAAAACATACAATTAATGATTTATGCTAATAATGATTGTTGAATAATTAATAAATTGACCAAATTTTGAACAAAACTCACAATAATTTGTATTTTTTTTATTGACTATTTTTTTTTTTTTTTTTTAATTATGAGTTACTTCACAGCCAAAGAGGGTTATTTTATTTTTGTAAAAACGGACAAACCAATTTTTGGTAATTGCTAAAATTTGTTACAAAATTTAAGAACTTTTTTTTTTAACCTAGTAGGATTTTATTGAGGTTAGTTTTTGAAATGTTAGTTTTCAACATTCTTGTTTTTTCACAAACTTTAAACACATTTACATCATCGGATTTCTTTCTTTCTTCATATATATTAAAAGTACTACTACTACAACAACATATTTTTATAGCCGGTCAATCATTTTGAATATAAAGCACTTTTAATTTCTTTAAACATTAAACAAATTTAAAAATTGCTTGATCAAGTGAAACAGCTTTATTTTATTTTTTTTTATTGTTATGTTTAAACTAAATACTTGAACATTTTCAATTTAAGAATTATTCTTAGCTTAAATATAGAAGTATAAAAGCGATTGTAATTTTTTTTTAAATTCCCAAAAAAAATTTCACTGCATTTTTTAAATTCTTTTCTCGGGTACCTCTTTTTTTGATTTTTACATCATAAAACTACAAAATGTGGATTTCGTTGGAACGACCTAAAAAAAATAAAATAAACTAATATAGTGAATGGTCATAAATTTTACACTGCCACATTGTGTGGTTTGCTTTAACTTTATGAATCAATAAATATGAAAGAAAAAAAAATAACTTAAGAAAATATTATTTTTCTCTCTAGATATGTTATGGTTACTGTTGTTGTACTTAAAACACCAAATAAGGAAAAATAAAGAAAGACGTTGGTAAGAAGACCAATTTTCATTTTTTATGCAAATAACGAAATTATAAAATCTAATCTAATAAATAAATAAACCTTTAAAGTTTCGAAAAAAATAAATAAAGAAACCATTTGTGCCGGGTTCGACAATTTAGAGATTAAATCCAATATAGAAAATATATATAATATATATAGTGGAAAACAACGTTGAAAGAAACGGAAATATTTTTATGACAAAAATTATGGATAACACAGAGCAAATAAAATAAAATAAAAACATTGTTAAAATAAGAAATAAAATCGGGCTTGAAAAAACAAACAAACAAGCACCGAAGAAGGTTAAAAATACAAAGCTTAAAATAGCTGGATCATTAATCATAATAAGGATGTATTCGATGCACATAAATTGGAAAAGAAAGGAAAGGTATTTTCACTTTTGGTCTTCTGTAAAATCAAAATGGCTACATGGATTTTTAGTCTTATTAACCCACGTCGACATAGATTGAAATAGAAGGAGCAAAACAAACTGTAACGGGTCATGTTAGTAAAGACGAAAAAAGATTTCAACTCAAAAGCCAGAAAATAAGTACAACATCACTTATTTTAAAGTCTCTTATTATTACATCAAGAAATATGACATGATGATACTCACGTGTATGATACAACTGTTGTTTTTTTTTTCTTTTCTTTTTAACGAAGAGGAGAAAGAGACTCAAGTCTCGCTCGATGCAAATAAAAGCACCGATTCTAAATGGTGCGATAGAATGAGCATACTCTTAGTATTGATAAGTCAAGTGCAGCTGCAACTGAAAGTCCTGGTAATTTAGGGGGGAAACACGAACGCAAAAATAAGTAAATAAGAAGAAATGATGATGACGACAACTACATTGAAGCAGAGCCGACACGAAGCGGCCATGAATGGATATCACTTCCGGTTGAGATAAGTAATTCAATACAAAATTAGAAATATATTGAGATGAAATGAAAGACGGAACGAAATATTTGCTCGGAAGATAAGAACGTGTTATTATTCATTAATTTTTCTAATAATCTTTAGGAAGAAGAGAAATTAACTTAGGAAATTTTGTAAATTAAAGCAAAAACTGAAAAACTGATTGTAACTTCGCAAATTTTAAAAACAAATAAAATATTAAATTTTTGTGTGAACACACATGCACGCTTATACATGTCAGTTTTTTTAATAATTCATATACGCGAAAAATTAAAATTTGCACGATTTTATTGGGTTTATGTCCTTGACTCCTTCTTTCTTAAAGAAAATGATAGATACGTGCTTATAACAATCAATCACATATTTCCCAAGTAGACAAATAAATATATATCACATTGAGCGAGAAACCCAAGGTCAACATGAGTCGCTGTTCTAATCTACAGAGCTAGTCAGCAAAATAGTAAAAATAAGAATGGATGTTTAGTAGTGTAGTCACTACGACAGGAATACATACGATCAGAAAAGTAAATAAAATCATAACTAATAAAATAATTAATTACATGTCATTAACTCTTTTATCACATCGCTAGTTTCGAAAAAAGATAATGATATTAATTTTTTTTTAAATAAAAATAAGAATTTGTATTTTGTCGACAAAAAATTAAAATACGATATGAAAGTTTTCGATTCTGCAATCACCGAGCCGGCCAGGTTTTTTTATTTTTCATCTTATTCTTTATTTTATTTTTTATTTATTTTATTTATTTATTTTTTTAGAAGTAGGAGAGATCGACAAGTTTTACATTTTTTTCAAAAATGTGAACCAGTGGAGCATTAAAAAAAACAAAAAAAACCTTAAACCCAACTGAACGTTAGGGTTAGGCTGTCTGATTTTTTTTTTTCCATTTCGCTCGCTAGCTAGCACGTTTTAAGGTGCCCTATCACGAACCGGTTTCGTAATTGAGTAAATTACTGCAGCTTTTGTGTTTTATTTTTATATATATAAATAAATAATCCTTTTTGTTTTCTGCCACTTTGAGTTCATGTCTTTAACACCTTTAAATGTAAGAATATTTTCTCTGTTTTTGTCCATACTCCAACACAGTTAAAAATGTATGTCGATATATTCTCCTCAAGAAACTACGCTACTAAGAGTTCGACTGTGACACTGAGTACATTACGCACTAGGAATCTATATATTAATACTCGTGTTCCTCAGTTGTAAGAGACCATTATCATGTTGGAACACCCTCTGGTTGAAAATGAGATCGTCCAAGATGTAATGCAAAAATGTAAATCCTGATTATATGGTGTTGCTTATCCGCCGAGTTCTTTTTTTTTTCTTTTTTTTTGAGTGTCGTCACCTCAGGTTAATAATGGACCCTTCCATTTTTATTATAAAGAAAGAAAGGAAAGAAAAAGGATATGCTAAACAGAAAAATATAATACGAAAGAAAGAAAGAAAAAGAGTAGGGAAAAGATAGAGAGAGAGGGGAAGCGCGCGGAAGCGATAACGCTAACCTGTCTCAATCGAATATAATGACAAGAAGGGAAAAAAAAACGAAAAAAAGAGTGAGAAAGGGTTAAATCAAGATTATTATACTTTTTACATATTGAAGCATGGCAATAGCTCTTAAGTAAACATTTCGAACGTTGTAATAATTAAATTATCATACTGTGATATATCCACGGGTCCTGCTAGTCAAAATAATTACACTAGCAGCGGTATGCGTCAGAACTTTTCGAGATATCACGTAAAAAAACATTACTGACGAAGTTTTTTCTCTCCTTTTTTTTTGGGGGGGGGGGGGGCGTGAGTAGCGACTCGTAATGCTTAAGGACGGAATCCTGGTGGCCGAGCAGTCCATGATATGCAACACTCCACTTTTGCATTTACTTAGGCTAGATGGCTGGTCGGGAAGGCCCCCTCCGATCAATCGGCTAGTCACGTCAAGCCTTAGCACCTATATGATTGTCCCAACCCTATTGCTCTCATGGCAACCCCCAACCCTTTTTATCATATGTGCTAGAAGGCGGTGACTGAGGGTCTTCATGTCCTGGGTATGAGGTTAAACTCTATCTGATGGGGAGGTTCCAGTTCTGAAGCTCTTGGAATGTGGAGTACCCCTTCATAATCATTGCTCGCAGATCCACTCTGACCTGGAGTGGTAGTACCTGTTAGGAACCCGTCTATGGGTTATATAGAAAAAAAATGGATATATATATTTAAAAAATTTAAAAAATGAGTTAAAAAAATGTTCTACCAAACTGTTGATACGAATATTTCAAAACTTTGCCAGCATTAAATGACCCACCGAGGTTGATATGCCGTAAAAAAATGTAGAAATTAGAAATAAGAAGAATTCAGTTTAATTCTAGCTTATTCTCAAGGCGCTTCGTTAAGGTCCTGTAAATAACTAACTCAGGGTTAACGTTTAAAAACAGGTTTTATTTCGGGAACGTGGACAATGAGGGTCCGTGTGGCTATATGTCCACGTTAGTAGTGAAGTCCCTATTTCTGAGGTCTCGTCCTATCGAGATTTTTCCCTTAATCTCGATAGGTCGAGATGTCAGGACACTACAGGTCCAAGTGGTGCAGCCATACAATAATGCTGATACAACTATGGCTTGGAAGAGTTGTCGATTTAACTCATCAGTGAGATCTGATTTCCATATGGTTTGGTTTGGTTTGGTTTGTTTTACGACATATCAACCTCAGTGGGCCATTTAATGCCGACAAAGTTTTGAAATAAATTCATTCTTAATGGATAATCAATTTTTTTATAAACTCATTTTTTCTATTTAACGCATAGATGGGACTCTAACAGGTAATACCACTACGGGACAGAGTGGACCAGGGAGCAATGGTGATGAAGGGTGCTCGACATTCCCCAAACCTCCAAAACTGGACCTCACCATCAGATAGAGTCTAATGTCATTCCCAGGACATGAAGACCCTCAGTCATCGCCTTCTAACACCCATATGATAAAAGGGGTTGGGGCTTGCCATAAGAGCAATAGGGTTGGGGCAATCATATAGGTGCTAGGGCTTGACGTGATCAGCCGATTGATTGGAGGGGGCCTCTCCAACCTCCCGGTTTCCATATGACTGATAATCTGTTTATATAAACCATGTCTTCCCTATGCGTGCATTAACATCGCTTTTTGTAGATGAGACATTACTATCTAGGTATGTGAGTTGTTCTACTTCCAAGCCGTAGTTGTATAAGTACTACTGTATGGCTGCACCACCTTAACGAAGCGCCTAGAGAATAAGCTAGATGAAAGCTGCACAAGAATACTGTGTGCGATCTTTGAAAAATCGATGAAACAACACCCCACAAGAAAGCAGCTGTACGGCCATTTCCTCTCTACCTGAGTGAGATGAACAAGACATACAGGAGAAGTGGAGATGAACTCATAAGTTACTGAACGGATTTATAAAAAGAAAAGAAGAAAGGTAAAGGGTTTTAGAAGACAGTGTCCGTCTTTACCATGGCATTGAAAAGTGTCAATTGAATATAAACTAGGTATACCAAAATGAGGCTAATCTGCGTTTTTGACAAAATGACTTTAGCCCCCCCCCCATCGTGTTCCTCAGTCGTACGACCATTATCATGTTGGAACAGCCTCTGGTTGAAAATGAGATCGTCCAAGATGTAATGCAAAAATGTAAATCCTGATTATCTGGTGTTGCTTATCCGCCGAATTCTTCTTTTTTTTTTTCTGAGTGTCGTCACCCCAGGTTAATAATGGACCATTCCATTTTTATTATAAAGAAAGAAAGGGAAGAAAAAGGACATGCTACACAGAAAAATATAATACGAAAGAAAGAAAGAAAAGAGTAGGGGAAAGATAGAGAGAGAGGGGGTGCGCGGAAGCGATAACGCGAACCTATCTCAATCGAATATAATAGGGACTGGCAAACGGAGCCTAAAATGCGTTTTTGACAAAATGACTTTAGCCCCCCCCCTACAGAAAATAATTTACCAAAAATCAGGGAATTATCGGATTTTAATGAAATTTTCAGTGTTTATTTATCAAAGAATGATCTTTATAATGCATTATTTATTTTATTTCAAAACTTTCTCATTTTTTTCAGGTCACTTAATTTTGACACCCCTCCCCTTATGTTGGGGGCGTAACATTTTTTTCAAGTTGGTCTTATAGTTTTCTAATTACAGTATAAATAAAGATAAAAGACGAAGTTATGAATAGAAACAAAAAAAAAATGTTTACGGTGGCTTTTCTATGTGAAAATAAGTACCGAAAATGAATAAAATGTAAAAAAATAATAGATAATTAATTTTTTGGAGATTTCTTTTTTACTCATTTCGATAATTATTTAATTGGCTATTATCTTATAAAAGAAAAAAATTATACATCGATATTTTTTCTGCTTAAAAAGGGGGGGTACATTTTCAATCGAGTTTTTCTTCAAAAAGTATACTTTGATGTAATAAAATAAGGTTTACATTAAATAGATATTTATTTTTAGAATCTAAAAATATAACATTTTAAACTTAACATCAGGCTTTTCATATTTTAAGTGAATTTCATATATTAATTTTTCATAGCAAAAAAACTAAATTAAAGTTTTGGAATAAAATAACTGATGCATTATAAAATTCATTAATTGATAAATCAATACTGAAAATTTCATTAAAATCGGATAATTACCTGATTTTTGGTAATTTTTTTTTGCAATCGCGAATGTTACATTAGAATTGTAAACAAGCGCCTAAAACCATTGAAAAATAGACAAAATGGCGGATCGCGTCGAAATTGACCAAAACAAATCGTTTTAAATCTATTCAAAATAAATTGCACATGTAATGATATTTTTCTTTTTTTAATGATGGTCATTATGTTACTACTTATCGATTTAGACAAAAGTTTAACCTTAAATAATAGATTTAATTAATTTTAATTCGTTTTTAAAAACGTAGCCAATGATTTTTTTTGGTATACCTAATATAAACATTATCAAAAATTAGTATAATAAAAAGGAGAATTACGGCGGAGACAAATCATAATTCAAGGAATTTATTCAATTTTCAAATAAAAACTAGTGGAATCGCAGAATATGTCCATTATACTGAAGATTATCAAGTATAGCATCAGGCAGAAAAGAAGAAAAAAAATACAACGTACAAAAATCAGTCAGAATGGCCGAGCGATCTAAGCCGTGTCACAGTCGGGTTTTCCCGGTGTGGATTCGAATCACACCCCGAACAATTATTTTGTTTTGAAAAAGAAACACATTTGTCCAAATATGTAAACAATGAACAAAAAACTCGCAATTTCAATTTTGAAAGCATACTGTTAAAAGAGCGGTCTAAGTCCTCTGCGTTCAGATCGCAGTCAGGTCTTGACGTCATTGGTTCAAATCCTGCTCTTGTCGAATATTTTGTTTTGAAAAAGAAACACAAATCTCAAAATATGTAAACAATAAACAAAAAAGTTGCGATTTTGATTTTTAAAGCAGATCATTAAGGTGTCTTACTGAGGATGGTGGAGCTTCCTAAGGAGTTGCTTTCAGGTCCCTATCGGCCTTCCGGTCGTTGGTTCAAATCCCACTCCTGACAAATTTGATTTTGGTAAGCAATCTATTATAATTTCTGTGTTTTTATGTCCGAGCAGTCTAAGTCGCTGCGTTCTGGTCACTGTGGGGTCTTCCCGTCGTGACTTCGAATCCCACACCTGACAAAAGATGCGTTTTGAAAAAGAAGCACAAATGTCAAATTTTGTTAACAATGAAAAAAACAAAAACTATCAGTTGCCATTTTAATTAGGAAAGCAGACCGTTAAAAATTCTTCGTCAGGATGGTCGTGGTGTCTAATTTTAGGTAGTAATCTGATCTTGAAAAATGAACACAAATGTCTAAATATGTTAGAAACAATTTCATTTGGAAAGCAAATAAATAAAATATTTCAGTCGGGATGTGCCAGGTGTTTAAGGTGCAGCTTTTACTTCGCCGACGGTTCTCTCCAGCGTGGATTCGAGTTCCACATATAACAAATCTTCGCAGTTGAAAAAAAAAAAATGTCAGACTATGTTAACAATGAACAAAAAGTTGTAAATTCGGTTCGAATCCCACTCCTGACAACCATTTTCTTTTGAAAAAAAAAAAACACATTTGTCAAGTTTTGTCAACAATTAACAAGAAAGTTGCCATTTCAATTTGGAAAGCAGAGATTGTAATGTATTAGTCAGGATGGCCGAGCAGTCTAAGGCGCTGCGTTCAGGTCGCAGTCGGTCTTCCCGGCGTGGGTTCGAATCCCACTCCTGACAAACATTATCTTTTGAAAAAGAAACACATTGGTCAAGTTTTGTCAACAATTAACAAGAAAGTTGCCATTTCAATTTGGAAAGCAGAGATTTGTAATGTATTAGTCAGGATGGCCGAGCGGTCTAAGGCGCTGCGTTCAGGTCGCAGTCGGGTCTTCCCGGCGTGGGTTCGAATCCCACTCCTGACAAACATTATCTTTTGAAAAAGATACACATTGGTCAAGTTTTGTCAACAATTAACAAGAAAGTTGCCATTTCAATTTGGAAAGCAGAGATTTGTAATGTATTAGTCAGGATGGCCGAGCGGTCTAAGGCGCTGCGTTCAGGTCGCAGTCGGTCTTCCCGGCGTGGGTTCGAATCCCACTCCTGACAAACATTATCTTTTGAAAAAGATACACATTGGTCAAGTTTTGTCAACAATTAACAAGAAAGTTGCCATTTCAATTTGGAAAGCAGAGATTTGTAATGTATTAGTCAGGATGGCCGAGCGGTCTAAGGCGCTGCGTTCAGGTCGCAGTCGGGTCTTCCCGGCGGGTTCGAATCCCACTCCTGACAAACATTATCTTTTGAAAAAGATACACATTGGTCAAGTTTTGTCAACAATTAACAAGAAAGTTGCCATTTCAATTTGGAAAGCAGATTTGTAATGTATTAGTCAGGATGGCCGAGCGGTCTAAGGCGCTGCGTTCAGGTCGCAGTCGGGTCTTCCCGGCGTGGGTTCGAATCCCACTCCTGACAAACATTATCTTTTGAAAAAGAAACACATTGGTCAAGTTTTGTCAACAATTAACAAGAAAGTTGCCATTTCAATTTGGAAAGCAGAGATTTGTAATGTATTAGTCAGGATGGCCGAGCGGTCTAAGGCGCTGCGTTCAGGTCGCAGTCGGGTCTTCCCGGCGTGGGTTCGAATCCCACTCCTGACAAACATTATCTTTTGAAAAAGAACACATTGGTCAAGTTTTGTCAACAATTAACAAGAAAGTTGCCATTTCAATTTGGAAAGCAGAGATTTGTAATGTATTAGTCAGGATGGCCGAGCGGTCTAAGGCGCTGCGTTCAGGTCGCAGTCGGGTCTTCCCGGCGTGGGTTCGAATCCCACTCCTGACAAAATTATCTTTTGAAAAAGATACACATTGGTCAAGTTTTGTCAACAATTAACAAGAAAGTTGCCATTTCAATTTGGAAAGCAGAGATTTGTAATGTATTAGTCAGGATGGCCGAGCGGTCTAAGGCGCTGCGTTCAGGTCGCAGTCGGGTCTTCCCGGCGTGGGTTCGAATCCCACTCCTGACAAACATTATCTTTTGAAAAAGATACACATTGGTCAAGTTTTGTCAACAATTAACAAGAAAGTTGCCATTTCAATTTGGAAAGCAGAGATTTGTAATGTATTAGTCAGGATGGCCGAGCGGTCTAAGGCGCTGCGTTCAGGTCGCAGTCGGGTCTTCCCGGCGTGGGTTCGAATCCCACTCCTGACAAACATTATCTTTTGAAAAAGATACACATTGGTCAAGTTTTGTCAACAATTAACAAGAAAGTTGCCATTTCAATTTGGAAAGCAGAGATTTGTAATGTATTAGTCAGGATGGCCGAGCGGTCTAAGGCGCTGCGTTCAGGTCGCAGTCGGGTCTTCCCGGCGTGGGTTCGAATCCCACTCCTGACAACATTATCTTTTGAAAAAGATACACATTGGTCAAGTTTTGTCAACAATTAACAAGAAAGTTGCCATTTCAATTTGGAAAGCAGAGATTTGTAATGTATTAGTCAGGATGGCCGAGCGGTCTAAGGCGCTGCGTTCAGGTCGCAGTCGGGTCTTCCCGGCGTGGGTTCGAATCCCACTCCTGACAACATTATCTTTTGAAAAAGAAACACATTGTCAAGTTTTGTCAACAATTAACAAGAAAGTTGCCATTTCAATTTGGAAAGCAGAGATTTGTAATGTATTAGTCAGGATGGCCGAGCGGTCTAAGGCGCTGCGTTCAGGTCGCAGTCGGTCTTCCCGGCGTGGGTTCGAATCCCACTCCTGACAAACATTATCTTTTGAAAAAGAAACACATTGGTCAAGTTTTGTCAACAATTAACAAGAAAGTTGCCATTTCAATTTGGAAAGCAGATTTGTAATGTATTAGTCAGGATGGCCGAGCGGTCTAAGGCGCTGCGTTCAGGTCGCAGGGTCTTCCCGGCGTGGGTTCGAATCCCACTCCTGACAAACATTATCTTTTGAAAAAGAAACACATTGGTCAAGTTTTGTCAACAATTAACAAGAAAGTTGCCATTTCAATTTGGAAAGCAGAGATTTGTAATGTATTAGTCAGGATGGCCGAGCGGTCTAAGGCGCTGCGTTCAGGTCGCAGTCGGGTCTTCCCGGCGTGGGTTCGAATCCCACTCCTGACAACATTATCTTTTGAAAAAGAAACACATTGTCAAGTTTTGTCAACAATTAACAAGAAAGTTGCCATTTCAATTTGGAAAGCAGAGATTTGTAATGTATTAGTCAGGATGGCCGAGCGGTCTAAGGCGCTGCGTTCAGTCGCAGTCGGTCTTCCCGGCGTGGGTTCGAATCCCACTCCTGACAAACATTATCTTTTGAAAAAGATACACATTGGTCAAGTTTTGTCAACAATTAACAAGAAAGTTGCCATTTCAATTTGGAAAGCAGAGATTTGTAATGTATTAGTCAGGATGGCCGAGCGGTCTAAGGCGCTGCGTTCAGGTCGCAGTCGGGTCTTCCCGGCGTGGGTTCGAATCCCACTCCTGACAAACATTATCTTTTGAAAAAGATACACATTGGTCAAGTTTTGTCAACAATTAACAAGAAAGTTGCCATTTCAATTTGGAAAGCAGAGATTTGTAATGTATTAGTCAGGATGGCCGAGCGGTCTAAGGCGCTGCGTTCAGGTCGCAGTCGGTCTTCCCGGCGTGGGTTCGAATCCCACTCCTGACAACATTATCTTTTGAAAAAGAAACACATTGGTCAAGTTTTGTCAACAATTAACAAGAAAGTTGCCATTTCAATTTGGAAAGCAGAGATTTGTAATGTATTAGTCAGGATGGCCGAGCGGTCTAAGGCGCTGCGTTCAGGTCGCAGTCGGGTCTTCCCGGCGTGGGTTCGAATCCCACTCCTGACAACATTATCTTTTGAAAAAGAAACACATTGGTCAAGTTTTGTCAACAATTAACAAGAAAGTTGCCATTTCAATTTGGAAAGCAGAGATTTGTAATGTATTAGTCAGGATGGCCGAGCGGTCTAAGGCGCTGCGTTCAGGTCGCAGGGTCTTCCCGGCGTGGGTTCGAATCCCACTCCTGACAACATTATCTTTTGAAAAAGAACACATTGTCAAGTTTTGTCAACAATTAACAAGAAAGTTGCCATTTCAATTTGGAAAGCAGAGATTTGTAATGTATTAGTCAGGATGGCCGAGCGGTCTAAGGCGCTGCGTTCAGGTCGCAGTCGGGTCTTCCCGGCGTGGGTTCGAATCCCACTCCTGACATTATCTTTTGAAAAAGATACACATTGGTCAAGTTTTGTCAACAATTAACAAGAAAGTTGCCATTTCAATTTGGAAAGCAGAGATTTGTAATGTATTAGTCAGGATGGCCGAGCGGTCTAAGGCGCTGCGTTCAGGTCGCAGTCGGGTCTTCCCGGCGTGGGTTCGAATCCCACTCCTGACAACATTATCTTTTGAAAAAGAAACACATTGTCAAGTTTTGTCAACAATTAACAAGAAAGTTGCCATTTCAATTTGGAAAGCAGAGATTTGTAATGTATTAGTCAGGATGGCCGAGCGGTCTAAGGCGCTGCGTTCAGGTCGCAGTCGGTCTTCCCGGCGTGGGTTCGAATCCCACTCCTGACAAACATTATCTTTTGAAAAAGATACACATTGGTCAAGTTTTGTCAACAATTAACAAGAAAGTTGCCATTTCAATTTGGAAAGCAGAGATTTGTAATGTATTAGTCAGGATGGCCGAGCGGTCTAAGGCGCTGCGTTCAGGTCGCAGTCGGGTCTTCCCGGCGTGGGTTCGAATCCCACTCCTGACAAACATTATCTTTTGAAAAAGATACACATTGGTCAAGTTTTGTCAACAATTAACAAGAAAGTTGCCATTTCAATTTGGAAAGCAGAGATTTGTAATGTATTAGTCAGGATGGCCGAGCGGTCTAAGGCGCTGCGTTCAGGTCGCAGTCGGGTCTTCCCGGCGTGGGTTCGAATCCCACTCCTGACAACATTATCTTTTGAAAAAGAACACATTGTCAAGTTTTGTCAACAATTAACAAGAAAGTTGCCATTTCAATTTGGAAAGCAGAGATTTGTAATGTATTAGTCAGGATGGCCGAGCGGTCTAAGGCGCTGCGTTCAGGTCGCAGTCGGGTCTTCCCGGCGTGGGTTCGAATCCCACTCCTGACAAACATTATCTTTTGAAAAAGAACACATTGGTCAAGTTTTGTCAACAATTAACAAGAAAGTTGCCATTTCAATTTGGAAAGCAGAGATTTGTAATGTATTAGTCAGGATGGCCGAGGTCTAAGGCGCTGCGTTCAGGTCGCAGTCGGGTCTTCCCGGCGTGGGTTCGAATCCCACTCCTGACAAACATTATCTTTTGAAAAAGAAACACATTGGTCAAGTTTTGTCAACAATTAACAAGAAAGTTGCCATTTCAATTTGGAAAGCAGAGATTTGTAATGTATTAGTCAGGATGGCCGAGCGGTCTAAGGCGCTGCGTTCAGGTCGCAGTCGGGTCTTCCCGGCGTGGGTTCGAATCCCACTCCTGACAACATTATCTTTTGAAAAAGAAACACATTGGTCAAGTTTTGTCAACAATTAACAAGAAAGTTGCCATTTCAATTTGGAAAGCAGAGATTTGTAATGTATTAGTCAGGATGGCCGAGCGGTCTAAGGCGCTGCGTTCAGGTCGCAGTCGGGTCTTCCCGGCGTGGGTTCGAATCCCACTCCTGAAACATTATCTTTTGAAAAAGATACACATTGGTCAAGTTTTGTCAACAATTAACAAGAAAGTTGCCATTTCAATTTGGAAAGCAGAGATTTGTAATGTATTAGTCAGGATGGCCGAGCGGTCTAAGGCGCTGCGTTCAGGTCGCAGTCGGGTCTTCCCGGCGTGGGTTCGAATCCCACTCCTGACAACATTATCTTTTGAAAAAGAAACACATTGGTCAAGTTTTGTCAACAATTAACAAGAAAGTTGCCATTTCAATTTGGAAAGCAGAGATTTGTAATGTATTAGTCAGGATGGCCGAGCGGTCTAAGGCGCTGCGTTCAGGTCGCAGTCGGGTCTTCCCGGCGTGGGTTCGAATCCCACTCCTGACAACATTATCTTTTGAAAAAGAACACATTGGTCAAGTTTTGTCAACAATTAACAAGAAAGTTGCCATTTCAATTTGGAAAGCAGAGATTTGTAATGTATTAGTCAGGATGGCCGAGCGGTCTAAGGCGCTGCGTTCAGGTCGCAGTCGGGTCTTCCCGGCGTGGGTTCGAATCCCACTCCTGACAAGCATTATCTTTTGAAAAAGATACACATTGTTCAAGTTTTGTCAACAATTAACAAGAAAGTTGCCATTTCAATTTGGAAAGCAGAGATTTGTAATGTATTAGTCAGGATGGCCGAGCGGTCTAAGGCGCTGCGTTCAGGTCGCAGGGTCTTCCCGGCGTGGGTTCGAATCCCACTCCTGACAAACATTATCTTTTGAAAAAGATACACATTGTCAAGTTTTGTCAACAATTAACAAGAAAGTTGCCATTTCAATTTGGAAAGCAGAGATTTGTAATGTATTAGTCAGGATGGCCGAGCGGTCTAAGGCGCTGCGTTCAGGTCGCAGTCGGGTCTTCCCGGCGTGGGTTCGAATCCCACTCCTGACAAGCATTATCTTTTGAAAAAGAACACATTGTCAAGTTTTGTCAACAATTAACAAGAAAGTTGCCATTTCAATTTGGAAAGCAGAGATTTGTAATGTATTAGTCAGGATGGCCGAGCGGTCTAAGGCGCTGCGTTCAGGTCGCAGTCGGGTCTTCCCGGCGTGGGTTCGAATCCCACTCCTGACAAACATTATCTTTTGAAAAAGATACACATTGGTCAAGTTTTGTCAACAATTAACAAGAAAGTTGCCATTTCAATTTGGAAAGCAGAGATTTGTAATGTATTAGTCAGGATGGCCGAGCGGTCTAAGGCGCTGCGTTCAGGTCGCAGTCGGGTCTTCCCGGCGTGGGTTCGAATCCCACTCCTGACAACATTATCTTTTGAAAAAGATACACATTGGTCAAGTTTTGTCAACAATTAACAAGAAAGTTGCCATTTCAATTTGGAAAGCAGAGATTTGTAATGTATTAGTCAGGATGGCCGAGCGGTCTAAGGCGCTGCGTTCAGGTCGCAGTCGGTCTTCCCGGCGTGGGTTCGAATCCCACTCCTGACAAACATTATCTTTTGAAAAAGAAACACATTGGTCAAGTTTTGTCAACAATTAACAAGAAAGTTGCCATTTCAATTTGGAAAGCAGAGATTTGTAATGTATTAGTCAGGATGGCCGAGCGGTCTAAGGCGCTGCGTTCAGGTCGCAGTCGGGTCTTCCCGGCGTGGGTTCGAATCCCACTCCTGACAAACATTATCTTTTGAAAAAGAACACATTGGTCAAGTTTTGTCAACAATTAACAAGAAAGTTGCCATTTCAATTTGGAAAGCAGAGATTTGTAATGTATTAGTCAGGATGGCCGAGCGGTCTAAGGCGCTGCGTTCAGGTCGCAGGGTCTTCCCGGCGTGGGTTCGAATCCCACTCCTGACAAACATTATCTTTTGAAAAAGAACACATTGGTCAAGTTTTGTCAACAATTAACAAGAAAGTTGCCATTTCAATTTGGAAAGCAGAGATTTGTAATGTATTAGTCAGGATGGCCGAGCGGTCTAAGGCGCTGCGTTCAGGTCGCAGTCGGGTCTTCCCGGCGTGGGTTCGAATCCCACTCCTGACAAACATTATCTTTTGAAAAAGATACACATTGGTCAAGTTTTGTCAACAATTAACAAGAAAGTTGCCATTTCAATTTGGAAAGCAGATTTGTAATGTATTAGTCAGGATGGCCGAGCGGTCTAAGGCGCTGCGTTCAGGTCGCAGTCGGTCTTCCCGGCGTGGGTTCGAATCCCACTCCTGACAACATTATCTTTTGAAAAAGATACACATTGGTCAAGTTTTGTCAACAATTAACAAGAAAGTTGCCATTTCAATTTGGAAAGCAGAGATTTGTAATGTATTAGTCAGGATGGCCGAGCGGTCTAAGGCGCTGCGTTCAGGTCGCAGTCGGGTCTTCCCGGCGTGGGTTCGAATCCCACTCCTGACAAGCATTATCTTTTGAAAAAGAAACACATTGTCAAGTTTTGTCAACAATTAACAAGAAAGTTGCCATTTCAATTTGGAAAGCAGAGATTTGTAATGTATTAGTCAGGATGGCCGAGCGGTCTAAGGCGCTGCGTTCAGTCGCAGGGTCTTCCCGGCGTGGGTTCGAATCCCACTCCTGACAAACATTATCTTTTGAAAAAGATACACATTGGTCAAGTTTTGTCAACAATTAACAAGAAAGTTGCCATTTCAATTTGGAAAGCAGAGATTTGTAATGTATTAGTCAGGATGGCCGAGCGGTCTAAGGCGCTGCGTTCAGGTCGCAGTCGGGTCTTCCCGGCGTGGGTTCGAATCCCACTCCTGACAAGCATTATCTTTTGAAAAAGAACACATTGTCAAGTTTTGTCAACAATTAACAAGAAAGTTGCCATTTCAATTTGGAAAGCAGAGATTTGTAATGTATTAGTCAGGATGGCCGAGCGGTCTAAGGCGCTGCGTTCAGGTCGCAGTCGGGTCTTCCCGGCGTGGGTTCGAATCCCACTCCTGACAACATTATCTTTTGAAAAAGAAACACATTGTTCAAGTTTTGTCAACAATTAACAAGAAAGTTGCCATTTCAATTTGGAAAGCAGAGATTTGTAATGTATTAGTCAGGATGGCCGAGCGGTCTAAGGCGCTGCGTTCAGGTCGCAGTCGGGTCTTCCCGGCGTGGGTTCGAATCCCACTCCTGACAAGCATTATCTTTTGAAAAAGAAACACATTGTCAAGTTTTGTCAACAATTAACAAGAAAGTTGCCATTTCAATTTGGAAAGCAGAGATTTGTAATGTATTAGTCAGGATGGCCGAGCGGTCTAAGGCGCTGCGTTCAGTCGCAGGGTCTTCCCGGCGTGGGTTCGAATCCCACTCCTGACAACATTATCTTTTGAAAAAGATACACATTGTCAAGTTTTGTCAACAATTAACAAGAAAGTTGCCATTTCAATTTGGAAAGCAGAGATTTGTAATGTATTAGTCAGGATGGCCGAGCGGTCTAAGGCGCTGCGTTCAGGTCGCAGTCGGTCTTCCCGGCGTGGGTTCGAATCCCACTCCTGACAAACATTATCTTTTGAAAAAGATACACATTGTCAAGTTTTGTCAACAATTAACAAGAAAGTTGCCATTTCAATTTGGAAAGCAGAGATTTGTAATGTATTAGTCAGGATGGCCGAGCGGTCTAAGGCGCTGCGTTCAGGTCGCAGTCGGGTCTTCCCGGCGTGGGTTCGAATCCCACTCCTGACAACATTATCTTTTGAAAAAGAAACACATTGTTCAAGTTTTGTCAACAATTAACAAGAAAGTTGCCATTTCAATTTGGAAAGCAGAGATTTGTAATGTATTAGTCAGGATGGCCGAGCGGTCTAAGGCGCTGCGTTCAGGTCGCAGTCGGGTCTTCCCGGCGTGGGTTCGAATCCCACTCCTGACAAACATTATCTTTTGAAAAAGATACACATTGGTCAAGTTTTGTCAACAATTAACAAGAAAGTTGCCATTTCAATTTGGAAAGCAGAGATTTGTAATGTATTAGTCAGGATGGCCGAGCGGTCTAAGGCGCTGCGTTCAGGTCGCAGTCGGTCTTCCCGGCGTGGGTTCGAATCCCACTCCTGACAAACATTATCTTTTGAAAAAGATACACATTGGTCAAGTTTTGTCAACAATTAACAAGAAAGTTGCCATTTCAATTTGGAAAGCAGAGATTTGTAATGTATTAGTCAGGATGGCCGAGCGGTCTAAGGCGCTGCGTTCAGGTCGCAGTCGGGTCTTCCCGGCGTGGGTTCGAATCCCACTCCTGACAAACATTCTTTTGAAAAAGATACACATTGGTCAAGTTTTGTCAACAATTAACAAGAAAGTTGCCATTTCAATTTGGAAAGCAGAGATTTGTAATGTATTAGTCAGGATGGCCGAGCGGTCTAAGGCGCTGCGTTCAGGTCGCAGTCGGGTCTTCCCGGCGTGGGTTCGAATCCCACTCCTGACAAACATTATCTTTTGAAAAAGATACACATTGGTCAAGTTTTGTCAACAATTAACAAGAAAGTTGCCATTTCAATTTGGAAAGCAGAGATTTGTAATGTATTAGTCAGGATGGCCGAGCGGTCTAAGGCGCTGCGTTCAGGTCGCAGTCGGGTCTTCCCGGCGTGGGTTCGAATCCCACTCCTGACAAACATTATCTTTTGAAAAAGAACACATTGGTCAAGTTTTGTCAACAATTAACAAGAAAGTTGCCATTTCAATTTGGAAAGCAGAGATTTGTAATGTATTAGTCAGGATGGCCGAGCGGTCTAAGGCGCTGCGTTCAGGTCGCAGTCGGGTCTTCCCGGCGTGGTTCGAATCCCACTCCTGACAAGCATTATCTTTTGAAAAAGATACACATTGGTCAAGTTTTGTCAACAATTAACAAGAAAGTTGCCATTTCAATTTGGAAAGCAGAGATTTGTAATGTATTAGTCAGGATGGCCGAGCGGTCTAAGGCGCTGCGTTCAGGTCGCAGTCGGGTCTTCCCGGCGTGGAGGTTTCGAATCCCACTCTGACAAACATATCTTTTGAAAAAGAAACACATTGTTCAAGTTTTGTCAACAATTAACAAGAAAGTTGCCATTTCAATTTGGAAAGCAGAGATTTGTAATGTATTAGTCAGGATGGCCGAGCGGTCTAAGGCGCTGCGTTCAGGTCGCAGTCGGGTCTTCCCGGCGTGGTTTTCGAATCCCACTCCTGACAAGCATTATCTTTTGAAAAAGATACACATTGGTCAAGTTTTGTCAACAATTAACAAGAAAGTTGCCATTTCATTTGGAAAGCAGAGATTGTAATGTATTAGTCAGGATGGCCGAGCGGTCTAAGGCGCTGCGTTCAGGTCGCAGTCGGGTCTTCCCGGCGTGGTTCGAATCCACTCCTGACAAACATTATCTTTTGAAAAAGATACACATTGTCAAGTTTTGTCAACAATTAACAAGAAAGTTGCCATTTCAATTTGGAAAGCAGAGATTTGTAATGTATTAGTCAGGATGGCCGAGCGGTCTAAGGCCTGCGTTCAGGTCGCAGTGGGTCTTCCCGGCGTGGGTTCGAATCCCACTCCTGACAAGCATTATCTTTTGAAAAGAAACACATTGTTCAAGTTTTGTCAACAATTAACAAGAAAGTTGCCATTTCAATTTGGAAAGCAGAGATTTGTAATGTATTAGTCAGGATGGCCGAGCGGTCTAACGCCTGGTTCAGATCGCAGACCGGTCTTCCCGGCGTGGGTTCGAATCCCACTCCTGACAACTTATCTTTTGAAAAAGATAACACATTGGTCAAGTTTTGTCAACAATTAACAAGAAATTTGCCATTTCAATTTGGAAAGCAGAGATTTGTAATGTATTAGTCAGGATGGCCGAGCGGTCTAAGGCGCTGCGTTCAGGTCGCAGTCGGTCTTCCCGGCGTGGGTTCGAATCCCACTCCTGACAAGCATTATCTTTTGAAAAAGAACACATTGTTCAAGTTTTGTCAACAATTAACAAGAAAGTTGCCATTTCAATTTGGAAAGCAGAGATTTGTAATGTATTAGTCAGGATGGCCGACGGTCTAAGGCGCTGCGTTCAGGTCCAGTCGGGTTCTTCCCGGCGTGGGTTCGAATCCCACTCTTGACAAGCATTATCTTTTGAAAAAGAAACACATTGTTCAAGTTTGTCAACAATTAACAAGAAAGTTGCCATTTCAATTTGGAAAGCAGAGATTTGTAATGTATTAGTCAGGATGGCCGAGCGGTCTAAGGCGCTGCGTTCAGTCGCAGCCGGTCTTCCCGGCGTGGGTTCGAATCCCACTCCTACAAGCATTATCTTTTGAAAAAGATACACATTGTTCAAGTTTTGTCAACAATTAACAAGAAAGTTGCCATTTCAATTTGGAAAGCGAGAGTTTGTAATGTATTAGTCAGGATGGCCGAGCGGTCTAAGGCGCTGCGTTCATCGCAGCCGGTCTTCCCGGCGTGGGTTCGAATCCCACTCCTGACAAACTTATCTTTTGAAAAAGATACACATTGTTCAAGTTTTGTCAACAATTAACAAGAAAGTTGCCATTTCATTTGGAAAGCAGAGATTGTAATGTATTAGTCAGGATGGCCGACCGGTCTAAGGCGCTGCGTTCAGGTCGCAGTCGGGTCTTCCCGGCGTGGGTTCGAATCCCACTCCTGACAAACATATTTCTTTTGAAAAAGATCACATTGGTCAAGTTTTGTCAACAATTAACAGAAAGTTGCCATTTCATTTGGAAAGCAGAGTTGTAATGTTTTAGTCAGGATGGCCGAGCGTTCTAAGGCGCTGCGTTCAGTCGCAGTCGGGTCTTCCCGGCGTGGGTTCGAATCCCACTCCTGCAAGCATTATCTTTTGAAAAAGATACACATTGGTCAAGTTTTGTCAACAATTAACAAGAAAGTTGCCATTTCAATTTGGAAAGCAGAGATTTGTAATGATTAGTCAGGATGGCCAGGCGGTCTAAGGCGCTGCGTTCAGGTCGCAGTCGGTCTTCCCGGCGTGGGTTCGAATCCCACTCCTGCAAACATTATCTTTTGAAAAAGATACACATTGGTCAAGTTTTGTCAACAATTAACAAGAAAGTTGCCATTTCAATTTGGAAAGCAGAGATTTGAATGATTAGTCAGGATGGCCGAGCGGTCTAAGGCGCTGCGTTCAGGTCGCAGTCGGTCTTCCCGGCGTGGGTTCGAATCCCACTCCTGACAAACATTATCTTTTGAAAAAGAAACACATTGTTCAAGTTTTGTCAACAATTAACAAGAAAGTTGCCATTTCAATTTGGAAAGCAGAGATTTGTAATGTATTAGTCAGGATGGCCGAGCGGTCTAAGGCGCTGCGTTCAGGTCGCAGTCGGGTCTTCCCGGCGTGGGTTCGAATCCACTCCTGACAAGCATTATCTTTTGAAAAAGATACACATTGGTCAAGTTTTGTCAACAATTAACAAGAAGTTGCCATTTCATTTGGAAAGCAGAATTTGTAATGTATTAGTCAGGATGGCACGAGCGGTCTAAGGCGCTGCGTTCAGGTCGCAGTCGGTCTTCCCGGCGTGGGTTCGAATCCCACTCCTGACAAACATTATCTTTTGAAAAAGATACACATTGGTCAAGTTTTGTCAACAATTACAAAGAAAGTTGCCATTTCAATTTGGAAAGCAGAGATTGTAATGTATTAGTCAGGATGGCCGAGCGGTCTAAGGCGCTGCGTTCAGGTCGCAGTCGGTCTTCCCGGCGTGGTTCGAATCCCACTCCTGACAAACATTATCTTTTGAAAAAGATACACATTGGTCAAGTTTTGTCAACAATTAACAAGAAAGTTGCCATTTCAATTTGGAAAGCAGAGATTTTAATGTATTAGTCAGAATGGCCGAGCGGTCTAAGCGCTGCGTTCAGTGCAGTCGGTTCTTCCCGCGTGGGTTCGAATCCCACTCCTGACAAACTTATCTTTGAAAAAGATACACATTGGTCAAGTTTGTCACAATTAACAAGAAAGTTGCCATTTCAATTTGGAAAGCAGAGATTTGAATGTATTAGTCAGGATGGCCGAGCGTTCTAAGGCGCTGCGTTCAGGTCAGTCGGTTCTTCCCGGTGGTGGTTCGAATCCCATCCCTGACAAACATTATCTTTTGAAAAAGATACACATTGGTCAATTTTTGTCAACAATTAACAAAGAAGTTGCCATTTCAATTTGGAAAGCAGAGATTTTAATGTATTAGTCAGATGGCGAGCGTCTAAGCGCTGCGTTAGTTCGCAGTCGTTTCTTCCGGCGTGGGTTCGAATCCCACTCCTGACAAACTTATCTTTGAAAAAGATACAATTGGTCAATACAATTAACAAGAAAGTTGCCATTTCATTTTGGAAAGCAGAGATTTGAAATGTATTAGTCAGGATGGCCGAGCGTCTAAGGCGCTGCGTTCAGTCAGTCGGTCTTCCCGGCGTGGGTTCGAATCCCACTCCTGACAACATTATCTTTTGAAAAAGAACACATTGTTCAAGTTTTGTCAACAATTAACAAGAAAGTTGCCATTTCATTTGGAAAGCAGAGATTTGTAATGTATTAGTCAGGATGGCCGAGCGGTCTAAGGCGCTGCGTTCAGGTCGCAGTCGGGTCTTCCCGGCGTGGGTTCGAATCCCACTCCTGACAGCATTATCTTTTGAAAAAGAACACATTGGTCAAGTTTGTCAACAATTAACAAGAAAGTTGCCATTTCAATTTGGAAAGCAGAGATTTGTAATGTATTAGTCAGGATGGCCGAGGTCTAAGGCGCTGCGTTCAGGTCGCAGTCGGTCTTCCCGGCGTGGGTTCGAATCCCACTCCTGACAAGCATTATCTTTTGAAAAAGAAACACATTGTCAAGTTTTGTCAACAATTAACAAGAAAGTTGCCATTTCAATTTGGAAAGCAGAGATTTGTAATGTATTAGTCGGATGGCCGAGCGGTCTAAGGCGCTGCGTTCAGTCGCAGTCGGGTCTTCCCGGCGTGGGTTCGAATCCCACTCCTGACAAGCATTATCTTTTGAAAAAGAAACACATTGTTCAAGTTTTGTCAACAATTAACAAGAAAGTTGCCATTTCAATTTGGAAAGCAGAGATTTGTAATGTATTAGTCAGGATGGCCGAGCGGTCTAACCGCTGGTTCAGTCGCAGCTGGTCTTCCGGCGTGGGTTCGAATCCCACTCCTGACAAACGTTATCTTTTGAAAAAGATACACATTGGTCAAGTTTTGTCAACAATTAACAAGAAATGGCCATTTCAATTTGGAAAGCAGAGATTTGTAATGTATTAGTCAGGATGGCCGAGCGGTCTAAGGCGCTGCGTTCAGTCGCAGTGGTCTTCCGGCGTGGGTTCGAATCCCACTCCTGACAAGCATTATCTTTGAAAAAGAAAACACTTTGTTCAAGTTTTGTCAACAATTAACAAGAAAGTTGCCATTTCAATTTGGAAAGCAAGATTTGTAATGTATAGTCAGGATGGCCGAGCGGTCTAAGGCGCTGCGTTCAGGTCGCAGTCGGTCTTCCCGGCGTGGGTTCGAATCCCACTCCTGACAAGCATTATCTTTTGAAAAAGATACACATTGTTCAAGTTTTGTCAACAATTAACAAGAAAGTTGCCATTTCAATTTGGAAAGCAGAGATTTTAATGTATTAGTCAGAATGGCCGAGCGGTCTAAGCGCTGCGTTAGATTGCAGTCGTTCTTCCCGGCGTGGGTTGAATCCCACTCCTGACAAACTTATCTTTTGAAAAAGATACACATTGGTCAAGTTTTGTCAACAATTAACAGAAAGTTGCCATTTCATTTGGAAAGAGAGATTTGTAATGTATTAGTCAGGATGGCCGAGCGGTCTAAGGCGCTGCGTTCAGGTCGCATCGGGTCTTCCCGGCGTGGGTTCGAATCCCACTCCTGACAAACATATTCTTTTGAAAAAGATACACATTGGTCAAGTTTTGTCAACAATTAACAAGAAAGTTGCCATTTCAATTTGGAAAGCAGAGATTTGTAATGTATTAGTCAGGATGGCCGAGCGTCTAAGGCGCTGCGTTCAGCCACGTCTTCCCGGCGTGGGTTCGAATCCCACTCCTGACAACATTATCTTTTGAAAAAGATACACATTGTCAAGTTTTGTCAACAATTAACAGAAAAGTTGCCATTTCATTTGGAAAGCAGAGATTTGTAATGTATTAGTCAGGATGGCCGAGCGGTCTAATCGCTGTGTCAGTGGCAGCCGGTCTTCCCGGCGTGGGTTCGAATCCCACTCCTGACAAACGTTATCTTTTGAAAAAGATACAATTGGTCAAGTTTTGTCAACAATTAACAAGAAATTGCCATTTCAATTTGGAAAGCAGAGATTTGTAATGTATTAGTCAGGATGGCGAGCGGTCTAAGGCGCTGCGTTCAGGTCGCAGTCGGGTCTTCCCGGCGTGGGTTCGAATCCCACTCCTGACAAACATTATCTTTTGAAAAANCATATTGCTTTAAAAAAACAACAACAACAAAAAACACCAAATTACTATAGATTTATTAACCATTGAAATTGATTATTGATCCAACGGTAGACACAATTAGTCCTCAGTTGTTTGTGTTAGTATTGCAATGTAATATTTCAATTAAACTTGGTTTTAAAAAAATATTTTTCAACATTAAATGTATTTGGGTTTTTTGTTGGTGTTTTTTTTTTTAAGCAATACATAATTAAAAACACCTTAATCCGCAAACCCCTAAACTGTAACCCAATTCGTAAAAAAAATGTTCATTCATACACTGTAGTTAAAACTGTCATGGATCACCACAAATAAGTTTCCGTTTTAATTTTGACAACGATTGCAAGTTTAACCTAAAATACATTTGTCTCAGTTCAACTGAATAATAGTTACATTAACATAGTTCAATATAATTGTAGGGTCCGAAGAGATATATTGATCGAAACATGGTAGAGCCTATAGTTTTTTTCTACAATTATATATGGATACCAACAATTGTAGTGTTGTAGCTGTATTATTTACAATCAAGTCAACGCTCCTGATTGAAAAAAAATTACCAAAAACAAGGAAATTATCCGATTTTAATGAATTTTTCAGTGTTGATTTATCAATGAATGAAATTTTATAATGCATCAGTTATTTTATTTCAAAACTTTTCTGATTTTTTTCAGGTCACTTTGACCTGTCTTTATTTTTGGACTGCAAAAATATCTGTGGGATTATATATTAATTGAAACTATTACAGTATATATAAAAAAGACAAAAGACGAAGGTGTGAATAGAAAAAAAAAAATTTTAAAGGAACGATTTGATAGAAAATAAGTACTGAAATCTGAAAATTAAATGTAAAAAAAATAAGAAAAATTTTGTGGAGATTTTTTTTACTCTGTTGCAAATGAAATATAATTTACTTTTTAGATTATCAGTGAAAAAATTACACAGCAATATTTGTTCTGTTTAAAGGGGTGGGTGCTTAACTTTTTAAACTGATTATCTTAATTATTACATACCATACGAAAGGAAGGCTTGTTATTAAATAAGGTAATTGTTTTTAGAATCTAAAAATAGGAAATTTAAACTTAAAATTAAGTGATTTATATTTAAAAGGAATTTATTATTAAATTAGGTATATAAATTGTTGCTCTAAATGCTCATATGGATGGAACATATGGTAATATTTATTTAAAGAATTTCCGATTTATTTCCATTGAATCAGTTGATTGAAACGATTCAGAAATTTAAAAGAAAGAATTCATTGATTAATAATCATCACTGAAAAATTTATTAAAAGAAAATAATTCTCTGATTTTTGGTAATTTTTTGTTTATCAATCTGTGACACCGTATTTTTAACATATTTCCTGGTGAATTATTTTGTAAACAAAACCACAATAATTTTTTAGACGTTTGTTTTTCTGCAATTTTGGAACAAAAAAAAAAACAAAGGATATTTCATTTAGATATTATATCAACAAGTTGTAATTTTCTATACCAGTGGTATTAATGTTTTTGTTATTGATTTCTAAAAGAAAATTATAAGATTTTTTTTTTTTTTTTTTTTAAACTTCTAATAACGTGTTTGTTTACTCCACTTACATCAGATTTCGTGGTGGATTTAATGTTTAAAAATGTATTAAAAATTAATTACATATGTAATATTATTTTGCTATTTTAACTGATGCTCATTATGTTAATGATTTTTCGAAAAACAAACAAAATTTGACCTTAAATAATTGATTTAATTTAATTTGTTTTTTAAGTGAAAATTGACGCTAATTTTGTTGGTATATAATAATATAAATATATATAGTTGTAGAAAAGTTATTCTCTCTACCACGGTTTCGGTGTTTAAGGTATACCTTCCCCAGGAGAACTAAAGAATTTTAGGTAGCTAATATTATATACACTTGCCTGGTTTAGGATTATTTTTATCTATGTCTCCTAAAAATAAACTTTTGTCCCTAAAACTAAAAATCATTTACCTTTGAAATTAATGATTAGTTTACCATATGGCAAAGTAATTTGTGATCTATCTACAGCTGTGCAACCCCTATCCTCTTTTTCCTTTTTTTATTCATTATTACATCTTATTTATTTTTACTTCTGAATCAAGTCTTCTGATAAATCTATTAAGCTAGTTTTTTTTTTTTGTAATAATTAGTGCATGTATTATATTATATCTATATCAATCTTATGATACATTAATGAGTTACGCAATCTATGTCTGCATTTCCCCAGGAATTCATCCTTTTTATTCAATAATTTTTTTCTTGTCCGGGAATCTAGTTATTGCTAACTTTTCTGTGTAAGCACAAGAAAACATGGATCAGTTAAACTTTGGCAAAATTTTTATCTCTTTAATATTTTCCCATTTGATAATAGGTGTATATTTTTGATGGTTTATAATTCAAATGTAGCCAGCTAAGGTTGTTACATTTTTAAAGTTAATATTAGAAAAAGAGTGTTTATGGTTTGTAAATCTAGATTGATTTTTGTACACTACTTGTAAAAATTTTAGTAATGTCCGGGTTTCTGTGTAGACATTACCGATGCAAGATAAATTACACCCTTGCATCGGTAACGTCTACACAGAAAACTGACATTACTAAATTTATGTGGCGTCATTGGTGGCACACACACACACACACACATATATATATTATATATATATAATATATATATAATTATATATATACTATATATATAATAAGTATATAATCTAAGAATCCAAAACATCCAGTGAATTGAAATACACAAATACAAAATTTGAAAGACATTGATTTTTGGGACTCTCAAACTGAAGGAGAATAGTTGGATGCATATCTTTCCTAAGAGTATTAGCACATGTGAAATGCGAACAGCCTCATCCAGGATTTGCACTTGTTTCACGGTGCCATTTCATACGATGATAACCATTACATCACATTGCCTCCAACTAAGTTGAAGTGGCATTTGTTTGGGTCACCTTTGCCAGTTTTCTTTGTGAGATAGTGCTACCAAGAGAAGGCTGCTTAGACACTCACAACCTTGCCAATCATGCTGCTGTTCTGCCAACGATCCAACCACATTAGATGGACCTGGTGCCGCCTACATTGCAGCTCATATAAATCTCCCAGCTCATAGACTTTTTCTGCCACTCTCAACTAGGCTTATTTTAAAAGCATCATGAAAAATCACTAGGTAATTATTTTGCAGGTAAGTCTTATTTTCACAGAAACACAGTATCCAATGACAAGCTAAGGCAAGATGAATGAATGAATGAATGATTATGGAGTCCGGATGTATTACATCAAGACAGACGCGTTGTCCTGGGATGATAAGTGGCAATATGCTGCTTGAAACCAATGTTAACAATTACACCTTAAATATATTGTACTCTATACAAATATATATAATATATAATATATATATAATGTCACTCCTGTCACTGAAGGACATGAAGAAATATCTGTATGTTTTGATGCAATGTTACACGCTGGTACGACATGTAGAATACCTTCTCCTTCTTCAGAAATCTTATATTGTGTTTCTCTGAAATAAGAGAGGGCTTATATTAATTTCACTCCAAAATATAACACTAGGCCTTATTTTCGAGGGATGTCTTATTCTTCATATATTGAAAAACAACATTAAGAAGTAAAAATTTCTAAATCAAATAAGAATTATGAAAGATCTACATTCGGTCATTGACAAAAACGAGCGTTTAAAAATTATTGGCAATTTAAATAATAAATTTTTCTAGTAAAAAATAAAAATAAACACAAAGTGTGAATAAAATTTCCCATTACAAATTAGTCAAAATTATCCTGAAGTCATTGTAGCATTTAATTTAATTCACATTTCGAATGTTGACAAATCCTTAAAATAAGTCATCTTCAGACGATTAACCTGAATTCAATGTGGTTTTGGAGCTGAAATTGGTTAGCATAGTTCAAGGGCGTCTCCAAGCAGCATAAATGCCACCAGACTTATTGACAGAAATGTGATTAGATATAGAAAAAAAATAAAATGGAGAAAAATTACTTATTTTAAAAAAAAAAATTTCCAGATGTCATAAAGAACGATATTAATAGACTAAACAGAGCCCGAGTTACAGTGGCCTGAACATTGTGTTTTTACACAATAAAGATGAGGACAAAGTCTGGAATATCAAAATTATTTGTATCAAGCCTCATCTTATAAATACAATTCAAGTCTACAAATCCTTGAGATTCCTTTAAATCTGACTATTTTCTCTTAACATTCTGTTGAGATTTTTTTAAGTCCAGAGCACATTAATAATAATTTATCAAAAATGGCTAAAAAATGACCGTTTCATTAAAAGTTATGTTTTTTCCTTAAATTAAAGACTTCTAAATTATTTAATATTACATTTAAACAAAGGTATCATTTGGGTAGATTAAGAAAATGAATGACTTCCGGACGGGCGGAATAGGATGTTAAGAGTTAAACAGACTTTTTATTTATTTTTTTTGTTGTTTTATGATGGCTGAACGTTATTCCAAATCGTTAAATCTCCAATGAACAAAATAAAGCGACTGACACGGTTTTCTTATGTAATGTGTCACCTGTAATGATAAATGTGATGAACACTGTTAATCCTGATTAGGGATTATCTATAAAGATCAGCTCACAATCGGAATGTCAGATTAGAGGATATAGTCAAGTGGTAGAGAAATATGATCAAAGTTCAGATTTGACTAAACCAGGTTTTCTTCAGGTGACAGAGCCTCTTTCTGAGAATGGAAATAAATGATCGTTCTAATTAAGTGTTAAACTTTTTTTTTTTTTTTTTTTTACTATTTCTCTAAATTTCGAGATGAGGCTTGATGATTAGTATTATTTGTATTATTCGGACTATTATCTTCATCTTCATTGTTATCTGTACAACGTTTCAGCTGATGTGCTCTCCGGCCTTCTTCAGGTATTTTTGTCGGACTCGGGACCCTTCTTTCGTAATCAGGAGCCATCACGGAACTTTGAACCTAACCCTTTATTCAGTCCAGGGGTATCTGTTCTCATTCCGCTAACCATAGCTAGGGTAGAGGTGTTAAGCTGTATTAATTATTATTCTATGTTACTGCTGCCCTGACTAGGATTGAACGTCTGCAGTCTAGAGATAACTGTCACTTAGAACTGTCTTAACCTAACTCCTTTATCCACTAGGGCATGTTTTTTTTTATTTTCTAGTATTGGTTTGATTTCAGAGTTTTCTTTCTCCTAGACCAGTTGCCATACCAAGGTTAAAGAGCTCAGTCTGCCTACTTTTAATGCATAGCTAGAGGGAGAATAGTTGGTTTGTACATTTCCCAACTGTATAAGAGCTATGTGAAATGCAAAAGCTGCGTACAGGATTTGAACTCGTGTTGCCGTGTCCATTTCCTACAACAGTAACCATTATACACACATCTCCATCAAATTAAATTATTTAATTAAAATTTATTATTTTTTTCTTTTTGTTTATTTCATCTAAGTAAATAACTGTAGACATAAGGCTAACATTTAGTCATCAAAGATTAAATAGCTCTCTCCTATTTCTAAACCCGGAATATAATCTTGACCCTAACCTAACATTTAGGCAGATGACCCAAAATTTACTTACCTATATATTGATACTTGTCCTTAATTTTACGACCATATTATCATCTTGCAACACCTCTGGTTAAAATCAGACTGTCCAAATTGTCCTAGATGAAATGCAAATATGTAAATCCTGATTATCTGGTGTAGCTTATCTGCTGAATCTTATTTCTTATGAGTGTTGTCACCTCAGCTAAATAGTGGCCCATTCTGTTTTTATTATAAAGAAAGGGAAGAAAAGGACATGCTACACAGAAAAATATAAGAAATTATTGATTTGTGTGTTATTCTTGCAAGCGATAGATTGAGTTGTCAGACTTTTGAAATTTGCAAAAGTGATTACTCAGATCAGTTTATATTCATCAATTTGCATTTCATTTAGGACGATTTGGACAGTCTCATTTTTAACAAGAGGGTGTTGCATAGATGATATGGTCGAAGATTAAAGACAAGACTATTAATATATAGATAAATGTCACACTGAACTAAAAATAGAAAGGAAAAAAAGGTTATTTCCTAGTCGAGTAACATGAGTGACCCAGAAAAAAACAGAACACAAATTATTTATTTCCCATTAAACTAACCCTAAACCAACCCTTTTGGACTTAAACTTAAAAAAAAAAAAAATTAAAGTTTTATTACAAAATTTGTGGGTTCTGTTTTTTCTGGGTCACCCTGTTATATTATGTTACTCAACTAGGGGGGGTAGGTTTGGGGTTGGGGTTTAGGATTAGTTTAATGGGAAAAGAAATAATTTGGGTTCTGTTTTTTCTGGGTCACCCTGTAATATCATGTTACTCAACTAGGAAATAATGGAAAAAAATATAATGAAATAAATAAAACTAATTAAAATTTTGTCATTAATTTTCGTAGCCGTATTTGTCGATAAATTATCATAAAATCCTGAATTGTAGAATAAAACAATGATTTTCTTTATATCAAACTTTTGTTTCTCTTTTTTAGAAAATGACAACAAAGATTTTTGTTGGTAATTTGCCAGAAACTTGTCGAAAAGTCGACTTTCAGAAAATCTTTGAAGAATATGGGAAAGTTCTGGAATGTGATATTGTAAGGAATTATGGATTTGTGGTGAGTATACGATTTATAATCAGTTTTTATTTGCTGGTTTACCTCTTGGCTGTGGGTGGCGACTCGTGATAATTAAGGATAGAACCCAAGTGATTGAGCAGTCCATGACTTGCAATACTCCGCTTGGGCTAGACGGGCGGTCGGAGAGGCCCCCTCAGATCAATCGGCTGGTCATGTCAAGCCCTAGTACCTATATGATTTTCCCAACCCTATTGCCCTTATGGCAAGCCCCAACCCCTTTTTATCATATGGGTGCTAGAAGGCGGTGGCTGAGGGTCTACATATCCTGGAAATGACGTTAAACTCTATCTGATGGTGAGGTTCCAGTTTTGGAGGTTTGGGGAATGTTGAGCACCCCTTCATCACCATTGCTCCCTGGTCCACTCTGACCCGGGGTGGTAGTACCTGTTAAGGTCCCATCTATGGGTTGAATAGAAAAGCATGAGTTTATAAACAAAATTGTATTATGCATTAAGAATTAATTTATTTCACAACTTTGTCGGCATTAAATGACCCACTGAGGTTGATATGCCATAAAACAAAACAAACCAAACCAATCTGACCCAGAGTGGTAGTACCTGTTAGACTCCCATCTATGGATTAAATAGAAAAATGTATTTATAAAAAAAATTTAGTATCCATTAAGAATGACTTTATTTCAAAACTTTATCAGCATTAAATGACCCACTGAGGTTGATATGCTGAAAAACAAAACAAACCAAACCTATTTGCTGGTTTATTTTCAGAGTTGACTGAACTGTTAATGTTTGAAATAACGCATGTTCAATTAAAAAGGCCAAAACATTACTACGCCACTAAGCGTCCTTTAATTGAACATGGGTTAGCCCAGTTGGTAGAGCATTTGGCTAGAAATCCCAAGGTTCCTAGTTCGATACGGGCCCTCGCCAACAGCGTATGAGTAGCACAGGGATCTGTGAGGTAAAGTAAGGAGCTGATGGTAGGTGTGGCGCTCCACCTCAGAAGCTAAAATAATCTCCTTGGTCTAGCACTAGTGAAAAGGGGATAAACTCCCTCACTGATTGGCTGATACCGACTTTAGGCCACCCCTACGACTTATAGGTTGTGAAATTGATTAGGCTAATCTCTCACTCTCACCCCCTCCGGCAACAATATTCTAGCAGTTTTTGTTTATTGCTTCGAAGCATTTCACCCCCTTCTTGGTTCACCCAGCTACGCATTGGCCACACTAGATTAACCCACTCCTTCATTCTAAAAGAAGAACCTCCACCTAAATGTTCATGTGGAAACCAGTATACAATAAAACATATTCTGATTGAATGCACACACCTCTTCCACACTCGAAGAAAGTTCAACAATGTTAACAGCATGGACAAACTATTTGGAAAAATAGATCCCAAGAACATATTAAACTTTTTGAAAAGAACTAACCTCCTATCAAGGATGTAAGTTCATAGACCTACAAAAATCACCCACTCACTCTCTTGATGTTCAAATCCTCAACAGAAAATTTGATTTAAAAAAATAACTAAACCCCTATCACTATACCTAAATACCAACAGAAGCAAGACCTGGAATGATATGCAGGTGGCTGCACATTTGGCTGCTGTACCTTACAAAGAAATAAAACAAAACGTATTCAGCATAAAATAACCCAATGGGTTGACTTGCCGTAAAACCCAACCAACCAACCAGTGTTCAGAGAAAAATTTGTATGCATGTAGATTTACTCTTGCTTTGAGATCGTGCTTATTTAAATTTTAGTGCCAAGGCAGCCATGTTTTCTTTTTCCACTCATCCTGCAAGCTAGACAGGTGTGCGCCTGCTTTGCTCCACGAAGGGGAAAGTTTCCCACTCTTGTTACATAGGCGTCTTTCAGACATTAATTTTTCTGCACAATCAGTGACATCTGTGAATAGAGACCGGTTGACAGATTGGAAAGACAATTGACGATGAAGAGAGACCGCAAAATTAATAAGTCTGTTGGAATAATTGGATATAAGGTGTGCTACAATTCCCCACCTGAACTTATAGACTAGCCGAGGGTACGTGGTTTGTTCCTCTGGCCAATCAATAGTCATAATGTGTGACTGATACACTACTTAAACACTGATACTTGCCATAGCTCTACTTGCATTCATTGAGGAGGAACTTACGACCATTGATGAAGGAACCAAGGGATTACCAAGGATCCAATTCCACTGGACAAGCACTCTTAAAGCCTAAAGGATGGCCCATAAAATTCTAACAGGAACAGCAACCCGACTTGTGGAAAAATTCAATGCTATAGAAACAAGTACAGTTAAACTAAACTAGTTAGACTAAAGAAATAACCAAAACCTTAAGTAATGAACAATTCTTACTTACTAGCCATAAAAAGGTGTTTTTTATCAGCAACGTTAAGCCTAGAAACAAGGTAAGACATTTAAGAATATACCAATTGATTGAGGGAGAGGGTGCAAAAATATCTCACTTGGCTGTGGGTTGGAGATGTAGAAATATATCTCGTTTGGTCTAGGGGAAAAGAACATTACACTTTGTTTAAGTGAGGAGAAAAGAAAACATTCCCACTTGGCTGCAGGAAGGGTGTGTTGATGCATATAAAAAGATTACACTTATTTTAATTGGTTTCTTTATAAAATCATTCATAAGATTGATTTTAATACATTGGAGAATAAAACAATGATATTAAAGATCAATAACCCCAAGTAATTATTTATTAAACCTGGTTTTGTTAAAACCAGTATGTAAATTAAGTGTTGCATAAGGCTAAAGTTGAGTTGTAATAGTATTTATTTAAAAAATATTTTGTTAGGGTTAGCAGTTTTATGATTTAAAAAAAAATGTGTCTAAAAATCGTCTGTGTGTGTTTTATAAATATTTACTTTTCTCTCATTGAATCTACAATAGTGTGTGTGTGTATATATATATATATATATATATATATATATATATATATATAATCAAATCTGTTGAAGTTGTTTTTGTTTTAAAATAACTATATACCCATGTACAGTTTATAATACACCTATAAGTTATAATTTTCTTTCTTTTTTAGCATTTTGAAAAAGAAGATGAGGCTAAAGCTGCCGTAGAAGGCCTTAATAACTCTGATTTTGAAGGTTCTGAATTAAAAGTTGAGGTAGGTTGATATAACATGAATATTGTTCATATACAAATCTCCCATTGAAAATTGGTCGGAGAGGCCCCCTCTGATCAATCGGTTGGTCACGTCAAGCCGTAGCACCTACATGATTGCCCCAACCCTTTTTATCATATGGGTGCTAGAAGGCGGTGGCTGAGGGTCTACATTTCCTGGAAATGACGTTAAACTATCTGATGGTGAGGTTCCAGTTTTGGAGGTTTGGGGAATGTGGAGCACTCCTTCATCACCATTGCTCTCTGGTCCACTCTGACTCGGAGTGGTAGTACCTGTTAGGGTCCCATCTATGTGTTAAATAGAAAAATGTATTTATAAAAAAATTGAGTATCCATTAAGAATGACTTTATTTCAAAACTTTGTCGGTATTAAATGACCCACTAAGGTTGATATGCCGTTAAACAAAACAAACCAAACCATATACAAATCTCCCACTGAAAATTCTTAAACATTCTTATTTGAAGAATTTACATCTTTTTTCATATTATTTTCAGTTTATTTTATTTATTTTATATCTCTATGTTTTCCTACTTGTGTTGCATAGCCATACTGCTATTAGAATTATCTCCCCTTAGTTGCTATGGTTTGCAGTGAGGTGGTGTTGCAACCAGAATATTTAAAGGCAGCATTGCTAAAAATGTCTCTTCTTTTGGACTCTCCAGACGTCAGAACTAAACATAAGTTGTGGTTTCCGTCCATTTGGACGAGGAGGGGGGGCCTTAGCTACCAAGCTATAAGAAATGTGTACTTGTACAGTAGGGTAGGTTGATTTTTTACTTTTTTAAAATATGAAATTGTCCATCTATGCAAAAGTTGTGTGTTAGTATACTGAATATTGATACCAAAAATGAGATCTTTTACTTGTACCATTGTTTGAGGAAATAGCATCAAAGTTCGTGTGCTGAAATTCACAAAAAATCCTTGTTTTTACAACATTTTGCCTAGAAATTAGTTAGAAAATTTACACATTTTCAATTTGAATTCTATTTATAATATTTAATTTGTTTCATTTTAATAAAATAAAATAACATGACATTTTCAAATTTGCGACCGTAATCAGTTAAATTTGCAATTTCTCAAGTATTTCTTAACCAATCTTTAAAATATTTATATGGTTGGAAAGAGAATAGAATAATCTTTCTAAATATGTAATTTTTATCGGGTTTCATAAATTAAATAATTTTTTACAGCGAGTTAAAACAGTATTTTCGGTTGAACAGCTGAAAACAAAAATATGACCGTTTTTTTTATTTTAGGATAAATTTTACATGCTGTTTTGTTTTTCAAAATCAAAGTGGCTAATCTTTATCAATATTCTTGAAATTTTGCACTCAATTAGAAGACACCTGGAAGTACAAACGGGGTCTTTTTTTAATTTTATTTCTAGGACCCATGGAAATAAAAATATGAGAGGGCAAAGTTGAAGGCTATTTATTTAAAAAATATAAGAGAAGCAAAAGAAAGTACTATGTCTGTGATATTAGAAAGTTTCAGAATTATTTTGATATATAATTTGTAAAATGTAAAGATTGCTAAACCATTCGGGATTTGCTTCGAAAGTTTGCATTTTGAAAAAAAAAACTCAAATTTATTTGTCCGACAGGCGTACGGCGTACTCCTGTCTTCTCAGCTAGGCATTGTTTATGCACACAATAAATTTTAAATTCATCACTTATTTCTTGTCCAATTTTTAAAATATTTATATCGTTGAAAATAAAATAACATAATCTTTCTAAATATTCAACTTTATGTGTTTTTAACAATTGAATTAATTTTTACGTCCATTTCAATTTTGGAAAAAAAAATAACTTGAAATTACGAGAGATGTAAAGAAAACACAGCCCACACTGACGGGGTTTGTGTGAAAACATGTAAATAGGTAATCTATTTCTTTTATGTAATTCAACATATACATTTAGAAATGTATTTTTAAATTCAAAGTGATGTTATATATTTAAATTAATATTATATATGTATTATATATGTGTATAAATGCAGTATAAAAATGAAAATGTTGAATAATCTTGTGATAAACTTAAAAAATCAAAAATCTTGATATCACTACTTTTTATTCCCCAAATAATGGATTCTAGCATGGAGATACATAAAATCTAAGACCAGAATCAGAAAGAACATAGAATTTTACATAAGAATGCAAAATATTATCAAAATTGCTTCAAAAATAAAGAAATAGTGAAGAAATTACTGAATTTCTTGTTCTGAAATGGTCCATGAATTGACAGATTTTTTTATCAAAATCATGTCCACTTTTTTACCCCAATTTCGGGGCTTTAAATTCTCATAACTTTTGAACCACTGGGGATATTTGTATAATTCAAACAGTTCTGAACTCCATTTACAAAGCTCTATATAACTAACATGATTAAATAACAATAACCTCAAATAAAAAAGATAAACTGGGAATGCTATTCTGATTTAATTATTGAAAACGGTAAATCATCCCTGATGCACAAAACTCTAAAAGGATGCAGTAAAATCGTATTCATGCGTCCCAGTGTTTTTCTTTTTTCTTCCCTCACCATTTCAAGCTAACTGTAAATACATTTCAATAATTTCTTAGAAATGAATTACACAGGATAGGTTAAAAGGTAGGAGTTAGATGGCTTTAGTTAGGACCCATAAATTTTCCCAGGGACTCATTCAAAGCAAATATGTGCATCCCAGGATGCACTAAATCAAAAAGCTATCAGCATTGCTGTATCATATTAAAAAAGAGGACATCAGTCCCAAAAAATCCAAATAATACAGATTTTTCATTTGTCGACACAGTATAAACTTTTTTTTATTTTTTAAGCTTTTTTTTATAGGTATGAAGTAATTGTAGAGAAATCTTGATAAATTTCTGTATTACTGTATCAGTTATTTCCTATAAGGCTAACATGATCAAAGGGGAACCACTCTTGACTGATAAATTATATATTTATTTTCCCATTAAACTAACCCTAAACCCTAACCCTAACACCATCTTCTTTTTTCCTAGTAGATCAATAAGTAAATAAATAATTTATCAGTCAAGAGTGGTTCCCTTTGATCATGTTAGACTTATAGGAAATAACCACTGTATCTTTCTGTTTCTTATATTTCTTAGGGTTGATCTATTTTTGTCTCTTCCAGTTATCTCACAGTACGGTTCGGCAAAAACCTGGAATGGGTGGCAAAGGGGAATGTTACAGATGTGGTAGAAATGGACACTGGTATGTAATCATTTAATATTTGTAAAAAGACAATGGCGTAGTGTCCATTTAAAATAAAAAAATTTATAACTGTATCTGCGCGAGTGGCTGAACAGGCCAATTTTTGAATGTCAATCTCTGGTGCAGTGACTGCAAACAAACAGTGATGCTTGATGGAGTTGCTGTTGTCTCTCCTTCCTACTGGCTCTCTTTTCTGTGGTTGCTTCTTTCCTCTCTCTTTCACTCCTTTTCATCCCTTGTCTGGCAAGGCCAGGCTGCTCAGTTTTCTGCACCCACCTCCCTTGTGTTGGTGTTGATGTGGCATGTCTTCATATCCTTCTTGTAGACATCTTTAAAGCCTAGGCGTGGTCTTCCTACCGGTCAGGTGCTTTCTACTAATTCACCATACAGTAAATCTTTGGGGATGCAGCCTTTGTCCATCCTCTTTATATGACCAAGCCAGTGCAGGCATCTCTCGCAGATGATGGTGAACATGCGCCAGTTGATATGTCAGCTGTATAAAACCTCCACAATCTTATTCTTATTTATTATTATACTAAAGCTGAGCGAATCTACTTTTGCCACTTAAAGGCTTTTTTCCTAGGCAGGGAACACTTGACAAAGGCCAGAGGATACAAAATGGCCAAAATGTTGTGATTTTACATACCACAATTAAAATGAGGACAACAGTTTGAAAAATCAAAATTATACAATAAATAAAAGAATGCTATTTTTGACAAATGTTTGAAAAACTCCAATAATTTTAAACTTATTTTGAAATATTGATTTAAAAAAAATTTTTTTTTTGTATTTTTCAGGTCAAAAGATTGTCCACGTGGTCCGTAAGTATAAATAGAATATCTCAAAGAACTAGATATTAAAAAAATATATCTTTTAAAGATTTTGATATAAATAGAAAAAACAATATTTTAAAGATTTTGATATAAATAGAAAAAACAATATTTTAAAGATTTTGACAACAATAAATTTTTTTAAAGATTTTGATATAAATAAAACAAAATATTTTAAAGATTTTAATATAAATAAAAAGAAAGATTTTAATATAAATAAATAAAAATATTTAAAAGATTTTGATATAAATAAATAAAAATATTTAAAAGATTTTGATATAAATAAAAAGAAAGATTTAAAAGATTTTAATATAAATAAAAAGAAAGATTTAAAAAGTTTTAATATAAATAAAAAGAAAGATTTAAAAAGTTTTAATATAAATAAAAAGAAAGATTTAAAAGATTTTGATAGAAAAAAAAATATTTAAAGATTTTGACATAACATTTAAAAAATTAAAATCAAATAATTTTGAATAGAGTACATAAGATTGAAAATCAAGGTGGAAGCATGGTTATCATTGTAAGAAATGGTCTTGCTGCCCCTATACAAATACTGGATGAAGCTGTTTGCATTTCACAGGCGCTAATACTCTTGGGAAAGATATGCATCCAACTATTCTCCCTCCAGCTATTGTTTAAATAGCATGGCAGACTGGGCTTTTTAACCATATTAGACAACCATTCTAGGAGAAGGAAAACTCTAAATTCAAACCTTTTAAACTGCACTTAAGAAAATAACCATATATCCATCCTGCTTGCACGGAGGGACGATCCTTGGGAGCAACAATCCTAACTTCTGCTCCTGTCAGCTAATGGCCAAAATCTGATTAACTAGACCAGTTCCCTTTTACACGGCTTTCCTTCAACCAATCAGAAATTGGCGTACAGGTCAGCGAAAGGTTAACTCCTGTCAATAACTTTAATGGCTAATGGTAACTTACATACATAATTAATAGGCTACCCACAAATTATGTAACATTTAGACATAATTTTAAAAAAATTTTTTTTTTTAGATCCCGAGCTCGGAGAAAAACTGAAAGATTCTCTAACAGTGGTGCTGGAGAGTCTTATGGAAATTATTGCCGCCAAAGTCCTTTCATGAATCCTTATAATGACCGTTATCCACCTCCACCTCCCATGCCTAATCCAGCGGAACGTTTCAGGCCTTACCCTGATCCATATGAAAGACGACCTCCCATGCAGCAGCTCTCGCTACCACCTATGAATAGACTTCCTTATGATTATAACCAAGATGTATATGAAAGGCCACCACCAGAATATTACAGAAGAAGTTCACCACAACGGTAAATATTGTTCATTCAGTGATTCTTTTTTTTATTTCTCATACATTTATTACACTGGCCTGCAATGTTTTCAAGCATGAACAGTGGCGATGGATAAACACAGGCGAATCGCCATCTTGGAGACCTCTAAGAATTTTGAAAAAAAAAAAAAAATGTTCATATTCAGAACACTGGCCTGCAACGTTTTCAAGGTCGAATATATAATAGCTGATTTTAAGGCAGTTTTTTAGGCAGAATCCAAAAATCATACTCATTTTTTCTTATCGGTACAGATTTTTAAGATACAAACTCTTACTTCAAATGTATAGAATAGTATTATAGCTGTGACAAATGTAAATAAGAAGTATAAATATTTTCCTATGGCGGATTTTTTTTATTTATTCAATTTATTTATTCAATTTTTTTAATTCAAAAGAGGAAAATTTATAAGTAATTAAATAGATAAATAAATAATAAAGTGCACTTGTAATGGTCCCAAAAAGCTTAGAAAAAGACTAGAGGAACTGGAAATCAAAGGAAGAATTGAGACCATTCAGGCAACAGTATTGTTGAAATTGGTTAGAATACTCGAAAGTTTTCAAGGTTGAATATGTAATTGCTGATTTTAAGGCATTTATTTTAGGCTGAATCCAAAATCATACTCATTTTTTGTAATCAGATCAAATTTTTAAAATACAGACTCTTACTTGAAATGTATAGAATAGTATTAATAGTTGTTACAAGTAGAGTCCACAAGCTTTTGAATAAGTGTTATATACAACTCCTGACATATTCAAGCACATCTTAAAAACCAGACCTGACTAAAGACAATGAATGGTATTTTTGAATTCAGCATAAAATGGCGATCAATTGATAAACCTTTGACTTTTGGAGAAAAAATTACAAAACAAATTTAAAAAAAAAAAAAAAAATTGTTTTCAATATTTCAAAAGGTCCTTGTAATGTTATGCAAATTGTTATCTACATCAAATTGTATAAAGATTTAGAGGGACCAAGTTACCTTTAAGCACCCCAGGGGCAACCTGGATTCAGAAGGACATGTTTCGTTTTGCACCGTCAACATCCGGTTGTTTGTTAGGGTGGTTAACAGTTTTATAATTTAAAAAAAAAATGCTCCTAAAAATTGTCTGGTAACAAACAACCAGATGTTAACGGTGCAAAGTGAAACATGTCCCCCTGAATCCAGGTCAACCCTGGGGTGCTTAAAGGTAACTTGGTCCATTTAGAGATATAAGTCAAATTTATTTTGTGTTCTTATTTCCATTAACAAATAAAATTTGATGTATTAGATTTTATTTAAGATAAAAATTTATTTTTAACTTACTTTTTATTTCAGATCTTACCAAGATCCTTATTTCGATTCTTGTTATAACAGAAGAAGGTGAGTTTTAATAGCTTGTTTAAATATACTAGCAAAAAAAACCCGTCTCTGGGCAATGTGACTATTTCTTTTGTAAATAATTTTCTCATAAAACTCTCTAAGTTAGATAACTTCAAATATGTAAAAATAAAACAAAATATCTATAAATCAATAATACCGGGCATTTATTTATAAAAACTTGTTTTAACAATGTGGCACATTTAATGTTGCATAGTTAATGTCTGAGTATATATAATACAAGGTTGTTCTTTATTCTATGTATTAATGATTTTAACTATGAATTAAATACTCCTTGATAAACTTACGTAATTCCTGAGGTTATTGTGACATAAGCAGTGATGTACTTTCGGTTACAAACGCCAAATGTCCATTATATTCAGTGATGAGCAGTTTAACTGAAAAAACAATTTTTAAAAAAAAAATTTTTTCAGTTCTGTTTTCATACTTTAAAACCATACCAAAATATTTTATGAAACCGAAACCATTCAGTGTAATGCTATTACTACTGAGTTACCATATCCAAGAAAACATGGTTGAAGAAGACTTTCAGATTTTGATAAAGTCAAATTTTATCAACATTTATTCGATTGTAACAGGGAAAGATTGAACAAAAATATGATAAAAATATTTAAATAAAAAAAAAATTAAGAAATTTGTAAATTTTAGACTCTTGTGCATTTTCTTAGTATATAATTAACAAATCATAGTGGCAAGTGCAAACCTCCCTGGAAGATCCTTCTTTGGATTTTCACCACTGTTAGCGTTTGTTCTCCTGCTGGTAATTCCTCTATAGATTTTGTGATGAATTTTGCTGTACATTTTCTTTCAAATATTATAATGGTATTATCCATTTACAGTTATAAACCCCTCTAATCAGTTGGCTTGTCATTTCATATTCTAGCACCTGTAGGATTGTCCCAACTGTATTGCCTTTATGGCAAACCTCCAATCCTTTTAATCATATGGGTGCTAGAAAGCGGTGGCTGAGGGTCTTAATGTCCTGGATATGACGTTAAACTCTATTTAATTGTGATGTTCCAATTCTGGAGCTGTGGTGAATGTGAAGGACTCTTTCATCACTATTACTCCCAGATCTATTCTGACCTGGAGTAATGATACTTGTTCTGGTCCCATCTATATGTTAAAAAAAAAGTTTTTAAAAAAAATGTTAAATATCCATCAGGAATGAATAAAACAAAATATTAAGTTCTGTATGGCGACTTTCAGACGTTTAAAATTCATTTTTAGATTTCTAAGTGAATACAAAATAATCCAATTGAATCAAAGAAAATAGTTTGTTTTTTTTTCTTTTGATCAATTCAAAGAATTTTTTATTTTTTTAGTTTAAAGAAAATAACTTTAAATTATGAAATAACTTTTTTCATGTATTGAATTTTTATTTTTTTATGTATTCTTCAGGATTTGATATTTCTAGAAATTAGGGACTGGAAGAATTTTTTGTCTTCAAATGACCAAAGATCAAACCAGACCCCCCCCCCACACACACACACACACTTCCCAATACATTTTGAATTGATAAAAAAAAAATTTTCAATCTTTTTCTTTATTTTTCTTTTCTTTATAAAATAATCTATTTATTATAAAATTAAGTCGTTAATAAAACGGTGAAAATTTCATTAAAAGCAGACAATTCCCTGAACTTTGGTAATAGTTTGAAAAATTTTTTTAGATTTCTAAATTTTTTATTACCTCCCTTTGCGATCTTTGATCATACATACTTTATTGGAATATTTACCATGTACCCCACGTGTACAGGTTAGGCACAAGGCCCTCTCATACATACTTTATTGGGTTATTTCCTATAAATCTAACATAAACAAAGGGGAACCACCCTTGACTGATAAATTATTTATTTTCCCATTATCCTAACCCTAACCCAATCTTCTTTTTTCCTAGTAGATAAATAAATAAATAAATAATTTATCAGTCAAGAGTGGTTCCCCTTTGTTTATGTTAGACTTATAGGAAATAACCCTTTATTGTGTCAATGTGTTGTGAATTATAAAGCCAGGAAATTAATTTAATCATTAAGTCTTAATGATATCTACCTGCTCTTTACAAATAGTATACACGAAATACTGGATTGTTTAGGGTAAAATTTTCTCTTCTGATATCATTTTATTGAAATGTTGGATAAATCCTTGTGTTTTAAAATTTTTGCTTCATTTTTATAATTCCTCTAAACAACATATTTTTGTAAATTATTTCAGTGATAATGTTTACAAAAAATTTACAAAATAGATAGAAACTCCAATCAACTCAATCAAATCTAAACACGGCAATATGTCTTATGTCTGCATACTATATATAGTGACGTCATCATATAAGTCCTACTTATCGAACAGGTCTGGCTTTTATGTAATTGTTATTCAGTCCTGAGGAAACGCTCGTTAAAGGGAAGCAATTCTATACGTAGTTACTTCCCTTTTATGTTTGTTTAGTATGTATAGTTGGGTTACTTTTGCTGTACAATATGTGTTTCTGCGTGTATATATATATATATATATAATATAATATAATATATAGGTTATTTCCTATAACTCCAACATAAACAAAGGGTAACCACTCTTGACTGATAAATTATTAGTCAACGACAGAGAACGAGTACTACCGTACTCATTTAGATAAAGGGCAGACATTGTCTTGCCTGCTGAGACGAACCCACGTCCTCCCGAATGCAAAAAAAATGCGATTTAGGTGTTGCATGGATGCAAGGTTCAATTCAGGTGCCCGGATGTTGGGGGCCTACACGCGTCCATCCGAATACATGAGAATTGTGCGTTGCACAGGCGCGAGGTGTGACTGATGTGCCTGGATGTTGGGGGACTATGCCCATAAATAACTGAAGTGAGTGGAGCGCTGGGGAGAAGTAGTTGGCCTACGCAAGATTATAGTCAGTGAAGAAACACTTTGTGGATGACCCTGGATCAGAATTTGTTTTTAATTCAACATATATATATATGTAATTGCATATATACAATTAAAAATATAGATTTTTAAAAAATGTTTATGAGACTATAAAATGCATTTCATTTCTCTTTTCAGTGGATGGGACTAGATTAAGAACATTGAAGTATGTTATGTAAGTATAAAAAGCCGACATAAGGAGACCTATGTGATTCTTTGTTGTTCTATTTGCTACAGTAAATGTCACATTTTTCTTTACAACTTCTTAAAAAGAAAATTTAATATATGACTATTTTTTATATAAATGCCTTAAAATCTACTTTTTAAAATTCTTTTAATAAAACTATCATCTATTGTTACTAGATTTTAAATGACAAATCTATGAGGGGATATTCAAAATAAAAGAAGCCTATTGAGAAAGTATGAAGGAGATTAAAAACATTATTCACACTCTTGTTTTATGGTAGCCAAGCTCATTGGGGATGATTTGATTGGTAGAACCATGACTAATCTGCAGAGAACAAGCTACCTCATTGATGATAACTTGTCAGTTCTCCATTACCATCTTTCGAGCTTGCTGAATCTTCTCATCAGTGGTAGAGGTTGATGGGTGTCTTGCTCCCTCTTGGTGCATCACATTTGTCTGGCCACTTTTAAACTTCACTATCCACTCTTACACACTTCTATGCGGTAGTGCCCTGTCCCCATAGTGTGCTAAAAGTCTGTGATAAATTTCAGTCCTGGACAATTCTTCCAACCAGAGAAATCAGGTCACTTCCTTGGTGTATACTGCTAGTGGAGTGGCTATGTTTACCATGTAAAGGCAGCAAGCAAAATGGCACGATCAGGCTCAAACTTTGATAACATGACCACAACTATAAGCGCACATGCACAGAACGCAGTGTAACAATAATAAAGATATGGCAAAAGCTAGATGGGAGCTGCTCAAGAATGCTGTGTGCAATCTTGAACAAATCGTGGAAAAAGCACCCCCAGAAGGGAGCAGCTGTATGGCCACCTGCCCCCTATCTCACAAACCATCCAAGTGAGATGAACAAGACATGCTGGACACTGCTGGAGAAGCAAGGAAAAACTCATAAGCGACGTTCTCCTGTGGAAGCGAACATGGACATGCTAATGTGGGCTGCCCAGCAAGAACCTATATTGACTATCTCGGTGCGGATACTGGATGCTGCGCAGAGGACCTTCCTGGGACAATGAATGATAGAGAAGGTTGGTGAGAGATTGTTGGTAATCTGAACATTAGCTACATAAATGAGAGTAACTTCCCCTTGTTTCTTTCACTTTGAGGAAACCGTCTGTTTTGGTTGGCCATTTTCATTTGACTGTAATCAATACAACTGAATGTTTTAATACAAAAATATCATAAAATGTGTTTTTAATAACAATAAAGTTCATTTCAAATAATGCACAAGCACAATTAAGAACGCATTTTATGATATTTTGTGTTAAAACATTCAGTTGTATTGATTCGAACAAATCCATATTTCCGGTGTAGATTTACATTGAAATGAGAAATGGCCGACCAAAATAGACGGCTTCCTCAAAGTAAAAAAACAAGGGGAGGTTACTCTCATTTATGTAGCTAATGTTCAGATTACCAGATTGTCATGCTGATTGCGCGACATGATGATGATGATAAAGATGATGTTCGACTCTCCCTCATACAACATTCTCATAGTTTGTTTAAAATTAATGATGATGATGATAAAAGATGATTTTTGACTCTTCCCTCATACAACATTCTCATAGTTTGTTTAAAATTAAGATAAATGAATTTTTTTGTGTCATTAAAAGGGGTACAATCAGACATGGTTGTAGTCGGGTGGAAGAACCAGTCAAGACGTTCGTAGATTTAAGGCAGAAGGTTTTATTCCAGAGGGATACAATAAGACAGACAAGGAATAGTTAGGTACGCTACTAATCCTCGAAGCCAGCTCAGCATAATGCCGGGCTCATTATATATAGTCAGACCACATGGGTGAGAGGGAGTGTGGACTATTCCATTACAACATATGGGTGAGAGGGAGTGTGGACTATTCCATTACAACATATGGGTGAGAGGGAGTGTGGACTATTCCATTGCAATGCAATTTATGTCTGTTTTGTTTGAAAAATGTTAAAACAACAAAAATACAAAAACTTGTTATTTTTTTCTTTAGAAATTAAACAAACAAACAAAAAATAGTTATTTAAAAATTATGCAGTAATACAAAATAAATACAAGTAAGTAAAAAAAAATTTTTTTAAAAGTCAAACTCTGCCATTTGGCTAGATGGAACCGTGAGTCCTCCTCAAGAAATACTTCACTGTAGCATCATCACTATCATTGCCTATGATGATCAAGGAATACATTTCACATTGAAAACATTTAATTAATTTTTTGTGATTGTAATAAGAAATGAACACACATGACTGGGCTTGAGAAAGCTTTATTCTACTTAGAATACAGTTGCAGCTTCTTGGGGGTTTATATACTTTCAGAAAGTTAAAGATTTACACAAAGAGAGGTAATAATAAAACGGACCACATGGGTGAGAGGGAGTGTGGACTATTCCATTACAACAACTTCTTATCTTAACATTTTCGCAGCACAGGAGTTGGATGATAATGAAATTAGAAAAATAATCTTATTACTTTTCATAATGGCTGGTTTAGCTCAGTCGGTAGAGCATCCGGCTTGAAACCTTGTGGTTCCAGGTTCAATACCAGTCCTCACCAACTCAGCGTATGAGATGTGTGGTAAAGTGGGGAGCTTTATATATATATATATATATATATATATTATATATAATATATATTGAGGAAAATGGAAATAAAATTGACGGTATTTAGATATATAAAAGCATGAAAAGAAATCTGAGGATGTATTTATAAATGTTAATATGCCAATGTTTGATGTTTCGGTCTTTTGTTATACCATCTCTCTCTCTCTCTCTCTCTCTCTCTCTATATATATATATATATATATATATATATATATATATATATATATATATATAATGAAAATAGTGACTTACCGGTGAAATTGGTCACAATGGTTAGTTGATACAAGTTTCACAATGATAAGACAGTGATATAACAAATATAAAGTGCTCAATACGTAAGTAGAGCAAATTTATCATTATAATGGTATACACAGGAATAACCTACTCGAGTTTCACCATAAGGATCTTTAGGGTTAAATCCACTGAATTAATCAAGATATTGAGACCGTCATAGCCACAAAATACACGTGTGCAACTGGCTGTAATTAATCAATATCTTGATTAATTCAGTGGATTTAACCCTGAAGATCCTTATGCTGAGTAAGTTATTCCTGTGTATACCATTATATATATATATATATATAGAGAGAGAGAGATAGGTGTGTCGCTCCACCTCAGATGCAAAAACAATCTCCCTGGTCTAGCCCTAGTGAAAAGGGGATAGACTCCCACACTGGCTGATACTGACAATAGGCCACTCTGTTGACTTTACTTAATTTTCATATATATGTAGATACAAAGTTAAATTTAAATTTTTATATTTAATGTATGCTTATTGAGTTAAATTGCATTTGGCGGTGGAAAAAAAATTGTTAATATCTAAAGCCTGAATTTTTTAGATGAAGTGTGATAATTAGTATTATTCAGATTTTTCAGACAATTGTCATTTTTATTGTGTTAAACCCTGAAGATCCTTATGCTGAAACTCGAGTAGGTTAAAACGTTTTGGCCAATGTGTGCTCTGGCCCTCTTCAGGTGTTTCTTGTTATTTTTTAGACAAAGCTTGATAAATTGTATTATTTACATTTTTTTTTAGAAATGCTTATTGAGAATTTTAATATTTTTTTGGTAATCTGAACATTAGCTACATAAATGAGAGTAACTTCCCATTGTTTGTTTAACTTTGAGGAAGTCTTATGTTTTGATTGGCCATTTTCATTTCACCATAAATCTACACTGAAAATACGAATTTGTTTGAATCAATAAAACTTCATGTCTTAACACGAAAATATCATAAAATGTGTTCTTAATTGTGCTTGCGCATTATTTGAAATCAACTTAATTGTTATTAATGACACATTTTATGATATTTTCGTGTTAAAACATACAGTTTTATTGATTCGAACAAATTCGTATTTTCAGTGTAGATTTATGGTGAAATAAAAATGTTGACCAAAACATAAGGCTTCCTCAAAGTGAAAGGAAAGAAAGAATTAATGAACATTTTTTGGCGGGGGTGAGGGTCTTTTATTTTTTTAAATTTTTTTCTTTCTTTTATCAAACTTCAACTGATCACACTTTTTATCATAATTTATTTATTTTTTTTTTTTTTTGTTCTAGATATTTTGGGGTAGGACCTAGTTTTGGATTGCCCATTTACCGTCCATGACAACTGTAGACTTGTGTAACATCTGTTGTTGGCATAAAACTGTTTTTATTTGAAATTCATTCACTTCAAAACCATGTATATAAAATCATTCAATGTTATTTCACTATTAACAAAAATAAATATATTTTTATTCAACTTTGGATTTTGTTTTATTATTACATATATAATTCTTGATATTCTTTATACCAGGGCGTGCTAGGTTATCATGCCCCCCTTCCCTGAATCTATGATATGTGACCCCCCCCCACTCTACTACATGTCAATTTTCATAAAGTTGTATTCATAGAAAATGTATGACCCATCCTCCACCCTACTACTGACCCTGGTTTATGCTTGTATTTTATGATAGAAAAAGAATTCATCATGGAAGATCATCTGAAAACATTTAGAAAAAAAAAAAAAAATAAAAAAAAGTTTTATTGGATCTAGAATTATTCTTTTGCAGGATGTGGAAAAATATATCTAATTAATGCCAGCACTTCGTTGATTTTGGTGGACATAGACAAATTCACGCAATAATCTGTTCAATGTGCAGGACGCACGGATTTGATTTGAATGAGTCCCCGGGAACTTTGATGAGTCCCAACTAAAGTTTCTTAATAAATTGTAGAGTTTTTATCTACGAACAACTAAAGCCGTCTAACCCCTACCTTGTACCCCATACAGTGTAATTCGTTTCCAAGAAAATATTGAAATGTGTTTACAGTTAGCTTGAAATGGTGGGGGAGAAAAAACCCACTGGAACGCATGGATATGATTTTCCTGCATCCTTTTAGATTTTTAGTGACACAGGACATGTACCTATAAGTGTGACCTGATTCATTGTTTGAAATTAGAGGAAAAAAAAAGAAGAAAAAAACAAACGTAAATCGTCCGGTGGCTTGGATTGGAGTAGAGTCAAAACAGATGGTGGCGATCATAAGGCCACACAATATGATCGGAATGATCAGGTGGATCTCAAGTGGGTTAGAAGACCCCCCGGAGCGAGTCCACTTGAATCGGCTATGATTGTTGGAAACAGCCTTTTGATGTGACCAGACTGATGGCACGCAGTCGTGCGGTGAAGGACGATCAGGAAGTCGGTTGACCATGATTATCTTGGGCCCATGAAGAGGGAAAAATTTTTATTTTTTTTATTCTCCATTTAAAAAGATAAACTCAAAATCACATAAGTAACCGGAAGAGAATGAATTAAAACCAGATGTATTTAAGACCCCCACATTTTGTTGGGAAACACTTAAGGATACCGGAAAAGCTGGCTATTCGTCGATTTAGCGGAAGTGAATTCTATTGGTAGTTAGAACTAAAAAGAAGGCGGTACTTTTGTCAAAGTGGGATGTCCAGAGAAAGTTTCTGACATCTACACACCAGCTGGAAATCAGAATGTCCGGTTGAGATATTATTTAACTGAGATGTTTTTGACGATAAAGCAGATGAAGCTGAGAAAGCTTGATGGGCAGATGAGTGAGCGGGCTAGCGAGCGAAGATCGATTGTTTAACAGCGGACGCAAATACCAAGAGCCAACAGAAAACTGACTTCAGCCAAGACTATGAAAAACTTAGTCACCTTTACAAACTGTTTTGAGCAATATCTTGCAGAGCCCGATTATATTCCGACCAGAATTTATTAATTAGAGGTCCATCACTCCCACAGCCTTGAGAAATAATTGTTTTGTATTCTCTTATTAAATATAAATGTTGTTGAGTTTGAAAAAAAAAGAGTCGTTGTTTCTTTATGTGACCTCTAGGCCGCCATAAGCCGTGGAATATCAGTTTCTATAGCGGATTTCTTGTCATCTCAGATCTGAACACAAGGTGGGCATTCAGTTAGACTTTCAGCAAGTATAAAGACCCTGAGATCCATGGTTGATGCAGAAGATCCGATCTTGACGGCCAATTTCGGAAATTCTGTGAGCCCTTTATCTCAGTAGTGACCGACGGTTTATATAAGCACCTCTGTAAAACCATTATTTTTAAAAATCTATTTATAAAGAGTGTGCACTGTATAACTTTACAGACTAAACTAGGGCCATATAAATTGTAAATTCAATTGGAGTCTGCCTTCTACCCCATACAGTGTAATTCATTTCCAAGAAAATATTGAAAAATGTGTTTATAAAAAACATTGAGTATCCATTAAGAATGACTTTATTTCAAAACCTTATCAGCATTAAATGACCCACTGAGATTGATATGCCATAAAACAAAACAAACCAAACCAAACCAGGGATTTGTTCTGGACAGCATAGCTCTGACACTACTTCACTGTCAACATAGGTGACCCCCCCCCCCTGTTGTTAAACAGAACCCAATGAGTTTAAAGAAAATGTGTTTAAAAAATTGAGTTTAATAAAGAAAATTTGAGTACCTATCAAGAATGAAACAATTAGAAAAATCTCAATAAGAACTACACAAGGATGCTGTGTGCTGTCCTGGACAAATCCTGGAAGAAGCACCCCCACAAAAAAAGCACCTGTACAGACACTTTTCTGATTGGAGGTAAGATGAACACAACATGCTGGACACTACTGGAAAGGTAAGTGATGTTCACCTGTGGATACATACACATTAGGGGAGGTCAATTTTTAATTTGTACTTTAGTTAAAATTTTGTCATTTAATTATATATAGATGAGAGAGACGGGAGGAGGTGATAGATTTATACAGAGAGAGAGAGGGATATTAAGAGAGACGAGTGGAGAGAGAGAGATTAGGGAGAGAGAGAGGGGGAGGAGATAGATTGATTTATACTGAGAGAGTGAGATATTAAGAGAGAAGAGTAGAGATAGGGGAGGAGTAGATGATTTATAAAGAGATAGAGAGGGAGGGAGATAGATTGATTTATAAAGAGATAGACTGATAGAGAGGGAGAGATATAAAGAGAGAGAGGGGAGAGATAGATTGATTTATACTAGAGATGACTGATAGAAGGGAAAGATATAAAGAGAGAGAGGGAGGAGATTGATTTATACAGAGATAGATTGATAGAGAGTGAAGAAGATTAAAGAGAGAGAGGGGAGGAGATAGATTTATTTATACAGAGAGAGAGAGATATTAAGAGAAGGAGTAAGAGATAGAGAGGGAGGAGATAGATTGATTTATACAGAGAGAGAGAGAGAGATATTAAGAGAGAGGAGTAAGAGATAGAGAGGGGAGGAGATAGATTGATTTATACAGAGATGAGAGGGAGAGAGATATAAAGAGAGAGAGGGGAGGAGATAGATTGATTTATACAGAGAGAGAGAGATATTAAGAGAGAGGAGTAAGAGATAGATTGATTTATACAGAGAGAGAGAGAGAGAATATTAAGAGAGAGGAGTAAGAGATAGAGAGGGGAGGAGATAGATTGATTATACAGAGATGAGAGAGAGAAGAGTAAGAGATAGAGAGGGGAGGAGATAGATTGATTTATACAGAGAGAGAGAAGATATTAAGAGAGAGGAGGAGGAGATAGATTGATTTATACAGAGATAGATTGATAGAGAGGAAGAGAGATATAAAGAGAGAGGGGAGAATTGATTTATACAGAGATGATTGATAGAGAGGGAAGAGATATAAAGAGAGAGAGGGGAGGAGATAGATTGATTTATACAGAGATACATTTATTTCTGTTTATTTGTTAATTGTTTATTTTATTTAGAGTAAGCATTTAATTACATAGACTTTGCTTAGTTATTGTTAGTGTTTTAGTTTTAAGAGAATCATAGACAAAAGTCTGGAATGAAATTAAGTGCTGAGCAAAGGGTGGTCAGGTCCGTGGGGATGTGTGGGTGGAATTTTACATATATTCAGACAGAGTTCCAGCCCAAGCAGTTAGTTTTCGGCCACAGTTGGGGTGATAGTTCGTCAGTAGCAGCAGAGATAGAAATTAGCCAGGGACCCACACCAGTGAAGCCAGTAATTGACTTAGACTTAAAAGACTTTCTTGCCAGCTGACATAGACACCACAAACTGCAAAAGTGTCGCAACTTCCTTTTCCATCAGCATCCTGTTATCAGACTTTGTGTTTTTGTTCTGTTTTTAAATCCTTTGAACCTGTCTCTGACTCATGCCCTTCGAATCGGCCAGCACAGAATATCACAATGTTGGGGTCTAGACATTGTGCAACAAAGGTGTAGGGGTGTAGCCCGGTATTCTCACAGAACAGGAAGTACAGTTAAAAATATCAGTTTTAGCTGGGCGACCAAATGGAACAGATACATATTATGGTATCTGGATCTGTAAGCTATTTCTCCCCACCGTGTTTTGGTCAAACAGAACCCAAATTATTTATTTTCCTATTAAACTAACCCTAAACCCCACCCTTTATTTGTTTAATGGGAAATTAACAGTTTTATTACAAAATTTGTGGGTTCTGTTTTTTCTAGGGCACACTAATTTACTAAACAAAAGTTCATAATTACCCAACTTTGGCTGAATAAAGACGTCTTAAAATATCCCAAGTTTTGTGTTTGTTAATAAGAACGATGGACACAAAGACCAAGAAGTGCCAGAAGGCAGATCAGAAGAACTGAGAGAGATCAGCTTGACATACAAGAGACAGCATAGAAAAAGATAAGTATTGTTAAAATTCTGGTGTGAATACGGTCAGAAATATATATATATATATATATATATGAATAAATATTTTAGAAAAAACAAACACATGATGTTAAATTCGCTGACAGAAATCTGTTTCACCCTTTATTGAAGTGGTCTTCATCAAGAGCGAGTTGTGTATGATAGAGAGACGGTATGAGTGGACCGTTATAAGACAAAAGTGGTACGGACGAAGTGTTCAATTTTTAGCCGGAATTTTTTTTTAAATTTAAAAAAAATTTTTTTTTTTAATTGGAAATGCATATTCTGTTTTAAAAAAAATTTTTTTTAATTTTGAAAATGCATATTCTGTTTTTTCTAAAATATTTATTTCACACTGTCGGATTCACTTCCATTCATTTTTCATATATATATATATATATAAAGAAGAAAATAGAATGTGATGAGTAAGTAAAGTTCAGGAGAGTCATAAGAGTGTGTATGACCACCATGAAATTGAGCCAGTTAGAGATAATATCCTTTAGGGTCTAGTTTTAAGAGAAAGAGTTTCTTGAAAAAGTTAATGGTCTGAAAAGTGGGGACATTCAGACTGAAAATAAAAAGTAATTGCTTTAAGTTTAAGAGAAATCGCAGACAATAAGTCTGAGAAAAATTAAGTATCGAAGTTCTGGTGGTTGATTTCATGGGATGTATAGCGGTGGAATTTACATATATTCAGCGCTCAAGCCTTAGGCAGTTAGTTTCAGACCGACAGTCGGGGTGATAGTGTCATCTCAGTAGCAGCAGAGATGGAAAATAGCCAGGGACCCACATAAGTGAAACCAGCAATCAACTTAAAGTTTAGATACATTTCTTGCCAGCTGATAACATAGACCTTGTATACTCTGCTCCACCACAAACTACACAAAGTGTTACAACTTCCCTTTCCATTAGCGTCCTGTTATCAAACTTTGTGTTGTGTGTGTGTGTGTGTGTGTTTTTTTTTGGGGTCATTCTTGAGTAACTTGTGCCCTTCGAATTGTCCAGCACAGAATATTACAAATTGGGGTCATAGACATTGTGCAACGAAGGTGCGTAAGTGAGACCGGGTATTGTCACACCATTTTAGGCATCTAGTTCCCCTGTTGGTAAGTCCAAGTCGGTATAAGAATTGAATGTGTGGTTCTTATAATACATTAGAAGGCTCAGAGTGACCTTCCAATGTAGGTGAATAATATGGTTTTAGGCGCTGTTTACAATTTTAAAATAACATTTGGGATGGAAAAAAAAATTACCAAAAATCAGGTAATCATCCGATTTTAATGAAATTTTCAGTATTGATTTATCAATTAATGAATTCTATAATGCATGTTTATTTATTTCAAAACTTTAATTTAGTATTTTTGCTATGGAAAATTATAATATATAAATTCATTTAAAATATGAAAAGCCTGATATTAAGTTTTAAAATGTTATGTTTTAGATCTAAAAATAATATCTGTTTAATTCAAACCTTATTTCATTACTGAAAAGTATACTTTTTGAGAAATGTTTTAATTATTAGATTGTTTACTGGGGTATATCCATAGGTCCTGCCAGTCTAAATAAATGTTACAAAAATTAAGGTTATAAGAATTTGAATGTGTGGTTTTAATATACATCAATGAATCCAAACAAAGAAGTACAACTTAACAACAATACAGACTTTATTGTCTGAGTAGATGAGACATGAATACATGACATTATGTAAACAGATAGGATGAAGTCCTTTGGAAGTATGAAAGAGTTAATAAAGAATATGAGAGTCACGTACTGATAGTTGGGGGACAAAGCCCCTCCCCACTTAATGGACAAAGACACCACGCGTCTAGTCCATCTTTTGTGAATGCTAGACCAAGAGAGAGAGAGAGAGGGGAAGAGAGAGAGAGAGAGGAGAGAGAGAGAGAGAGAGAGAATTCCCGGGCTGCTGTTTAAAATACCCAGATAGTAGTGTCACCTATTGGTGAAAGCCTCCGGTAAGGGAAGATAACCCTTTTAGACACAGGTTCATCCAAGCAGGGCAGACAATTGCTACATCAGTATTGAGTTTGGGTTCAGTTGGTTAATCCTTGTTCAGTTCCTTGAAATCCTAGTAGAAAAGAGTATAGTTTCTGTAGATACTCCTTGTGTCAAAAAGCCTGTAGTACTCCTTGTAATCCTAGGTAGAAAAGAGTATAGTTTCAGTAGATACTCCTTGTGGCAAAAGCCTGTAGTATCCTTGAAATCCTAGGTAGAAAAGAGTATAGTTTCAGTAGATACTCCTTGTGTCAAAAAGCCTGTAGTATCCTTGTAATCCTAGGTAGAAAAGAGTATAGTTTCGGTAGATTTTCCTTGTAGGAAAATTCCTGTAGTACTCCTTGAAATCCTAGTTAGGAAAGAGTATAGTTTCGTAGGTACTCCTTGTAGGAAAATTCCTGTAGTACTCCTTGAAATCCTAGTAGAAAAGAGTATAGTTTTCGTAGATACTCCTTGTGTACAAAGCCCTGTAGTACTCCTTGTATCCTAGGTAGAAAAGAGTATAGTTTCAGTAGATACTCCTTGGTGCAAAAAGCCTGTAGTACTCCTTGAAATCCTAGGTAGAAAAAGAGTATAGTTTCAGTAGATACTCCTTGTGTCAAAAAGCCTGTAGTACTCTCTAATCTAGTAGAAAGAGTATAGTTTCAGTAGATACTCCTTGTGGCAAAAAGCCAGTAGTATTTTTTAAAACTAGGTAGAAAAGAGTATAAGTTCAGTAGATACTCCTTGTGTCAGAAAGTCTGTTTTATTCCTTGTAATACTCCTCTGTAGGTCATGATCGCAGAAAATTAAATTTTCAATTGATTTCAGGACGATGACCAACGACCTTAAATGCGTTCTATATCGTTTCTCATTGGCCAATTTTTACCGGAAATGCCCGCTGCTGACATTGTGAAAGTTAAAAATATGAGTGCCAATTTTGCATACATCTTAGAACTCAAAGCACCGCATGTTGTCACAAAGACCAAGAGTCCCATCTTGGGCTAGAACGGGCGGTCGGAGAGGCCCCCTCGATCAATCGGCTGGTCACGTTAAGCCCTAGCATCTATATGATTTTCCCAACCCTATTGCCCTTATGGCAAGCCCAATCCTTTTTATCAATGGGTGCTAGAAGGCGGTGGCTGCGGTCTACATGTCCTGAGAATGACGTTAAATCTATCTGATGGTGAGGTTCCAGTTCTGGAGGTTTGGGGAATGTGGAGCACCCCTTCATCACCATTGCTCCCTGGTCCACTCTGTGGTAGTACTTGTTAGGGTCCCATCGATGGGTTTAATAGAAAAATGTATTTAAATAAAATTGTATTATCCATTAAGAATTGAACCTATTTTAAACTTTATCGGTATTAAATGACCCACTGAGGTTGATATGCCGTAAAACAAAACAAACAACAAACAAAACAAGAAAGCCAAAAGTGTCAAGAATATCAGCAAGCCATTGTTAGTGAGTTCTATCCCACTGGCGCCCCATACTTCTGGCCTTCGTGCTAAAGCTTAGTAAATAACTATACTTAGATACTCCAACAAGTATGATAAGAATAAGAAAAGAATGTGAAGAGGCTATACAAGGTGTGTCTGAAAAGTAATGAGACAGCTGTTAGAAACAATTCATTTAAAATCCAAACAACAAACTGAATGTTTTTTCCTCCAAATTAGTCCCCTCTTTAATCTAATGGTTTTTACCATCCTTCTTCTGTCACGCTTTTCTTCCCTGCTGAAGGATTCTTCTGGTATATTCTCAGCTCCGTCGTTACGGAAACTCTTGATGGCCTCAACGTATTCAAAGCGGGCCCCTTGATGAGCCCCTTTAATTTGGAAAGTTCACGGGAATGGAAAGGTTAAATCGTGAGTTTCTTAATTTCGCAAGCTGAACGCAGCGCCCTTAGACCGCTCAGCCATCTTGACTAATACATTTCATTTCACTGCTTTCCAAATTGAATTGGCAACTTTCTTGTTAATTTTCACAAAATTTGACAAATATGTTTCTTTTTCAAAAGAAAATTTTGTCAGGAGCGCGATTCGACCCCCGTGGGAAGACCCGACTGCGATTTGAACGCAGCGCCTTAGAACGCTGCGCCATCCTGACTAATACATTCAAAATCTCTGCTTTCCAAATTGAAATGGCAACTTTCTTGTTAATTGTTGACAAAACTTGACCAATGTGTATCTTTTCAAAAGATAATGTTTGTCCGGGTGGGATTCGAACCCACGCCGGGAAGACCGACTGCGACCTGAACGTATCGCCTTAGACCGTCGGCCATCCTGACTAATACATTACAAATCTCTGCTTTCCAAATTGAAATGGCAACTTTCTTGTTAATTGTTGACAAAACTTGACCAATGTGTTTCTTTTTTCAAAAGATAATGTTTGTCAGGAGTGGGATTCGAACCCACGCCGGAAGACCCGTTGCGACCTGAACGCATCGCCTTAGACACTCGGCCATCCTGACTAATACATTACAAGTCTCTGCTTTCCAAAATGAAATGGCAAAAAAGATAACGTTTTGTCAGGAGTGGGATTCGAACCACGCCGGGAAGAGCCGACTGTTATCTGACGCAGCGCCTTAGACCGCTCGGCCATCCTGACTAATACATTACAAATCTCTGCTTTCCAAATTGAAATGGCAACTTTCTTGTTAATTGTTGACAAAACTTGAACAATGTGTTTCGTTTTCAAAAGATAATGTTTGGCAGGAGTGGGATTCGAACCACGCCGGGAAGACCCGACTGCGACCTGAACGCATCGCCTTAGACCACTCGGCCATCCTGACTAATACATTACAAATCTCTGCTTTCCAAATTGAAATGGCAAATTCTTGTTAATTGTTGACAAATTTGACCAATGTGTATCTTTTTCAAAAGATTACGTTTGTCAGGAGTGGGATTCGAAACAACGCCGGGAAGAGCCGACTGTTATCCTGAACGCAGCGCCTAGAACGCTCGCCATCCTGACTAATACATTACAAATTCTGCTTTCCAAATTGAAATGGCAACTTTCTTGTTAATTGTGAAAACTTGACCAATGTGTATCTTTTTCAAAAGATATGTTTCAGGAGTGGGATTCGAACCCACGCCGGGAAGAGAACCCGACTGCGACCCTGAACGCAAGCGCCTTAGACCGCTCGGCCATCCTGACTAATAAATTCCAAATCTCTGCTTTCCAAATTGAAATGGCAACTTTCTTGTTAATTGTTGACAAAACTTGACCAATGTGTTCTTTTCAAAAGATAATGCTTTGTCAGGAGTGGGATTCGACCACGCCGGAAGACCGACTGCGACCTGAACGCAGCGCCTTAGACCGCTCGGCCATCCCTGACTAATACATTACAAATCTCTGCTTTCAAATTGAAATGGCAACTTTCTTGTTATTGTTGACAAAACTTGACCAATGTTATCTTTTGAAAAAGATAATGTTTGCAGGAGTGGGATTTCGAAACCACGCCGGGAAGAGCCGACTGTTATCTGAACGCAGCGCCTTAGAAACGCTCGGCCATCCTGACTAATACATTACAAACTCTGCTTTCAAATTGAAATGGCAACTTTCTTGTTAATTGTTGACAAAACTTGACAATGTGTATCTTTTTCAAAAGATAATGTTTGTCAGGAGTGGGATTCGAACCCACGCCGGGAAGACCCGACTGCGACCTGAAGCAGCGCCTNTCTCCAGGATTTTCCAGACAGCACACAGCATCCTTGTGTAGTTCTTATTGAGATTTTTCTAATTGTTCATCTTGAGGGTACTCAAATTTTCTTTATTAAACTCAATTTTTTAAACACATTTTCTTTAAACCATTGTGTTCTGTTTAACAACAAGGGGGGGGGGGTCACCTATGTTGACAGTGAAGTAGTGTCAGAGCTATGCTGTCCAGAACAAATCCCTGGTTTGGTTTGGTTTGTTTTGTTTTATGGCATATCAATCTCAGTGGGTCATTTAATGCTGATAAGGTTTTGAAATAAAGTCACTTAATGGATACTCAATGTTTTTTTATAAACACATTTTTCAATAATTTCTTGGAAACGATTACACTGTATGGGGTAGAAGGCAGACTCCAATCGAATTTACAATTTATATGGCCCTAGTTTAGTCTGTAAAGTTATACAGTGCACACTCTTTATAAATAGATTTTTTAAAAATAAGGTTTACAGGTGCTTATATAAACCGTCGGTCACTACTGAGATAAAGGGCTCACAGAATTTCCGAAATTGGCCGTCAAGATCGGATCTTCTGCATCAACCATGGATCTCAGATCTTTATACTTGCTGAAAGTCTAACTGAATGCCCACCTTGTGTTCAGATCTGAGATGACAAGAAATCCGCTATAGAAACTGATATTCCACGGCTTATGGCGGCCTAGAGGTCACATAAAGAAACAACGACTCTTTTTTTTCAAACTCAACACATTTATATTTAATAAGAGAATACAAAACAATTATTTCTCAAGGCTGTGGTGAGATGGACCTCTAATTAATAAATTCCGGTCGGAATATAATCGGGCTCTGCCAAGATATTGCTCAAAACAAGTTGTAAAGGTGACTAAGTTTTTCAATAGTCTTGGCTGAAGTCATTTTCTGCGGCTCTCGGTATTTGCGTCCGCTGTTAAACACAGTCTCGATCTTCGCTTTCTAGCCCGATCAACTCATCTGCCCATCAAGCTTTCTCAGCTTCATCTGCTTTATCATCAAAAACATCTCAGTTAAATAATATCTCAACCGGACATTCTGATTTCCGGCTGGTGTGTAGATGTCAGAAACTTTCTCTGGACATCCCACTTTGACAAAAGTACCGCCTTCTTTTTAGTTCTAACTACCAATAGAATTCACTTCCGCTAAATCGACGAATGGCCAGCTTTTCCGGTATCCTTAAGTGTTTCCCAACAAAATGTGGGGTCTTAAATACATCTGGTTTTAATTCATTTCTTCCGGTTACTTATGTGATTATCTTTATAAGTAGAGTAAAAAAAAAATAAATAATTTTCCCTCTTCATGGGCCCAAGATAATCATGGTCAACCGACTTCCTGATCATCCTTCACTGCATGACTGCGTGCCATCAGTCTGGTCACCTCAAAAGGCTGTTTCGAACAATCATAGCCGATTCAAGTGGACTCGCTCCGGGGGGTCTTCTAACCCACTTGAGATCCACCTGATCATTCCGATCATATTGTGTGGCCTTATGATCGCCACCATCTTTTGGCTCTACTCCAACCCAAGCCACCGGACAATTTACGTTTGTTTTTTTTTCTTTCTTTTTTTTTTCTAATTTCAAACAATGAATCAGGTCACACTTATAGTACATGTCCTGTGTCACTAAAAATCTAAAAGGATGCAGGAAAATCGTATCCATGCGTCCCAGTGATTTTTTTTCTCCCCCTACCATTTCCAACTAACTGTAAATACATTTCAATATTTTCTTGGAAACGAATTACACTGTATGGGGTACAAGGTAGGGGTTAGATGGCTTTAGTTTTTCGTAGATAAAAACTCTACAATTTATTAAGAAACTTTAGTTGGGACCCATCAAAGTTCCTGGGATCATTCAAATCAAATCCGGCTTCCATAATGCACTAGATTAAAAAGCTATCAGCATCACTGGAAATTGCACATTGAACAGATTATTGTGTGAATTTGTCTATGCCACCAAAATCAACCTAAGTGCTGCATTAATTAGATATATTTTCCACATCCTGCAAAAAAAATAATTCTAGATCCAATAAAACTTTTTTTATTTTTTTTTATTCTAAATGTTTCAGATGATCTTCCATGATGAATTCTTTTTCTATCATAAAATACAAGCATAAACCAGGGTCAGTAGTAGTGGAGGATGTCATACATTTTCTATGAATACAACTTTATGAAAGTTGACATGTAGTAGGGGGGGGCGTATCATAGATTCAGGGAAGCAGGCATGATAAACTAGCACTGGCCCTGGTATAAAGAATATCAAGAATTGCATATGTAATAATAAAACAAAATCCAAATTTGAATAAAAATATATTTATTTTGTTTAATAGTGAAATAACATTGAATGATTTTATATACATGGTTTTGAAGTGAATGAATTTCAAATAAAAACAGTTTTATGCCAACAACAGATGTTACACAAGTCTACAGTTGTCATGGACGGTAAATGGGCAATCCAAAACTAGGTCCTACCCCAAAATATCTAGAACAAAAAAAAAAAAAAAGAATAAATTATGATAAAAAGTGTGATCAGTTGAAGTTTGAAAAAATTAAAAAAATTAAAAAAAATAAGACCACCACCCCCGCAAAAAATGTTCATTAATTCTTTCTTTCCTTTCACTTTGAGGAAGTCTTATTGTTTGGTTGGACATTTTCATTTCACCATAAATCTACACTGAAAATACAAATTTGTTTGAATCAATAAAACTGCATGTTTTAACACGAAAATATCATAAAATGTGTCATTAATAACAATTAAGTTGATTTCAAATAATGCGCAAGCACAATTAAGAACACATTTTATGATATTTTCGTGTTAACACATGGCGTTTTTTGATTCAAACAAATTCGTATTTTCAGTGTAGATTTATGGTGAAATGAAAATGGCCAACCAAAACATAAGACTTCCTCAAAGTGAAACAAACAATGGGAAGTTACTCTCATTTATGTAGCTAATGTTCAGATTACCAAAATAATATTAAAATTCTCAATAAGCATTTCTAAAAAAAAATGTAAATAATACAATTTATCAAGCTTTGTCTAAAAAATAACAAGAAACACCTGAAGAGGGCCAGAGCACACATTGGCTGAAACGTTGTTTTAACCTACTCGAGTTTCAGCATAAGGATCTTTAGGGTTTAACACAATAAAAATGACAATTGTCTGAAAAATCTGAATAATACTAATTATCACACTTCATCTAAAAAATTCAGGCTTTAGATATTAACAATTTTTTTTCCACCGCCAAATGCAATTTAACTCAATAAGCATACATTAAATATAAAAATTAAATTTAACTTTGTATCTACATATATATGAAAATTAAGTAAAGTCAACAGAGTGGCCTATTGTCAGTATCAGCCAGTGTGGGAGTCTATCCCCTTTTCACTAGGCTAGACCAGGGAGATTGTTTTTGCATCTGAGGTGGAGCGCCACACCTATCTCTCTCTCTCTATATATATATATATATATATATATATATATATATATAATGTATACCACGGAATAACTTACTCAGCATAAGGCTCTTCAGGGTTAAATCCACTGAATTAATCAAGATATTGAATAATTACAGCGTTGCACGCGTGATTTTGTGGCTATGACGGTTCAATATCTTGATTAATTCAGTGGATTTAACCCTGAAGATCCTTATGGTGAAACCCGAGTAGGTTATTCCTGTGTATACCATTATAATGATAAATTTGCTCTACTTACGTATTGAGCACTTTATATTTGTTATATCACTGTCTTATCATTGTGAAACTGTGATCAACTAACTATTGTGACCAATTTCACCGGTAAGTCACCATTTTCATTATATATAATATATATATATATATATATATATATATATATATAGAGAGAGAGAGAGAGAGAGAGAGAGAGGATGGTATAACAAAAGACCGAAACATTGGCATATTAACATTTATAAATACATCCTCAGATTTCTTTTCATGCTTTATATATCTAAATACCGTGAATTTTATTCCATTTTCCTCAATATATATATATATATATATATATATATATATATATATATATATATATATATAAAGCTCCCCACTTTACCACACAGATATCATACGCTGAGTTGGTGAGAGCTGGTATTGAACCTGAACCACAAGGTTTCAAGCCGGATGCTCTACCGACTGAGCTAAACCAGCCATTATGAAAAGTGATAAGATTATTTATCTAATTTCATTATCATCCAACTCCTGCACTGCGAAAATGTTAAGATAAGAAGTTGTTGTAATGGAATAGTCCACACTCCCTCTCACCCATGTGGTCTGTTTTATTATTACCTCCCCTTTTTGTAAATCTTTAACTTTCTGAAAGTATATAAACCCCAAGAAACTGCAACTGTATTCTAAGTAGAATAAAGCTTTCTCAAGCCCAGTCATGTGTGTTCATTTCTTATTACAATCACAAAAAATTAATTAAATGTTTTCAATGTGAAATGTATTCCTTGATCATCATAGGCAATGATAGTGATGATGCTACAGTGAAGTATCTTGAGGAGGACTCACGGTTCCATCTAGCCAAATGGCAGAGTTTGACTTTTTTTTTAAATTTTTTATTTACTTGTATTATTTTGTATTACTGCATAATTTTTAAAATAACTATTTTTGTTTGTTGTTTACAATCTTTCATTATAAGATTTCAAAGAAAAAAATAACAAGTTTGTGTATTTTTGTTGTTTTAACATTTTTCAGACAAAACAGACATAAATTGCATTGCAATGGAATAGTCCACACTCCCTCTCACCCATAGTTTGTAATGGAATAGTCCACACTCCCTCTCACCCATACGTTGTAATGGAATAGTCCACACTCCCTCTCACCCATGTGGTCTGACTATATATAATGAGCCCGGCATTATGCTAAGCTGGCTTCGAGGATTAGTAGCGTACTAACTATTCCTTGTCTGTCTTATTGTATCCCTCTGGAAAAAACCTTCTGCCTTAAATCTACGAACGTCTTGACTGGTCTTCCACCCGACTACAACCTTGTCTGATTGTACCCCTTTTAATGACACAAAAATTTCATTATCTTAATTTTAAACAAACTATGAGAATGTTGTATGAGGGAAGAGTCAAAAATCATCTTTTATCATCATCATCATTAATTTTAAACAAACTATAAGAATGTTGTATGAGGGAGAGTCGAACATCATCTTTTATCATCATCATGTCGCGCAATCAGCATGACAATCTGGTAATCTGAACATTAGCTACATAAATGAGAGTAACCTCCCCTTGTTTTCTTTTACTTTGAGGAAGCCGTCTATTTTGGTCGCCATTTTCATTTCAATGTAAATCTACACCGGAAATACGGATTTGTTCGAATCAATACAACTGAATGTTTTAACACGAAAAATATCATAAAATGCGTTCTTAATTGTGCTTGTGCATTATTTGAAATGAACTTTATTGTTATTAAAAACACATTTTATGATATTTTCGTATTAAAACATTCAGTTGTATTGATTACAGTGAAATGAAAATGGCCGACCAAAACAGACGGTTTCCTCAAAGTGAAAGAAACAAGGGAAGTTACTCTCATTTATGTAGCTAATGTTCAGATTACCAACAATCTCTCACCAACCTTCTCTATCATTCATTGTCCCAGGAAGGTCCTCTGCGCAGCATCCAGTATCCGCACCGAGATAGTCAATATAGGTTCTTGCTGGGCAGCCCACATTAGCATGTTCATGTTGCTTCCACAGGAGAACGTCGCTTATGAGTTTTTCCTTTGCTTCTCCAGCAGTGTCCAGCATGTCTTGTTCATCTCACTTGGATGGTTTGTGAGATAGGGGGCAGGTGGCCATACAGCTGCTCCCTTTGGGGTGCTTTTTCCACGATTTGTTCAAGATTGCACACAGCATTCTTGAGCAGCTCCCATCTAGCTTTTGCCATATCTTTATTATTGTTACACTGCGTTCTGTGCATGTGCGCTTATAGTTGTGGTCATGTTATCAAAGTTTGAGCCTGATCGTGCCATTTTGCTTGCTCCTTTACATGGTAAACATAGCCACTCCACTAGCAGTATACACCAAGGAAGTGACCTGATTTCTCTGGTTGGAAGAATTGTCCAGGACTGAAATTTATCACAGACTTTTAGCACACTATGGGGACAGGGCACTACCGCATAGAAGTGTGAAGAGTGGATAGTGAAGTTTAAAAGTGGCCAGACAAATGTGATGCACCAAGAGGGAGCAAGACACCCATCAACCTCTACCACTGATGAGAAGATTCAGCAAGCTCGAAAGATGGTAATTGAGAACTGGCAAGTTATCATCAATGAGGTAGCTTGTTCTCTGCAGATTAGTCATGGTTCTACCAATCAAATCATCCCCAATGAGCTTGGCTACCATAAAACAAGAGTGTGAATAATGTTTTTAATCTCCTTCATACTTTCTCAATAGGCTTCTTTTTATTTTGAATATCCCCTCATAGATTTTGTATTTAAAATCTAGTAACAATAGATGATAGTTTTATTAAAAGAATTTTAAAAAGTAGATTTTAAGGCATTTATATAAAAATAGTCATATATTAAATTTTCTTTTTAAGAAGTTGTAAAGAAAAATGTGACATTTACTGTAGCAAATAGAACAACAAAGAATCACATAGGTCTCCTTATGTCGGCTTTTTATACTTACATAACATACTTCAATGTTCTAATCTAGTCCCATCCACTGAAAAGAGAAATGAAATGCATTTTATAGTCTCATAAACATTTTTAAAAAATCTATATTTTAATTGTATATATGCAATTACATATAATAATGTTGAATTAAAAACAAATTCTGATCCAGGGTCATCCACAAAGTGTTTCTTCACTGACTACAATCTTGCGTAGGCCAACTACTTCTCCCAGCGCTCCACTCACTTCAGTATTTCATGGGCATAGTCCCCAGCATCCGGGCACATCAGTCACACCTCACGCTTGTGCAACGCACAATTCTCATGCATTCGGATGGATGCATGTAGGCCCCCAACATCCAGGCACCTGAATTGAACCTTGCATCCATGCAACGCCTAAATCACATTTTTTTTGCATTCAGGAGGACGCGGGTTTCGTCTCAAGCAGGCAAGACAATGTCTGCCCTTTTTCTAAATGAGTACGGTAGTACTCTTCTCTGTCGTGACTAATAATTATCAGCTCAAGAGTGGTTACCCTTTGTTATGTTGGAGTGTATTAGGAATAACTTATATTTTATAATTATATCTATATTATACAACATACATTACACAGAAACAACATATTGTTACAGCAAAAGTAACCCAACATATACATGCTAAACATACATAAAAGGGAAGTAACTACGTATAGCAATTGCTTCTTTAACGAGCATTTTCCTCAGGACTGAATACAATTTACATAAAAGCCAGACCTGTTCGATAAGTAGGACTTATTGATGACGTTCAGCTATATATAGTATGCCAGACAAAGAACATATTGCCGTGTTTAGATTTGATTGAGTCGATTGGAGTCTCTATCTATTTTGTAAATTTTTTGGTAAAACATTATCACTGAAATCAATTTACAAAAATATGTCGTTTTAGAGGAATTATTAAATGAGAGCAAAAATTTTAAAAGACAAGGATTTATCCAACATTTAAAAAAAAAGATATCAGAAGCAAAAAAAATTTTTACCCTAAACAAGTTCAGTATTTCTTGATCATACTATTTTGTAAAGAGCAGTAAGATTATCATTAAGACTAATAATTAAATTAGATTTCCTGGCCTTATAATTCACAATACATTGACACAATAAAGGGTTATTTCCTATAAGTCTTAACATAAACAAAGGCGGAACCACTCTGACTGATAAATTATTTATTATTTGATCTACTAGGCAAAAAAAAGATTGAGTTAAAGTTAAGGTAATGGCAAATAAATAATTTATCAGTCAAGGGTTGGTTCGCCCTTTGTTTATGTTAGATCTTAGAAGGAAATAACCCAATAAAGTTAGTATGTATGAAGATGGCCTTGTTGGCCTAACCCGTACACATGGGTTACATGGTAAATATGTCCAATATGATCTAAAGATCGCAAAGGGAGGTAATAAACAATTTTAGAAATGTTTTGGGGAGGGGGGGTCTGATTTGATCTTTGGTCATTTGAAAAACAAAAAATTTTTTTCCAGTCCCTTAATTTCTCGAATATCAAGATCCATAGAAGGAATACATAAAAAATAAAATTCAATACATGAAAAAAAAGATATTTTCTTTAAACTTAAAAATAAAATTCTTTGAATTGATCAAAAAAAGAAAAAAAAACAAACAAAACTATTTTCTCTGATCAATTGGCTTATTTTGGATCACTTAAGAAATCTAAAAAATGAAATTTTTAAACGTCTGGAAGTTGCCATACAGAACTTTAATATTTTGTTTGATTCCATTCTTGCTGGATATTTAATATTTTTTTTAAAAAACTTGTTTTTTTAACACATAGATGGGACCAGAACATGGATTATTACCTTTTCAGGTCAGAATGGATCTGGAGAGTAATAGTGATGAAAGAGTCCTTCACATTCACCACAGCTCCCCAGGAATTGGAACTCACAATTAAATAGAGTTTAAGTCATATCCAGGACATTAAACCTCAGGCCACCGCTTTTCTAGCACCAATATGATAAAAGGATTGGAGGTTTGCCATAAGGCAATATAGTTGGGACAATCCTACAGGCTGCTAGAATATGAAATGACAGCCGACTGATCAGTAGGGTTATAACTGTAAGCGGATAATACCATTTACAATATTTGAAAGAAAATGTACAGCAAAATTAATCACAAAATCTATAGAGAGGAATTACCAGCAGAAGGAGAACAAACGCTAACAGTGGTGAAAATCCAAAGAAGATCTTCCAGGAGGTTTGCACCTTACCACTACGATTTTGTTACCATGATATACTAAGAAAATTGCACAAGAGTTCTAAAATTTACAAATTCTTAATTTTTTTTTATTTTAAATATTTTTATCATATTTTTGTTCTAAATCTTTCCCTGTTTACAATCGAATAAAGGTGATAAAATCTTGACTTTATAAAATCTGAAAGTCTTGTTTCAGGCCGTGTTTTCTTGGTATGGTAATCCACAGTAGTAAAGACAATCACACCGAATGGTTTCGGTTCATAAAATATTTTGGGTATGGTTTTAAAGTATGAAAACAGAACTTGGAAAAAAAAAATATTGTGGTTTCAGTTAAACTGCTCATCACTGAATATAAGACCATTTGGCGTTGTAACCGGGAAGTACATCACTGCTTACGTCACAATTAACCTCAGGAATTACGTAAGTTTTATCAAGGGAGTATTTAATTCTAGTTAAATCATTAATTACATTAGAATAAACCAGAAACAACCTTGTGGTATTATATATACCCAGACATAACTATGAACATTAAAATGTGCCACATTGTTTCTAAAAACAAAATTTTTCATAAATTAAGATGCCCGGGTATTGATGATTATAGATATTTTGTTTTATTTTTATATATTTTGAAGTTATCTAACATATAGAGTTTTTATGAGAAAATTATTTACAAACAAGAAATAGTCACATTGCCCAGAGACGTTTTTTTTTTTTTTTGCTAGTTATTTAAACAGTCTATTAAAACTCACCTTCTTCTGTTATAACAAGAATCGAAATAAGGATCTTGGTAAGATCTGAAATAAAAAGTAAGTTAAAAATAAATTTTTATCTTAAATAGAAATCTAACACATCAAATTTTATTTGTTTAATGGAAATAAAGAACACAAAATAAATTTGACTTATATCTCTAAATGGACCAAGTTACCTTTAAGCACCCAGGGTTGACCTGGATTCAGGGGGACATGTTTCACTTTGCACTGTTAACATCTGGTTGTTGTTACCAGACAATTTTTAGAAGCATTTTTTTTTTTAAATTATTAAAACTGCTAACCCTAACAAACAACCCGAATGTTGACGGTTGAAAGTTGCAAAGCGAAACATGTCCTTCTGAATCCAGGTTGCCCCTGGGGTGCTTAAAGATAAACTTAGTCCCTCTAAATCTTTATACAATTTGATGTAGATAACAATTTGCATACATTACAAGGACCTTTTGAAATATTGAAACAATTTTTTTTTTTTTTAAATTTGTTTTTGTAATTTTTTTCCAAAAGTCAAAGGTTATCAATTGATCGCCATTTATGCTGAATTCAAAAATACCATTCATTGTCTTTAGTCAGGTCTGGTTTTTTAAGATGTGCTTGAATACGTCAGGAGTTGTATATAAACACTTATTCAAAAGCTTGTGGACTCTACTTGTAACAACTATTAATACTATTCTATACATTTCAAGTAAGAGTCTGTATTTTAAAAATTTGATCTGATTACAAAAAATGAGTATGATCTTTGGATTCAGCCTAAAATAAATGCCTTAAAATCAACAATTTTATATTCGACCTTGAAAACTTTTGAGCATTCTAACCAATTTCAACAATGTTGTTGCCTGGATGGTCTCAATTCTTCCTTTGATTTCCAGTTCCTCTAGTCTTTTTCTAAGCTTTTTGGGACCATTACAAGTGCACTTTATTATTTATTTATCTATTTAATTACTTATAAATTTTCCTTTTTTGAATTAAAAATAAAAATAAATAAATAAATTGAATAAATAAAAAAATCTGCCATAGGAAAATATGTATACTTCTTATTTACATTTGTCACAGCAATAATACTATTCTATACATTTCAAGTAAGAGCTTGTATCTTAAAAATCTGTACCGATAAGAAAAAATGAATATGATTTTTGGATTCTGCCTAAAAAACTGCCTTAAAATCAGCTATTATATATGCGACCTTGAAAACATTGCAGGCCAGTGTTCTGAATATGAACATTTTTTTTTTTTTTTTCCAAGATTCTTGGAGAGGGTCTCCAAGATGGCGATTCGCCTGTGTTTATCCATTGCCACTGTTCATGCTTGAAAACATCGCAGGCCAGTGTAATGAATGTATGAGAAATAAAAAAAAGAATCACTGAATGAACAATATTTACCGTTGTGGTGAACTTCTTCTGTAATATTCTGGTGGTGGCCTTTCATATACATCTTGGTTATAATCATAAGGAAGTCTATTCATAGGTGGTAGCGAGAGCTGCTGCATGGGAGGTCGTCTTTCATATGGATCAGGGTAAGGCCTGAACGTTCCGCTGGATTAGGCATGGGAGGTGGAGGTGGATAACGGTCATTATAAGGATTCATGAAAGGACTTTTGGCGGCAATAATTTCCATAAGACTCTCCAGCACCACTGTTAGAGAATCTTTCAGTTTTTCTCCGAGCTCGGGATCTAAAAAAAAAATTTTTTTAAATTATGTCTAAATGTTACATAATTTGTGGTAGCCTATTAATTATGTATGTAAGTTACCATTAGCCATTAAAGTTATTGACAGGAGTTAACCTTTCGCTGACCTGTACGCCAATTTCTGATTGGTTGAAGGAAAGCCGTGTAAAAGGGAACTGGTCTAGTTAATCAGATTTTGGCCATTAGCTGACAGGAGCAGAAGTTAGGATTGTTGCTCCCAAGGATCGTCCCTCCGTGCAAGCAGGACGGATATATGGTTATTTTCTTAAGTGCAGTTTAAAAGGTTTGAATTCAGAGTTTTCCATCTCCTAGAATGGTTGTCTAACATGGTTAAAAAGCCCAGTCTGCCATGCTATTTAAACCATAGCTGGAGGGAGAATAGTTGGATGCATATCTTTCCCAAGAGTATTAGTGCCATGTGAAATGCAAACAGCTTCATCCAGTATTTGTATTCGGGCAGCAAGACCATTTCTTACAATAACCATGCTTCCACCTTGATTTTCAATCTTATGTACTCTATTCAAAATTATTTGATTTTAATTTTTTTAAATGTTATGTCAAAATCTTTAAATCTTTCTTTTCTATTCATATAAAAATTCTTTTTTTATTCATATCAAATCTTTCTTTTTATTCATATCAAAATCTTTTTAATATTTTTTATTATTTATATTAAAATCTTTTGAATATTTTTTTTTATTTATATCAAAATCTTTTGAATATTTTTTTTTTTATATTAAAATCTTTTGAATATTTTTTTTATTTATATCAAAATCTTTGAATATTTTTTTTTATTTATATCAAAATCTTTTTAATATTTTTTATTTATATCAAAAATCTTTTTTTATATTTTTTTTTTTATATCAAAATCTTTTAATATTTTTTTTATTTATTCAAAATCTTTTAATATTTTTTTTATTTATCAAAATCTTTTTAATATTTTTTATTTATATCAAAATCTTTTTAATATTTTTTTTATTTATATCAAAATCTTTTAATATCTTTTTTATTTATATCAAAATCTTTTTAATATCTTTTTTTATTTATATCAAAATCTTTTAAAAAAAAAAAAAATTTCTATTTATATCCTTTAAAATATATTTTTTTTATCTAGTTCTTTGAGATATTCTATTTATACTTACGGACCACGTGGACAATCTTTTGACCTGAAAAATACAAAAAAAAATAATTAAAAAATCACCATTTCAAAATTAGTTTCTAATTATTGGAGTTTTTCAAACATTTGTCAAAAATAGCATTCTTTTATTTATTGTATAATTTTGATTTTTCAAACTGTTTTTGTCATTTTAATTGTGGTATGTAAAATCACAACATTTTGGCCATTGTATCCTCTGGCCTTTCTCAAGTGTTCCCTGCCTAGGAAAAAAAGCCTTTAAGTGGCAAAAGTAGATTCGCTCAGCTTTAGTATAATAATAAATAAGAATAAGATTGTGGAGGTTTTATACAGCTGACATATCAACTGGCGCATGTTCACCATCATCTGCGAGAGATGCTTGCGCTGGCTTGGTCATATAAGGAGGATGGACAAAGGCTGCATCCCCAAAGATTTACTGTATGGTGAATTAGTAGAACGCACCTGACCAGTAGGAAGACCATGCCTATGCTTTAAAGATGTCTACAAGAAGGACATGAAGACATGCCACATCAACACCAACACAAGGGAGGTGGGTGCAGAAAACTGAGCGGCCTGGCCTTGTCAGACAAGGGATGAAAAGGAGTGAAAAGGAGAGGAAAGAAGCCACCACAGAAAAGAGACCCACAAGGAAGGAGAGACAACAACAACTCCATCAAGCATCACTGTTTGTTTGCAGTCACTGCACCAGAGATTGACATTCAAAAATTGGCCTGTTCAGCCACTCGCGCAGATACAGTTATAAATTTTTTTTATTTTAAATGGACACTACGCCATTGTCTTTTTACAAATACTAAATGATTACATACCAGTGTCCATTTCTACCACATCTGTAACATTCCCCTTTGCCACCCATTCCAGGTTTTTGCCGAACCGTACTGTGAGATAACTGGAAGAGACAAAAATAGATCAACCCTAAGAAATATAAGAAACAGAATACAGTGGTTATTTCCTATAAGTCTAGCATGATCAAAGGGGAACCACCCTTGACTGATAAATTATTTATTTATTTATATGATCTACTAGGAAAAAAGAAGATGGGGTTAGGGTTTAAGGTTAGTTTAATGGGAAAATAAATAATTTATCAGTCAAGAGTGGTTCCCCTTTGATCATGTTAGACTTATAGGAAATAATCGATACAGTAATACATAAATTTATCAAGATTTCTCTACAATTACTTCATACCTGTAAAAAAGCTTTAAAATTTTTTTTTAAAGTTTATACTGTGTCAACAAATGAAAAATCTGTATTATTTGGATTTTTTGGGACTGATGTCCTCTTTTTTAATATGATACAGTATTGCTGATAGCTTTGATTTAATGCATCCTGGGATGCACATATTTGCTTTGAATGAGTCCCTGGGAAAATTTATGGATCCTAACTAAAGCCATCTAACTCCTACCTTTTAACCTATACTGTGCAATTCATTTCTAAGAAATTATTGAAATGTATTTACAGTTAGCTTGAAATGGTGGGAGGAAGAAAAAAAACAACACTTGAATGCATGGATACGATTTTACTGCATCCTTTTAGAGTTTTGTGCATCAGGGATGATTTACCATTTTCAATAATTAAATCAGAATAGCATTCCCAGTTGATTTTTTTTATTTGAGGTTATTGTTATTTAATCACGTTAGTTATATAGAGCTTTGTAAATGGAGTTCAAAACTGTTTGAATTATACAATCATCCCCAGTGGTTAAAAAGTTATGAGAATTTAAAGCCCCAAAATTGGGGTAAAAAGGTGAACATGATTTTGATAAAAAAATCTGTCAATTCATGGACCATTTCAGAACAAGAAATTCAGTAATTTCTTCACCATTTCTTTATTTTTTGAAGCAATTTTGATAAAACTTTGCATTCTTACGTTGAATTACATAAAAGAAATAGATTACCTATTTATATATGTTTTCACACAAACCCGGTCTGTGTGGGCCGTGTTTTGTTTATATCTCTCGTAATTTCAAGTTATTTTTTTTTCCAAAATTGAAACGGACGTAAAAAATAATTCAATTGTTAAAAACACATAAAAGTTGAATATTTAGAAAGATTGTGTTATTTTATTTTCAATGATATAAATATTTTAAAAATTGGACGAGAAATAAGTGATGAATTTAAACTTTATTGTGTGCATAAACAATGCCTAGCTGAGAAGACAGACGTATGCCGTACACCTGTCGGATAAATAAATTGAGTTTTTTTTCTTCAAAATACAAACTTTCGAATTATATATCAAAATAATTCTGAAACTTTCTAATATCACGGACATAGTGCTTTTTTTTTTGCTCTTCTTTATATTTTTTAAAACAAATAGCCTTCAACTTTGCCCTCTCATATTTTTATTTTCCACGGGTCCTAGAAAACAAAATAAAAAAAGACCCCGTTTGTACTTCCAGGTGTCTTCTAATTGAGTGCAAAATTTCAAGAATATTGATAAAGATTAGCCACTTTGATTTTGAAAAACAAAAATAGCGTGTAAAATTTATCCTAAAAAAAAAAACAAAAAAAAAAAAAAACGGTCATATTTTTGTTTTCAGCTATTCAACCAAAAATACGGTTTTAACTCACTGTAAAAAATAATTCAATTGATGAAACCCAATAAAAATTACATATTTAGAAAGATTATTCTATTCTCTTTCCAACCAAATAAATATTTTTAAGATTGGTTAAAAAATACTTGAGAAATTGCAAATTGAACTGATTAAGGTTACAAATTTGAAAATGTCATGTTATTTTATTAAAATGAAAAAAATTAAATATTATAAATAGAATTCAAATTGAAAATGTGTAAATTTTCTAACTAATTTCTAGGCCAAATGTAAAAACAAGGATTTTTTGTGAATTTTAACACACAATCTTAAATGCTATTTCCTCAAACAATGGTACAAGTAAAAGATCTCATTTTTGGTATCAGTAATCAGTATACTAACATACAACTTTTGCATAGATGGACAATTTGATATTTTTAAAAAGTGAAAAATCAACCTACCCTAGTGTACAAGAACACATTTCCTATAGCTTGGTGGCTAAGGCCCCCATCCCTGTTCAAATGGACGGAAACCACAACTTATGTTTAGTTCTGATGTCTGATGAAGAAGAGACATTTTTAGCAACGCTGCCTTTAAATATTCTGGTTGCAACACCACCTCACTGCAAACCATAGCAAGTAAGGGGAGATAATCCGTATGGCTATGCAACACAAGTAGGAAAGCATAGAGATATAAAATAAATAAAATAAACTGAAAATAATATTAAAAAAGATGTAAATTTTTCAAATAAGAATGTTTAAGAATTTTCAGTGGGAGATTTGTATATGGTTTGGTTTAGTATTATCTGCGTTATTCGGACTATTGTCCCCATCTTCATTGTTATTTGTACAACGTTTCGGGCCGATATACCCTCCGGCCTTCTTCAGGTATTTCTTCTCGGACTCGGGAACCTTCTTTTTGAACTTGGGAACTTTCTTGTCGTATTCGGGTTGTACAAATAACAATGAAGATGGAGACAATAGTCCGAATAACGCAGATAATACTAATCTTCAAGCCTCATCTCATACATTCAGAGAAATGGTTTGGTTTGTTTAATGGCATATCAACCTCAGTGGGTCATTTAACACCGACAAAGTTTTGAAATAAAGTCATTCTTAATGGATACTCAATTTTTTTATAAATACATTTTTCTATTTAACACATAGATGGGACCCTAACAGGTACTACCACTACGAGTCAGAGAGGACCAGGGAGCAATGGTGATGAAGGAGTGCTCCACATTCCCCAAACCTCCAAAACTGGGACCTCACCATCAGATAGTGTTTAACGTCATTCCCAGGAAATGTAGACCCTCAGTCACCGCCTTCTAGCACCCATATGATAAAAAGGGTTGGGGCAATCATGTAGGTGCTAGGGCTTGACGTGACCAACCGATTGATCAGAGGGGGCCTCTCCGACCAATTTTCAATGGGAGATTTGTATATGAACAATATTCATGTTATATCAACCTACCTCAACTTTTAATTCAGAACCTTCAAAATCAGAGTTATTAAGGCCTTCTACGGCAGCTTTAGCCTCATCTTCTTTTTCAAAATGCTAAAAAAAGAAAGAAAATTATAACTTATAGGTGTATTATAAACTGTTACATGGGTATATAGTTATTTTCAAAAAAACAAAAACAACTTCAACAGATTTGATATATATATATATATATATATATATATATGAAATTTAACATTTTGAAAAAACATATGATGTTTGTTATGTGATTGCTGACAGATCTGTTTTGACCAAATCGATAAGTTGGTCTTCATCAAAGAGCGACATAGATGGGAAGAAAGATATCCGTTAAAAAGACTGTTTACAAAAAACGAACGCTGAATTCAACCGCTGAAAATTTTGAAAAATGCATTTTCTGTTTTAAAAATAAAATAAATTTGATTTTTGATTTTTAAAAATCAGAAGCATTATAGTTAAAATAAAACTCAATAGAGTTTGTTGTAAAAACATCATATGTTTTTTTTTTCAAAATGTTAAATTTCATACTGTCGGATTAATTTCCATCTATTTTTCATATATATATATATATATATATATATATATACACACACACACACACACACACTATTGTAGATTCAACGAGAGAAAAGTAAATATTTATAAAACACACACACATATATATATGTATTCGGTCTGGAGGCTCACTTTACACGCACCACGTGTCCATTTCTCCGGTTTACTGATGTGGTGGTTGTAGCTAGCAGTGCCATCCGACTCTGCACCACACACCTATCATCATCATAATTGTCAATCTGACCGTCAGTGCGTACCAACCACCAAACCAATATAAACACAATGCTTCAAGCAAATTATAAAACTCATATATATATATATATATATATATATATAGACCATATCACCTTTAAGCACAACAGCTACGATCTTGATTCAGAAGGACATGTTTTTCATTTACACCGTCAAAATCTGGTTGTTTGTTAACAGACGATTTTTAGACACTTTTTTTTTTTTTTAAATCATAAAACTAACTGCTAACCCTAACAAAATATTTGTTTAAATAAATACTATTACAACTCAACTTTAGCCTTATGCAACACTTAATTTACATACTGGTTTTAACAAAACCAGGTTTAATAAATAATTACTTGGTGTTATTGATCTTTAATATCATTGTTTTATTCTCCAATGTATTAAAATCAATCTTATGAATGATTTTATATAGAAACCAATTAAAATATAATTAAGATAAGTGTAATCTTTTTATATGCATTATTTAATTTCGTTAGTCTTTCTAATTTAATATAATATTTAAACCAATTAAAATAAGTGTAATCTTTTTTATATGCATCAACACACCCTTCCTGCAGCCAAGTGGGAATGTTTTCTTTTCTCCTCACTTAAACAAAGTGAGATATTCTTTTCCCCTAGACCAAATGAGATATATTTCTACATCTCCAACCCGCAGCCAAGTGCATTTTTGCACCCTCCCCCTCAATCAATTGGTATATTCTTAAATGTCTTACCTTGTTTCTAGGCTTAACATTGCTGATAAAAAACACCTTTTTATGGCTAGTAAGTAAGAATTGTTCATTACTTAAGGTTTTGGTTATTTCTTTAGTCTAACTAGTTTAGTTTAACTGTACTTGTTTCTGTAGCATTGAATTTTTCCACAAGTCGGGTTGCTGTCCCTGTTAGAATTTTATGGGCCATCCTTTAGGCTTTAAGCAAGAGTGCTTGTCCAGTGGAATTGGATCCTTGGTAATCCCTTGGTTCCTTCGTCAATGGTCATAAGTTCCTCCTCAATGAATGCAAGTAGAGCTATGGCAAGTATCAGTGTTTAAGTAGTGTATCAGTCACACATTATGACTATTGATTGGCCAGAGGAACAAACCATGTACCCTCGGCTAGTCTATAAGTTCAGGTGGGGAATTGTAGCACACCTTATATCCAATTATTCCAACAGACTTATTAATTTTGCGGTCTCTCTTCATCGTCAATTGTCTTTCCAATTTGTCAACCGGTCTCTATTCACAGATGTCACTGATTGTGCAAAAAATTAATGTCTGAAAGACGCCTATGTAACAAGAGTGGGAGACTTGCCCCTTCGTGGAGCAAAGCAGGAGCAATCCTGTCTGGCTTGCAGGATGAGTGGAAAAATAAAATATAACTGCCTTGGCACTAAAATTTAAATAAGCATGATCTCAAAGCCAAGAGACAAGGCAAGAGTAAATCTACATGTATACAAATTTTTCTCTGAACGCTGGTTGGTTGGTTGGGTTTTACGGCATGTCAACCCATTGGGTTATTTTATGCTGAATACGTTTTGTTTTATTTCTTTGTAAGGTACAGCTGCCACGTGTGCAGCCACCTGCATATCATTCCAGATCATGCTTCTATTGGAATTTAAATATAGTGATAGGGGTTTAGTTATTTTTTGAAATCAACTTTTCTGTTGAGGATTTGAACATCAAGAGAGTGTGTGGGTTATTTTTGTAGGTCTATGAACTTACATCCTTGATAGGAGGTCGGTTCTTTTCAAAAAGTTTAATATGCTCTTGGGATCTATTTTTCCAAATAGTTTGTCCAAGCTGTTAACATTGTTGAACTTTCTTCGAGTGTGGAAGAGGTGTGTGCATTCAATCAGAATATGTTTTATTGTATACTGGTTACCACATGAACATTTAGGTGGAGGTTCTTCTTTTAGAATGAAGAAGTGGGTTAATCTAGTGTGGCCAATGCGTAACTGGGTGAACCAAGCACAACCAAGAAGGGGGTGAAATTCTTCGAAGCGATAAACGAGAACTGCTAGAATATTGTTGCCGGGGGGGGGGGTGAGAGTGAGAGATTAGCCTAATCAATTTCACAACCTATAAGTAAAGTTGTAGGGGTGGCCTAAAGTCAGTATCAGCCAATCAGTGAGGGAGTTTATCCCCTTTTCACTAGCGCTAGACCAAGGAGATTATTTTAGCTTGAGGTGGAGCGACACACCTACCATCAGCTCCTTACTTTACCTCACAGATCCCTGTGCTAATCATACGCTGTTGGTGAGGGCCCGTATCGAACTAGGAACCTTGGGATTTCTAGCCAAATGCTCTACCCACTGAGCTAACTTGTGTTCTATTAAAGGACGCCTGGTGGCGTAGTAATGTTTTGGCCTTTTTAATTGAACATGCGTTATTTCAAACATTAACAGTTCAGTCAACTCTGAAAATAAACCAGCAAATAGGTTTGGTTTGTTTTGTTTTTCGGCATATCAACCTCAGTTAATGCCGATAAAGTTTTGAAATAAAGTCATTCTTAATGGATACTAAATTTTTTTTATAAATACATTTTTCTATTTAATCCATAGATAGGACTCTACCACCCTGGGTCAGATTGGTTTGGTTTGTTTTATGGCATATCAACCTCGGTGGGTCATTTAATGCCGACAAAGTTGTGAAATAAATTCATTCTTAATGCATAATACAATTTTGTTTATAAACATGTTTTTCTATTTAACCCATAGATGGGACCCTAACAGGTACTACCACTCCGGGTCAGTGGACCAGGGAGCAATGATGATGAAGAGGTGCTCCACATTCCCCAGACCTCCAGAACTGGAACCTCGCCATCAGATAGAGTTTAACGTCATTCCCAGGATATGTAGACCCTCAGCCATCACCTTCTAGCACCCACATGATAAAAAGGGTTGGGGCTTGCCATAAGGGCAATAGGGTTGGGAAAATCATATAGGTACTAGGGCTTGACATGACCAACCGATTGATCGGAGGGGGCCTCTCCGACCGCCCGTCTAGTCCAAGTGGAGTATTGCAAGTCATGGACTGCTCAACCACTTGGGTTCTATCCTTAATTATCATGAGTCGCCACCCACAGCCAACAGGTAAACCAGCAAATAAAAACTGATTATAAATCATATACTCACCACAAATCCATAATTCCTTACAATATCACATTCCAGAACTTTCCCATATTCTTCAAAGATTTTCTGAAAGTCGACTTTTCGACAAGTTTCTGGCAAATTACCAACAAAAATCTTTGTTGTCATTTTCTAAAAAAGAGAAACAAAAGTTTGATATAAAGAAAATCATTATTTTATTCCACAATTGAGGATTTCATGATAATTTATCAACAAATATGGCTAGGAAAATTAATGACAAAATTTTAATTAGTTTAATTTATTTCATTATATTTTTTTCGGTTATTTCCTAGTTGAGTAACATGATATTACAGGGTGACCCAGAAAAAACAGAACCCAAATTATTTCTTTTCCCATTAAACTAACCCTAAACCCCAACCCCAACCCTAACCTAGTTGAGTAACATAATATAACAGGGTGACCCAGAAAAAACAGAACCCACAAATTTTGTAATAAAACCGTTAATTTTTTTTTTTTTTTTAAGTTTAAGTCCAAAAGGATTGGGGTTAGGGTTGAGGTTTAGGGTTAGTTTAATGGGAAAATAAATAATTTGTGTTCTGGTTTTTCTGGGTCACTCATATTACTCGACTAGGAAATAACCTTTTTTTCCTTTCTATTTTAGTTCAGTGTGACATTATCTATATATTAATACTCTTGTTCTTTAATCTTCTGACCATTATCATCTTGCAACACCCTCTTGTTAAAAATAAGACTGTCCAAATCGTCCTAGATGAAATGCAAATTGATGAATATAAACTGATCTGAGTAATCACTTTTGCAAATTTCAAAAGTCTGACAACTCAATCTATCGCTTGCAAGAATAACACACAAATCAATAATTTCTTATATTTTTTCTGTGTAGCATGTCCCTTTTCTTCCCTTTCTTTATAATAAAAACAGAATGGACCACTATTTAGCTGAGGTGACAACACTCATAAGAAATAAGATTTCAGCAGATAAGCTACACCAGATAATCAGGATTTACATATTTGCATTTCATCTAAGACAATTTGGACAGTCTCATTTTAACCAGAGGGTGTTGCAAGATGATAATGGTCGTAAAATTAAGGACAAGTATCAATATATAGATAAGTAAATTTTAGTCATCTACCTAAATGTTAGGGTTAGGGTCAAGATGATATTCCGGGTTTAGAAATAGGAGTAGAGCTATTTAATCTTTGATGACTAAATGTTAGCCTTATGTCTACAGTTATTTACTTAGATGAAATAAACAAAAAGAAAAAAAATAATAAATTTTAATTAAATAATTTAATTTGATGGAGATGTGTGGTATAATGGTTACTGTTGTAGGAAATGGACACGGCAACACGAGTTCAAATCCTGTACGCAGCTGTTTGCATTTCACATAGCTCTTATACCCTTGGGAAATGTACAAACCAACTATTCTCCCTCTAGCTATGCATTAATAAGTAGGGCAGACTGAGCTCTTTAACCTTGGTATGGCAACTGGTCTAGGAGAAAGAAAACTCTGAAATCAAACCAATACTAGAAAATAAAAAAAAACATGCCCTAGTGGATAAAGGAGTTAGGTTAAGACAGTTCTAAGTGACAGTTATCTCTAGACTGCAGGTTCAATCCTAGTCAGGGGCAGCAGTAACATAGAATAATAATTAATACAGCTTAACACCTCTACCCTAGCTATGGTTAGCGGAATGAGAACAGGATACCCCCATGGACTGAATAAAGGGTTAGGTTCAAAGTTCCGTGATGGCTCCTGATTACCAAAAGAAGGTTCCCAAGTCCGACAAAAAATACCTGAAGAAGGCCGGAGAGCACATCAGCTGAAACATTGTACAGATAACAATGAAGATGAAGATAATAGTCCGAATAATACAAATAATACTAATCATCAAGCCTCATCTCGAAAATTTAGAGAAATAGTAAAAAAAAAAAAAATAAAAAAATTAAAAAAAGACAAAAGTTTAACACTTAATTAGAACGATCATTTATTTCCATTCTCAGAAAGAGGCTCTGTCACCTGAGAAAAACCTGGTTTTAGTCAAATCTGAACTTTGATCATATTTCTCTACCACTTGATATATCCTCTAATCTGACATTCCGATTGTGAGCTGATCTTTATAGATAATCCCTAATCAGGATTAACAGTGTTCATCACATTTATCATTACAGGTGACACATTACATAAGAAAACCGTGTCAGTCGCTTTATTTTGTTCATTGGAGATTTAACGATTTGGAATATACGTGTTCAGCCATCATAAAACAACAACAAAAAAATAAATAAATAAAAAGTCTGTTTAACTCTTAACATCCTATTCCACCCGTCCGGAAGTCATTCATTTTCTTAATCTACCCCAAATGATATCCTTTGTTTAAATGTAATATTAAACATATTTAAAAGTCTTTAATTTAAGGAAAAAAACAGGTAACTTTTAATGAAACGGTCATTTTTAGCCATTTTTGATAAATGGTTATAGTTATTGGGCTCTGGACTTATAAAAAATCTCAACAGGATGTTAAGAGTTAAGAGAAAATAGTCAGATTTAAAGGAATCTCAAGGATTTGTAGACTTGATTGTATTTATAAGATGAGGCTTGATACAAATAATTTTGATATTCCAGACTGTTGTCCTCATCTTTATTGTGTAAAAACACAATGTTCAGGCCACTGTAACCTCGGGCTCTGTTTAGGTGTCTATTAATATCGTTCTTTATGACATCTGGAAATTTTTGTTTTTAAAATAAGTAATTTTCTTCCATTTTTTTTTTTTTCTATATCTAATCACATTTCTGTCAATAAGTCTGGTGGCATTTATGCTGCTTGGAGACGCCCTTGAACTAGTGGTAACAATTTCAGCTCCAAAACCACATTTGAATTCAGGTTAATCGTCTGAAGATGACTTATTTTAAGGATTTGTCAACATTCGAAATGTGAATTTAAATTAAATGCTACAATGACTTCAGGATAATTTTGACTAATTTGTAATTGGAAATTTTATTCACACTTTGTGTTTATTTTTGATTTTTTTTTACTAGAAAAATGTTATTATTTAAATTGCAATAATTTTTAAACGCTCGTTTTTGTCAATGACCGAATGTGGATCGTTTTTCATAATTCTTATTTGATTTAGAAATTTTTACTTCTTAATGTTGTTTTTCAATATATGAAGAATAAGACATCCCTCGAAAATAAGGCCTAGTGTTATATTTTGGAGTGAAAATTAATATAAGCCCTCTCTTATTTTCAGAGAAACACAATATAAGATTTTGAAGAAGGAGAAGGTATTCTACACGTCGTACAAGCGTGTAACATTGCCATCAAAACATACAGATATTTCTTCATGTCCTTCAGTGACAGGAGTGACATTATATATATATATATATATATATATATATGTAAACAAAGTATGTTTGGAATGGCTTTTTTGCCGACAATTTTTTGGAGAATATGTGCTTAATTTGAGTCGTACCTAATTTTGAAAATTAATTAATTAATAATGAATTAGGCGGGAATGCCTATTTAAATGTACATGTAAATTTACATTTAAATAGGCATTCCCGCCTAATTCATTATTAATTAATTAATTTTCAAAATTAGGTACGACTCAAATTAAGCACACATATATATATATATATATATATATATATATATATATATATATATATATATATATATATATATATATTTGTTATAGAGTACAATATATTTAAGGTGTAATTGTTAACATTGGTTTCAAAGCAGCATATTGGCCACTTATCATCCAGACAACGCGTCTGTCTTGATGTAATACATCCGGACTCCATAATCATTCATTCATTCATTCATCTTGCCTTAGCTTGTCATTGGATACTGTGTTTCTGTGAAAATAAGACTTACCTGCAAAATAATACCTAGTGAGATTTTTCAGGATGCTTTTAAAATAAGCCCTAGTTGAGAGTGGCAGACAAAAGGTCTAATGAGCTGGGAGCATTTAGTTATGAATCTGCATGTAGGCGGCACCAGGTCCATCTAATGTGGTTGGATCGTTGGCAGAACAGCAGCATGATTGGCATGGTTGTGAGTGTCTAAGCAGCCTTCTCTTGGGTAGCACTTCTCACAAAGAAAACTGGCAAAGGTGACCCAAACAAATGCCACTTCAACTTTAGTTGGAGGCATGTGATGTAATGGTTATCATCGTATGAAATGGGCACCGTGAAACAAGTGCAAATCCTGGATGAGGCTGTTCGCATTTCACATAGTGCTAATACTCTTAGGAAAGATATGCATCCAACTATTCTCCCTTCAGTTTGAGAGTCCCAAAAATCAATGTCTTTCAATTTTGTATTGTGTATTTCAATTCACTGGATGTTTTGGATTCTTAAGATTTTATATATATATGTGTGTGTGTGTGTGTGTGTGTGTGCCACCAATGATGCCACATAAAATTTAGTAATGTCAGGTTTCTGTGTAGACGTTACCGATGCAAGGGTGTAATTTATCTTGCATCGGTAATGTCTACACAGAAACCGGACATTACTAAATTTTACAAGTAGTGTACAAAATCAGATCTAGATTTACAAACCATAAACACTCTTTTTCTAATATTAAACTAAAAAATGTAACAACCTTAGCTGGCTACATTTGGAATTTAAACCATCAAAATATAACACCTATTATTAAATGGGAAATATTAAAGAGATAAAATATTTGCCAAAGTTTAACTGATCCAGGTTTCTTGTGCTTACAAGAAAAGTTAGCAATAACTAGATTCCCGGACAAGAAAAAAATTATTGAATAAAAAGGATGAATTCCTGGGGAAATGCAGACATAGATTGCGTAACTCATTAATGTATTATTAAGATTGATATAGATATAATATAATACATGCACTAATTATTACAAAAAAAAACTAGCTTAATAGATTTATCAGAAGACTTGAATTTCAGAAGTACAAATAAATAAGATGTAAATAAAATGAATAAAAAAAGGAAAAAGAGGATAGGGGTTAGTACAGCTGTAGATAGAATCACAAATTACTTTTGCCATATGGTAAACTAATCATTAATTTCAAAGGAAATGTTTTAGTTTTAGGGACAAAAGTTTATTTTTAGGAGACATAGATAAAAATAATCCTAAACCAGGCAAGTGTATATAATATTAGCTACCTAAAATTCTTTAGTTCTCCTGGGGAAGGTATACCTTAAACACCGAAACCGTGATAGAGAGAATAACGTTTCTACAACTATATATATATATAATTATATATATACCAACAAAATTAGCGTCAATTTTCACTTAAAAAACAAATTAAAATTAAATCAATTATTTAAGGTCAAATTTTGTTTTTTTTCTCGAAAAATATTAACATAATGAGCATCAGTAAAAATAGCAAAATAATATTACATATGTAATTAATTTTTAATACATTTTAAACATTAAATCACCCCGAAATCTGATGTAAGTGGAGTAAACAAAACACGTTATTAGAAGTTTAAAAAAAACAAAACAAAAAAAAAAAATCTTATAACAATTTCTTCTTAGAAATCAATAACAAAAAACATTAAATACACTATGTATAGAAAAATTACTAACTTGTTGATATAATATCTAAATGAAATATCCTTTGTTTTTTGTTTTTGTTCCAAAATTGCAGAAAAACAAACGGTCTAAAAAATTATTGTGGGTTTTGTTTACAAAATAATTGACCAGGAAATATGTTAAAAATACGGTGTTACAGATTGATAAACAAAAAATTACCAAAAATCAGAGAATTATCTGATTTTAATAAAATTTTCAGTGTTGATTTATTAATCAATGAATTCTTTCTTTTAAATTTCTGAATCGTTTCAATCAAACTGATTCAATGGAAATAAATCGAAATTCTTTAAAATAAATATTACCGTATGTTCCATCCATATGAGCATTTAGAGCAACAATTTATATACCTAATTAATATATAAATTCCTTTAAAATATAAATCACTTAATTTTAAGTTTTAAATTTCCTATTTTTAGATTCTAAAAACAATACTTATTTAATAACAAGCTTCCTTTGGTATGGTGATGTAATAATTAAGATATCAGTTTAAAAGTTAAGCACCCACCCCTTTAAACAGAACAAATATTGATGTGTAATTTTTTCACTGATAATCTAAAAGTAAATTATATTTCATTTGCAACAGAGTAAAAAAAATCTCCACAAAATTTTTCTTATTTTTTTTTACATTTAATTTTCAGTACTTATTTTCTATCAAAATCGTTCCTTTAAATTTTTTTTTTCTATTCACACCTTCGGTCTTTTGTCTTTTTATATATACTGTAATTAGTTTCAATTATATATAATCCCACAGATATTTTGCGGTCCAAAAATAAAGCAAGGTCAAAGTGACCTGAAAAAAATCAGAAAGTTTTGAAATAAAATAACTGATGCATTATAAAATTCATTCATTGATAAATCAACACTGAAAAATTCATTAAAATTGGATAATTGCTTGATTTTTGGTAATATTTTTTTCAATGAGGAGCGTTGACTTGATTTTGTAAAATACATCTACAACACTATAATTGTTGGTATCCATATATAATTGTAGAAAAAACTATAGGTCTACCATGGTTTCGATCAATATGATCTCTTCGGGACCCTACATTATATTGAACTATGTTAATGTAACTATTATTCAGTTGAACTGAGACAAATGTATTTAGGTTAAACTTGCAAATCGTTGTCAAAATTAAAACGGAAACTTATTTGGTGGTGATCCATGACAGTTTAACTACAGCGTATGAATGAACATTTTTTTTTACGAATTGGGTTACAGTTTAGGGGTTTGGGGATTAAGGTTGTTTTTAATTATGTATTGCTTAAAAAAAAAAACACCAACAAAAAAAACCAAATACATTTAATGTTGAAAAATATTTTTTTTAAAACCAAGTTTAATTGAAATTATACATTGCAATACTAACACAAACAACTGAGACTAATGTGTCTACCGTTGGATTCAATAATCAATTTCAATGGTTAATTAAATCTATAGTAATTTGGTGTTTTTTGTTGTTGTTTTTTTTTAAAGCAATATGTAATTAAAAACAACTTTAATCCCCAAACCCCTAAACTGTAACCCAATTCGCAAAAAAGTTCATTCATACACTTTAGTTAAACTGTCATGGATCACCACCAAATAAGTTTCAGTTTTAATTTTGACGACGAATTGCAAGTTTAACCCGTATTTATATATAATGAAGGACAGAAAATTAAGTGCATGCATTGAAATATTGCTCAAGGCTGTAATAGCAGAACAGGTTTAAAACTTAAAATATATGATTATCGATATTACATTACCGTTGCTCAAAAGTCATGTGTATTACACAATCCTCAGACGGGAGGACAGTAAAAAGTGGTTGGTCAAGCGTTTGTATATATTATATATATATATATATATATATATATATATATATATATATATAGAGAGAGAGAGAGAGAGAGAGAGAGAGAGAGAGAGAGAGAAAATAGAAAAACATGAAGTATTCCAAAAAGATTAATTTATTATTGTATTGGTGAAGTTGACGTTATAGCGTTTCGGTTAAATGGCTTCCTACGCCGAAACGTTATAACGTCGACTTCAACATCAAGAATAAAATTTATCTTTTTGGAATACTTCGTGATTTTCTATTTTCTACATACTGTCGATTTTCCTATTTACTCCGACATTATATATATACACACACACAGAGAGAAAAGGCCGTACTAAGAAAAAATCTATAGAGAGCCACTCTAAGAAAAAAATATCTGATACAACAGAACAGCTTTAATGAATACGATTACGAAAAAAAAATCTAAAAATAAAAAAAATAGCGTAACGTGAAAATAATGCACGTGTTTTTTTTTTGTTTTTTTAGGGATAAATTAGCCCATCCCATATTTAAAATAGATACGGATCGAAAGAAGAAATCGTTCTAATAATAAAGCTTTACTCATTGAATAAAGTAGGAGGATCTGAAATAATTATTTAGTTTCTTTTTGATGGACAGCATAAAAAAACTGCTTTAATTTAGGAAAAGAAACCATATTATTTGTGAATAATAATAATAATTTCACCGCCTCTAACCGGTAAATCGTCTCTGTCCAAAAAAATGATGTGTCGTTTACGTCACAATTAAATGTGCACCGTCCATTCTCTTCCGTCAAAGCCAGCAATTTTTTTGCTGTTTTTTTTTTGTTGCGTTTGTTTGTTATTGTTTTCGCATTTCACTAACAACATGTCTTCAATTTTTTATTTATTTTTATTTATTTTTTTACTATTTATTAACTAAATTTCTATTCCAAACAATAATTCAGACAAACAAATTGAATGAATAATTTAAACTATTTCAACAAAATCGATCTTTAAAAAAAATGTAACAGTAATTGATAATTAATTTCTTCATGACCTGCTGGCTTTATTTGATGAAATAATCTTAGAACACATATAACCGTGACGTCATATATATATATAAATATATATATATATATCTCTTCGGACCCATACAGTTTATAAGTACGCCTAAAAAAAACAAACAAACAATTTAAAAAAAGAGGTTTTACTTTGAAATTGAAATAAAACTAACTAAATAAAACAGACCATTATTTCACTTAAACTTAGGATGTGGTTACTACACTAAACTAAATAATTAAATAAATAAGATAATTTTCAAATGAAATAATCAAGTCATTAAAATGAAATTGTTAATGAAGATTTATTTGATGATCGAAGTAATAATACCTGTATCCGAGATACAGTATCTCTAAAACTGCAATAACAATGTCCAAAATTATACACCGTTTTTAATTAATTAAAAAACTGATCGTTAAAATATGTCATTAAATTATTTGTTCAAAATTTTACATTAATTTTTTTAAGGTGGGACAAAAAATGTTTTTTTGATTTAGGATATTAACAAGCTACCTCTATGGCTACCAACTAAAAGGTTACGTCATATAAAAACTAATTTTTTTAAAATCTATCATATTTGAAAAGGTAACAATTCATACAATTTTTAAAAATCACAAGAAACAGAATGCATCTTCAATTCAAGAAGGAAATTATTATTATTTTCTGTTAATAACTATTAAAATTACACAGTAACAAACATCAGGGAGACTTCTAAGAAAACAAGTGTTAAATATATTAACACATCTTAATTTATTGAACATTGATAAAAAAAATCTATATTAGGGGCCATAAATTAAAAGTTTCAAAATAAAAATTTAAAAAATTTCCAAACAAATGTAAGACAAAATTATTTAGTATCAGGGTATTATATAGTAAAATAGATTCATGGAATAGTATATCTAGCTGAAAAAGATTATTATCATTATTATTATTTAATAATAATAATGATGATAATTATTATTATTATAATTATTATTACAACACGATATATAACTGCAAAGAAAAAGCGACAGATAATTTCCCTTCGTTAAAATGTCCCAGAACCTTCAAAACAGGATTTTACTGGAATTCTGTTAAATATTTCCACAGAAAATATGGGACACTTTTTTTTTTTTAGGACGAAATATCTTTAAAATGAAAAATAAATAAATCATAGATCTCTAAAAGTAAATATCAATTACTTAGGTTTCAAAAAAAAAATTAGTTAACCTGTTTTTTGGGGGATTTTTAAAAAAGAATAAAACGGTTGCTATAAAACAAATGCTGAACTGGTAGAAAGTAGGTGTGATCAGGTGTTAATTGCAAAACAGGCAACAACTACTCACCTTGAAGAGAGCCGTGCTCTGTTGTCGTCGTTGTCGTCGTCACCCTCGTGTTTCGGGAAGTAGTAGTACATCATCACTAGACCGCACTTACTATACACACATACTTATGATTGGGGCAAAAACCCAATAACCAGATACACGCCCCGCACTAATACTACAATTAATTATTATTATTATTATTACTACTATTACTTCTAGAAACGAATAATTATGACAAAAAAAAAAGATGGTGACAGTAATTCTTGCTATCATTTTATTTTTCTAAGCGAGGAAACTCGTAACATTTTGACCTGAGTATCAAATAATCAACAATTCAAACGCAGATTTTCACTTTAAAAACAAATTAAAATTAAATCGATTATTTAAGGTCAAATTTTTGTTTAAGTCGAAAAGTAGTAACATAATGAGCTTCAGTAAAAAAATAAAAAAAATATTACATGTTTTTTAATACATTTTAAATAAAATTAGCCGAAAATTTGACCGGTAAACTTTGATCTACCTACAGGTGTTAAACTATTTGATTGTGTAAATGCAGTGTCGTGTATAACAGAAAAAAAAAGTTCGAACATTAATTTAAATTTTAAAAGCTTTACCCTTAATATTCAATTCTATAAAAAGTACTTAAAATATCCAATATAATCGGCTGATATTTTATTATTAGTGTTACTGTTCTTGTTTTGTTTTGTTTGTTTTTTGTGAGTTTTTTAAAAATATTTTTAACACGAAATTATGAAATGTTAAGTTTAGTGTAGGCACCAACAATTCAAGTGCATATTTTCACTATAAAAAAAAAAAGAAACAAATGAAAATTAATTAAATCGATTATTTATGGTTAATTTTTTGTTTAAGTCGAAAAATAGTAACACATAAATAAAAAACAAACAAACAAACAAACATGTCATTGATTTTTAATACATTTTAAACATTAAATTAAACTTTAGTCTCATGAATAAATAAATTACCATATTGTACACGTGTATGTCTAATAATTTCACTTCCTTTCCTTCCTTTTTTTAATATGCTGATTAATTAATGTAACTTTAGAATTTGTTTTTCTATTTTTTAAAATATCTTCCAATTCATTATATATGCAGCAGTAAGTAATATATTTTTATGGAATTTCCTTTTTCTCATTTTTACAAAATGTACCTAGAAACTTCCAATAAATTTTAAAATAAATTCAATCTGCTATGCTAAGTATAGCTTTTTTTTTTTTTTTTTGACCCTAAGATTTTAATAATGCTAAAAATGAAATTTAAAAAGCCAAATTCCAGTTATGAAAAAAATTGTTTTTTAACCCTTAAATTTTAATAATGCTAAAAAAAAATCTTTAAAAAAGCCAAAATCAAGTTATGAAAAAAATTTTTTTTTTTTTACCCTAAAATTTTTTTTAAAAAGACAAAATTTAGTTATGAAAAAGAAATTGTTTTTTTGTTTTTTTTACACTAAAAATTTAATAAAGCTAAAAAAAAATTTTTTAAGATAAAATCAAGTTATAATTTTTTTTTTTTTACCCTAAAATTTTAATAATGCTAAAAAATATAAAATAAGCCAAAATCAAGTTATGGAAAAAAAATTTTTAAACCTAAAATTTTAATAATGCTATTAAAATTTTAAAAAGACAGAATTCAGTTATGAAAAAAAAAAAAATTAAACCCCAAAATTTTAGTAATAGCCAAATTCTAGTTATGAAAAAATCTGTAAGTTATGTAGAAATTTGGTGGCCTAAAGAGATAGGCTATTAGTCTGAGTGTAATTTATTTCAGTTTTCCAGATATGAGGTGCCTTTTTGATTTTTAACCCTTTACTGTCCATCTTAAGTGCAGTTATTTAGAAACAAAAACGCATCTGCAGTTAAAAATCAGCTTGAAAAACTTATTTTTGCAACAATATCAATTAAAATTCATTATCAATGGTCGATATTTATGGGCGTTTGTTATTTTCTGATAAAAAAAGGTCGCTTTGAATATTTTGTGAATTCCCAGATTTTATTTCAATTTAATTCTTCTTTAAAAAAAATAAATATCTTAAATAAAGATAAAGATTTTTTTTTCTTCTTTTGTCTTGCTTAATTTTATGCGCACAAAAAATGTCACCAAATCAAACATTTATTTCTTCTTGGCATTAAAATTTAATTTTTCCATATAATTATTCTAAAATATCAAATTTTGTTTCAGTCCGGAGCTGACAACTGTCGAATCGTAAGAAGTTAAACTCGCTTCCTACTGTCTGCTTTTACAATATCTACTTTTCTTTCTTTTTTTTTTTTTCTTAAAAATTGTCATTTTTAACGATTTTGAAAAACAGAGTATTATTCAGTAGGAATAAAAATATAAAAATGTTAAAAATTTAAAAAGATATAAAAATAAAAATTAAAAAATTAAAAATAAAAATAAAAATAATAAAATCGTCTGCATAAGGTCTGAATAATTTAGAACTTAGACAGTCGGTTTTTATCATCACTATCATTATTCTTAGTGACAATTTTAAATATTGCCTTACGTTTTCTAAAGAAACTCCACATGCCTTTTGATAGAAATATTGAATTAATGATAAGAAATTTAAAATCAATCAGGTACCACCAATTTTGACGCCAGGACGTATTTTACAAAATCAATTTACCCCACCCACCCCACCAACGATTGAAAAAAAATTACCAAAAATCAGGAAATTATCCGATTTTAATGACATTATCAGTGTTGATATATCAATGAATGAATTTTATAATGCATCCGTTATTTTATTTCAAAACTTACTGATTTTTTCAGGTCACTTCACATTGACCCACCCCTTAATTTTGGGGAAGCAAAATATCTGTGGGGTAATATAAAAGTGAAATTAATTACAGTATAAATAAAAAGACAAAAGATCGAAGATGTGAATAAAAAACTTTATAAAAATTTAATGGAGCGATTTTGGTAGAAAATAAGTACTTAAAATCTGAAAATTAAATGTACAAAAACTTTTAAAAAATTTTTTTGTGGAGATGTGTTTTTACTCTGTTGTAAATGAAATATAATTCTCTTTTGGATCACCAGGGAAAAAATTATACATCGATATTTGTTCTGTTTGAAAGAGCAGGGCCTAAGTTTTCAATTGAGTTTTCTCCAAAAAAATTAGATAGACATACTAAAGTAGGCTTGTTATTAAATAAGTATTTGTTTTTAGAATGTAAAAATATATATTTTAAATGAATTTCATCTATTAATTAGGTATATAAATTGTTACACTCAAGGCACATATGGATGGCCAGAAGGGTATTATCTATTTTAAAGAATTTTGGGACCATATTTCCTTTAAGCACCCCATTTATGATCTTGATTCAGAAGGGCATGTTTTTTATTTACACCGTCAAAATCCGGTTGTTTGTTAACAGACGATTTTTAGAGTTTTTTTTTAAATTATAAAACTAACCCCTAACCTTAAACCCTAACAAAATATTTTTTTAAATAAATACTTTTTAATATTAACTATCCATAGAGGCATATGGAAAATAAATAAACATGTAGGGTTAGGGGTTAGTTCTATAATTAAAAAAACTCTCTAAAAATCGTCTGTTAACAAACAACCGGATTTTGACGGTCTAAATGAAAAACATGTCTGTCTGAATTGAGATCACAGATGGGGTGCTTAAAGGTAATATGGTCCAAATTTCAATTTATTTCCATGGAATCAGTTTGATTGAAATGATTCAGAAATTTAAAAGAAAGTATTTACTGATCAAGGAGTCAACAGTGAAAATTTTATTAAAATCACATAATTCCCTGATTTTTTGGTAATTTTTTCTTTATTAATCTCACCCATTGTAGTTTCCTGCTTAATTCTTTTGTAAACAAAACCCACATTCATTTTTGAAAGCGATTAATTTTTCTGCATGTTTGGAACAAAAAAAAAAAAAAGAGAAAAGAAGATATTTCATTTAAATTAATATCAACATGTTAGTAATTTTTCTGTACATAGTGTATTTAATGTTTTTTGTAATTGATTTCTAAGAAAAAACTGTTATAAGTACTCCACGTTCCCCAGAGCTCCAAAATTGGAACTTCCCCATCAGATAGAGTTTAACATCATACCCAGGACACTAAGACCCTCAGCCAGGTTCTTCTAGCACATATATGATAAGGGTTGAGGCTTGCAATAAGGGCAATAGGGTTGGGACAATCATAGGTAATTTATGAGGAAGTGCGTCCTGGTCTCCTGCCTCAGAAATTGCTACCCGGTGACTATTAAAATAACGTCCCCAGCTATGTCGTCTCGGCGATGTTAGTTGAAAGAAAACAACCAACTTAGGGCGTTAAATGTATTTTAGAGGAGGGGGGCTTCTCTTTTTTGTTGTAATTCTTGTTCATTCATCGTAATTTGTCGTAATTCTTGTTCATTTATTGTAATTTGTCGTAATTCTTGCTCATTTATAGAAATTTGTCGTAATGATGGATATATAGTTTGGAATAGACTGAGATAGATAGATAGATATGAACAAATGGAGACGACATAGCTGGGGACATTATTTTAATAGTCACCGGGTAGCAATTTCTGAGGCAGGATTCTTCATAAATAACCCAATCATATAGGTGCTAGGGCTTGACATGACCAGCTTGACAGCAACACTTTATCTCAAGTATCTAAACTACATGTACTTTTCAGTTCCAATTTAACGACTATTTATTCCCCTACCGTGAATTAGTTGACATCTTACTTTCTGGAAAATATAAATTTCCCACATATGATTGGATTTTGTATATAAAAAGTATGCTCTGAAATCATATAGAATTATAATATTTCCTTGGCCCACGTGAAATTTGTTGTGGCCCATTTTGGCCATAGGTTGGGAACATCTGGGTTAGACCAATCAGCATGAGCAACTAATTAATATAAATGGACTAGTCTCTTTTTTGTTAAGTCCTGTTTCACGGGAGGCAAGCCATTTTTTTCTCTGCAGCAAAGGAAAACAAACATTCTTTTTTGGTTGTTATTTCCTAGTTGAGTAACATGATATTACAGGGTGACCCAGAAAAAACAGAACCCAAAACCCCTAATTTAGTTGAGTAACCAGGGTGACCCAGAAAAAACAGAACCCTTTGTAATAAAACTGTTAATTTTAATTATTTTTAAAGTTTAAGTCCAACAAGGGTTAGGATTAGGGTTAGTTTAATGGGAAAATAAATAATTTGGGTTCTGTTTTTTCTGGGTCACTCTGTAATATGTTACTCGACTAGGAAATAACCTTTTTGGCTATCTCACCTAGAGACAAATTCTTGCCCACTTTTTGTTCCACGAGGTAAGACTCTTCTCCCGCTACACATTATTAACTGAAGAAAAAAAATAACAGCAATTTTACAAGATGGTTTTACCTTCTTCCTTTTGTAGAAATTGACTCAGCTGTGAGCGATGAAATAAGTAAAGAGGAAGTGTAGCTGTAGTGATCATGGAACGTGAATGGGACTTATCACCATTTGAGGGCGGGGCACAGAAAGATAGGGGGCACTCTATCTCCAAGGTAGCAACTGTTGCATTTTTCTCAGACAACAGTAGCAAGGGTATAGCCAGGAATATGTTTAAACTGTATCTAGTGGCGAAGTTCTGGAACTCTTGGTAGTGTGAAGTATCCATCCAACACCATTACTCCCAGGTCCACCCTAACCTGCTAGGGGAAAAATAAATGAGTTCAAATTACATCAAAATGTTGGTTTCAGTTTGCTCAATGTGCTATTGGTACTATTGTAGGGAATTATCTTCCTTTTGCTGGAAGAGTTATCTCCTCGCTGCGTTGCTGTTTGTTCCCACTAGGGGGGACCTCTGGTAGTTAAGCACCGGAACAAGCACATGGGTTAGCCTACTGTCCACCCCTTTCTCGGCGGCTTCGCCCCCCCCTCTTAGTAAGTGATCTCTATGTACGGACGCTCCAGTCTTGATGTATGTATGTTTATGTACACTATCTTGTATTTTATGTATCGTTTCCATGTGCTGTTATCTATATAAAATGTTTCGTCTCACAAACGTGTCGGAGTTTGTTATGTTTCAACTAGTTATGACTTTGAAGATCTTACACTATGTAACCCAGTCCTACCTGTTTCATAGTCGGATCATCAGTGGCTAAACTGGTAACTAAGTAGCCTGATCCTAACCTTTTGTCTCCTGAAGTAGCAAACCCTGACCCTTACTCTGTTCCTAGCATTTCAGGTAATCATGAAATTTGGTTTAGTAAATTCTTACCATAAAATTATGCTTGCGCATTATCTGAAATTAACTTAATTGTTATTAAGAACACATTTTATGATATTTTTGTGTTAAAACATGCAGTTGTATTGATTCAAACAAGTTTGTATTTTTTGTTTATATCGTTCGATAATTCAAAATGTGTTCTTAATAATAATTAAGTTTATTTCAGATAATGCACAAGCATTATTTTATGGTAAGAATTTACTAAACCAAAGCACATTTTGAATTATCGTACGATGTAAACAAAAAAATACAAACTTGTTCAAATCAATACAACTGTATGCTTTAACACAAAAATATCATAAAATGTGTTTTTAATAATAATTAAGTTAATTTCAGATAATGCGCAAGCAGTGTTAGTGCAGGGGCAGACAATCGCTACAGTAGGAATTTATTAAACCAAAGTTCGATTACCGTGTTTCAAAGGTTTCGGGTATTTCCGTGAAATGTAATGCTTTTTATACGTAATCTGGTGATCTTTGCGCACTATTCTGCATTACTAACCAAAACTTGTTTCATAGTCGGATCATTGGTTACTAAGCTGGTAACTCCACAGATTTTGTTTGGTGAGGAAGGTGGCTAGATATCTTGCAGAATCAAAAACAAGACCTGTAAAAGGGCGGAGAAAAAACCCTTGTGTTAATTCGGCCTGGTGAGAAATAAACTTAGACAAGTTTTGGTTGGTTGGATTAAACGGCATGTCAACCCTTGTTGGGTTATTTTATGCCAAAGACATTTTGTTTCATTCAATCTTGATGGGTACTCAATTTGTTTTTTTGTCAAACTCAATTTTTTATAAGTTCATTTTTTTCTATTTAACCTATAGATGGGACCCTAACAGATACTACCCCTCTGGGTCAGAGTGGACCTGGGAGCAATAGTGATGAAGGTGTGATCCACATTCACCAGACCTCCAGAACTGGAACCTCACAAAATTGGAACTTCACCATTAGATGAGGTTTAACGTCATACCCAGGTCACAGACAAGACGTGTTTCCAGCTTTTTTGGGAAGGTGGTTTAATGCTTGTATGGCTAAGAGCAGATGGGGGCTCTAATTCCAGCCTCATAGCATGGTTTTGTGCATGCGGGTGGTGGCTCAGTGTGTTTCATTGGAGTTTGCAAGTGTTGTATACCCACATCTCGGGTATATAATGGGAGAGAGCGACAGAGGGTAATCTGAACATTAGCTACATAAATGAGAGTAACCCCCCCTTGTTTATTTCACTTTGAGGAAGCCATGTTTTGGTCGGCCATTTTCATTACACCGTAAATCAATACAACTGCATGTTTTAACACAAAAATATCATAAAATGTGTTCTTAATAACAATTAAGTTCATTTCAAATAATGCGCAAGCACAATTAAGAACACGTTTTATGATATTTTCATGTTAAAACATGCAGTTGTATTGATTTGAATAAATTCGTATTTTCAGTGTAGATTTACAGTGAAATGAAAATGGCTGACCTAAACATATGGCTTTTTCAAAGTGAAATAAACAAGGGGAGGTTACTCTCATTTATGTAGCTAATGTTCAGATTACCAGACAAAGTATGAGAAATGAGAAGAGGGGCTCTTACTTGTTAACTCGGACACCATATTCTTCAGGGCTGACTTCTCGGGCTAAATTCTGTGGGTTGCTTCTTTCTTTTTGTTGGGCTGGTCATTTCTTGTTTAAATGAAAAAGACTTTGTTGTTTTTCTTTATTTCAACAACCCCCAACCCAACTCAACTGCAGCGGTGGGAAAGACGACATCTCGAGAGCCGACAACAACGTCCGCTCTTGTCCAGCAACTAGTCGCATTTGAATTAATTGGCCAGTTTAGCTTGGTTGGTTGAGCATTCACCTAGGAAACGCCCGCTTCCTCCCTCAAAATCTGATATCCAATGACATGCCGAGGCAAGATGACTGAATGATTATGCAGTCTGGATGTTTAAAAACAGAACCCAAATTATTTATTTATTTTCCCATTAAACTAGACCTAAACCCTAACCACCCCCTAGTTGAGTAACACAATATTACAGGGTGACCCAGAAAAAGAACCCACAAATTTTGTAATAAAACTGTTAATTTTAATTTTTTTTAAAGTTTAAGTCCAATAAGGATTAGGGTTAGGGTTGGGTTTTAGGGTTAGTTTAATGGGAAAATAAATAATTTGGAAATAACCTTTTTGGCTATCTCACCTAGAGACAAATTCTTGCCCACTTTGCTCTACAAGGTAAGTCTCTTCTCCCGCTACATATTAACTGAAGAAAAAAAAATAACAGTAATTTTACAAGATGGTTTTACCTTCGTCCTTTTGTAGAAATTGACTCAGCTGTGAGCAATGAAATAAGTAAAGAGGTAGTGTAGCTGCAGTGATCATGGAACGTTAATTGGACTTACCACCATTTGAGGGTGGGGGGACAGAAAGATAGGGGGCAATCTATCTCCAAGGTAGCAACTGGATGTTTTAGTGTTGCAGAATTTGACAAGGCAGCTGTCATTTTATTACTGCATAGATTTACTGCAAGTACTAGGCAGTATTGCACCGCTAATGCTGAACAAGTCGTGGAAACAGCACCCCAGAAGGAAGCAGCTATACGGTCACTTACCCCCCATCTTACAAACTGAGTGAGACGGACAAGGCATGCAGGACACTGCTGGAGAAGCAAGGATGAGCCCATAAGCGACGTTCTCTGTGGAAGCCAACACATGGACATGCAAATGTGGGGCGCCCAGCAAGGACCTACATTGACCAACTATGCGAAGATGCTGGTTGCTCCGCAGAGGACCTCCCAGGTGCAATGAATGATAGGGAAGGTTGGCGAGAGATTGTCATAGATATCCGTGCTGCATGCGCAACATGATGATGATGACGAAGGTAGACCATCCATAACTGGTAATGTCTTGATCATGTGACCAATTGTAATTGAAGTTGCGTGAAATAGCAGAGGAGTTGAAGATATCAGAAGGCAGTGTATTCACCATTTTATTCAGCATTTTGCATGAACATTTGTCAATGAGAAAGCGGTTATTTCCTATAAGTCTAACATAAACAAAGGAGAACCACCTTTGACTGATAAATTATTTATTTATTTATTGATTGATCTACGAGGAAAAAAAAAGGAGTTAGGGTTAGTTTAATGGGAAAATAAGTAAATAATTTATCAGTCAAGAGTGGTTCCCCTTTGTTTATATTAAACTTATAGGAAATAACCGAGAAAGCTGTGTTCGAGGTGGGTGCCACATTTGCTCACAGTCGATCAAAAACAACATGTCAACAATTCAGAGCGTTGTTTGCAACTGTTTCAATGCAACAAAAAGGAGTTTTTGTGTAACTATGTGACAATGGATGAAACATGGATCCAACACTTCACAGAGTGGACAGAAGCAGGTGAAAGCCATCCAAAGCGACAAAAGACGCAAACATCAGCAAGCAAAGGTTTTGGCCTCTGTATTTTCGGATGCGCCAGGTATTTTGTTCATTGTTTACATTGAGAAAGGAAAACTATCAATAGCGAATATTATATAGCATTATTGGTGCGTTTGAAGGAAGGAATCGACAAAAGACAGCCACAAATGAAAAAGAAAAAAAGTGCTCTTTCACCAAGACAATGCAATTATTCCAAGAATATTCTCTATAAAAAGAAATGGGGTTAGGTAATAAAGCAGTGAGGGAGTCTATCCCCTTTTCCCTAGTGCTAGACTAGGGAGATTGTTTTGGCAGAGCGCAACACCTACCATCAGCTCCTCACTTTACTGCAAAATAAATTTAGGTTATTTTTGTTTTTTTTAAAGATTTTGGTTTGATTGTTTTAGAACATATCAATCCTCTTTGGGTTCATTTAATACCGAATCAAGTCATTTTGATTAACAAAGAACTCTGGTTGTTTACAGTACCTGCTGTTGTTTAAGTGGTTACCAAATTAAGTATTGAACAGGTTCATCGCTGCTTAACTTCAGTTTTAAGTTAGGTTGGTCAATTTGTTTTATGGCATATCAACCCTTTTTAGGCCATTTAATACCGAATCAAGTCCTGTTGAGAATTTTCTTAGTCCAGAGTCCCATTCCTATAAGGATATATATAAATAGCTAAAAATGGCCTTTTCATTTAAAGCTACCAGTTATTTCCCGTAAATCAAAGACTTCTAAATATGTTTAATATTACATTTAAACAAAGGTTATCATTTGGGGTAGATTAGAAAAATGAATGTGACTTCTGGCTGGGTGGAAGGAGGCGGTATAGGATGTTAAGAGTTAACAAAAGACTCTGGTTGTTTACAGTACCTGCTATTATTTAAGTGGTCACCCATCTAAGTATTGAACAGGCTCATTGCTGCTTAACTTTGGTGATCTAGCGAGAACCAGTGGTGTTAGATAGAGAGATAGATATGAACGAACACACTAGGATAGAGAGATAGACAGATGGGTTTGGTTGTTTTGCTGGACCATATTACGTTAAGGCACCCCTTTTCAATTTCGTGTCATTAGGTCATTTTTTTTATTTACATCGTCAATATCTGGTTGTTTGTTAGGGGTTAGGGTTAGGAGTTAGGGGTTACCCTAACCCCTAACAAACAACCGGATATTGACAGTGTAAATGAAAAAAATGACCTAATGACACGAAATTGAAAAGGGGTGCCTTAACGTAATATGGTCCGTTTTGCTTTATGGCATATCAACCCTGGTCGAGTCATTTAATGCCGAATCAAGTCATTTTTGACAAACGAAGGACTCTGGTTGCTTACACTACTTGCTGTTGCTTAAGTGGTCACCCATCTAAGTATAGAACAGGCTCATCGCTGCTTAACTTTGGTCATCTAGTGGGAACTGGTGCTTTCAGCATGACTTGACTGTAATATTGGGTGTTGCTTATCCACTGAATTCTTATGAGTGTCATCACCTCAGCTAAATAATGGACCACTCCCTTATTAGAAAGAAAAGGAAGAAAAAGGACATGTTACATAGAAAAAATATATCAGCAAAGGTTGTAGACTAGCCTTTTCTTAGAGAGAAAAAGTCCAAGATGAAATGCAAAAGTGTAAATCCTGATTATCTGGTGTTGCTTATCTGCCAAATTATCTCTTGAATGTCATCACCTCAGCTAAATAATGGACCATTCTGTTTTTATTATAAAGAAATGGAAGAAAAAGGACACGCTACACAGAAAAAAAATAATATAATAAGAAAGAAAGGAACAGAATAGGGGAAAGATAGGGAGAGGTGAGCATGCGGAAGTGATAACGCTAATTTGTTTCAATTGAACATAATGAAAAGAAGGAAAGAAAAAAAAAAAAAAAGAGTGAGAGTTAAATCAAGATCATTATACTTTTTACATATTGAACTATTTTTCAATAGCTCTTAAACCTACCAAAATGTAATGATTAAATTATCACACTGTGGTATATCAACAGGTCCTGCTAGTATCAAGAAATATAAGAAATTACAAAAATAAACTAAAATAAAATTTAAAAAATCATAATCTGAATAGTTGCAAGAATAAAATTACAAAAAGAAAAGAAAGAGAGAGAAAAAAAAAAAAAAAAAAAAAAAAAAAAAAAAGAAAGAAAGACAGAAAGAAAAAAAAAACAAGTTTTTTTGGGATACAATATTTTAGAACTGCAATAACAAGCGGATTCATCCTTAATAAAAAAAATTGTTTTCACCTGAGTCTCATCAGAGGATTACCACAAGAAAAAGAACTACAATAGAGAATGCCAGAATGAGGAAGGGTAAAAAGAAAAAAGGTTATTGTAATTACCCTGGAGTAGGTTGTACCATTTACAACTTGACAGTACTCCAGGTATGAGGCTACCTAATCAAAGGTAATCACAATAACTTTTTATTTTATTTTAATGACATTCTTGCATTGTTTATTGTAGTTCTTTTTCCTGTGGTAATCCTCTGATGAGACACAGGTGAAAACAAAAACTTCTTGTTAAGGATGAATCCACTTATGGTTGCTATTCTAAAAAATATCAAGATATAGAAGAAATTACAAAAAGAGAAAGAAAAAGTTATTTCTCTTATTATGGTACCATTTACAGCCCGACAGCAGTCCAGGTATGAGGCTAGCTAATTCAGGGTAATCACAATAACCATCTCTTTTCTTTTTTTTACCCTTCCTCTTTATAACATTCTTGCATTCTGTATTGTAGTTCTTTTTCCTGTGGTAATCCTCTGATGAGACTCGGGCAAAAACAAAAATATCAAGAAATACAAGAAATTTAAAAAAAGAGAAAAAATAAAAAATTCTTGGTTATTTCCTATAACTCCAACCTAAAAAAGGGGAACCACTCTGACTGATAAATCATTTATTTATTTATTGATCTACTAGGAAAAAAGAAGACTGGGTTAGGGTTAGGGTTTAGGGTTAGTTTAATGGGAAAATAATGGGTAGATTAATTAACAGATAAAATTCATTCAGAGTGGTTCCCCTTTTTTATATGTTGGTTCTTTCGGTTATTCCTAGTTGAATAACATATTACAGGGTGACCCAGAAAAAATAGAACCCAAATTATTCATTTTCCCATTAAACTAACCCCCCCCCCAGTTGAGTAACATAATATTACAGGGTGACCCAGAAAAAACAGAACCCAAATTATTTATTTTCACATTAAACTCACCCTAACCCCCCCCCTTAGTTGAGTAATATAATATTATAGGGTGACCCAGAAAAAACAGATCCCAGAAATTTTGTAATAAAACTTAATTTTAATTATTTTTAAAGTTTAAGTCCAACAAGGGTTAGGGTTAGTTTAATGGGAAAATAAATAAATAATTTGGGTTCTGTTTTTTCTGGGTCACTCATGTTACTCAACTAGGAAATAACCGTTCTTTCTCTTATCATTATTATTATTATTATTATTATTATTAAGAAGACTTAAATAGATTGGGTGTAAGTGTACATTTTCTTATTTTATTATGATAAATCAATATTTCATTTGAAGAAATCTTGAACAACAAACAGTTGAGTCAGGTTCAAGTGACATTCCGAGGGTGGAAAAAGTCTGGTGTAGAAGCATACAATTCTTTGTTTTAAAAAATTACAGATAATTTTTATTTACAATGATGAATTATCAAAATGTTCTTATCTGAACTAATGCTAACACAAAATTTACAGCATTTTTTCTTTGAAAAAAAAAAAAAAAAAAATTGGTTTCTTGAATACTGTACAATGAAGAAACTTCCTCAATATTTTACATCAAAAAGATTTTTTTTTTTGTTCATAAAACAAAAATCTTTAAAAAACTTAAATAAAAGGGTAATACAAAGGTTGGGAAAGGATTGGCTAACAGAGTAAAACAGTTTTGGTCATTTTTAACCTCTAAAAATGGGAATGAATTTAAAAAAATAGTAAAAAGTAGTTAAATAACATTTTTATAATTAATTATAACGACTAATGATAATAATAGCAATACTGGTTTTTTCCTAGTTGAGTAACATGATATTAAAGGGTGACCCAGAAAAAACAGAACCCACAAATTTTGTAATAAAATTTTTTTTAAAGTTTAAACGGTGTTAGGGTTTAGGGTTAGGATTGCGTTCTGTTTTTTTTTTTTATCACTAACCCTAAACCCCAACCCCGTTTAAACTTAAAAAAAAAAAAAAAAAAAAAAAATTAAAATTAAGTTTTATTACAAAATTTGTCGGTTCTGTTTTTTCTGGGTCACCCTGTAATATCATGTTACTCAACTAGGAAATAACTGCAATACTTATGTGTAGTTTATGTACTTACAAAGAAACTACGAGATTATCTTGAATTATTATACAATGAATACAGAATAGTGATACCGATAAAGTGTTATCACATTTTATTATCTATATTAATTAGACATTAGACAGTACTGGATATTTTCGCAAACAAAACAGAGAAGTCAACAAAATAAACATTTTCCTAAATACTTATTTACCTATTATCAAAATATTGCTAAATATTAAAAAATTTAAAACTTCAATATTTCTTAATAATTAAGAGTAATAGATATCAGAATTTTTTCTTGAGATGAGGCTAAAATAAAAAGTAAAGTCATTGGGGTGGCCTAAAGTCGGTACCAGCCAGACAGCGAGGGAGTCTATCCCCTTTTCACTAGTGCTAGACCAAGGAGATCGTTTTGGTCCCCGAGGTGGAGCGCCACACCTATCATCAGCTCCTCACTTTACCACACAGATCCCTGAGCTACTCATACACTGAGTTGGCGAGGGCTGGTATTGAACCCGGAACCTTGTGGATCCTAGTGGGACGCTCTACCGACTGAGAGTCTTAAAGAGACTATTTATTCTAGCCATATCTCAATAAAATTCTGGTAGACATTGAAAGTCTTATAATAATATTAAAACTTTTTAAAAATCTAATTCAGGAGAGAATAAAGTGCAATATATTAAGATTAGAATATACAGGGTGACCAAAAAAAACAGGCTTGGTTTGGAAAAGTGTGTGGGCCCTGTTTTTTGGGGGGTCACCCTGTATATGAATATATATATTTTTACCTTTCCACACAAGCTGGATGTGACAAAAGGTCAGTTTCTTAAGTTTAACAGGTTTTAATACAATTTTCCTTCTCCTAGACTAGTTGCCTAACTAATGTTAAAGAGCCCAGTCTGGCCTACTATTTACTCAGAGCTGGAGGGAAAGTATGTGATGCATACCTTTCCCTACGGTGTTAGCGCTATGTGATATGCAAACAATATACAACTCTAACCATTACACCATGTGCCTCCTCTTTTTTCTTTTCTTTTTTTAATCCTTATAAGAACTAAAACCAAATTAAATCAGTCCCAAATTAAATTTAATGAAAAAAAAAAATTCTTAAAACATTCTATTCATATTATGTGTATTTATGAGATGAGGCTTAATATAAGTAATTATGATATTTCAGACTGTTGTCCTCATCTTTATTATGTATAAACATAAGTTCAGGCCACTGCAACCTCGGGCTCTGTTATAGGTGGGTTTTTTATTTATCATTTTAATTACCTTAAATAAGTCATCCTCAGACGACTAAGTGGAGAGTAACGATTGAGCTCCGAAACTACGATTAAATTTATGGGTAATCGTCTAAGGATGACTTATTTTAAGGTAACTAAAATAATAAATAAAAATACACCTAAAACAGAGCCAGAGTTTACAGTGGCCTGAATATCAGGTTTATACACAATAAAGATGAGGACAACAGTCCAATATATCATAATTATTTAACATTCTATTCTATCTTTGAAATTATTTACAACAAAAATTGATCTAAGAAACAAAAAGTACAAATGAAGTATTTTTTGTTTAGAATTACCCTTTCTTTTATAATATAAAATCATAAACATCATTTACTTTATTTAAATCTCAATACTGAATAAGTTTTTATTATATAATTTTTTTTCTCTATTTATCTGCAGTAAAATGGAAATTAAAAATGTTAGATAATGAACAGCAGATAAAGATTTTAATGATTGGCAGCAACATAAATTTAATTGACAAAAAAAAAAAAAAAATTCTTATAAAATCAGCAATAACTGATCAAATGAAATTTTCTCTAAAATTCTATATAAATTCTATTTTTACAAGAAATGCTGGTTAGAAAGATTTAATTGTTATATCAAAAAAGAATATAGCAAAACCTTTCCTAAGTTGAGATGCACAGAGCATTTTCAAAACTTATGCGAAAAAAAAAAAAAAAAATCCACTTTATCTTTCTAATTTACCAACAGACAATTTAAAAATCAACTCAAAGGACCTTTTTCCTCTTTAGCAAATTTTAAACCTCGAATATCTAACACATTCAGAAATACCAGGTTATATAATTAAGAAATTAACAATGAAAATAATTATGAAAATGCTGAAACATTTTTTTAAATCTTTTAAATTTTTTTTTTTTTTTTTTTTACTCTGTTAGCCAGTTTGAATTAGCAGAAAATATACAATTTTTTTTTTTCTTTATTTTTTTTTTTTTTTTTTTTGTTAACGCTTAAGGATTTGGGGGACAGAAATTAGAAAATGGATAAGATTGTATTTGCTACTGAATTCGTGTTTTCTTAAAACTGAAAGGGTAACCATCAGTTTTCATCTTAGTCCTTTGCAACTTCCATCGATGACCGCCCCCTTTCTCATCATCAACCACAGTTCGGCTCATATCAAGGTCTAATGGATTTCTTGGAAGTGGATAAGGTTCTCTTGTTTCAAACATATTTCCTTTTTTGTCAACACGCACTACATGCACACGTGGCATATCACACAGGTGACTAGCCGAACTGTGTGACGTGGGGCGTAAACAGTCAATAATGGGCATGACAGGCATAACACCCGGGGGCAAGGCTTGATAGTCAGATGCCTTGCTATACGTTCGTCCGACACGAATCCTGGATGGTGGAGACTGTGTTCGTGAATAGGTCCTAATGGGAGGAGTCACACCTGAGCCCAGAAGTTCATCATCTGCAGTAGCAGAAGGAGATGGTGATGAAAAAGAAGGTGAAGATGCACAAGGAGATGATGGCATAGAAGAGTGGAGCGTATTTTTAGATGCTTGTGTTGTTACTTTACTGTCCTCAGAAGGAACGTTACTGGCTGATGTAGTGGTTGTAGTTGTATCAGTCGTAGTAGCTGTAGATTCACCATCTTCAGCCATTGAGTGTGCACGCCCTCCAGTCTCGGATTCTTCCAAATCCCACTTGAATGGACCAAGCTTTACTCGTTGCCTTAACTCTTTCAGAGCACGATTACCAACAAATTTTTTATCATTGTTTTCGGCATTGTAGCATTCCTCTTCAGTATCACCAGACGGCAAAGAAACATTTATTTTATTTCCTAGGTTCTGGGACAACTTAGAATTAATTAAAGTTCCATTTGCATTATCAAGCGTCAGCAAATCGGTTTGCTTTTTAGAAATGTCACCAGTGCATGAATCCAATTTCTGTTCGGACTTTGAGCGTCTTAACTGCCTTATTACAGGCGTAGTTTCATCTAATGACTTACGACTACGCAGCGTTCGCCGTGTAGCCACATTACCGACATTCTTTGTATCTTGCAATTCGTCCGAAGAGGATTCTGATTTCAGAGAGGAAACAGAACTGTCTTTCGAAAGTTCTTCGGTGATATCTGTATCTGAAAATAATGTAAATTGTTTCTGTTCGCGAAACTCACTGGATAATTTCTTTAAATTGACTCCCGTCATTTTCTTATGAGAAGAACTGGCTAGCGATTTCTTATGGGGAGAACCGACAAGATTCTTGCGGGGAGAATTAGCCAGTTTTTTTTTAAATGGCACATTGGAGATTTTTTGTAATCGTGTATTAGCTGACGTCTTCTGATTAGAAACTGAGGATGATCTCAGAGGACTGTGTAGGCTGCTACGGCGCCTGATGGGTTTGGGACTCGGCGAACGCTTCCGTTTCGTTCCCCTGCTAGCTCGTTTGTTATTGCTGTGACAGCTTAAGCACATTGTGCTGTTGGACAATGCTACTTTCTGCATGCGGTCAAGTTGACTTTCGGTCAAATTACAACGGCATACAGAAGTACCTTCCACAATGCAACTTTTGCACGTGTTCTGAACACACCTCATTTGGCACCTCTTTTTACAACAACAATAACTGCATTTCACAGCTTTTAATGTAGGACGGTCTTTTCGAAGGCGAAAATTTATTATGTTTCCCGGATTCAATAATTTTTGCCTCGATGCAACTGAAGAAAGTAATAGTTCTGCATTTGTCTTACGCGGTCGTCCTCGAGGTCGACCCAGCTGCTTAGTGTGTGTAGAATGTAGTTTTTCATTATCCTCACACTCTGCTTTGGCATTCTCTCTACCGTCATCAACTTCTTCGGATAATTCTTCGGAAGCTTCTTCAGCAGGACACTGTTTTTGACATTGTTCATCAGAATCCGTTACTGAATTTTGGCCTTTTAACGTTGTCGTAACTTCCTCACATCCAGCCATCTTTTTTTCATCTATGGAAGAATGTTTGTCATAGATTGCATTTTCATTTATACTTTCTTTTGAACACTCAGTTAAGTCTTCATTACCTCTAGGATTCTGCGACCTTTTGTAAGTAAGACTTTTCATTTCCTCATCATCCATGCTTGATGAACAACCATCATTCGCATTTTCTACCATTTCTTTACACTTTACTTTTAAATCATTCAAATCTTTGTCACAGTTTTCTGGAGTTTCTTGATTACAACCAAATTTACAATCTTCATTTGAAGAAACTGATTCACCCTTCTTGCACGTCTGATTGCAGGATGTACTTTCACTTTCATTTTTTTTCACAAGCAGTAGATAGTTTCACATCACAACTAGACGTTTCCAATCTGCTGCTACAGGATGACGACTCACAAGCGCTATCCGTCGTACAATTGGAAGAATCCTTTACACAATGCAGTGATGAATCGATAGCGTTAGAATCAGTTCCACATTTAGGAGTCGTTACTATAGCCTCACCTTCTTCGTTAATTATCAACTGCATACCACCAGTTTGAGAACAATGCGGAGGAGAAGATCCACTTTGGCAGAGAATATTAGCTTCTAATTCTTTCTCTTTGTTATCTGACATCCCACAGTCTTTTAATGGGGAAGTGGTCGTGGATTTACTATCTTCTTTCAGAGTTTTCGTTTTGGATTTTTCTACTTTTTCAGACGTACAAAGAACGGCAACGTTGGTGCGATCATCTGTTGGTTTGGCGCCTATAGAACCATCATCTGATTTTATTTTCATAGCTGATTTTGCTTCTGTTAAAGGCTGCGCTAAATTTTCTATCCGAGAAGAAGAAGAAGAAGAGAGATATTACTTACAGCCAACTTTGGTGTCTTTTCTGCAGTTGGTACAATAATTTGGTCGTTATCAGACTTATTTATAGCTTGTTTAATGGTGGATGTTGAAGCAGAAACAGTCGTGGTAACGAATGTAACATTAGTAGAAGAAGTTGACAATGAAGAAGCAGTGGTAAATGTGCTTGGAGAGAAAGAAGCAGAGGAGGAGGAATTTAAAGCAGCAGTGCTCAGTGTTGGGGGGCTAGTAGTTCCTGGTGCGGATACAGTGGAACATGAGGTTACAACCGATTCTGTCGAGTCTTTTGTACCAGTTGTAGTAGTAGTAGTACTACAGCAAGATACAGCATCATTTTTTGGCAAAGACTTTTGAGTTGAAGGTACAAGAGACTTCACCTTTGAAGATGTTTCCGTTGCTTCACTACAGTTCACAGGTACATCAAAAGAAGTTTTTGAAATGTTCATTGTGGGGGATTTTGACACCGAAGTGAGGTTTGTACTCGCAGAAGATGAAATCGATGAAGATGTAAGAGTTGTAGTAGAGGTTGAAGTGGTTTTTGATATTGTATTAGAAACTGTGCTTTTAGAAGTATTTGAAGAAGGTTTTGCTGCTTCAAGTGCGGATTTCTTGGCAGTAGTAGCTGAAGTAATCTTTGGTACTGTAGTCACGCTGACACTAGTGGAAGGTTTACTTAGAGCAATTGTAGTAGCACCTTTTGATCCTGCGCTAGTAGTATTACTTGGACTAACAACTGGACTAACCTTTACTGCTGAAACTGAGGTTTTTGCTGAAGAAACTGTTGTAGCAGACTTGGATGTTGCAATCGAAGAAATACTTGTAACAGGTATACTAGTTTTTGATGCTGTGGTTAAAATATTGCTTGAAGAAACAGTTACACTAGATTTTGATGTAACGGAAGTTGTAGTGGCCAAGCTAGCTGAAGTAGCTGTTGATACCGCTGCACAAGTTTTGTGCAGAGAAGCAGATTTTGAAACTGATGCAGTGGATGTACTTGAAGAAGATGCAGTTACTTTTGATGTTGCAGTAGAGGTTTTACTGGAAGTGACAACTGCAGCTTTTTCTAAAGTTGTACCAGTTTTGCTTGAAGAAATACTAGAAGCAGTTTTAGATACTGTGGTGGTAGATGTGTTTGCAGGGACAGTATTTGTTGATGACTTGCACGTTACAGTTGATGTCGAACATGAAGAAATGGTACTTGATACCGAACTGCTTGGTGCAGATGTCCGTACGGAGGTGGTCACGGTAGAAACCTGAAAACTCGGGACAGAAGTTGTACATGCAGAACCAGTTGTATTATTACTCGATGTTGAAGCAGAGGTTGGACCTAAAGAAACAACAGGGTCTTTAGGGTTTGGTTGGAGGCTTCATTTGCAGAAGGAGCTTTTGAAACAGAAGTCAAAGTTGTAGAAACAGCAGTTGTTGTGTTGGATTTTGCTGCAGAGGGCAGAGGTAAGTTAACCATGCAAGTATCACTATCAGAAATACAGAGAGGCTGTGGGGGGATGGCTGTGTTAGACACATCAGATGACTGCGTGGTGCTCAAGTTTGGCGTACATGTTATTGTAGTCGTATTAAAAGGCTGGGTAGAGACTATGCTTGGGACGGCAGAAGATTGGATTATAGGGCAAACAGTAGATATTGTTGTAGATGTGACATTCAAATCAGCAGGCTTTGTTGTTGTTGATGATGATGTTGTTGTTGTTACAATAGTTTTCTGGCTTGTGCCTGCTTCTTTTGAAACCTTCATTGTTGAAGGTGGTTTTGCCACACTAGGAGCAATTAAGTTGTTGCACCTTTCTGTAGTTGAGGATTTCAACGCTGCAGAGGCAGCTTGCTTTACCATTTCAGTCGTGCTGATATTTGTTACGGTAGTGAATCCCAAATTTGACTGATGACTTTCTGCTTTTTGACTGCTATTTGCTGATAGTGTCTTCGGTTTTAAACTGCCTGCTTCAGTTGTAACTGATCTTGAACTAAGTGCTTCTGTTTTGTTGTCAGTGGAATACAAATTTGTAAAGGTAACATTTGAGGTAGACGATGCAACAGGTGTATTTGCAGATTTCAAAGTTGAACTAGTCGATAAAATAGGAGCTTTGACAGAAGAAACTGAAACTGTTGAAAGGTCCGTTGTTGTTGTAGCAGGTGATGCGGAAACTGCCGAGGATTTAGCATTTGGAGTTGAAGTTGGATCTTTAATTACTGAAAGTGGACCCATAGTGGTAACAGATGCAGAAGGAGCAGGGCCTGTTGTAAACGTTTGGTGCATTTGAACTGGAGTAGCTGTTGTTGACTTTGAAGGTAGAGAAGTTAAAGGTGTAGAAACGCAGATTGAATTAGGAGGGCTGCTGTTTGCAGTTGGCGGGCAAAGAACATTGGTAGTGGTAAGAGAAGAAGAAGACGAAGAATTTGGACATGTTGGCAAACTGGAAGAAACTGATATGTCAGAAATACCAGTAGCAGTCTGTGAAAACGATTGTAAAGTAACAAATGAGGTAACGGATTGTGCAGGAGATTTGGTAAAAGAAGAGTTTGATGAAGCAGAAGAAACAGACTTAAAATTTTGAACAGATGAATTAGGAGTAGAAACAGGATGTGAGATACTAGAAGATATACTAGAAGATATAATACCAGTTGATGTAGTTATAACTGGTTTGGAAATGTGAGTGCATGTTGACAGTGAAGCGGTGCTAGAGGGAGTAGATCTCGCAGAGTTTGGTGCGGATTTGGATGCTGCGGTTGGAGCAGTAGTGACTGGTACGGTTAGGGAAATCGAACTAGTGGCTTTCTTGGGTATAGAAGCTGAACTTGAGACAAGCAGAGATGCAGAGGTCTCAGAGGATAATATACTACTAGACGATGGAGACACTGAAGGTGATGCACAACTGGAATGAGGAAAAGTGGGCTTGCACGAAGTAGGCAGAGCAGCCGAGTTTGAGTGTAAACAGGTAGAATCCAAATTATCTTGTACTGCTTTTGTAGTCGTCTCACCAAACTCGTTTTTTTTAACTGAATCAACTTGATGACTAGTCAAACTAACATTTGCTTTACTTTTACTCGTAGAATTATCTTCTAAATTTTCAAGTTTGACATTACTAGTCTTCTTTGAATTAGAACAGCCGTGTTTTCTTTTGTCATGCGAATGCAAATGTACAAGAGAACTTCTGTCTTGGTCTTTTTTATTTTGAATAGAAGCGTCTTTATTGCAACACTGCAAACCAGATTTTGGTAAGGATTGTTTTGAGCTTGTATCTATCTTACTAAAAGAACAGACATTTTTCTGAGGGACATTTAGACACGTCTGAACACATCCGCTGTTTTTTGAGGAATGAGGAGAAACGCATGTTGACGTTTTCGCTCCCGATACGGACTTGGTTTTCTGCAAAGGACAACATAGGGAGGAAGCGACGGCTGGGATTTCACCCTTTTGATGCGTTTTAATTCCTTTTCCAAGAACTGCTGGAGACACTTCTTTAAGTATTGGAGATGGTGATATTTTAGAAGTGTTACCAGTCACTTCTTTAGTACAAGACTGGCTCTGAGGAGTAGGAAATGCTACAGTCGCAGGTACAGTAGCATCACTGGTTGGAATAGTGCTGGGACAGGTTGAAGGAATACTATGGACTGGCAAAGAAACAGTTTTCCTTTTTTCAGTTACACTCTTCGGCATACTTCCTACATCCATTATATTATGACCTTGTTCATTGGTACCCACTATTTCCTGCAATAAGTCATTCATCACATGCAGGATTTCTTTCTTTGTGTTATCATCGGCATCACTAGAAGCTTGAGTAAAATTCTCAATTGTTATTTTTGAGAGATTACCAAGACTCGGATTTGGATGGGCAACAGTATGCCGGTTGGTTCGCCGGCTTTTATGCGTCACTCTACGTCGCTTTCGTTTAAAGAAAGTACCGATATCTTCTTCTGGAGGAGGCCAGACCAATTTAAAGCACGTCTTTTTTTGAGGGGTCTTACTCTTATTGGCCTTGACATGCTTATCCGAAGCGTTTGTCGGATCGCCACCAAATGAGGTGGATTTATCAGCCTCAAGATCGCAAGTCACTTCAACCATTTTACAATTCAAACGCTCAAGAATTAGAACTGAATGGTTTGGAATGTGATTGATGAATTTGAACCAGACCTGAAAAGCACCCTGACAAAAATTACAATGAAATATCACTGTATTAGAATCTGGATCGGGAATTTTCTCTTTTCTATACGGCTGAAGGTGAGTGATCGCCAGGTGTTTAACAAAATTAGAGCGATTACGGAAGTGAAAGTCACACTTTCGACAATATGGTGAAGTATTGTTTACACACCTTTTTCTTACGGTCGGTTCCACAGTTGATCCTATCTTAGATTTGACCAAGTCACTATTTTGGGTCGTACTACAACCTGAATACACACCCAATTTATTCTTAGAAGCAACGTCTCCAGACCCTGATGATCCGGGTAGTAAATTTGATACTTTGCGAATCTGCGATTCTACTTTTTTCTCCATCAGTTGTTTATTTTCCATCACGGATTTAATCTGGAGCATCGTTCGCTTGATGCATTCGTCTGTGTTCATCTTTTCGCCAGCTTCCTGAGGGGGAGGAGGAGTTGTTGTAGATTCCATTTGAAGATCAGCAGCTGCTGCTGCAACCACTGCAGCAGTTGCAGTAGCAGCTGCTACATCAACCTCAGATTCAGACATCACAGGATGAACGTCAACGTTATGTTTGGAGGATGTAGGCAAAACCTGCATCGGTTGCCCATCGCACACTTCTTGCGGTTCCGTCTTTATCAACATTTTCTCACTAATTCCTAACTGTTGAGAAACTTTACGTAACTTAATAATACGCTCACAATCTGGACAATGCTTAGGCTTCTCGGGTTGTGGCATTAGAAGTCTGGGTTTAATTTCTGTTTCTATGTCACTATGTACACTATTACAAGATAAATTTTCTCTACTAGTACTAGTACTTATTCTATTTTCCCCGCTCATCGGTACCTCATTAACGGTAGCTGTATTCATAGTAGTAGTAGTTGTGGTGGTGGTGGGGGTAGTGTTGCTCGTAACGGTCACTGCTACTGGAGGTGTAATTGGGGGGGTTTCTTTCTTCATTACTGGACGAGCTTTCTCTGAAGGTTTGGCCAAACTCATTCTCTTAAGTCGACGATCTTTTCTCCACTCGCAACGTTTTTTGCACGCTTCCAGATGAAGCCGGTGCCGATGAGGACCAAGCAAAAGCCGACCGCACATCTGACACTTGAAATATTCTTCGTTAGTCGATTTTGGCTTTAGATTCTTGTCAACATTTTCTTCTGAACATTTCGCTTGCGAATGCATCTCTAAACTAGGAGCCATCTCAGCAGACATACCCTCCTCGTCGCCCAAAAGTCTTTTCGAGGGATCGTTCACAGATGGTAACGCTTCTGAACAATGCTCGCTTTCTATCTTTACATGAGGTACATTATTGTTATTATTATTATTCTCGATGGCTGGCAGAGAATCTACTGGTGTAACTGGATTGCCGCTTGTCATAAGGGACGGTTTATGCAATTCGATTTTCTGCACCGGGCTGGCTATATCTGCAGGTTTGGAGGACTTCTTTGCAAGCGAGACGCCACACAGTCTCAAATGGTCGTCCATTTCTCTACGAGTGCAAGTATACTGTAAACATTTAAGGCATTTGAAAAACTTAATTTTGCTAAGCACAGAATCTTTGGAACAAAAAATAGAGGCTGCTTCTGTTAAGTTTTTCATATCCATCACAGCAGCTTTACAAACGGATTGAATGTGCTCTTTTAAATCGGTAACCTGATCAAAAAATTCACAACATATTCCACATCGATACACAACAAGATAATTCTGTTTTTGTTTCGAGGCTGGTCTGCAGTTTTTCTGGGTCAGCAACGTCATCTCAAACTGACGGACAGTTTTCAAAAACTGACAGTACCGATCGATGTAGGATTTCTCCATTTTTGATAGCGTGAACTTTTCGTTCACGTTATGAGAGTCGTTTCCCGTCTGAGCAGAGATGCAGGACTTTAGTTTCTCCAACAGTTTATCATTGGTTGTTGAATCTTCGGTTGGGATTTTACCGCTCGAAGAAGATTTGGACTGACTTTCTTTATTGTTATTGCTTTCAGGCACTTGCTGAAGCTTTTTATCACATTTTAAAGAAGACTTATCAGATTTCTTATTTGATTGCCTTTATTTCTGCACGTGCATTTCAAAGGGGGGGTAGGCACATGTACAACGTTTGCATCAGTGACAGTGTTTGGAAGACTACTACTACTACTACTACTACTAATACAACAACAATGCTCATCTCTTACTTTCATTTTGTGCGATTTTGAAGTAAGGCCTGATGAGGATTTTTCCGTACCAAGTAAAGCATGAGGTGCGGAAGGTGTCGGTGCATTATCCATCATATTGGCAAAATCTATTTGGCTGTCAAATGACAAACATGTATGAACACTGAGTGACTTATCACACTTGCAGCTTCCGGTAGGGGATGCTCCGCAGCTTGGAAACCGAGATTTATCGGATATATTCGCACAGTAGCCTGCTTCTTTATCTATTGTATTTGCCGTTTTGTTTACATCTACTGTCAAGTGATACTGCTCTTCCTGATGAGAACCGCAGGCTTTTGAAGATAAATCTCGATTGAAAGCATCAAATAAATTTCTCGAAGAAACACTATTTGGACAAGCTTGGTTGGAATGGCAGGCCGTTTTAGCAGCATTGTATTTGACGTTACTGGCGTCAAATAAAGGCGGGCAAGATTTTTGACCAATCATATCAAGCGGTGGACCACACGTGCATTTAGTAGCACTCACATCCTGTTCACACCCAGCAACAACACAACCGTCAACTTTCTGAGTGCTGTTATCCACATCCAAAGGCATAATAGTCCCATTATCGGGCAATTCAAAGTCCGCACCGAGACGAGCCCTTTCAGCTTGCTCCTCCTCAAAGTTGGAATATTCACTGCACTCATCGGTGCTTTCTTCGTGCAATACCATCAACATCTCTTGGTGTCTAGTCAGATGCTCCATGCATATATTTCGCAAATCAGTGAAATTTATATCTATATCCAGGTGAAATGGACAAATATTGTTGAGGAGGCGTTCAACTTCATATAATGTCGCAGGATTTACAGACAGGCCACAGAATTCAACGTTATCCACAGTCCTATGGGACATTGAGTGTCGATTTCGTTCAGGCTTTGTCTTTGGTCGTAGGCGTTTTGTCTCCTTAGTGGGACTCACATGAAGGCCATCTAACATATTCGTTAATTTGTTAACAAATTTGTTGGGGCTGTTACTGTCAAGTAGAATATCTTCATGACGACTTGTTATGCTATTAGACGATAACGATCCATGATTTGTTGAGTGAAACACTGTGTATACAATATCAAAGTTTTCTTCACTCGGATCAAGAGAAAACGCAGTAACTGCCGATAGCTTAGCAAGTTTCGGACACAGGTCATGATAAAGTTTCATAATCATCTGGCTGGTCTTGGAGAGAGCAACATTACGACACAGGATGAGTTCCATGTCCTTGTCAGCAACAGCTTGCTCTAGACACCCCTTATCAAGGTTAAAGGCATAGATACACAAATTTGTATTGAGCTGTAAGAATGTGTCACCAGCCTAAAAGGATGAAAAGAAAGAAAAGTCACATGAAATATTCAAAATTGGAGAACAAATTTAAAAAAAAAAAAAAAAAAAAAAGGTACTTGTCTATTTATGAGATCAGGCATGATCTGAATAATTATGATATTTCGGACTCTTGTCCTCATCTTTATTGTGTATAAACACAATGTTCAGGCCACTGTAACCTTGGACTCTATTTGGGTGTTTTTTTTTAATTACCTTAACTTTTAACATCCTATACACCTCATTCCACCCAGCCGGAAGTCACATTTGTTTCCCTAATCCACCCCAAATGATAACCTTTGTTTAAATCTAATATTAAACATATTTAGAAGTCTTTCATTTATGGGGAAATAACAGTGAACTTTAAATGAAAGGTCAATTTTAGCCATTTATTGATCAATCCTTATAGGAATGGGGCTCTGGACCTAGAGAATTCTCAACAGGATGTTAAGATTTAAAATATGTCCACTTCAGACGATTACCCTGAATTCAAAAGATTTTTAACGGCTAGGGTTCATAGATAATCTTAACATGAAGTTGTAAGATACAATACTACATTTTGGGATCTTCTCATTTCAAATTCCAAGTCAGATTAAAACAGTTAGGTACTTATTAGTTTTCTTTACAACATTTTAAAATTTGTTTTAGAATAAATAATTTTCTTCCATTTTATTTTTTTTTCTATATCTAATAACATTTCTGTCAATAAGTTTGGTGGCATTTATGCTGCTTGGAGCCCTCTTGAATTAGTTCAAAACCCCATTTGAATTCATGGGTAATTGTCTGAAGATGACTTATTTTAAGGTAATTAAAAACAAACACCCAGAGCCAAAGGTTATAGTAGCCTGATCATTGTGTTTATACACAATAAAGATGAGGACAACAGTATGAAATTTCAAAATTATTCAAATTTAAAAGGCACGAAAATCATTAAAATGAAATCTAAAAAAACTTTTGCTTAAACAAAAACATTTTAACTATTATTACTTATTAGAAAGTAAAGTTGTCTGAGTGGACATTCAATTATAATGAACTAACCAGTTTTTGTACTTTGCTTTGGTGTGGTACAAGAGCCACTGTGAGTGGCTTAAAGTAAGCAAAGAGTTAATTGTTTAATCTAAATAGACAAAACAGATTAAAAGCAAGTGTCAAAATGTGTATAAAAAGACTTATATGTATCAAATAAGAACAATAGAATTTCTTATAAAAGAATGTTGAAAAACAAATACAATACAAGAACAAATATTGAAAGTTTTCACAGAAAAATATATACAAATTGAATGTGTATTATTTAGATTTTTCGGACTATTGTCCTCATCTTTATTGTTATATACTTGTTTCGGTCGATGTGCCCTCCGACCTTCTTCAGGCGTTTCTCGTAATCAGGAGCCTTCACGGAACTTCAAACCGTACCCTTTATTCAATCCACAGGGGTAGACTTCTCGTTCCATTAACCATGACCAGGTATAAGTGTTAAGCTATATTAAGTATTCTTTATTATTATCGCCCTTGGTCAGGATTGAACATGCAACTTAGAGATGATTGTCATTTAGTACTGTATTAACTCAACCCTCAGGGATGCTGATAGCTTTTTAATTTAGTATGCCCTGGGACACATGCAATTGATTTGAATGAGTCCCTGGGAAATTTGATGGGTCCCAACTCAAGTTTCTTAATAAATTATAGGGTATTTATTTATGAACAACTAAAGCCATCTAACCTCTACCTTGTACCCCCATACAGTGTAATTTGTTTCCAAGAAACTATTGAAATGTATTTACAGTTAGTTTGAAATGGTGGGGAAAAAAAAAATATTGAGATGCATAGATACGATTTTTCTGCGCCCTTTTAGATTTTTATGCGTCAGTGACGCATGATCCGTACCTATCAGCATCTCTGACCCTTATATCCATTGTGTGCCAAGTGTTCAAACTGGATATAAGAATAAAGATGAGGACAATAGTCTGAAAAATCCAAATCCAAATTATCAAACCCCCTCTCAAAAATCCATTGAATATGAACTTCAACTTACCTCTTCTCGTAGGGCTTCAACAAGGAATGTTATCTGTTCTGTATGCTGAGACAATTTAGCTATGGCCCAAATGCTATCGGAGAATTTATCCAGATCTCCATCAACCAAATACTGTAACCTTATCCATAACTTAAGTAAAATCTACAAGAAACAAATTTGTAAAAAACCATGTCAGAGGAATGTTTAAAAAAAAAGAAATTATTAAATAAGCATTGTATTTTTTTCATCAATATAAAAAGTTTTCAAAAACATTGCAATTTTTAAAGAAATGGAATCAAAAAATGTTATGCACAAAACAAAAAAAAAAACAAAAACAAAAAAATAATCTGTAATCTGATATTGTGATATTATTCTCAAAACGTGTACATTTTTTGTTGTTGTTTTTCTCAGGTAAGTATATGAAATTAATATATCAATAGAATTAACATCAGCATAGTGCGATGGTTAACAAGCTAGTTGTGCAAACCATTATTAAGGTAGTCATTTCAATACTTATTGGATACTTCACAGTTAGTTTTATGCTAAAGTAAAAATAAAATTGGTATCAGCCGGACAGCGAGGGAGTGTATCCACTTTTCACTAGCACTAGATCAGAGAGACTGTTTTCATGTACGAGGTGGAGCTCCACACCTACCGTCAGCTCCTCACTTTACTGCACAGATTATCTAATCTGTGCTATTCATGCGTCAAGTTGGCGGGGACTGGTATTGAACCAGAAACCTTGCGATTCCTAGGCGGGTGCTTTACCGACTGAGCCAACATTGTTGTAAGTTAAGTATCAGAGTTAACACAAATAATAGGAAGAAACATGAGTTTTAGGGATAAGGAAAAGGTTTACTAAGCAAAGATACAAGGTGAACAGAATAATTAGCAATTGCTAGGTTGAATTAACAAGTCCCATGAGATCTTGTTATTTCTCTCTTCTGAGGTTAAATCAGAAATCATTTATAGGAAAAACATGATTCCATTCTCGTTATTTAGGTACTATATGAAAAACATCAATAATTTTTAAAATTATGTAGATCCAGTCAGTCTAACTGTAATTTGCAGGCTGTAACCCAAAAAAATAAATAAAATCAACTTAGATTTATCAAGTTGTATTTAAAATGGAAACTTACCTTAGTGCCACAGTCTGCAGACAAGCCACGTACCCAATTCTGTACAAGAAAAGTCTGTGCAATCATCACACAAAAACTTTGTTGAGCCTCAACTTCTTGCAAGTTTTTTATAATTTGTACAGCCATTTCAGAAGAGATTTTAGCGCACTGTATAAAAAAAAAAAAAAAAAAATTAAAAATTAAAATAAATAAAATTAAAAAAAAAAAAAAGATGAATTTTAAGACCTAAAGTTATCATTTTTTATTTAAATCAAAATCTCTGAAATTAAAACTTTACACATTAACTTGTAATGAATGTGCATTATTGCTATAATTAAAATTTATGCTTAATTCACACCAAGAAAAATATAATTATAATTGGGCATTCTGCAAGGATCCAACTCATAATGCAAAACTAACTTTTTTGTCACCCACCCCATCAATGCCGGGTAGCTGCTTCTAATCTAAAATATAGTGAAAAATATAAATCTGATTTTCCATACAGTCTTTTTTCTCATACTGTTGGATTTCATTCCAAACTCTCTCTCTCTTTTATATATATATATATATTATTATAATGGAGATTGTCTGTAAACAAAACTATATTACTACTCAAGTCACAATTGTCTTTGTTATTTATGTCACATTCTCTATATTTTATTTTTATTTAAACCTCAATTATTAATAAAATTGTTTTACATTATTAATACTGGTGGCCTTATCTACATAATGAATACAATTGTATTTATATATACAACAAAATAGCAGTTTACTGTGTGAACGGGAAGGCTAATTTGCATATTGATATCAAAAATTTGATTTTTAATAAATATGTGCTTGGTATTATTGATTTCTAATCGTTTGGTTTTATCTTGATGAATATGAGCAAAAATCGTTTTATCTGCATTCTTATTTAGTTTCATTAGCCTTTCTAATCTAATTATTTTATTACATTAAAACATAAATACTTGCAACCAGAGGGTGCATATTCTTGCTAGTATTATCAATATATTAACTATTTGTCTGTATAAATTTACAGAAAAATACATGAGTCAAAATATAATTTCCTTTAAAATCAGAAAGTGAGATCCTGGATAATGATTACTAAGATAAAATCTATTTATCTATACATATATAAAGGACAGTTGGTATGTATGTATGTATGTCCAGATGAAACTACGAAAATAAAACAATTAACAACAAAGTAAATATATATACACATTAAATATCACCGGTTGTTGCTTTTTGTGCAAAAATTATGATGATTTGATTTATATTCAAAAATTAAAATATACACAGAAATAGCATTGAAATTTTACTTAAAAATGTCCAACATTTGTAAATCTCAAAAGTAAACAAAACAATACACCAGATTCCCCATCTCTACGCAGGTGACACTGGGTAGCCGTTTTTAGTACATATTTAAAGGGCAGTTGGTGTGTATGTATGTATGTCTGTCCAGAGGAAACTACAAAAATAAAACAATTAACAGCAAAGTAAATATATATACACACATACACTCTCACCATATCTTGCTTTTTGAGAAAAAATAATGAAGATTTGATTTATATTTGTGAAGGTAATTAAAAAATAAAATTTAAATAGAAATAGTATGGTTTTTTTTTGCATTTAATATTTTAAATAGGAGACAATGATTTTTCTTTTCAGAGTGTGCGTGCATTTTTTTTCTTTCCTGATGCCCCACCAGACCAGACCAGACCAAGGCAAGGTCTTTTTTTTTTTTTTTTTTTTTTTTACATAGGGATTTTAATGCGGCATATTGTGAGGATCCAACTCGTAATTCAGTAATAATGGATCAGCAAGACTAACTTTTTTGACATCCCCCAATCTACCCAGGCAATGCTGGGTAGTCACTTCTAATACAATATAAATAGCAAACCTTTAAAAAATCCAATAAAAAAATCATCTAACCTCTTCTTGTATTTTGTCCACATTTCCAGTCCGATAAAGCATAAACAACTGGGTTTCCCGGATCTCAACATTATCTACCAAAGCAGGATGTAAGCAACACCATTTGCATAAGTTTAATGCAAATTCCTCACAGTTCTCGTCCAGTAACATTTCCACTCGAACCTTCAGTACAATGGGATCTTCTTCCGCAAAAAATTCCATCACTGAAATAATAAAAAAAATAAAAAGGTAAATAAACTGTCAATACATTGATAACACTGACCTGTGTTTAAAAAATGTTTTCCCCAAAGTTCAAAAGTTTATCAAGTGAGATATGATTCATTTTATGCTGAATTTAAAAATACCATTCATTGTGTTCAGTCAGGTCTGGTTTTTAAGATGTGCTTGAATACTTCACAAGTTGTACATAATAATAATACTTATTCAAAAGCCTGTAGACTCTTCTTGTCACAGTTATAATACTCTTCTATACATTTCATGTAAGAGCTTGTATCATGAAAAATTGATCTGATTAGAAAAAATGAGTATGATTTTTAGATTCAGCGTAAAAAAAACTTAAAATCAGCTATTATATACATTCGACCCTGAAAACATTGCAGGCCAGTGTAATCAGAAATTCCTAATTCTGAAAATATAAGCTGAAATATATAAAAATATAATCCTTCTTTCTTATCCATTTAGGAAAAAAAAAAAAAAAAAAAAAAAAAATGAATAAAAATGTATGAAGTCAAAATAGCAAAACAGAAGAAATTAAATAGGAATATATGCTCATATGAAAATCTTAAGATTTGAATAATTCTCAAAATTATGTTAAAAAGGAATCTTCGATATATATATTTTTGGTTATTTCCTAGTTCGGTAACATTTTTTCAGAGTGACCCAGAAAAAACAGAACCCAAATTATTTATTTATTTTCCCATTAAACTAACCCTAAACCCCAACCCTAACCCTTGTTGGAATTAAACTAAATAAAAAATTTAAAAAATTAAAATTAACAGTTTTATTACAAAATTTGTGGGTTCTGTTTTTTCTGGGTCACCCTGTAATATGTTACTCAACTAGGGGTTTAGGGTTAGGGTTAGACCAATCAGCATGAGCAACTAATTAATATAAATGGACTAGTCTCCTCTCACAAACCTCTTTTTTGTTAAATCCTGTTTCATGGGAGGCAAGCCATTTTTTTCTCTGTGACAAGGAAAACAATACATATTCTTTTTTGGCAGTTATTTCCTAGTTGAGTAACATGATATTACAGGGTGACTCAGAAAAAACAGGACCCAATTTATTTATTTCCCATTAAACTAAACCTAAACCCCTTAGTTGAGTAACATATTACAGGGTGACCCAGAAAAAACAGAACCCACAAATTTTGTAATAAAACTGTTAATTTTAATCTTTTTTTTTAAATTTTAGTCCAACTAGGGTTAGGGTTTAGGGTTAGTTTAATGGGAAAATAAATAAATAATTTGGGTTCTGTTTTTTTCTGGGTCACCCTGTAATATCATGTTACTCAACTAGGAAATAACCTTTTTTTTTGCATACAAAAGGCTTTGAATGCTTTCAAATGCATATTGTAAGCAATTCACATCATTGCAATTATTGATTGTTGCAAATTAATGATGAATAAAATTAAAGTAGGGCTTTTTTATATTTATGTAAAATGGATAGGTGGCACCACTGATTTTGGCAGAATTTTATGTTAAAATAAGTGTGACCTATCTGCAAGTATATATAGTAGTTCCTTGTTTTACATTGCTTTATTAGCAACGAGAATAACACAAATATGCATTTATCAAATAGGTATGCCCAAAATTTCATGTGTTATTTAATATCCCATGAATAAATTTCAATAAAACTATAAATAAATTTTTTTTAAATAAATAAAATAATAAAAAAATATCGGTGAAATATAGCAAAATATTTTTGGAAAGGAAGGATTGTTTCAAAATCACAAATAGAAATTATTATTTCTTGTCTTTTTAACTGAAGAATGGTGCATTTTTCCAGTTTTGTTTCTCTCTTGAAGATACGCTCTTTTTAACAAGATTTATTTTATCTATATATAATGGAGATTCAATCACTTTTTGCCTGTAACCAAAACTATGTCACAGTCATTTCAGGAATTATGGAAGATTATCAATGAGTATTTAATTTATTGTCAATGTCACTACCACATTAAAATCTAGGGCAGTGTTGATTTATATATATATGCTCAGAACAGAGACAACATTTCCTGGTCTACTGTCATTTTTTTAAAAGAAGTTTTAATAAATACATGTACTGTAGTATTTATTCATATATAGTTTGTTTTATTTTAATATATATTTAAAGTTATCTAACGTATAGATTTTTACGAAAAAATTAGCTAGAAACAAAATTATCATCATATTTTATTGTTGTTGTAATTAAGATATTTAAAAAAAAAATTTAACCAAAAGACCAACATAATAATAAGTAGGTTATTGTCAAGAGACATTAACATAATATAATCTATTACTTATCTTATCTATTTTAATTTATTCATATTCTGAGAGTACTGAAACAGACTAAAATTAATAGAAATGTTTTCTATTGTTTGGCTTGATTGTTGATTACAATTAGAAATAAATAAAATTCAAATTTAATAAAAAGACAGTAAAAACCATAAAAATATTGTATCTGACAAATCTTTAGGGATCTATATTTGAAAAGCAAATATAAAAATTACACAAATTCAATATTATAAAAACTTATTTGGACCATATTACCTTTAGGCACCCCTTTTTGATTTCGATTAAGAAAGGACATGTTTTTCATTCACACCGTCAATATCCGGTTGTTGGTTAGGGGTTAGTTTTATAATTTTTTTTTTAATCTAAAAATCATCTGTTAAAACAACTTTTATTGATGGTGTAAATGAAAAACATGTTCTTTCTTAATCGAGATCAAAAAGGGGTGCTTAAAAGGTCATAAGGTCCACTTATTTCTTGCATATTATTACTTTTTCTAATTTAAAAATGAAAATATCAGGGAAACTTTTTATCAGCACGTGCTGTAGGCTAAAAAAAAAACAAAAAAAAAAAAACATTATATGAAATATTCTATACTACAGGATGGCCCACAAAATACTGAAACATTTTAAAAATTCATAACTATCTTGTTTTCTCATTTGAATTTTATATTATTTCTCAGATATAAGTAACCTAAAAAAATTAAAAATGAAAGAACATTCAAAATAATAGAATTTTACAATTCAACTGAGAGGTTTATAATTTCAATAAAGACATTTTTGTTGGCAGAATAATTTCAAGAAATTCAGAATTCAAATGCCCTACCCCCATTCATCTGCTTTATCTACCTGACCTTTTTTTTTTTTGTAAGGTTTATTTAACTCTTAACATCCTGTTGAGAATTCCAGAGCCCCATTCCGATAAGGATTTATCAACAAATGGCTGAAAATGGCCTGTTAATTTAAAGTTAACCTCAGATATTTCCCTTAAAATAAAGACTTCTAAATATGTTTAATATTACATTCAAACAAAGGCTATCGTTTAGGGTAGATTAGGAAAAAGAATATGACTTCTGACCGGGTGGAATGAGGTGGTATAGGATATTAAGAGTTAAAAAGGAGAGAGTAGATTTCAATAAGCTTAAGGCATCACCACAGATCAAGAATAATATTCATGCAGAAAAAAGAGGATTGACCACCCAGAAACCTTGAACAAAGTCCTAAAAAAAATGCTCTTATTAAGGTGCAACTTTGTATCTGTGAAAATAGAGGCAATCTACAAGATAACGTTTTTTGAAAATAGCTAAAAATATATTTACTTAGACTATATTTTATGACTCAAAAGACTAAATGATTAAATTTTTTTTATGTGTCAGTTTTTTATCACCAACCCTGTATAATAAAATATTCTTATTTAAAAAACACAATACAAAATATTTTACAAAAAGGATTATCTTACTTTATTATTAGGTTGGTTCAAAAATAATTGTCTCTAGTTATTTTAAACTTTGATGTTTATTTTGGAATGAACTATTATTTAATTACGTTCAGTTGATTCATATCTTTTTAAAGGCAAATATCAATCAACTGATTTATGATAATGATTTTGTTCTCATTGGATTTTTTTTAGGCAGTCAAATTAAAAATGTAATGTAAAACTGTAGAAACTGCAGAAATTGTCTAGGGAACCATAAAATATTCCAAACATATTGTAATGGAGACAAGAGTCTTCAAGATGAGGGACGGGGGTCTTCCTTCAGTGACTATTATTTATTTATTGATCTACTAGGAAAAAAGAAGACGGGGTTAAGGGTTAGGATTTAGGGTTACTTTAATTGGAAAATAAATAAATAATTTATCAGTCAAGAGTGATTCCCCTTTGTTTATGTTAGACTTACAGGAAATAACCTTTTTGATTTGGCAGTCGGTTTTGAAGGTTATCACAATGCAAGTGTAAAGAAAAATGAGGTAACTAGGAACAACTAACTTGTTCATTTACCTTTGATTTATTTTCTTAATATTTTGGATTGAAAATCCCTTCATCAAGCTATTCTGTTGTAGTTTGTAATTGTGTGTGTGTTTGTAATACCTTTTTATTCAATACAATCATTTCCTTTTGTAATATTTAATGTGTAGATAGAAGAATTAAGTATAATTAATTGAATTCCCACGACCAGTAAACTCAACAATTACTGTTTAAGACATGCGGAACACTGGACATTTGTTTCAGTCTTATTTGGCCTCCTCAGCAGTGTATACCACAATCTCTGTCACTTGAGATCAAGCCAGCGACCACAGAATGCAGAGCTGAGACTCTACTTCTGGATCGCCAGCCCATGCCACACACGGAGAGAGCCAAATCATCAAGTCATGATAATTGTGTGCAGCTGCCTAACCTTAATTTGTCTTAGAGCCCATCACGTACCACTACAGAGGACAAGGTCACCTCTTTTGTAATATTTAAAATTTGCATAACTTGAAATAGATCCAATTTCTTTCCTTGACAAAAAATAAATAGTTGGTTGTTTTGTTTTGTTTTACAGCATATCAAACCCTTCTTCATGTGTAATTTAATGCCGAATTAAATCATTTTGATAAAAACTGTAGAAGCAATATTCCAATTGTTACAGTTTATGTGGTAACATAAACTGTTGACAGACCCTGTAGCGAGAATTCAAAGGGGCCAGTAGAAAACTACCAGGACAGTTCCAGCTCTCTGACCCCCAGAGGTGCGAATCTCACAATTAGTTAGAAAATCAGTTTCAACCTGACGTTGGAGAGAGAGCATCTGCTTTTCTGCTGGGGTTGAGTCTCACCCGCGCGGCGAATAAGAATGAGTTAAATAAATCTTGATCAAGGAATAAATGTCTTGTGGTTTAATTAATTGCATGACTAAAAAGTTAGCCCTTAGAAGAAACAGTTGGAGACTAGACAACAAGATGACGACCAGAGAAAAAAAGAAGAGGAAACAGCCAAACAAGATAGCAAGAAAAACGAAGTAACAAGTAAGTCTTACTCTGTATCTGTCTGTCTCTCTATCACCTGAGTTTCCTCTTCGTTTATATACCCGATGTGCAATGTATGATGTCAATGTGGGTATACAACACAATTAGCATTCTGCAGTAGGCTTGCAACAATACAGGATCCATATTAAGTTACAGCTTGCTTGTTGCTTTAATCTGCCAATTAGACAGTAATTGTAACACCCGGCCTGTCATTTTTGTAAACACGTCCCAGTCTATTCTGAAATTCTGAACGGTTGTGGGGTCATTTCCAAGTTGAGTTGAGGAAGTTTCGTAGTTAGTATTTTTGCACAACAAGCTAATTATGGGAGTGTCACTAGGAGTTCTTTGGCTAGTTTTAGTATGTTGAGCATGTCACCCACACTCTTGATGGATATTTATCACATACCCCAAGTGTACAAGTTAGGCACAAGCCCAATTAATGTAGGACCACCCACAAACCGAAGCTCATGGGTGGCGGATGCAAAAAATGCCTTGATCCCGTCGGCATTCCCCCCTTAAGGGGGCTCCTCAGGCACCGGGCAATAAACCCAACCTGCCCCTTTAAATTGAGGGGGCAGGTGTTGCCTGGGGGGTGGCCCCCTGGGATCAACAATGTGGACCATATTACCTTTAGGCACCCCTTTTTGATTTCAATTAAGAAAGGATGTTTTTCATTTATACCATCAATATCCGGTTGTTTGTTAGGGGTTAGTTTTATAATTTAAAAAAATCTAAAAATCATCTGTTAAAACAACCGGATATTGATGGTGTAAATGAAAAACATGTCCTTTCTTAATCGAGATCAAAAAGGGGTGCCTAAAGGTCATATGGTCCAACAATGTTAACTTATGCGGTCCAGGGCCTTGATGCCCAGTTCTTTAAGCACATGCAAGCTGTCTCTCATAATCTCCTCACTAACAAATGTCTGCGCAAAAGATATGCCCGCCTCGATAAAAGTGTTTTCCCATCCAGCTAGGTTGAATCCTGTTCACAGCACCATGTTGTGCTAGTTAGTTGTCGTTGTTCAAACCAACTGTATACTAACTCACTTCAACACAAAAAATTCAGGTTGCTTACAGTACAAAAATAAATAGATAAATTTAAATGAGGTCAGTATATTTTTAAATCTATTGCATTTTTTTTTTTTTAAAAAGATGGTCACAATTGATAATAATCTTACCCTCTTGTTCTTCAAGATCATCAGCCCCAGCCATAATTCTACTGAGTGTTGGGTGATCCCAATGAGTGTCCATGAGCGTTTTGATGAGCTGAAATTGGCAGAAATCAAATCTTTCCAGTTGTGTATGGACAGCATCAACTGTCTCACAAAATTTCTGTCGACATGTGTTCTCCTCTGATAATTCTTTCCACTTGACATCCAATACAGCTTTGATGCACAACCTGAAAAATTGGAAATTTTAAAGAATTTTTACTTAAATGCTTAAATGTTGCCAATAATAAAATGAAAGAAGAAAAACAAAAACAAAAACAACATGCACACACATTTAAAAGCAGTGATGCTGATAGCTGTTTAATTTAGTGCGTACTGGGACTCACAAATTTGATTTGAATGAGTCCCAGGAAATTTTATGGGTCCCAACTAAAGTTTTTTTGGACCCTATGACCTTTAGGCAACCCTTTTGCGATCTTGATTCATAAGGACATTTTTTTCACTTACACCATCAACATCCAGTTGTTTGTTAACAGACGATTTTTAGAGTTTTTATTTTAAATTATAACCCTAACCCCTAACAAACAACCAGATTTTGACGGTGTAAATGAAAAAAATGTCCTTATGAATTGAGATCGCAAAAGGGGTGCCTAAAGGTCATATGGTCCAGTTTTTTAATAAATTGTAGGTTTTTTAAATCTATGAACAATTAAAGCTGTCTAAACCCGTACCTTGTACCCCATACCGTGTAATTTGTTTCCAAGAAAATATTGAAATGTATTTACAGTTAGATGGAAATAGTGGGGGAAGAAAAGAAAACACTGGGATGCATGGATATGATTTTTAAGCATCAGTGGCACAGGATGTGTACCTATTAGCATCTCTGTAAAAGTGATAACAAAACTTTTGTCATATTGTACCTAAATAATGAGAGTTGAATCATCTGTTTTTCCTCTAAATAATGTCTGATGAAACTTTGGAAGAGAAAAAAAAAAAAAAGATCTCACGGGACTTGTTAATTCAAGCTAGCAATTGCTAATTACTCTGTTCACCTTGTATCTTTGTCTAACGAAAGAAATGACATACCTTGGAGCTCAAAGTGGACACAAACGTATCTTGCATGCAAGATGAGTGAAGGGTTCGAAAGAAAAAAGAAAAAAGTATGGTTGCCATAGCACAGTAATTTGAGGAAACATGATCTCAAAACTGGGAGAACTGGCAAGAATTATTTGCGCATATGCAAATTTTTTCCAGATCCAGCTGTGCATAAAACACCAGTTGACCGGAAAAGGAAGCAAAATGATTCAGAGCGTGTTATTGAGTTTACGTTGGAGACTGCTGTGTTATTGTTGCGAAAGCAATTATATTTATAATTTACAAATATCACTTTGCTTAGTAAACCTTTTCCCCTATCCTTGATACTCATTGTTTCTTCCTATTATTTCTCTGTTAACTCTGAGACTCAAGTTACAACAAAACGCCAGGGTTTTTTCCCGAAAATTCCTGGGCGAAAACAGTCGTTTATTTTCATTAGAGTAATGCGTTGTTAAGAAACAGAATCTGTTATCAACACATTGTTTCTAACCCCTTCCTTTCATTAGCGGAAAGAGGAGGCCAACTGAATCAATAAAAGTGAGTGAGCCTTTCCTCTTGCATTCTCCTGCTTTCAATCAACACATGGCTATAATTAAAAGTGACAGTAACACTTGTATGTTTTACTATTTGAACTCTGTCAGTAATATTCTTTTTTATTTTATTTTTAACAAAAATGTTTTTTTTTAATGTATTTTTTTTTAGATGTATTCATTGGCTTTTAGTTGATAAAGAAATTAACAATAGCAATCATCACTTTGTTCTGTTAATGTAGAATAAGGATTTAAAGACAGTTGTCATGTGCAGCCCTCATAACAAACATAAGTAATCCGTGCAGCCCTCATAACAAACATAAGTAATCCATGCAGCCTTCATGACATACATATGTAATCCATGCGGCCCTAGAGGGCTACTCAGTTTGAGTTGACCGCTATCTATTATTAAACACAAGCTGAGTGAATCAATGATTGTTTGCTAAAGGCTTTTTTCCTAATTAGTTTAATGACACAAAATACATCCCAAAATATTCCTTAGTTTTAGGATTAATTTAGGTTTGAAAAAAATTCCATTTTATTTGATTTTAATAAGTCATAATTCGCAATTAAGTCAAAAACTCACGTCTCTTACTTCAATTTCTGCCTGTCACTTTCCCCCTCTCTATTTATATCTTGATTAACTACCCTTTATATATGTTAGTTTTCTTTCTGAGAGTAAACAGAGTGTGTGAGTGGTAGATGAACTTATTCATATGTTAATTTTCAGCAGTTAACGACTGGCCTATATATAAGACGGGTCAATTTTTGACTTAATTGCAAATTTTAGCAAAATAATTCTACGGTCGTATCTATTTTTAAAATTTAATTTGTTTTGCAAACTAACTTTCTTCCTGTTCACAAATTATCTAACCAGAGCTTAATAGGTGACTTTTTTTCTAGTAGATTATCCAAAGAAATCACCATTGGCTTCAACCACGGTCTCCAGATGACTTTGGAATCTCCTGCAAGCCTTTCCGACAGTCTCCTTGTGCATAATGACCGGAAAAGTGATAAAATTCTGCCATTATCCTTTCCTTCAGTTAATCTTTGGTGTTGCACAGAGTTTTGTTGGTCTCTCAATCAACTGTGTCACACACATCCATAGGATTCTAACCGGGGTGATGTTATGGGGGGGGGGATATAATTGCAGAAACTTTCTCAAAGCCAACTAAGGGTTTTCCTGCTTGTGTGGCATGGCACAGTCCAGTTGCTAGACATAGGGACATCTAGCAGCCACCCTCTCGATTGAGGGCAGCACTACCTCCTCCAGGCACGTAATGTAGGCCTCCTTGTTGTAGCTGAAACCATGTGGGAAGGTGAATGGAGACATAATATCAGCATTGCTAGTGACCACCCCAAACACCATCATGTGGACTGAGTGTTTGCTTTTCATCAATATCAATACATGTTGTGGGAACAGAGCAAGCCAACGTTGTTCTGTAATTTCACCATCCAACCATATGACCTTTAGGCACCCCTTTTGCTTTGCTGATTCATAAGTACATTTTTTTCATTTAAACCATCAACATCCGGTTGTTTGTTAGGGGTTAGGGTTAGGGTTAGTTTTATATTTAAAAAAAAAAAAAAACTAAAAATCGTCTGTTAACAAACAACTGGATGTTGACGGTGTAAATGAAAAAATGTACTTATGAATCAGCAAAGCAAAAGGGGTGCCTAAAGGTCATATGGTTAGAAATTTTTCGCATCTGAGAAATAGCAAATCATGTTTGGCTGGAGGGGATGTTTGACGTTGCTATTATCATCTTATATGAGAAATGGTGAATGTCTTCACACACTACCTGGTTGGTTATGGCAGCATTCACCTGGGATTCTATAGAATTTGCTGAGTCCTCCACAAAGGCCAACCATGCCTGACAATCTGATGCGAGCGAATGGGTGATCTCCAGCTAGTCATGGTCCAGTAGTGCAATCCGTAGATGCAAGGGCTGATATTTCGTTCAAGATCAGCCCTCACCGTTATTTGCCACGTTTTTTTTGTTAACTACCACATTGCTTCTTCCGGTCTGGGGGGTGATCACCTCACACTGCCATACCTTTGTAATCTCTATTGGATTCATCCTACTATTTTTGAATCCTCTGCACTGTCCTTAGATTAAAACCTAAACACAGTGAAATCTTCCTATTGGACTTTCCGGGATGAATGCCAGTGAAGTGGGACCAAGGGGTCCAAACCTACCTGATGCTAAGCATCCTCGATGTCTGATCTGTTCAGTCATGGCAACCATTTAAAGTTCCATCTCAACACATGGACGGAACAAGCCCTTTTAAGACCATCAGTGATTTGTAAGCGTGAGCAAGTAGCTCAATAAAAAGCAAGCCACATGATTGGAAGGCAGTTTGAATCTTGAAGCGAGATGAGCTGAATGTTGGATTAGTTAGAACTCCATTAAAGTGGCTTACTTTTTATTGAGCTATTGGCTCACGCATACAATCCCATCAGGCCATCCCCCCAGGCAACACTTGTCCCCTGATTTAAAGGGGCAGGGCTGGGTTTATTGCCCAGTGCCTGAGGCCCCCCCCCCCTTGAGGGGGAATGCCGATGGCATCCACGCATTTTTTGCACCCGCCACCCATGAGCTTCGGTTCGTGGGTGGTAAATAAATACTTGCTCACGCATACAAATCACTGATGGTCTTAAAAGGGCTTGTTCCGTCCATGTGTAGTGACGGAACTGCAAATCGTCGAACGTTGGATTAGTTGGTTGTTAACTGCTATAAGGGTCAAATACCAAGCAGTACAACATGCTGTTTCCAAATTTCTAAAGGAGTGAATTGCATCATGGTGCTGCTTTCTTAACAGACAATGCCAAACTGACTAGTTCGCTGTACAGTAGATAAAACTTGCACAAAATTAATAATTTAAAATGGCGATAATTTATCCGTTGCAGCCTGTACATAACATCTATATATTAATACTCTTGTTCTTTGACCTTCTGACCATTATCATCTTGCAACACTGATACTGTCCAAATTGTCCAAGATGAAATGCAAAAATGTAAATCCTGATTATCTGGTGTCACTTAAATCGCCAAATTTTTAATTTCTTATGAGTGTCGTCATCTCAGCTAAATAATGGACCATTCCATTTTTATTATAAAGAAAGAGAGTAGGGCAAAAATAGAAGAAGCGATAACGCTAATCTGCTTCCATCAAATATGATGAAAAGGAAAGGAAGAAAAAAGAGTGAAGGAGAGTTGAATTAAGAGATTATTATACTTTTTACATATTTAACTATTTTGCAATAGTTTGTAAGTAAACATATCAAGCATTGTAATAATCAAATTATCATACTGTGGTATATCCACAGGTCCTGCTAGTTATTAATAATTTAGTAAAAGATCCTGATAGGAAAGTTCATTTGTCATGGTATTATTATATTTTGTGAATGCCTAAAAAAACATTAGGCTTTTTAAAAAGTGCCATTAGAATATAAGACCAGGTAACAAAATTTTAATTAAGAATAATGGAAAAAAAACCAAAAAAAAAACAATTTTGGTGATGTTTTAATTTAACCAAGTCCTGCTAGTAAGAATAAATAACAGAAGCTGAGGAAAAAAAAAAACAAAAAAAAAACACTTACCTGAAAAGCTGCTGACAGATCTTCTCTTTGGTATTATCACTTGCCAATTCTCCATAACTGGCAGCATAATGGCATAAGAAGATGCACAGTGAGAAGACGTATTCTTCATAGCTGCCATTGTGTTTTTCCAGAAATTTGTGTAATATCTGAAAAATAAATTAATTGATGCGTCTTGAAATAGTTCCAGTATTTATACCAAGCAATACAAGATTCTGGTTATTCCCTATAAGCCCAACATAAACAAAGGGGAACCACTCTTGACTGATAAATTATTTATTTATTGATCTACTAGGAAAAAAGAAGACTGGGTTAGGGTTAGGGGTTAGTTTAATGGGAAAATAAATAAATGACTTATCAGTCAAGAGTGGTTCCCCTTTGTTTATGTTAGACTTATAGGAAATAACTAAGATTCTTTTGTTTCTTTCAAATAACTATTATAGTAAAAAAAAAAAACAAAAAAAAAAAACATGCATTAAAAAAGAGACCTGAAAATGTTTCATTTGTTTAGTATACAAAGAAAGAAAGCTAGAAAAATAACCAGTAACATCTGGTTACATTTAATTATTAACTAATTTCAATTAAAGAATACTGAAATAAGCACATAACTAAGTATTAATTCTTTAATATATTAATAGTATTGTCCAGAAGGTTTTCTGTATTAGATGACATTACTAGGTATTAATTAGTATTATTTGTATTATTCGGACTATTGTCCTGATCTTCATTACTAATTGTACAATGTTTTGGCTGATCTGCCCTCCGGCCTTCTTCAGGTATTTCTTGTCGGACTCGAGAACCTTCTTTCCGAACTCGGGAACTTTCTTGTCATAATCGGGAGCCATCACAGAACTTTGAACCTAAACTTTTATTCAGTCCATGGGGGTATCCTGTTCTCATTCCGCTAACCATAGCTAGGGTACAGATGTCAAGCTGTGTTAATTATCAAAAATTCTGAGCAATAGTATCTTTACTATATTAATAGTATTGGACTATCCAGAAAGTTTGCTGTGATTGTTAGATGACATTAAAAGATGCAAATTCTGACTCCCTTCATTCTTTTCTTTTTGATTGTATTGTGATTGCTGTTATATCAGCATCCCCCCCTCCCGTTTTTAAATAACATGATAATTGTTGTATTTTATTTACTGATTATAACTGATTGAAGAGAGACAAAACTAAGCAATATTTTGGCATATGATGCTTTTCTATTTTCATGGAAGCATGTGGTGTAATGGTTATCATCATAGGAAATAGATATGGCAAGATGAGTTCAAATCCTGGACAAGGCTGTTTGCATTCCACATAGCACTAATTCCCTTGGGAAAAGTATGCATCCAACTATTCTCCATATATATATATATATATATATATACATACACACACACACACACACACACACACACACACACACACACATATATATACACAGGATTGGAATGAGATTCTTGTCAGATACAAAATAGTATTAATGTAAATAGAAAAATAAATAAAACATCCTTCGTCAGTGTCTCTAAAATGTTGAAAATATTCTCCCTTACGGTCCACACATCTGGAAGTTGTTTTATGCCATTTGCATAGAATTCTACAGATTTTGAAGTGAACCAGTTTACCAAATCACCATTAACTTCTTCAGTGGACGGATAGATTTTCCCCAGGAGAAAACAGTTAATAAATAGTCTGAAGGGGAAAGGCCTAGTGAGTACGGTGGATGCAGTAATACCGTAAAACTGTAAGCTTATTTGAGTTAACTCTGCCATATATAAGTTAAACATTTAAACAAAGTATTTAATAAAACATTCAAACATTTTAGAGACACTGACGAATGATGTTTTGTTTATACATTTCTCAATTTACATGTTGTCTGTATTGGTTAAATAAATGTTATTTTGTATCGGACAAGACTTTCATTCCAATCCTATATATGGGCAGCATCTTTTCATTCAAACAAAAGACTTATTTAGCATCAGCTTAGCGACAAAAACAAAACAATAATTTAGAAAAATAATAACAAATAAAAACATTTTAACAGCCTTGATGATGGTTAAAAAGACAACTGAAAGTACTTGGTTTGTAAATGAAAACTCTTTCGGATAATTTATTAACTCTTTTCATAGCATTACAAGCATTTAGTTGAAAAACGCTGACATTTTCAAATTTGCGACCTTAATCAGTTAAATTTGCAATTTTTCGGGTATTTCTTACCCAATCTTAAAAATATTTATATGATTGGAAAGAGAATTGAATAATCTTTCTAAATATGTATTTTTTATCGGTTTTCATGAATTGAATAATTTTTTACAGCGAGTTAAAACCGTATTTTCGGTCGAACAGCTGAAAACAAAAATATGACCGGGTTTTTTTAGGATAAATTTTACATGCTGATTTGTTTTTCAAAATCAAAGTGGCTAATCTTTATTAATATTCTTGAAATTTTGCACTCAATTAGAAGACACCTGGAAGTACAAACGGGGTCATTTTTTTTGTTTCTAGGACCCGTGGAAATAAAAATATGAGAGGCAAAGTTCAAGGCTATTTGTTTAAAAAATATAAGAGAAGCAAAAAAAAAAAAAGTACTATGTCTGTGATATTAGAAAGTTTCAGAATTATTTTGATATATAATTTGCTTCGAAAGTTTGTATTTTGAAGGAAAAAAAAAAAACTCAAATTTATTAGTCCGACATGCATATGTAACGTAAATTCTCTAGGCATTGTTTATGCACACAATAAAGTTTAAATTCATCGCTTATTTCTCGTCCAATTTTTAAAATATTCATATCGTTGAAAATAAAATAACACAATCTTTCTAATTATTCAACTTTTATGTGTTTTTAACAATTGAATTATTTTTTACGTCCGTTTCAATTTTGGAAAAAAAAATAACTTGAAATTAAGAGAGATGTAAACAAAACAAGGCCCACACTGACCGGGTTTGTGTGAAAACATGTAAATAGGTAATCTATTTCTTTTATGTAATTCAACATAAGCATTTAGAAATGTATTTTTAAATTCAAAGTGATGTTATATATTTAAATTAATATTATATATGTATTATATATGTGTATAAATGCAGTATAAAAATGAAAATGTTGAATAATCTTGGGGTAAACTTAAAAAAAAAAAAAAAAATCTTGATATCCCTACTTTTTATTCCCCAAATAATGGATTCTAGCATGGAGATACATAAAATCTAAGACCAGAATCAGAAAGAACATAGAATTTTACATAATAATGCAAAATATTATCAAAATTGCTTCAAAAATAAAGAAAAGGTGAGGAAATTACTGAATTTCTTGTTCTGAAATAGTCCATGAATTGACAGATTTTTTTATCAAAATCATGTCAACTTTTTTACCCCAATTTCGGGGCTTTAAATTCTCATAACTTTTAACCACTGGGGATATTTGCATAATTAAAACAGTTTTGAACTCCATTTACAAAGCTCTATATAACTAATGCAAATTAAATAACAATAACCTGAAATTTAAAAAATCAACTGGGAATGCTACTTTTCAAGATGATAACATTAAAAGAATTGTTAGAAAAATTGAAAGAAAAAAGAAAAACTCGAAAACAATAAGGATTCCATTATTTTTAACGAATATTGCTTGAATATATATATATTTCAGTTGGATGCATATCTTTCCCAATGGTACATATATCTCATAGCACTGATACCCTTAGAAAAGGTATACATTCAACTATTCTCCCTCCATTCAGAATGGGTAAATAGTAGGGCAGACTGGGCTCTTTAATCTCAGTTAGGCAACCAGTCTAGGAGTAGGAAAACTCTGAATTCAAACCTTGTAAACTCCGTTTAAGAAATTGACCTTGTCTCACATCCTAATTATCCAGAGGAGTAGGATGAATATGTATGATGCTTTTTTTCTTTTATAAAAGCTAAAGATTTGATTAAAACAAAAAAGATTTGTTTGGTTTGTTTTACGGCATATCAACCTCGGTGGCTCATTTAATGCTGATAAAGTTTTGAAATAAAGTCATTCTTAATGCAGACACAATTTTTTTTTATAATTACATTTTTCTAGTTAACCCATAGATGGGACCCTAACAGGTACTACCACTCTGGGTCAGAGTGGACCAGGGAGCAATGGTGATGAAGGGGTGCTCCACATTCCCCAAACCTCGAACCTCACCATCAGATGGAGTTTAACGACATTCGCAGGACATATAGACCCTCAGCCACCACCTAGCACCAATTTGATAAAAAGGGTTGCGGGCTTGCCATAAGGACAATAGGGTTGGGGGCAATCATATAAGTACTAGGGCTTGACGTGATCAGCCGATTGATCAGAAGGAGCCTACCCGAGCGCTCGGCTAGCCTAAGAAAGGGCCAAAGTGGAGTTGAATGAGAACAAATTAAAAATGCTTTTAAGTTTCTTGCTGAATCTATAATCAGGGAGAATAGCTGAAGTTGATAATGATCGAAGGCCAGTTTAGTTCAGTCAGTAGAGCATCCACCTAGGAATTGCAAGGTTTCAGGTTCAATTCCTGTCCTCACCAACTCAGCGCATGAGTAGCACAGCTTGGGTAATCTGATCTGTATGGTAAAGGAGCATTTTGGAGGTGACAGTAGGTGTGGCGCGATACCTCAGCAAAAACAATCTCACTGGTCTACCAATAGTATGAAGTAAAAAAGTAAAGTCGTCTGGGCGGCCTAATGTCGGTATGAGCCATACAGCGAAGGAGTCTATCTCCTTTTCTCTAGCGCTAGACCAAGGAGATTATTTTTAGAGTGAGGTGGAACGCCACACCTACTATCAGCTCCTCACTTTACTGCACAGATCCCTATGCTACTTATATGCTGAGTTGGCGAGGGCTGGTATCGAACCAGGAAACTTGTTATTCCTAGCCAAACGCTCGACAGACTGAGCTAAACCAGGCCCCTAAAATAGTATAAACGAGATAAACTCCCTCGTTTTTCAGCTGATACTGACAATAAGCCACTATGCCAACTTTACTACTATTTACAAAACACAGAAGATAGCGAACATATTCCAAATATCTAAATCAACTGCTGAAAATCATTTGCACTAGCTTGTTGTTTTTTTTGTTTTGTTTTTTTTAAGTCTATTGCACCATATTTCCATGTGATTTGCTACAAACCTAATATAAAAGGTTATTTTTCTGAATTTTTTAGATGATACTTGATACTATGTATTATTTAGATTTTTAGACTGTTGTCCTCATCTTTATTGTTATATACACAATGATTCAGCCAATGTGCCCTCAGGCCTTCTTTCTTGTCAAACTCAAGAACCTTCTTGTCATAATCGGCAGCTTTTATGGAACTTTGAACCAAACCCTTTATCTAATCCATTGGGGTAGATAGTTTCATTCTGTTAACCATTATCAGGTATAAGTGTTAAGCTATGTTAAGCATTCTATGTTATTTTGGCCCGTAGTCAAGATTGAACTTGCAACCCCCAGATGATTGTCACTTCAGGATGCTGATAGGTATGTGTCTGCGTCCCCGATGCACAAAAATCTAAAAGGATGCAGTAAAATCATATCCATGCGTCCCTGGAAGCGAAAATACAATAGAGCAAATTTGATGGCGATTTCTTAAAAAATATAAGAGAAGCAAAAAAAAAAAAAAAAAAAAGCACTATACCATTAATAGAAGACAGACTCAGAATTATTTCCTTATATAATGTGTGAAATAAAAACGTTTGTATACCGTCAGGGATTTTGCTCAAAGTTTTAATTTTGAAAAGAAAACTGTCAAATTTACTCAATTTTCAAATGTAAACAATCTCTTGTAATTCTGGCCTTATCAGCTTAAAAAAATAATTACTAGCGTATTTCAGGTTCAATTTTTAAAATATTTATATGGTTGGAAAGAAAATGAAATAATCTTTCTAAATATGTAATTTCTATGTGTTTTTATCCATTGAATTATTTTTTTACAGCAAGTTAAAATGGCATTTTGTCTTAAAAGGGGCGAAAACGTGTTACACAAAATTTTGTTCCGCACTCGGTTTTCTGTGTTATTTTTTTGTAAAATCAAAGAGGTTAATCTTTATCAATATTCTTGAAATTTTACACTTAAATAGTAGACACTTTTAACTACAAGCAGAAACTTGTTTTTTTCTTTTCCGACCTTTGGGAGTGAAACTACAATAGACCAAAGTTAAAAGCAATTTCTTCAAAAAATATAAGATAAGCAAAAAAAAGTACTATATCTCTAATAGGAGACATCCTTAGGATTATTTTCGTATATAATGTGTGAAATAAAAACGATTGTATACAGTCAGGGATTTGCTTTGAAACTTTGAATTTTGGAGAGAAAAAAAACTCAAATTTACTTGTCTAATAACAACAGGCACGATTTTTCAGACCTTACTAGTTTATATAGTAATTCATCGCTTATTTCTGGTCAATTTTTTAAAATATTTATATGGTTGGAAAAAGAATAAAATAATCTTTCTAAATATGTAACTTATGTGTTTTTAAACCATTGAATTATTTTTTACGGCAAGATAAAATGCTGTTATTTTTAAACAAAGCTGTAGGTAGGCTTTGTTAAATAAAATTATATAGAGGTATTCTATTTCTTGTATGTAATACAACATAGCAGTTATTTAAAAAGGTATTCTTAAGTCCAAAGTGATGTTAAATCATATCCATGCATGCCAGTGTTTTTCTTTTTTCTTCCCTCACCATTTGAAGCTAACTGTAAATACATTTCAATAGTTTCTTAAACGAATTACACAGGATAAGTTACAAGGTAAGAATTAGATAGCTTTAGTTGGGACTCATTCAAACGATATATGTGCATCCCAGGACGCACTAAATCAAAAAGTTATCAGTATCACTATATAATATATATATATATATATATATATATATATTATATGACCAGATAAGTTGTTGGTTTGGATGATTCTATTCAGGACCTTTTAAATATAGATATATTAAAAAATTGGAAGTCCACAAGGAGAGCTCAACATATAATAATTTGATAATCATATACAGAGTAATATTTATAGGATTGCTAAATAAAAGGCTTAAATATAAGTCATGTTGATGGTTATAAATTTATTTTAACCGAAAAAATTCAGACTGCAATAAAAGATAGTTATATGTGTGTGTGTGTGTAGTGTAGTGTATGCCTATATCTATATAAAGGACAGTTTGTCTATATGTATGTCTGGATGAAAATAAAACAATTAATGACAAAGTAAATATATACATGCATTAAATATCACCGGTTCTTGCTTTTTTGTAAAAAATTATGAAGATTTAATTCATATTCAAAGATATTTAAACATTAAAATATACATAGACAGTGATACTGATAGATTTTTAATCTAGCGCATCCTGGGATGCAAGGATTTGATTTGAATGAGTCCCTGGGAAATTTGATGGGTCCAAACAAAGTTTCTTAATAAATTGCAGAGATTTTATCTATGAACAACTAAAGCCCTACGTTGTACCCCATACAGTGTAATTCGTTTCAAAGAAAATATTGAACTGTATAGTTAGCTTGAAATGAGGGGTGAAAAAACAAAAAAAAAAAACAACAAAAACTGGGACGCATGGATATGATTTTTTTGCGTCCTTTTAGAATTTTATGCATCAGGGACACAGGATGCATATCTATCAGCATATCTGAAAGAAATAGCATTGTAATTCTACTTAAAAATATCAAACATTTGTATATCTCAAAAGTAAACAAATCAATACACCAGTAGAAGTATCAATATCATCAACAGTAATTCAAGAATGATCTTTTTTGTTAAATCATAATAATTTATGGATATGTTCTTCTTCAGAGGGTTTTTTTCTCTTCATTCTGCTTAGTCTAGTTTTTCACATTGCCAGCAAGTTCTTGGTTTGTTTTGTTTTGATTTACGGCATATCAATCTCAGTGGGTCATTTAATACCGATTAAGTTTTGAAATAAATTAATTTTTAATGGATACTCACATTTAATACCGATTAAGTTTTGAAATAAATTAATTTTTAATGGATACTCAATTTTTTTTTTATATACATTTTTCTATTTAACCCATAGATGGGACCCTAACAGGTACTACCATTCCGGGTCAGAATAGACCAGGGAGCAATGGTAAAGAAGGGGTGCTCCACATTCCCCAAACCCCCAAAACTGGAACATCATCTTCAGATAGAGTTTAACGTCATTCCCAGGACATAAAGACTCTCAGCCACAACCTTCTAGCACCCATATGATAAAAAGGGTTGGGGCTTGCCATAAGGGCAATAGGGTTGGGGCAATAATATAGGTGCTAGGGCTTGACGTGACCAGCTGATTGATCGGAGGGGGCTCTTTGACCACCCGTCTAGTCCAAGTAACAACCAAGTGGAATATTGCATGTCATGGCTGCTCAACCACCCGGGTTCTATCCTTAAGCATCCCGGGTCGCCACCCACGGTCAACAGGTGGCCCTATTGGGGGAGTCTTAGCACTCTGCAGAGGTGCAGTCAGCCAACAGGGTGGACAAGTTCTTGACAAAGTCTATCCAAAAATAAGTAAATTATTTATACTCCCTGAAGAATAATGGGGTTTGAAGAAAAGCCATGAGCACATATGTACTGCATAAAAACAAATAAAAAATTTGACCAGAGGTATTTTGACCACTTGGAATGGCAGTAGCATTTTTAGTGTCTAGTTATTTGATCGTTTTCAATTCATTTCCCTCTCCCATATGAGCATTGTATTATTTCTCCCTTCTACCCAGTTGACGCTAGGCAGCTGATTCTAGTCTATCTATCTATCTATCTATACATATATAAAGGGAAGTTGTGTGTATGTGTATGTCCGGAGGAAACTTCAAAAATAAAACAATTAACAACAAAGTAAATATATATAAACATTAAATATCACCAGGGCTTGGTTTTTGAGCAAAAAATGAAGATTTGATTTATATTCGTGAAAATAATTAAAAAAATAAAAATAAAATGATAACAGCATGGATTTTTTTTTCATTTAATATTTTAGATAGTAGACGTTAACATTTCTTTTCAGAGTAACTAGATCAATGCAAGGTCTATTTTTTTTTAAAATAGTGATTTAAATGGGGCATCCTGCAAGGATTCAACTCACAATTCAGTAATAATGGATCTTCAGGACTAACTTAATAAAATCCTCCTCTACCCAGGTGACGCCAGGTAATCACTTCTAGTATTACATAAAATTGTAATTTTGACACTACATATTGGATATGTTTAGCAAGTTACTTAATGGGAAAAATTAATATTATTATTACAATATTAATTTGATTATAAAAATCAAAATGGAAATAAATAACATTTTTTTTTTTATTCCCTTCCAATCTTTTGCAGTTTTTATAAATTAGTTAATTGGTTTGTTAATTCTCTAGTTATTTAAATAAAACATTTTCCAACTGAAATTGGTAACAACTTTACCTTTTTTTCCCCTTTCTTTCTTTTTTAAAAGATCACAAGCTTGGCATGTAAAGGGAAGTAAGTATAGAGATTTTTTTAAAATACATACATTATGATAATCTAATGAGCCTAATATTCAATTTCTAAAATGTTAATTTTTTTAATGTTCACAAAAAAATTAATTAAAGTAACTTGATTTATTCATCTTTATTGATTTTTATTTAAAAAAAAAAAAAAAAAAAAAAGACAAACTGCCTATAATTAAAACCAAAATGCTTTTTACATGTTCATTGGCAATGGGGAGGGGGGAATCAGGTTAGATTATTCTACATATATGATCATTGTAATATAAATTGTACCACAGTTAATGTTACCTTTTAAATCTTTTTTTTTCTTTTTCTGACGACACTGAGAACTTCTTTTAGTTTTTACAAATTTCTTTCATTTTACTAAACTTAACAGTAACTAAATATATGGTAAACATGCTTTATGATCAAATAGTATTGATACTTCCTTTAAAAGTTGACAATTTAATGCAAACTGAAATTCATTTAATCATAAGTCAAAATTTTATAGATTAACCCTTTCACTACTATTCTAGAACTGATTATAAAAAAACAAACAAAAAACAATTCTAACTATCCCAAAATGTTTTTGTTGTTTTTTATTTATTTTTTTGGACCATATGACCTTAAGGCACCCCTTCCGCAATCTCGACTAGTAGGGACACTTTTCTCATTTACACCATAAAAATCCGGTTGTTTGTTAGGGGTTAGGGTTAGGGATTAGTTTTATAATTAAAAAAAAAAAAAACCTCTAAAATTCGTCTGTTAACAATTAACCAGATTTTGACGGTGTAAATGGAAAAAATGTCCCCACAAATCGAAATCTCTTAAGGTCATATGGTCCAATTTTTTTACTTTGTTATCATCTATAGTTGTTGGTAGCATAAAAAAAAACATTAAAAATGTTTAGAAAATAAATAATATTTGGTTTGGTTTGGTGGATTTTACAGCATGTTAACCCTTGATGGGTTATTTTATACAAAACATTGTTTTATTTATTTTTGATGGGTATTGAAAATCTTTTTAAACTTAATTTCTAAACATTTTTTAAAACTCATTTTTTCTATTTAACCCATACATAGAACCCTAACAGGTACTACCACTCCAGATCAGGGTGGAACTGGGAGTAATGGTAATGAAATGGTATTCCCTACTCTCCAGAGTAATGCAGTTTGATATTTATTTTGGTCTATTTAATCTTTAAATTGTGGTCACCATGCTCTTTAATAGATTTGGACAATTTTTTTTTTTAATTACCCAAAAAGATGTAAAAATCCAAAAATCTTGTCACCTTTAAATTAATAGTTGGTAAGACTTGTTTTAATTTTGTTTTTAAATTAACTATCCCATAAATTAACCCTGATGAATATTCTAGTGTACCCGAAACAAGACGACACCATTAATATCAAGCTGTGTTATAAGCTAAAATCTCAGTGTACAGCTGTTATTTCATTGGTTTCCTTGTGGTCAATGTTCAACAAATTTATCTATAGATAAAAATAATTACTTTTAGTAAATAATTCATAATAAAAAAATTTTTTTTTTAAATTCTCTTTCTATACACATTAAAAGATTCTTATAAAAACTAGCAAATATATGCACCCTCCGGGCACAAGTACGCAAGTTTTAATATAATAAAATATTATATTAAATTAGAAAGACTAATGAAACTAAATAAGAATGCAGATAACAAAATTTCAAACAGAGGGGTGATAAATCGAAAAATAGATCAACAGAAACTTACTCTTCCTTCACTCTTGTCTTTCATTGCTAAATTTTCCTAATTTAACAATTTAAATAAAATAGGAAGTAAAGAATAAAATTACACTCATTTATTATTGTTAATGGATTTCTTTCAAGATTTATCCCCAAGATTTTTGCTCATATTCATTCACTAAACATTTAGAAATCAATAATACTAAGCACATATTTATTAAAATCCAATTTTTTATATCAATATGCAAATTAGCCTTCCGGTTCACACTGTAAACCACTATTTTGTTGTATATATAAATACAATTGCATATTATTACTATGTAGATATGGTCAACAGTGGCTTCGGCCTCTGGACCATTGCTATAATTAACGGCGTCGATCCCAGGGGGCCATCCCCCCAGGCAACACCTGCCCCCTTGATTTAAAGGGACAGGGCTGGGTTTATTGCCCAGTGCCTGAGGCGCCCCTTGAGGGGGAATGCAGACGGGATCGACGCAATTTTTCACCCGCCACCCCATGAGCTTCAGTTTGTGGGTGGTCCCACATAAATAGGGCCTTGTGCCTGACCCGTACAAGTGGGGTACGTGGAAAATATCATGTAAATGGTCAACAGTATCAATAATGTAAAACAATTTTATTAATAATTGGGGTTTAAATAAAATAAAATCATGGAGAATGCGACGTAAATAATTAAGGGATTTGTGACTTGAGTAGTAATATAGTTTTGGTTAGACAGACAGACACACAATCTCCATTATAATAAGATGGTGAAAATCAAAAATCTTCAAAATTCTATAAAAGTTGCTTCTGTTTTTGATCCTTAAATTCATGTGCATTTATATTAGCATTTACTGTAAGCAAATAAACGGCATGAGAAATTACAATGAAATAATTAGTGGAGAAAAACAAATCTCAAGCAAATATTGTTTATTATTTTTAGATTTTTTGAAAGATAACTAATGTCCTTAGTTAAAAATCACAGAAAAATTTATTGAAGTTTTATTCAAACCCTTTTGTTCATAATCTATTAATAATGGAGATTCACTTCCGGTTTTTGTCTGTAACAAAAACTACTTCACTGCTTACGTCACATTACCCAAAATCGTCATAACATAGAATAAATACACTCAAAATTTGAGCCTGCAATGTTATAGACAGTCCTCATTGGTTTTTTAAACAAGTTTTAATAAATACATACCTGGTATTATCTATCTATAGTTTGTTTTATTTTAATATATATTTAAAGTTATCAGAACTAAGTTTCCATTTCAATTTTTTAAAATTTTTTACTCCTTTAATGAATTTGATGATTTTACTTTACTTATCATACAAACTCTCTGATATTAAATTTTCAACTCCCATCCCCTCAGGCAATATTTATTTTACGTCGCCCAGAGGGCGTTTTTTTTAATTTGCTAGTTAGAAATAATGTTGGTTGGTTGGATTTTATGGCATGTCAACCATTGTTAAAATGTTATATTAGTTTTAATTTGTACTAAGTTACATCCATTTTAGCAATGGTAACTGAAATTAAATATACTAGGTTGTCCAATTTTGAGTATAAACTGTTTAAATTCTGTTCTAACATATTATATTCAAAGAAACTTGATTTCCCAGAGTTCATACTTAGCTTCGTCACCATCGAAGAAGATCCTTTCCTTCCTAGGCACATAACCTTTACGATGTTAGTGGTCATCCTTTAAGCTTCAATCAAGAGCGCTTGTCCAGCGGAGATCCTTTGTGTTAAGCAGAGAGTGATCCTTAGTAAAGAATCCTTTGGTTGTTTCTCAGTCTTGCAGGTCCTTTGTCAATGATTGCAAATGGACGCCTCTCAGTATCAGCGATTAAGTAGTCAACCAGCCACATATTCAGGATGTTGATTGGCTGAGCTTTAAACCACGTGACCTTGCTTAGTCTATAAATTTAAGTGGTGTATTGTTGCACACCTTATATACCCAAAATATTCCAACACTACTCAATTTGACAAGACTGATAGGGGCCTAACAGGTACTACTACTCTGGCTCAGTGTGTACCTGGAATTAATGGTGATGAAGAGGTACTGCACATCCCCCAGAGCTCCAGAATTGGAACTTCACTATTATATAGAGTTTAACTCTTAACATCCTGTTGAGAATTTTCTAAGTCCAGAGCATTCCTATAAGGAAATATCAATAGATGGCTAAAAATGACCTTTGCATCTAAAGTTACCTGCTATTTCCCTTAAATCAAAGATTTCTAAATATGTTTAATATTACATTTAAATAAAGGCTATCATTTGGGGTAGATTAAGAAAACGAATGTGACTTTCGGCCGGGTGGAATGAGGTGGTATAGGACGTTAAGAGTTAACATCATATCCAGGACATAGCAACCCACGGCCACTGCCTTCAAGCACATATATGCTAAACGGGGTTGGGACAATCATATAGGTGCTAGGGCTTGACGTGACTAGCCATAAATTCCAACCAACCATAAGAAAAATAATTTAAAGATGTTATCAGTCATTTAAGTAGAGCATAGAAAATGAAGTGCCTATTGAAGTAGAGAAAAACATTTGAAGCATTAAAACAAAGGGGAAGATTGGGGAGTCAGTTGGATTTTATATGCAGAAACAATACAACATATTACAGCAAATCTCACAGTGGTACAAAACACTGGAAAATGTCCAAAGAAATGAAACCGTACCTCATTGAAGCAATTGAAAATAATAGTTGTTGCTCAATTTTAAGTCAAGGTCACCCAATGAATCATCTACAAACTCAATAGGATGTACAGGGTGATTGAAAAGTAACTCCCTATCTTAAACTAGTTATAATTTTTTTATCTGGTCAGTGATGCTGATAGCTTTTTAATTTAGTGGGTCCTGGGATGCACGGATTTGATTTGAATGAGTCCCCGGGAAATTTGATGGGTCCCAACTAAAGTTTCTTAATAAATTGCAGAGTTTTTATCTATGAACAACTGAAGCAGTCTAACCCCTACCTTGTACCCCATACAGAGTAATTCGTTTCCAAGAAAATATAGAAATGTATTTACAGTTTGATGAAAATGGTAAGGAAAGAAAGAAAAAAAAAACAACACACACTGGGACACATGGATACGATTTTTTTGCATCCTTTTAGATTTTTATGTCAGTGACGCATGACGCGTACCTATCAGCATCAATGCTTAGGAGAATATTGAAGACTTGATTTTTATGCAAGATGGTGCTCCTCCACATTTTTGCTATTATTCGTTAATGGCTGAATCACCATTTTCCTGGGAGATGGATGGGTAGATGTAGTTTGCATGAGTGTCCAACCAGAAGCCCTAGTTTAACACCCGGCAACTTTTTTTGGGGGGCGTTATTTTACAATTACCCTGTATTATTCTCTCAAGAATATTCAGATGAACAGTTATGAATTCAGCAATGAATATTGAAAAATAAAACTGCTTCTGGCAAAAAAAAAAAAAAAAAAAAAAAAATAGAACACATCATTTATCTTGAAACTAATTTTGATATCTATGCCACTCACCCTCAAGTCCAACCCTTCCTCACTGTGACAGGGTGGTGACAACATGGTAATATCAGAGCTATGCTGTCTGGAACTCAAGTTCTTGGTAGGGCCTCCCAAGGTGGATTGGTCTGTTACCCAGTGGTATTAGGACCACAACCTGGCTAAAGGGGCCCTGGTGAAAATCCAAAGAGTGTAAGGAATTTCACACACTTGTCACTATGTCTGTGGAAAAGTTGCAACAAACAAGGGCATCTCCTTCTACTGACTGGGATATGCATGTGGGGAGGACTGCTTGTAAATTTCCTGATCCCTTGTTACTCTTTTCATGAATTCACTAACAATCTCGTTCATTTGGGATACAGTGAATTTGTTAGATGGAGCTGGCTCAACCAACCCAGAGTGAATGCCATCACAACAACAACAACACAGTAAGGCATGAACAAAAAAGGTGAGGAGACAGTGGTTCAGGTGCACACCACCTGAGTTAATATGCAGTGATGCTGATAGCTTTTTTATTTAGTGTGTCCAGGGATGCACATATTTGCTTTGAATAAGTCCCCTGGAAAATTAATGGGGACCAACTAAAGTTTCTTTATAGATTGTAGGGTTTTTATTTATGATCTGGGGAAACAACTAAAGCCGGCTAACTCCTACCTTGTAACCTATCCTGTGTAATTCATTTCTAAGAAACTATTGAAATGTATTTACAGTTAGCTTGAAAGGGTGAGGGAAGAAAAAAGAAAAACACTGGGACACATGGATAAGATTTTACTGCATTTTTGTAGATTTTTGTGCATCAGGGATGCAAGACACATACCTATCAGCATCTCTGAACACAGTAAGGTATGAACTAAAAAGGTGAGGAGATAGGGGTTCAGGTGCACACCACCTGAGTTAACACGCATATTGTTTCATCATATTTACTTGGTTGTGATCACTTGAGATACTTCACAGGTATTTTACAATTTTGTGAATGATTTTTTTTACAAGAAGTTGATGGAAGATTAACCAATTCCTCCATTGATAACTTTGGTGATCAAGAATAAGCCAAAGGTCACTGCAGTATTGAAGAATAAATGGATACAACATTTGCTGAAGGAGTTCAGATCTTTAATTTTTCTCAATCGTGTTGGAATATTTTGTGTATATAAGGTGTGCTCTAATTCCTCACCTGGATTTATAGACTATCCAAGGTCACACGAGTTATCTTGCAGCCAATCACTAGCAATACTGTGTGGCGGATACAATACTTAAACCCCCACACGTTGGACATAATTCTAACTGCACTCCAGATCTTTACCAATACTCAGGACGGACTAACAGGATCACCAGATCTTTACCAATACCCAGGACTCTTTATCAAGGATCCAATTCTACTGGATAAGCGCTCTTGCTTAAGGGCTCCATGACGGCCCAAAAGATTCTAACAAATTGAACCAAATAAAAATGAGACCAAAAAGGTAAGTGAAAAGCATTTCAAATTTAATCACAGGAAGTGATCCAATTTTTACAAAGCATTGGTTTTGAATTCTCAACGAAAAATGCTAAGGCCAACGATATGATATCACTGCATCTTATATCCAACAAAAATGGTGCTTCAAGGTTACAATGCACAATCTGTCTGCTGGGTTTTAGAATAAATTATTTTCTTTCATGACATTCATAGTACATAATATATTAGGTTGTTCAAACAAGATATGCTGGACACTGCAGGAGAAGCAAGGATGAACTCATAAGTGACGTTCTCCTGTGGAAACCAGCATATGCCCACACCAGTGCAGACCATCTCTGCACAGATACTGGATGCTGCACAAGAGAACCTCCTGAGGGTAATGATTGATAGAGATGGTTGGCAAGAGATTGTCATAGATATCCGTACTACTAGCGTGACATGATGATGAGGATGATGTTTAACTCTTAACATCCTGTTGGGAATTTTCCAAGTCCAGAGCCGTGTTCCTATAAGGATATATCAATAAATGGCCTTTTCATTTAAAGTTACATGTTATTTTCCTTAAATCAAAGACTTCTAAATGTTTAATATTATATTTAAACAAAGGCTATCGTTTGGGGTAGATTAGGAAAATGAATGTGACTTCTGGCTAGGCGGAAGGAGGTGGTATAGGACATTAAGAGTTAAATTCTGTTTTAATTGTAAACTTTTCTCAATTGAACCAGATAAAAAAATGAGACCAAAAAGGTAAGTGTAAATCATTTCGAAGTGATCTAATTCTTACAAAGAATTTCAAAGAAAACTGCTAAGAAGTTCAATTGCACTTGCGAGGGTACAATGCACAAATAAATCTGTTAGCATGGTTTAGCATCCCTGGCAGAGGGTTAATACCCTGCCAAAAAGTTCCAGTTCTAAGGAGTGTGGAGTACCCCTTCACTGCTATTAATCCCAAGCCTACTGACCCAGAGTAGTAGTTGGTTGGTTGGGTTTTACAGCATGTCAACCCATTTGGGTCATTTTATGCTGAAGATGTTTTTGTTTTATTAATTCTTCATAGGTACTCAATTTTTTAAAAACTATTTCTTTAAAAATTTTTTTGCAAACTCATTTTTTCTATTTAACCCATAGATGGAACTCTAACAGGTACTACCACTCCAGGTCAGAGTGGACCTGGGAGCAATGGTGATTAAGAGATGCTCCACAATCTCCAGAATTGCAACCTCACCATCAGATAGATTAACATCATACCCAGTAGTAGAACATGTTAAGGTCTACTCTATGGGTTAAATAAATCTGTTTGAAAATTATTAGTATTGGATAGGAATGCTTGAAACCTTATAACAGTGTACAAACAAATGGTGGTTATTTCCTATAAGTCTAACATAAACAAAAGGGGAACCACCCTTGGCTGATAAATTATTTATTTATTTTCCCATTAAACTAACCCTAAACCCTAACCTCCTTTTTCCTAGTAGATCAATAAATAAATAAATAATTTATCAGTCAAGAGTGGTCCCCCTTTTTATGTTAGACTTATAGGAAATAACCCAAATGGTTATTGTTAAATAAAAATAGTTACTTGGAACCATATAACAGTGTATAAATCATTAGTATTAGGAATACTTGAAACAATATAAATGTGCAAGTTATTTGTATTAGATAAGAATACTTGATATATAACTGTGTGCAAATAGATGATTAGAGATTTAAAAAATGCAACGGAACATCTATCTATCTATCTATACATATATAAAGGGCGGTTGTGTGTATGTGTATGTCTGGAGGAAACTTTGAAAACAATACAATTAATGACAAAGTATATATATATATATACACATTAAATATCACCGGGGCTTGGTTTTTGAGCAAAAATAATGAAGATTTGATTTATATTCGTGAAGATAATTAAAGAAATAAAATTTAAATGATAACAACATTGATTTTTTTTTGCATTTAGTATTTTAAATAGTTGTTAATTTTTCTTTTCAGAGTGGCTGGATCAAGGCAAGGTCTTTTTTACATAGGGATTTTAATGGGGCCTCCTGCGAGGATCCAACCCATGATTCAACAATAATGGATCTACGAGACTACCTTTTTACCTGCTCTCCTCTACCTAGGCGACGCCGAGTAGCCACTTCTAGTTGAAAATATAGTTATGATTACAATCAAACATTTACAAATGAAATCAAATTCTGGCATTAAATAACCCATAAGAAGTTGATATTCCTTTAACCAAATAATTCAGAAAGTGCTGAATAGACATGGGACTTTCATGTGACTATCTATTAGTATTTAGTTTGGTTTGGTTGTTTGGGTTTTACAGCATGTCAACCCTTTTTGGGTCATTTTATGCCGAAAACATTTTTGTTTCATTCATTCTTGATGGATACTCAATTTGTTTTAAACACATTTTTTCTATTTAACCCATAGATAGGACCCTAACAAGTACTACCACTCCGGGTCAGAGTAGACCTGGGAGCAATGGTGATGAAGGGATGCTCCACATTCCCCAGACCTCCAGGACTCCCGTGGGTCATTTAATGCCGGCAAAGTTTTGAAAGATTTATAGTGATAGTTTAGAAGAAAATTTTTTATACTGATTTTTTTTTTGTAACCAAATTTTCTATTTAACCCATAGATGGGACCCTAACATATTACCACTCTGGATCAGAGTGAACCTGGAAGCAATGGTGATGAAGAGGTGCTCCACATTCCCCAGACCTCCAGGACTGAAACCTCACCATCAGATAAAGTTTAACATCATACCCAGGATAATAAGACCCTCAGCCACTGCCTTTTTGTATTTATATTAATCAGCTATTCACTAAATTCCTTTTAGAATGAATTTTCATAAATTTCAAGTTTGAATAAAATTTGGTAAGGAATGACATGAAGTTTAGTTGTCCTCATTTCTTAGCATAATTTAATCATAAAAGCATAAGATACGGTCATTTTATCTAACTAGAAATGGCTACCCGGCGTTGCCTAGGTAGAGGGGTGGGTAATAAAAGTTAGTCTCGCAGATCCATTGATTGTTTTGGTCTTCCATAATTGATTTGCTTATGTTTTTAATCACGAGCACAACCAATGACTTACCCTTCTCTTACTATTCAAATCCTAATTTTTAAATATCTTCCCAGATATAAATAAAATCTTCATTATTCTTGCACAAAAAGCAAGCTCTGGTGATAGTGAATATGTATATACATTTAATTTGTCATTAATTGTTTTATTTTTGTAATTTCCTCCAGACATACATACCAAGTGTCCTTTATATATGTATAGAATAGATAAATGGATTAATCTATTTAAAGAGCAGGTTTAGCTCAGTCGGTAGAGCACCTGCCTAGGAATCACAAGGTTCTGGGTTCGATACCAGTCCCTGCCAACTCAGCATATGAGTAGCACAGATTGGGTAATCTGATCTGTGCAGTAAAGTGGGTAGCTGACGGTAGGTGTGGTGCTCCACCTTAGCAAAAACAATCTCCTCGGTATAGCACTAGTATAAAGGGGATAGACTCCCTCGCTGTCCAGCCGATACCAACAACTCCACCAACTTTACTTTTTACAACTTATATCTAATTCATACTAAAAACAAACAGATTATTTAGTAAAAAAATAATCTTTGCCAATTTGACTTGTGGATTGGTTTAGTGCTAGCAAAAAAGGGGATAGACTCCCTCGCTGTTTGGCTAATACCAACAATAGGCCACTCTGCCAACTTTACTTGCTGACTGTTATTACTGTTGCAGCCTTCATCTTGGGTCAGTTGAGCTGTCTCCACCCAACAAATTCACCATATCCTGAATGAATACAGACCATGCGCAGCGATCTAATGCAATTGAGGTTATGAGTGTCAGCCATTCACGGTTCCATCGACTAACTCCATAAAGGCCTGGGCCAAGGATCAGCTCGATATTTTGCTTGACTGTTTTGAGCCAGGTTTTGAGTTGACTCCCTTAATGTTTCTTCCACCCTTGATAATAAAAGTTATTAACCTTTTTATGGATGTTTATTTTCTGACTGTCAAACAAATGTTTTAAGACAACGTTAAATGACATTACTATACTATACACTATACCTGATGCCACTCTCCACATACACATACACACACATACATGCATATTACTACTGTGAACTGTTCATGTTCCTGACACAACATTATTCTGTGTACTTGACATGAGACTTTGATGAGTTGTGGTGCACCTGAGCACTGTACACAATAAATTACATTATTATTATTATTATAACTCACTATGTTACATAGTGAGGAGTACTGCAGTAAAACATCCTATGTGATATAAAAGACTCACCGGCACAGCTTGGGGTCCAGTGGCTTCGGCCCTGGACCTTACAAGCTAACATCATTGATCCCAGAGGGCTATCCGCCCTGGCAACACCTGCCCTCTTGATTTAAAGGGGCAGGGCTGGGTTTATTGCCCAGTGCCTGAGGCACATCCCTTGACAGGATCAATGCATCTTTTTGCATCCACCACCCATGAGCTTCAGTTCATAGGTGGTCCCACATTAATAGGGCATTGGGCCTAACCTGTACATGTGGGGTACGTGGTAAATATCTAGTATTTCCGATAAAGTCCTTGTTGTTGTAGTAATGGAGAGAGAAAGATTGAATACTTGTTTTACAGGTGGTCTGTTTCTGTGACTGCATTCACCCTGTGTGGCGAATTCATAGAAGGAGTAACAAGGGAACAGGAAACTGTTTCTGTGACTGCATTCACCCTATGTGGCGAATTCATAGAAGGAGTAACAAGGGAACAGGAAACTCACAAGTGGTCCCCAAACCCTGTATGCATACCCCAATAATGGGAAGGGGATGCCTTTGTTTGCTGCAAATGTTAAACAGACACAGTGACAAATATACCAAAAGCCGTCGATTCCTGAATGATGATGAGACGCCCTTTGAATATTCACCAAAGCCCTTTTGGGAGGGTTGTGGCCCTAATACTACTAGGTGCCAGACCTGTCCCCCTTGGGTGACCCTACCAGGAAGTTAGGTTCCAGACAACATGGCTTTGATACTACCAAGTTTACACTGCCTGCTGCGATGAGGAGGGGGTGGACTTTAGAAATAATGTGCTAGATGACTGTCCTTCGCCCTTTTACAGGTCTTGTTTTTCATTCTGCAGAGTGTCTAGCCACTCACCCCATCAGATAAAATCAGTGGGGTTATCAGTTTAGTTGTCAATGATCCGACTATAATCATTATGTCACATAGTAAGGGGTACTGCAGTAAAACATTCTATGTGATATACAAGACTCAATAGTTTCTGATCAGATCCTTGTTGGAGAGAGAGAGAGAGAGAGAGAGTAGAGAGATAGATTGAATATTCATTTCACTTGTAGTCTGGTGCTGGTTGCAATTGTATTGAATACCTGTAAGATGGTGATGGGACTCACCAGAAAGTAGTACTCCTATCGACTGTGCCAAAAAGTGCGCATGGTCCAACACAAGCCTTCACCACTATAAACAAACCACTATGTAGGTTGTTCATTGGATGAACCCTCATGCATCGAAATCGACGAGAGAGTCCATTTATTTTAAGTGGGAAAACTGCTAGGGACTTTTATATCTTTATAAAAACTATTAAAAAATAATATAGATGACATTTCATGCACTTGAATTAGAATGCGTTGCTCAATTCAGTACGTTTAGCTACATTTTTTTAGTTAAATAATTCATAAAATAATTTTTCAAATTTATCACATACCTACATATAGTGATAAAAACATAAGATACATATATATTAAAAGGTATTTTTGTTTTCATAATATATTTATACCAAATTTGATAAAATTGTTTTTTTCTATATAATTTTGGTTATTTCTTTAATTTACTATTATGTTTTTATCACTATGTAATTTTTGTAATTTCCTCCAGACATACATACCAACTGTCCTTTATATATGTATAGAATAGATAAATGGATTAATTAAATTAAAGGGCTGGTTTAGTTCAGTCGGTAAAGGTATATATATATATATATATATATATATATGTATGTATGTGTGTGTGTGTGTGTGTGATGAATTTGAAAAATCATTTTTATAAATTATTCAAATTAGTATCCTTATCAGTTCTTCTTTTTAGGTTTTCCAAAATATGATTTTTTTCTCCTCTTGTAAATATTTTCTAGATTTGAACACCAAAAGGATTCTTGTAAATATGCAATCCAGTTTGAAAATAGTCTTTCTACTAGAGTTTCTATAATTTTGGTTATAGTATTTTATTCAGCTTTAGTCAAGTTAGTATACAACCAAGTTTTCTATAAAGACATATAGGTAGGCAGAAATGCCGATAGGTATGCGTCCCTGACACAGTAAAATCATATCCATGTGTCCCAGTGTTTTTTGTTTCAAGCTAACTGTTAATATATTTCAATAGTTTCTTAGAAATGAATTACACAGGATAGGTTACATGGTAGGAGTTAGATGGCTTTAGTTGGGACTCATAAATTTTCCCAGGGACTCACTCAAAGCAAATATGTGCATCCCAAGACGCACTAAATCAAAAAGCTATCAGCATCACTGATAGGTTCAACATCAAATAATTTGCCTTTTTTTTTCCTTTTTAAACTCTAAATTAACTGTACTAAGAAAGAATGAATAGAGTTGTTTTTGTTATCCAGACGTTATAGATCATGGACCCATAGGGCATACCATCATAGTGTAATACAGTTAGCAAGCTAGCCTCACAGATCCATTACTACTATCCTCACTGGATGTCCCATACTTACACCTTGTATCACATCATATCCACAACAAACAGATTAGGTAAAATACCTAATAGGTCATTGACCTCAGATTTCTGGTAGTGAAGTAAATATCTGACAAGAAGAATTTATTTGTTACTTCATATTATTAATTTGTGCATTCTTATTTAAAATTTAATCAATTTATTTTAATTTATCACATTTGGAGGAATAATTTTTTTTAAAAAGACAATAACATCAATAAAGCTATTCTACAATCACCCCCCCCTCATAATAACCGCATTAAATATTATTTTTGTATGTTTATAGTCATGCTTTTTTATTTTTTATTTATTTTCATATTGGGACCTGTATTCTCTAAAAATATCATACTGCCTTATAGACTCACAGATGGGTTGCACTTTTTTAACCAAAATCAACTGCTAAAATCAGTAGTGCGACCTATCCATTCGACATAAATATAAAACAACACTACTTTAATTGTTATTTATCATCAAGTTGCAATGACACAAAGTGCGTACAATATGCATTTGAAAGCTTTTGAAGTCTTTCATATACACAAAATATATATATAAAGATTCCTACTGAGTCAATGCTTTAAATTGACCTGATGCCGAGTTGACTGTTACACTTTCTTTTTTTTTTACCCAGGCTCATTTGTGATTATAGTACCAAGAAATGCAGCCCTTATTTCTATATGTTTGCAATATGCATCAGTCTATGACAACATGTTCTAGATCTAATATTCATAAGCAAAGTTTTTAAACAAAGGTGAATATTTGATAGGTTTTATGCTAGAATAGATCATGTAACTAGTCAGATTATAATGCGACCTATCTGTGGATCAACCGCAAATACCCACTTTGATAAACACAAATTAGGGGTGTGACCTATCCATGAGTATATACGGTAACTCCTGATATTATCTAGGTTATCATTATGTAAATATGTATATTAATATGCTTTTTACATTAATGGGTAAAAAATATACAAACTATTAACAAGATACATCAAATAGAACTAAAAAAAAATTTTTTTTTAAATTATTAGTAGCAATTAAGATATTTCTTTGAAACATTTAACATGTTAATTAAATTATAGGTATGCATATTGGTAGTTAGTTTCATAGATTGTCAGTTATATTAATTAGTTTTATGTCCAATATCACAACACTTTTTATTTTTGTAGTTAATCAGTGACAATTTCCCCCCTCTGAAGTAGACAACATATTTTGTTTAGTACTATTTGGATTATTCGGACTATTGTCCTCATCTTTATTGTTATCTGTACAACATTTCGGCTGATTTGCCCTCCGGTCTTCTTCAGGTATTTCTTGTCAGACTCGGGAACTTTCTTTTCGAACTTGGGAACCTTCTTGTAATCAGGAGCCATCATGGAACTTTGACAAGAAATACTTGAAGAGGGCCGGAGATAACAATAAAGATGAGGACAATAGTCAGAATAAACCAAATAGTACAAATTATCAAACCTCATCTCAAAAATTCAGAGAAATAATATTTTGTCTTGTGTTTTTTTGCAGTTATATCACACGAATTCCATTTTGTTGATGTCACAAAATTGAATCCAAAAGTGCAAGTAGTATACAAATGAGATCAAATTATTAAAATAATCTAAAAGTTATAATCATTTTTGTCACTATTTTAGTTTCCAATTAAATGAATGACTAAAAGATGGTTTGGTTTATTTGGTTTAACAGCATATCAACCCCTTATGGGTTATTTAATACTTAAATTTGATACAAATAACTTGCAGTTATATGGATTGAAATATTCCTATCTAATACTAATAATTTATACACAAATCTATCAAACAAATGATCATTATTATTATTATACAGAAATAGTTACTTGAAACCATATAGGTTTCAAGTAACCATTTCTATTAAATCTTATCATAGTGAAGATTGTGTTTTTGTGTCTGTAACTGAAACTATATTACTACTCAAGTCACAATTCCCTTAGTTATTTACATCACATTCTCCATGAATTCATTTTTTATTTAAACCTCAATTATTAATAAAATTGTTTTACATTATTAATACTGTTGACCATATATCTACATATTAATAGCATGCAGTTGTAATAATAATCATTTGTTTGACACTTATATGGTTTCCAAACACTTCCATTTAATACGAATCATTTCAAAACAGAAGGGTGGAACCCAAATATATACTACCACTTGGGATCAGAGTGGACCTTAGAGTAATGACAATGAAGGGGTATTCCACATAACTGGGTAGCCTCATCACCGGATGCAAATTTAGTGTCACATCCAGGACACTCCTTTTTTTGAAGGGGAAGGGGGTCTTACCTTCACAGGGTTGATGACTAAGGGTTTTTTGGGTTTTTTTTTATTTTTATTTGATTAACTATTAGAATAAACTTATTCCCTCTCCATAACATACACACACACACAAAACTGTTGATAGGAAAAGGTTACTGACTTACGACAGTGAATGTTTCCATTATTTACACGGAAAAATAATTGTTGAAAAATAATATATATATATATATATATATTAACTGTTTATATGGTAGAAAATATTTATTTTAAAAATGGTCGCATATTTACGTATATTTAGTAAGTACATTCACGAAGTAATTTGCAGTAGGTAGAGGGTTAAGTGTCAAAAAATTAAAATTGCTTTAGTTTTTTAAAATGGTGCCTTAAAATTTATGTAGCTAAACTCAAAGAAAACGTTTTGTTCATTTTATAATTAATTGCAAAAGGTCTGATTTCTCAGTCACGTAAAGATTTATAATTCATTATGATCGAAGGAACAGAGTAGTATGGAGATTAATTCTCAAGTTAAAACATTCGATTATTTTAATACAAAATGTTTTATATAAATAGCACTTAATTCTTTTTAAGTCTACGTTCACACAAACCAAGTTAAGCAGTTATCTCGCACAAGATTTAAACAAAAAAAATGAACGAATTTAATCAATCAGTAAAATACAATCGCAATCTGGGAAAATGATGTAGGAAAGGAAAATTAAATTTTTTTAAAAATTAATTCGTATACAATAGAAAAAACCTAGCGATTTGACAGATATATATATATATATATATATATATATATATATAGATTAGACAGTAGTAGTTTATAGAAAAAGAAAAAGGCAGCTCTTAAGTAAGCAACGAGCACCAGCAGTAATTAATCACACCAACACGCAGCATCCTACCCCTAACGCTAAAAACAACAATTTTTCCCTCCCAGAGTCATGATACATAGATCCTGTTTGAGGTGTATACTAAGTTACTAGTGAATGAGGAGTGTAAAAATGTGGGAATTTGGAGTGCAATTCAATTTTTATAAGATTTCGTCCATCGAGGATTTCATAAAGTTTTATCGGTTGAAATTAATTCATGGCTAAGGCAAATTCAGTGAATTTTGTTTGCCTATCTAAGGTGCAAATTCAAATTATATATATATGCGTGTGTGTGATTAATTTTTTATATAAATCAATAAAAATATATATATTTTAATTAAAATAATTGACTTTCTTGCAACAAAAAAAATGCGAGAGAAATGTATTAATAAAAACGTCAGTGCATCATTAAATAGTCCTAAGCACGTGATTAACCGTAAAGATGAGAGATGGGTTTGTTTGTTGTGTTTTTTTTTCTTCTTTTTCTTTTCATAAAGAAAAAAGGAAATTTAACTGGTAATAATTTTTTTAATAAATAAAATAAATGAATAACGGTGGATTGGAGGAGAGAGCTTTTAAATGAATTAAGTTCCAGCAGTAGATATTTTCTTTTAAAGCTAAGGGAAAATAACAGAAGAAACATAGAGAGACTATAGGTAGTGGTAGTAGCAGTATGGCATTCATCGTCACGTAGACCAGTCAGTCAGTCAGCCCCAGCCTGCTTCGCTTTTACCATCAAGCCATAATATAGCAGTAGTAGATCTATCTTAGTTCTTCTATTCTGACCTGGATTATAAAAGCCAACAATACAATTTCATTGGGACAGGAAAGTAGCAGCAATGGCCAACACAACCACACATTATAGTATAGTATAGTACAGTATACTACACATACAAAACAATTTTTTTAATGAATTAAACGCAACATGATTTTTTGAAAAAAAGAAAAGAAAATGACTAATACTTAATATTAAAAAAAAAATATATTTAAATTTTGATCCTGGTTAATTTAAAATATTTGAATATTATTTTTTTAAATAAATAATAAAGTAATTTCAGTAAAAATGTTAATATAATTTTTTTTTTTAAATGAAAAAAATTATAGCTTCCACCTACTAATAAAAAAAAGATGTCCTCATCCGCAAACAATAGTGTCACTAACGCTGTTTTTATTTTTCAAACAAAATTTTGTTGACGTTTGATAAATGCTACACAATCTTTGGGTGCAAACTCATGAGCTACGTGCAGGCCGATTACTGCATTATGGTGGACAATTGTGACTACTGCTACAACTACTATTAAATGAATAAATAAAAACTTGCAAAAACTAAACCACCTAAAATTTTACAGGAAAAAAAAAAGTCCAAAAACAGAAGAAACAAAAATGCATTTATAATGTAACTGTAATCTCGACTCTTCGTTATTCACGTTCAAAATGACAGTTCAGCAGAAAACTATAAAAATTCATCTTTAATTTTTTTTTTAAATATTAATAAAATTTTACGTAAATAATTCTAAAAATAAAAATTTAATTTATTTTAAACAATATCTAATTTTATTTAGTTACTTTTTTTTTTGATACCTTGCTTACTATGTAAGGACGAAAGAAGAAATTTTTTAAAAATTACATCAAAATTCCATGAAAAGATTTTTACAATAAATTGAATACGGTTTTCGGTTTGGTAATTAATTCAACTTTATTTCTCATGATTTTTAAAGCAATGTTAAAGTTTAAGAAAAAAAAAAGACTTAGATATAACACTTAAAAATTTAATATTTATTAACAATTAACCTTGATTCGGTTTTTTTTTCTTTTATTAAAAAGTAAAATAAAAGATATCCGAGGAGAGAAAAAGTTGAGCCCTCCCACAAGATTCACGAGTGACCCTGGGTTGTTGGCAGTAGCAGCTCTTGTCTACTTGTTCAAAATGAGAGAGAGAGAGAGAAAAGGAGAGAGGGAGAGAGCTAGCTAAAAAAGGAGAGAGAGAGAAAAAGAAGACTTTTCAACATCCACAACAACTATCCACTGCTACTATAATTACAAATAGTAAAAAGACTAAAAGAGAGAGAGAGAGAGAGTGTGTGTGTGTGTGTGTAGAGTTGTTCAGAGCTTAGAACCACTTTCGGATAAAGAAAAAACAAGCAAGGCAATTAAAATTATTTATGAATAGCAATTGATACGTAGTACTAATATTTGATTATATTTTATTATACGCTTTTTTGTACTAAAATAAACTAATAGATTTAAAAATCGACATCTAATAAACCGACTTACAAAAAAGTGTGGATATGAATAAAAGTTTTTTTTTTCTTCTTGCATCTACCACGCAATTAAAAGAGTCGAATATCGAGAAATATTTATAGTATTTTTTTTTTTTAAATATACATTTATTATTTGAAATCGACATTTGATCGTAAACTTTCAAAACGACCCATAACAATTTTCTTTGCACATTTAACTATAACATTAATATTAAGAAAAAAAAACTAAACTTGAATGAATCTGCTAATGCTAAAATTTAAATATGCATAATCAATGGAAAAAAAAAAAAAGACTGTATGGATATTGATGTCAAATCTAAAAAGATATTTAATAAAAAAGAAAAAATGAAATAATTGTTTAGATCAATTCCTATGAAGCGATGACAAACATATTTAGAGAAGTACTTAAAGTTGATAATTGTTTACAAAAAAGATCGCATTGAATAAGATTATTCAAATTAATTCCCTAATCTAACCGCTTTTATAATAGTTTCAGTTATATAGATATGAAAACTGATATTTCTTAAAGCGATCAGCAGGTTTCTTGTTCGTTTTAAATAAGAATAGTGTACATTTATTTCAAAGGTAAAAAGTTGATCGATAGGTGAAATAACACCATTAACAATAGCATAACATAAAGGGAGTAGGCTCTTCTAGACAACAAAAAAATCCTATCTATTACACACTATAATTGACCTTTAAACAATATACTAACATAATACGATGTTACGACTATGTTTCTTTAATAAAATGTAATAATAAAGGAAAGACTTGGAGCGAAATTGTTATTGCGAAAAAGTAGAGTAAATTACTGCTACTAGGTTAACGTATAGACGTTCCGACACGCAGCCATAATGGAAGGCAATACAGCCAGGAAAGGAAAGAGAGAGAGATGGCTTCGTTAAGTTTGACGTGCTGAACTTACCGAAATAAAACCATTGCAATAAACCGCTGTTGCTGGTTCTTTGTCTGTCAATCGTTTCTTGTATTCATCATTTAGAGTCCTTAGTTCGTGCACAATTACAGGCAATTCCATTCTCAGAAAACATTAGTGCTACATGTGCGCCATACGTAAACAGTTAGTTGAGTGTGTGGCGCCCTCTGACGAAAGATGATGAAAATATAATAGGAAAGACAACTTTCGTTTAAGTTGATGCAAACTTTCAAATTCAGTGGATGAGTTGTTTTTTTGTTTTTTTTTGTCAACAAATGATACCTTACAGTTCCCCTAAAGACACTTCTTTTCAACAACAACAAAAATATTAATAATAAAGATAGTGAGAATAATTTATAAAACTGTTAGTTTTCTAATCATTACACATTACTAATAAACTTAAACAAATAATTGCTACCAGGCACTACATCAAAACTAACTTTCTTTATACAGGTTTTTCAATTATTAAAACTCCATATTACTTTTGCAAGCACAATTTTCATTAAAAGATAAAGTTTTACAATTTTTTAAATGTCAAATAGCTTCTTTTTGTTATCTAAAAATGATATAATAAATAACAAATTAATTCATCTTTAATTTAGTTTCAATTTTAGACACTAGTTTAAATGCTGGCTGTTAGAACAATTGAAAAAAAAATAATAAAGTGAAATAAAAAATTGAATGGCATAAATTATGATGAAACTTTACAAATTTTTTTTTTTTTCATTAGTAATAAAAGTAAATTTTTAAAAAAATTATGCTTAATCTCAAATTTATAACATCAAAATTTAATTTAAATCCAGTAAATATAGAAAAAAAAATGTCTTTGCAATTATACACCTTAGGGTGTATTCCTTGATATGTTAGAACAAACCAAATTTTTAAAGCAGTTTCAATATCAAAAGGTATATAAATTTAATAATTTCAATTTAAGGTAGATTATATTTGCACCATGGATAAAGTTTACATATTAGAAAATAATTTTATAGTCCCAGTACTTAGAGAACTTAGTCTTAGCAAGGTTATTTCCTATAACTCCAACATAAACAAAGGGAACCACTCTTGACTGATAAATTATTTATTTATTTATTGATCTACAAAGAAAAAAGAAGATAAGGTTAGGGCTTTTAGGGTTAGTTTAATGGGAAAATAAATAATTTATCAGTCAAGAGTGGTTCCCTTTTATTTATGATGGAGTTATAGGAAATAACCCTAAGCAATCATAATGGTTTATATATTTTTTAAAAAATACTGGCAGTTCAAGATATTCTAATAACAATTAACCTGTTACCAAGCAGGTGTGTGGATGTTAAATATACCTCAGCAACTGAGTATGCAGGCTGAAAAACTTACTCTAAATCAGTTTGGTGGTTGGTTTTGAAGGCTATCACAATGCAAGTGTAAATAAAAATAAAAATAAGGGAACTATGGTGTTGTCTGTTAACTTTAATTTATTCTTAATATTTCGAGATACCATAGTTACCTTATTTTATTTTTATTTACACTTGCATTGCGATAGCCTTCAAAACCAACCACCAAACCAATATAATCACAATGCTTCAGGCAAATTATAAAATACTCTATATCCTTTGTACATGGTGGCGTGTGGTGTAATGGTTAGAGTTGTAGGAAATGGACTCATCAATCGGAGTTCAATTCCTGGATGAAGCTGTTTGAATTTCACATGGCACTAATAACCTTGGGAAAGGTATGAATCTAACTAATCTCCCTCCAGCTATAGGTAAATAGCAGGCTAGACTGGGCTCTAACTTTGGCTAGGCAACCAGTCTAGAAGAAGGAAAACTCTGAATTCTTTACTTTTATTTCTATATTATTTTGTTATCTTTCTTTTTCTCTTTCTTTTTCTTCTTTTTCTTATTTTTAGCCTTTAAATTCTGCTCATTTTGTATATACACTCTTACAACTATTTCCCCAAGGAATCTGCCCCAAGCTAAGCCACACCTCATCCAAAACATAGACCTTCCCACCTCATCCAAAGAAACTAACCCTACCCATTCCAAAATAAGACACCAACCCTCCCACCCCTAAATTGATAGATATAAAAGAGATCTTACTTTAGGAAATTAAACTCCGCCTAAGAAATTGACCTTATGTCACATCCTGCTTGTGCAGGGGGTTGGTAAATAAATATATATATCCTTTGTATTATGATGGATGAGTTGGGGTTACCAGTTTATAGTGGGTGAGTTGTAAGGAGTTATATATATTTAGGTAATTTACTCATCACACCATAAGGACACATGTATAAAGACAGAAAAACAAAGAACTCATACATTAACAAATAAAATGTGTATTGAAACAAAAATTACAATAATCAAGAATACTGATCAAAGTCCTGCAGAAATGCTTTTTCAAATGTTCATGTAATCAGATAAGTAGAGTTGTTGAGTTGACTCAAACTGAGAAAGAAAGAGTTTTTGTTCAAATCAAATCAGCAATCAAGTTATTTAGAGAGAGAGAGAGAGAGAGAGAGAGAGAGAGAGAGAGAGAGAGAGAGAGAGAGAGAGAAAGATATAGCTTATAATACCTTATGCAGTTATGTAAATATTTCTTTAAAATGAGATGCGTGGAGTATTCAGCAAGTTGGTTCTTCCTCTGCTGTTCTTTGAAAAACCTTCTCTTATATAGAGTCTAGATAGGCTCAAAAAGGTTCTTTTTGATAAACTTCATTTTAGGCGCGAACGCCTCTGATTGGTTGAAAATTATCATTTTTAATATTTCTATTTTTCTCTCTAATCCTGTGCAGATCCCCATGCGCAAAGCGTTTATTTTTCGTCATATCATTTTTTGCTTTCAGAGCGTTAACTTCCAGCTCACTACAGTATACTCGAACATTAGTAACAATATGAAACTTCAAATTAGAGATAATAAAATGGTAGTTCCATTGAAGACAGATAGAGTAGACCTCTTTCCTGTAGATTTTTCCCAATATATAAAAGCAAGAACCAGTGATATTCAATATATATATAATGGACTCTCCCTCGATCAACGTATGAGTGTTCATATAATGAACATTCACACAGTGATTTGTTTATAGTGGTGAAGGCTTGTGTTGGACCATCCACACTTTTTGGCACAGTCGATAGGAAAGAATTGGTGCATCAAGGGTTGCCACAAACCCAATCAACGACCGACCTCAGGAATTTTGAATTCAGAGTTATCCCTCTCCTAGACTGGTTACCTACATATATATATATATATATATATATATATATATATATTGTAAATGAAGAAAAACTCTAAACTTGCTTCATTACAATAATTTATTTCAACCGTATTAATATGACATCTTCAGATAATCACAAGAACATGACTCTTACTGAGAATTTCCCAAAGTAACATCTCTTTTATATCTATCAATTTAGGGGTGGGAGGGTTGGTGTCTTATTTTGGAATGGGTAGGGTTAGTTTCTTTGGATGAGGCAGGAAGGTCTATGTTTTGGATGAGGTGTGGCTTAGCTTGGGGCAGATTCCTAATAATAATAATAACAATAAAGTAAAGGAATAAAATATAATAATTAAAATTAATAAAATATAATAAATAAAATAAAATAAAATAAAAATTAAAAATAAAAAAAAAATAAAAATCTAATAAAAATAAAATTAAAATAAGAAGCAAATAAGGGGTGGGAGGTAGATTGTGAAGGTAAAGTGTTAGAGAATAAACTAAGGATAAAGAATAAACTTAAGATTAATATAAGATAAGAATTTAATTTTAGGGCTATTTGAATGATATAGGGTAGACTAGAACAAGATTGAATACAGTAAGAGGTAGTGGTATATTACTCAATACATAATATAAAAGTTAAAATATAAAATAATAAAGTAACGTTACAGATTAAAAATTAAAATTTAACAAATGGGGTCTAAAGGTGAAAAATAACATATAAAGTCTAAAAAATAAGAAGTGAAAGATCGAATTTAATAATTAAAGATTGTAGAGACTCACCATAGAAGTAAGGTTATAATTAAATCAAAAGGTAGAAAGTCTAAGAGATAATAATTAATAGTAGTAAAATTAATAATGATGATAATGCTAGTAATAATAATCATATTAATAATAGTAATTATAGTGATGATAATGATAGTAATAAGACAATAATAAAAAAAAAAAACCATAGTACTCAAATTAATAACATTATATCATAAATTTAGTAAGGGTGGTAATATTAATAATAATAGTAATAATGATAATAATAATAATAACCATAATAATAATAATAACCATGATAATAATATCAAGCTTAAGATAAATGGATATTGTAAATGATAATAATAATAATAATAATAATAATAATAATAATAATAATAATAATAATACGTTGATGTATAGATGATGATAATGGTAATACTAAGGGGCTAGATAAAAGTTGTGAATTCAGTAAAACCTTAGGGTTAAAAAGTAAATTTTATACAATTAAGTTTGAAGTCTTAAACTTTAGAGGATATATCTGACTCGGGATTAAAGGAATGGGGAACCAAAGCTAATAAGATATCGAGGTGGAATTAGGAAATCAGAATTATCGATGTAGAATTAGGAAATCAGAATTATCTTAACCTTATAGAGATGAGTTTACATTAAGTCATCATCATCATCATGTCGCGCTATTAGCACGGATATCCATGACAATCTCTCGCCAACCTTTCCTATCATTCATTTTTCCAGGGAGGTCCTCTGCGCAGCAACCTGCATCTTTGCTTAGTTGGTCAATGTAGGTCCTTGCTGGGCGGCCCACACTAGCATGTCCGTGTGTTGGCTTCCACAGGAGAACGTCACTTATGAGCTCATCCTTGCTTCTCCAGCAGTGCCCGCATGTCTTGTCCGTCTCACTCGAATGTTTGTGAGATGGGGGGCAGGTGGCCATATAGCTGTTTCCTCGTGGGGTGCTGCTTCCACGATTTAGGACTGCACGCAGCATTCTTGTGCAGCTCCCATCCAGCTTATTCTCAAGGCGCCTCGTTAGGGTCATGTGGTGCATCCGTACAGCAACACTGATACAACCACCGCTGGAAGAATTGTCGCTTTAGCTTGTCAGTGAGATCGGATTTCCATATTACTGATAATTGTTTGTGGCCGACCATTCGTGTATTTACATCGCTTTCTGTGGATAGGATATTACCACCTAGGTATGTGAATTGTTCTACTGGCTTAAGGTTTACCGTTGAGTGTGGTTATGTCTCCTTTCCTTTTGAAACATATGTACTCTGTTTTATCGGAGTTTACATGAAGGCCAATATTATTTGCTGCCTTCTCTAGGCTATGCAGTAGTGAATCTGCAAGGAGTGCAAGGTCATCAGCGTAAAAAAGGCAAGAAGCAGGCGATATCCGCACAGAAAATTACATTAAGTACAAAACCAAAATTAGCACAAATAAAAAAAAATTTAAAAAAATAAAAAAACACCCCCACATTTTATCAGAATTACAGAATTATAGAAATTAATGGAAGTTAATGGGTAAAAAATAAAAATAAAAAATAAAAATGATAAAGATTAAAAAATAAAGGAAATAAAGTTAAAAAATCTTAAAATAAAAATAAGATAAGATAAAAGGTAAAAAACAAAAGATAAAATATAAGAAATAAAAAATAAAAAATAAAAAATAAAAAATGAAAAATAAAATAAACCCTAATCGGGATATAAACCTATAAAAACCTATGAAAACTATAAAGAATAAATAAAAAACCATATAAATATATTTTAAGGGTAAAATCAAAAAATAAAATTAAGATCTAAAACCAACATTAAAAATTAAAATTTAAAATTTAAAATTAAAATTAAAATTAAGTATATATATATATATATATATATGAAGTAGTCAAACAGTGCGTTTGAAAATGGCGAATGCCGACAATTTGTGGGAGAATATGTGCTTAATTAAAGTCATACCTAATTTTGTTAATTAATTAATTATAACTAAATGAATTAGGCGTGCATATTGGTTTAAATGTAAAGTGTAAACAAATCGAGAAAAAGTCATCTCTGTATGTATATTTCAGCCCATTAGGCCTCATCAGCAGAGCTATAGACAGGGCAGTGCTTTGTGCGTGATTCGAACCCTACCAGTCAGGCTGACAGGCGGACATTCTAACCACTACACTAGAAATTCTGGGGAAGCCAACTAGTGTAGTGGTTAGAATGTCCGCCTGTCAGCCTGACAGATAGGGTTCGAATCACGCACAAAGCACTGCCCTGTCTATAGCTCTGCTGATGAGGCCTAATGGGCTGAAATATACATACAGAGATGACTTTTTCTCGATTTGTTTACACTTTACATTTAAACCAATATGCACGCCTAATTCATTTAGTTATAATTAATTAATTAACAAAATTAGGTATGACTTTAATTAAGCACATATTCTCCACACATATATATATATATATATATATATGTATATATAAGGTTTCTAGTTCGATACCGGTCCTAGACAACTCAGCGTATGAGTAGCACAGGGATCTGTGCGGTAAAGTGAGGAGCTGATGGTAGGTGTGGCGCTCCACCTCAGATGCCAAAACAATCTCCTTGGTCTAGCGCTATTGAAAAGGGGATAGACTCCCTCGCTGATTGGCTGATACTGACTTTAGGCCGCCCTGACAACTTTACTTTTACTTTTATATATATATATATATATATATATATATATATATATATATACCTTGTCATTAATTGTTTTATTATCGTATTTTCATACATACATGTTGGCTCTCAACTCGTACACGAGTAAGACCATTTCCTGTTCTTTTTTTTTTTTTCAATACTTGAGTGCAGTAGCATTTGACACTGTATCCTTATGTTTTCTCAGATGACTCACCAGGCCAGCCCTGGAGAGACATACTCTTCCACATAAACTACACATTGGAACTTCTCCACTTGGAATGTTGCTGCACTGAAAATCACCCTTTCTAATAGTCTGCTTCAATTTTTGGTGTTTAATTCATTTGGATTCAAATTCTTTCACAGACCGGTAGATGGTGGCTCTCCAGCAAGGTCTATTGGATACATGATAAATATATATATATATATCCTTTGTATACTCGAACATTAGGAACAACATGACACTTCAAATTAGAGATAATATAATGGTAGTTCCATTGAAGACTGATAGAGTAGACTCTTTCCTGTAGATTTTTCCCAAATATATAAAAGCGAGTATATATATTTACCAAACCGTTCCGTACAAGCAGGATGCGACACAAGGTTAATTTCTTAAGTGGAGTTTAACAGGTTTGAATTCAGAATTTTCCTTCTCCTAGACAGGTTGCCTTACCAAGGTTGAAAAGCCCAGTCTGTCCTACTATTTACCCATAGCTGGAGGAGAATAATTGGATGCATACCTTTCCCAAGGGTATTAGCGCCAAGTGAAATGCAAACAGCTTCATCCAGGAATTGAACTCGGGTTGACGAGTCCATTTCCTATTACTTTAACCATTAGACCACGCGCCTCCAAAAGCAAGTATATATATATTTACCAAACCCCTCCATATAAGCAGGATGCAACACAAGGTCAATTTCTTAAGTGGAGTTTAACAGGTTTCAATTGAAGATTTTCCTTCTCCTAGACAAGTTACTTAGCCAAGGTTAAAGAGCCCAGTCTTTCCTACTATTTACCCATAGCTGGAGGGAGAATAATTAGATGCATACCTTTCCCAAGGGTATTAGCGTTATGTGAAATGCAAACAGCCTTGTCCAAGATTTGAACTTGCATCAATGAGTCCATTTCCTATGACTCTAACCATTACACCACATATAAAGCAAGTATACTGAGGCATGAGATTAATAGAAATACTAACTTAACTAATATTTTGTATTATTTGGATATTTCGGCCAATGTGCCCTCTGGCCTTCTTCCGGTGTTTTTTGTTGAACCAGGGAGCCTTCTCTTCAAACTCGGGAAGCTTCTTTTCAAACTCTGGAGTTTTCATGTCATGATCAGCTCCCAATTACGACATGAAAGCTCCAGAGTTCGACATGAAACACCTGAAGAACATCATTCATGAGAGCACATCATTTGAAACATTGTGTATATAACGATAAAGATGAGGACAGCAGTCTGAAAAATCTAAATAATACAAATTATCCAGCCTCATCTCAAAAATTCAGATAGATATTAACTAGTATTGTTTTAACCCTTGTTGTTGGTGTTATATTTACTAATGTAAAAATGTGTTTTTGCTTAAAAGTTATGAACCATGAAAGATGTCTGCAAGAGAAACATGAAGACATGCCACATTAACACCAACACATGGGAGGCTTGTGCAGAAGACCGTGCGACCTGTCAACTCCTCGTCAAACAAGGAACGAAAAGGAGTGAAAAAGAAAGGAAAGTAGCCGCTACGGAAAAGAGAGCCAAAAGGAAGGAGAGACAACAACAACTCCAGCAAACATCACTGTTTGTTTGCAGTCACTGCTCCAGGGACTGCCATTCAAGAATTGGTCTGTTTAGCCACTCACACAGTTGCAATCGTCTTTAGTAGACGGAAGAATGCCAACAACAAAAATGTGTTTTTGCTTAAAAGTTATGAACCACCCTGATGGCTGGGGCTGTAGAAAACACCGACTGCACCTCTGCAGAGAGATCCCCCCCCCCCAATTGGGTTATATGTTGGGTAGTGACCCATAATGCCTGAGAACAGATTTGTGGTGGCTGAGCAGACTGTGACCCAGGTACTAGGGGTTCTGTGACACAAAACACTCCATTTTGGCCTATACGTGGGCTAGGTCGCCAGTAGGAGAGACTCAATCCAATCAGTTGGCTGGTCATGTTGTTATATACCCCTCATATCGGGTATATACACGAGTGTTCTTTTGTGTCAGAGAGAGAGGGGAGAGATATAGACAGCGTATCAGAGAGATGAGATGCATAATTGCATTACTTACTTCTTTCTTCTCTGGCCATTGTGTGATCATCCAGTCGCCATGTTGAATTCTATCTTCTACATCTTGTTGGCCAATTGTTGCATACCCTTTTCTTACTTCTTACTTCTTCTGTTCTTCTGACATCTTAAGTTCTTCTAGGTCTCTTCTAACATCTTGGTCTTCGTCTTAGTGACTTCGTCTTGGTTGTCGGTCGCACTTAACTCACTTCTTCTTCTATATCAGTCTTGTTACCAAGACATCCATTAATCACAAGACTGTGTTATTTTTCTTAAATTTTTATTTCCTTAACTATACATTTCATGTAACTAAATATCTGACTAACATAGCGCGCGTATGCAGTGTGAGTTCCAGTTGAGGCAGCACATCTTCTCTGCCCGATGTCAAACTGAAAACTGAGGACTCAACCAGGTCCCACGTGACTTCACATATTTCGCGGGCTTTCTGTACTATTCCATGGAAAGTCCCGCCCGTGATATGAAAAGGGCCATGCCTCTAGAAATACAGGGGATTGACAATAATCTTATGCAACCGCATAGATTATGTAACACAATCTTGTTGTTGATTCTTTTCTCACTAAGCATTCATTGACCAACAACGCCAAGTTACTTCTGAAACTTTTATTCATAATCTTAACTAACTAACACAGCGCGCGTGCAAGTGATGAATTCCAGTTAAGCAAGAGACATCGCTCTTCACCAACATCATGCCTGAAACTGATAAACGAACTAACTAGCTCTCACGTGATTCGCAGGTTCTCTGCCTCTGGGGTCAAAAGGTCCCCAACTGTCTGTAAATTTCCATAATATTACAGGGTAACCCAGAAAAAACAGAACCCAAATTATTTATTTATTTTCCCATTAAACTAACCCTACCCCCGAGTTTAAAAAAAAAAAAAAAGTTTTAAAGTGGGGGCTCGTTTTACAATCGACGATGATTAAAATCTGACGTTTTTATTTTAGAGTACCAAAGCCAAAAACAAAAGAAAAGAAATACCAACACCAAAAGGAGCCCCCACTTTAAAACTAACCATTCTCACAAAATAAAAACTTTTAGAATATACACATTGAAGTGAATATTAAAATAAATAAAGAAAATATATTTAGTATTGTAAAATAATGGGTGCAAGAAAAATAAAACATTTATTGCAAAAACACGGGCATAAAATGAGGGTTCAGTTTATTTTATGGTAGGAATTTACGAGGAAATAGTTAAGGATTACCTATTAATAAATAGATTTCCACTATTTCTCAGAATATTTGAGATGAGGCTTGATGATTAGTTTTATTTGCGTTATTCAGACTATTGTTCTCATCTTCATTGTTATCTATAAAATGTTTCGGCCAATGTGCCCTCCAATTAGACACAGTGGCCTAGTGGATAAAGGAGTTAGGTTAAGGCAGTTCTAAGTGACAGTTATCTCTGAACTGCTGGTTCAATCCTGGTCAAGGGCAGCAGTAACATAGAATAATAATTAACACAGTTTAACGCCTCTACCCCAGCTATGGTTAGTGTAATGAGAACAGGACACCCCCGTGGACTGAATGTAGGTTTAAAGTTCTGTGATGGCTCCCGATTATGAATTAACCAAGTTCCCGAGTCTGAAAAGAAGGTTCTCAAGTCTGAGAAGGTTCCTGAGTCCGAGAAGGTTTCCGAATCTGAGAAGAAATACCTGAAGAAGGCCGGAGGGCACATTGGCCAAAACGTTGTACAGATACCCCCATGGACTGAATAAAGGGTTAGGTTCAAAGTTCTGTGATGGCTTCCGATTTCAACAAGAAGGTTCCAGAGTCCAAAAAGAAGTTTCCCAATTCTGAGAAGGTTTCTGAGTCCGAGAAGTTTCCCGAGTCTGACAAGAAATACCTGAAGAAGGCCGGAGGGCACATGGGCCAAAACGTTGTATAGATAACAATAAAGATGAGGACAATAGTCTGAATAACGCAGATAATACTAGATTTCCACTAGTCATATTTATCTATTCTTTTTCATTGAATAAAAAATTAAGTATGTTAAATGTAGGTAATAGGAATAAATTTATGTAACACAAATGTGCAATTTAATGATATATTTAGTTGTTTCATTTGATTATAATTGTTTATTTCTCAGCAGTAAATCTATAATGCAATTTTTCTACTTTACTGGAAACAGCTTGCAGCCAGACAAAGCAAATCTATATATTAATACACTAGTACCTACCTATGTATGTAATGCCCTGTCATCACCTCAGACAAGTAATGGACCATATGTAGCGTAATTATTGTGGTCTGTGGGGATTTGAAGGAGAAAGAAAAAATAAGAACAAAGAGAGGCTAAAGTTTGAACTCAGTGACTGACGAATGACCCCGGAAATAGATTGAAAAATAAAAACGGAAGTTCCAGGTTTTGACTGGAAACGGATGTGACGCCGGGACAAGGAACGTAAGAAGAAGAAAATCGCTCTCTTTCGCCTTAGCTCTGGTGGGAGTCGGACGTGGACCCTGGTTCCCCGGATGGGTCTGACATAGTAGTAGCGAACATGATTTACAACAGAGTAATTTGACTGTACTGTCTCTTTCTTTCTATCTTTCCTTCTCTCTGAAAATGAACCCACAGGTCTAGGAATAAATAAACAGCTCCTTGTGACTATGCAACCTGAGTGTGTTGTTTCTGGACTAACGGCGACTACTACTACTACTAACAATGACAACTACTACAACTTGAGTTGGCCTATGCGACATACATCATTCTGGTACACCGTTTCATTTGATGATATATGTTCGTGCCATATCATTATAAATAAAATAATAACATAATATAAATCTTAAGTAAAAAAGAGCTCTTAAATAAAACAAAAAGTCTTGTGTTCGTTACTGAGAACAAACAAGGACAAAGTTACAAGAAGATCCGGCCCAGATTCAGAATAAAAGAATAAGATCTGCAATCCCAGAGCAGATCCATAGATAGACAGATCCAGCCACGCAGATAAGATAACAACCATCTTATTATAATGGAGATTCAGTGTCTGTCTGTCTGTAACCAAAACTATGTCACTGCTTACGTCACAATAACCCTCTGGAATTGCATAAGTATATAATGAGTATTTAATCTATAGTCAAAATAATTGATACATAGAATAAATCTTATTCATCAACCATGTCTCTATGAAAATCTGGGTTATATTTGCCCCCAAATAGCCAATGTTGCATATATCTTATTATAATGGAGATTGTGTGTTTTTCTGTCTGTAACCGAAACTATATTGCTACTCAAGTCACAATTCCCTTAGTTATTTACGTCACATTCTCCATGATTCTATTTCTATTTAAACCGCAATTAATAATAAAACTGTTTGACATTATTAATACTGTTGGCCTTACCTAAATACTTATGACATGCAATTGTATTTATATATACAACAAAATACCAGTTTTCAGTGTAAACGTAAAGCTAATTTGCATATTGATATTAAAAAAAACTGATTTTAATAAAAATGTGCTTGGTATTATTGATTTTCTAATTGTTTGGTTTTTATCTTAATGAATATGAGTAAAATCTCTTCAATAAATCCTAAAAGAAAATTCATTAACAAGAAGAAATAACTGTAATTTTATTCTTTACTTCCTATTTTAACTAAATAGTTAAATTAGCAAAATTTAGCATTGAAAAACGGAAGTGATGAAAGAGTAAGTTTTGGTTGTTCTATTTTCCGATTATACCCCCTCCGTTTCAAATCTTTTTATTTGAATTCTTAATTTGTTTCATTAGCCTTTCTGATTTAATCTAATATTTTATTACATTTAAACTTAAATACTTGCACCCGGAGGGTGCATATATTTGCTAGTAACAATAAATGGGGATAACAGTCAAAAAAATTTAATTATAATGGAGATTTGGTAACTGTCTGTCTTTAACCGAAACTATGTCACAATGACCTCAGGAATTGCATAAGGTTATCAATGAGTATTTAATTTATAGTCAAAATCATTAAAACATAGAATACATCTTATCTATTAACAGTGTCTCTATGAAAATCTGAATTAGATCTGCTTCAAAGCAGCCCATGTTATTAGTGTATTTAAAATCTTTCAAGGTGTCTTATATATAAATAAGAAATAAATGTTTACATAATATATGGTGTGGTTAATTTGCATACTGGTTTAAAAAAATGTGTTAAATAAATAATTACTTGGTGTTATGGTTATTGTTTTATTGTCTCTATGAAAATCTGAATTAGATCTGCTTCAAAACAGCCCATGTTATTAGTGTATTTAAAAATCTTTCAAGGTGCCTTATATATAAATAAGAAATAAATGTTTACATAATATATGGTGTGGTTAATTTGCATACTGGTTTTAAAAAAATGTGTTAAATAAATAATTACTTGGTGTTATGGGTTATTGTTTTATTCATACTATATTCAATCCTATTAATGATTTTATGTAGAAACCATTTAAAATATGAATAAAATGAGTGTAATCTTTTTATATGTGTTCTTATTTACCATATTTGGCAGCATATAAGACGCACCCCCATTTCAGCAGGTCAGATTCAGAAAAAAAAGTTTTTAGTGTATTTAAGTATATATTGTTGAAAACAGTCTAGCTGTGCATTACACAAGCAGAAACATAGCTGTATAAAAGTAATTTGGCAGTACAGGCAAGCAATAAGCATACACAAGACATCTCAATAGCAGGAAATAATGATAATAATAAAATTAATAATAATAATAATAATAATAAATTTGATCTACGATGTATAAGATGCAGGGCAATTTTTGAGCCAAAATTTTGGAAGAAAAGTGTGTCCTATATGACGTCAAATACAGTAATTCGTTAGTTTTTCTAATTTAGTATTGTGGCGAGCCGGAAGTTCTTGCTTCAACAGACAGAGATCGAATGACAAAAATAAGTAGTTTGCGCATGGGGATCGCGCACCCTAGTAAAAAATAAAATTTAAAATAAAATTCGTAAAATTCAACCAATCAGAGGCGTTCCCGCCTAATAAGAAAAATTATCGAAATGGAGCCCTACGGAGCCTACCTGGATTCTATAAATACTCAGACTTTTTCATTTTCAAGCAGAAATATTTTGCCTGCCTAAGAGAATCCTTGTCACATGTTTTTTAAGAATTTTTAATGCAGAAGGTACGAACTATCTATCTATCTCTCTCTCTCTTTAAAATAATCTCCTTTTAAGAGACAAACTAAATATCAGTACAAATATTGCTTGACTGATGATTAGTGTGACCTAAAAACTTTAAACGTTCTTTCTCATTTTGTGAATTGTGAAATATTATCTTACATTTTACATTGAACTTTAAAAAAAAACTTTTGGCTGACCTCGCCAGTATTCATTGCTGCCTTTTGTATACATTTTGTTAATACAATTTTGTTTGTTTAATCAAGAGTTTGTCTTCTATGGCATGTGCTTGATTGTTTTATGGTCTTTAAATGTTTGAACAC
>CM042161.1:39703826-39846326 GCA_023376005.1 Doryteuthis pealeii
AGAAGAGTAGATTCAGTAATTCGTTAGTTTTTCTAATTTAGTATTGTGGCGAGCCAGAAGTTCTTGCTTCAACAGACAGAGATCGAATGACAAAAAATAAGTAGTTTGCGCATGGGGATCGCGCACCCTAGTAAAAAATAAAATTTAAAATAAAATTCGTAAAATTCAACCAATCAGAGGCATTCCCGCCTAATAAGAAAAATTATCGAATTGAGCCCCACGGAGCCTACCTGGATTCTATAAATACTCAGACTTTTTCATTTTCAAGCAGAAATATTTTGCCTGCCTAAGAGAATCCTTGTCACATGTTTTAAGAATTTTTAATGCAGAAGGTACGAACTATCTATCTCTCTCTCTCTCTCTTTAAATAATCATCGCTTTAAGAGACAAACTAAATATCAGTACAAATATTGCTTGACTGATGATTAGTGTGACCTAAAAACTTTAAACGTTCTTTCTCATTTTGTGAATTGTGAAATATTATCTTACATTTTACATTGAACTTTAAAAAAAGAACTTTTGGCTGAACCTCGCCCAGTATTCATTGCTGCCTTTTTGTATACATTTTGTTAATACAATTTTGTTTGTTTAATCAAGAGTTTTGTCTTCTATGCCATCGTGCTTGATTGTTTTATGGTCTTTAAATGTTTGAACACTTTTATTAAATATTGACATCAAACAGCCCTACCTACCACCATAGTATATTCCATTACATTAAAACTTAAATACTTACGCCCGGAGGGTACATATTCCTGCTAATAGAGATAACAGATACAGAAGATACGATAACACCTACTCAGAATTATAGAGGAAGAAACACAAGATAAGTATAGACCGGAATTAAATGATCCACTAAGGTTGATATGCCATAAAACAAAACAACTAAACAAATAAAAATAAGTATAGAATATGAGTATATAGCAATGAGTATACTCTGTAACTGTCACTAAACCAACCAGCCCGCCCTGTTGGCTGGGGTGCTAGAATGCACTGACTGCACCTCTGGCGTAAGACTCCCCAAATGGTGCTACCTGTTGGCTGTGGGTGGTGACCCGTGATGCTTAAGGATAGAACCCAGGTGGATGAGCAGTCCATGACTTGCAATACTCCACTTTGGCTAGACGGGTGGTCGGATGGGCCCCATCCAATCAATCGGCTGGTCATGTCAAGCCCTAGCACCTATATGATTGCCTGAACCCTATTGCCCTTATGGCAAGCCCCAACCCTTTTTATCATATGAGTGCTAGAAGGTGGTGGCTGAGAGTCTTATTATCCTGGGTATGACGTTAAACTCTATCTGATGGTGAGGTTCCAGTTCTGGAGGTTTGAGGAATGTGGAGCATCCCTTCATCACCAATGCTTCCTGGTCCACTCTGACCCGGAGTGGTAGTACCTGGGCAATAGGGTTGGGACAATAATGTAGGTGCTAGGGCTTGACATGACCAACCGCCCGTCTAGTCTAAGTAAGGGCCAAAGTGGAGTGTTGCAAGTCATGGACCGCTTAGCCACCAGGATTCCGGCCTTAAACATCACAGGTTGCCAATTATGGCCAACAGGTGATCCCATTGGGGGAAGTCTTACCCCCTACAGAGCTGCAGTCAGTGTATTCTTAAGCCCCAGCTGACAAAGTTGGGGACCATATGACCTTTAGGCACCCCTTTTGCGATCTCGTTTCATAAGAAATTTTTTTTTATTTACACCGTCAACATCCGGTTGTTTGTTAGGGGTTAGGGTTAGGGTTAGGGGTTAGTTTTATAATTAAAAAAAAAACTCTAAAAAACATCTGTTAACAAACAACCGGATGCTGGTGGTGTAAATGAAAAAAATGTCCTTATGAAACAAGATCGCAAAAAGGTCATATGGTCCAAAGCTGGATACTTACCAGTGACCACTCTAATGTCCACTAGTTATGTCACTCAAAAAAATGCAGCCCTGTCAGCTGAGGCTGTAGAATACACAAACCTGCACTTCTGCAGAGAGATAAGACCCTCCCCATTGGGGCCATCTGTTGGCCATGGGTGATGATGCATTATGCTTAAGGACAGAATCCTGGTGGCTGAGCAGTCTATGACATGCAACTCACCCTTTGGCCCTGGCCAAATGGTCAGTCGGAGATGTCCCTCCGATCAATCAGCTGGTCACGTCAAGCCCTAGCACCTATATGATTGTTCCAACTGTATTGCCCTTATGATAAACCTCCAATCCCTTTTTATATATGTGCTAGAAAGCAGTGGTTAAGGGTCTTAATGACCTTGGTATGACATTAAACTAGTGGTGAAGTTCCAATTTTGGAACTCTGGAGAGTGTGGAGTACCCCTTCATCGCCATTACTTTGAGATCCACTCTGACCAGGAGTGGAAGAACCTGTTAGGGTCCCATCTATGAGTTAAATAGATTTTTTAAAAGTTTTTTTTTTAATGTGTTTAAAAAAACGTATTTGAAAAAAAGTTTGAATACCCAAAAAGAATGAATAGGAGAAAAATGTTTTTGGCATAAAATAACCCCACAAGGATTGACATGCCTTAGAATACAAACAAAAAACCAGCCAATCAACCATCAAAAGAAAGGTCTCCAAAGCACTGGGGACACAGGGGAAACTGTTTGTGCAGCTTTTGGCAACATTGTTGTGTTTGTAGTGCATGCACCTGCACCTGCACCTGCTCATTATGGTAATCAGGGACACAAGAGTAAGTGTTTGTGCGGCTGTTGGCAACATTGTTGTGTTTGTAGTGCATGCACCTGCCTGCACCTGCCTTGTTACAAAAGGTAATCAGGGACACAAGAGTAAGTGTTTGTGCGGCTGTTGGCATTGTTGTGTTTGTAGTGCATGCACCTGCACCTGCACCTGCACTTGCTTGTTATACAAGGGTAATCAGGGACACAAGAGTAAGTTTTGCGGCTGTTGGCAACATTGTTGTGTTTGTAGTGCATGCACCTGCACCTGCACTTGCTTGTTATACAAGGGTAATCAGGGACACAAGATAAGTGTTTGTGCGGCTGTTGGCAACATTGTTGTGTTTGTAGTGCATGCACCTGCACCTGCACCTGCACTTGCTTGTTATACAAGGTAATCAGGGACACAAGAGTAAGTGTTTGTGCGGCTGTTGGCAACATTGTTGTGTTTGTAGTGCATGCACCTGCACCTGCACCTGCTTGTTATACAAGGGTAATCAGGGACACAAGAGTAAGTGTTTGTGCGGCTGTTGGCAACATTGTTGTGTTTGTAGTGCATGCACCTGCACCTGCAACTTGTTATACAAGGGTAATCAGGGACACAAGAGTAAGTGTTTGTGCGGCTATTGGCAACATTGTTGTGTTTGTAGTGCATGCACCTGCACCTGCACTTGCTTGTTATACAAGGTAATCAGGGACACAAGAGTAAGTGTTTGTGCGGCTATGGCAACATTGTTGTGTTTGTAGTGCATGCACCTGCACCTGCACCTGCTTGTTATACAAATGTAATCAGGGACACAAGAGTAAGTGTTTGTGCGGCTATTGGCAACATTGTTGTGTTTGTAGTGCATGCACCTGCACCTGCACCTGCACCTGCTCATTATACAAGGGTAATCAGGGACACAAGAGTAAGTGTTTGTGCGGCTGTTGGCAACATTGTTGTGTTTGTAGTGCATGCACCTGCACCTGCACCTGCTTGTTATACAAGGGTAATCAGGGACACAAGAGTAAGTGTTTGTGCGGCTGTTGGCAACATTGTTGTGTTTGTAGTGCATGCACCTGCACCTGCACCTGCACTTGCTTGTTATACAAATGTAATCAGGGACACAAGAGTAAGTGTTTGTGCGGCTGTTGGCAACATTGTTGTGTTTGTAGTGCATGCACCTGCACCTGCACCTGCACTTGCTTGTTATACAAGGGTAATCAGGGACACAAGAGTAAGTGTTTGTGCGGCTATTGGCAACATTGTTGTGTTTGTAGTGCATGCACCTGCACCTGCACCTGCACTTGCTTGTTATACAAGGGTAATCAGGGACACAAGAATAAGTGTTTGTGCGGCTGTTGGCAACATTGTTGTGTTTGTAGTGCATGCACCTGCACCTGCACCTGCACTTGCTTGTTATACAAGGGTAATCAGGGACACAAGAGTAAGTGTTTGTGCGGCTGTTGGCAACATTGTTGTGTTTGTAGTGCATGCACCTGCACCTGCACCTGCTTGTTATACAAGGGTAATCAGGGACACAAGAGTAAGTGTTTGTGCGGCTGTTGGCAACATTGTTGTGTTTGTAGTGCATGCACCTGCACCTGCACCTGCACTTGCTTGTTATACAAGGGTAATCAGGGACACAAGAGTAAGTGTTTGTGCGGCTATTGGCAACATTGTTGTGTTTGTAGTGCATGCACCTGCACCTGCACTTGCTTGTTATACAAGGGTAATCAGGGACACAAGAGTAAGTGTTTGTGCGGCTATTGGCAACATTGTTGTGTTTGTAGTGCATGCACCTGCACCTGCACCTGCACTTGCTTGTTATACAAATGTAATCAGGGACACAAGAGTAAGTGTTTGTGCGGCTATTGGCAACATTGTTGTGTTTGTAGTGCATGCACCTGCACCTGCACCTGCACTTGCTTGTTATACAAAATGTAATCAGGGACACAAGAGTAAGTGTTTGTGCGGCTGTTGGCAACATTGTTGTGTTTGTAGTGCATGCACCTGCACCTGCACCTGCACTTGCTTGTTATACAAATGTAATCAGGGACACAAGAGTAAGTGTTTGTGCGGCTGTTGGCAACATTGTTGTGTTTGTAGTGCATGCACCTGCACCTGCACCTGCACTTGCTTGTTATACAAATGTAATCAGGGACACAAGAGTAAGTGTTTGTGCGGCTGTTGGCAACATTGTTGTGTTTGTAGTGCATGCACCTGCACCTGCACCTGCACTTGCTTGTTATACAAGGGTAATCAGGGACACAAGAGTAAGTGTTTGTGCGGCTATTGGCAACATTGTTGTGTTTGTAGTGCATGCACCTGCACCTGCACTTGCTTGTTATACAAGGGTAATCAGGGACACAAGAGTAAGTGTTTGTGCGGCTGTTGGCAACATTGTTGTGTTTGTAGTGCATGCACCTGCACCTGCACTTGCTTGTTATACAAGGGTAATCAGGGACACAAGAATAAGTGTTTGTGCGGCTGTTGGCAACATTGTTGTGTTGTAGTGCATGCACCTGCACCTGCACCTGCACTTGCTTGTTATACAAGGGTATCAGGGACACAAGAGTAAGTGTTTGTGCGGCTGTTGGCAACATTGTTGTGTTTGTAGTGCATGCACCTGCACCTGCACCTGCACTTGATTGTTATACAAGGGTAATCAGGGACACAAGAGTAAGTGTTTGTGTGGCTGTTGGCAACATTGTTGTGTTTGTAGTGCATGCACCTGCACCAGCACCTGCTCGTTATACAAGGGTAATCAGGGACACAAGAGTAAGTGTTTGTGCGGCTATTGGCAACATTGTTGTGTTTGTAGTGCATGCACCTGCACCTGCTCGTTATACAAGGGTAGTCAGGGACACGAGAGTAAGTGTTTGTGCGGCTATTGGCAACATTGTTGTGTTTGTAGTGCATGCACCTGCACCTGCACCTGCACCTGCTCGTTATACAAGGGTAATAAGGGACACAAGAGTAAGTGTTTGTTTTGCATGACCTGTGCCTGCTCCTGGATGTGCTTCACTGCTGTGCTCAGTCTTGTCTTAGCAGTTGTTTCTGATGGAGCTGTCAGATTATTTTTGTATATAAAATGTGCTACACTACACGACTTACATTTATAACTAAGCGAGGTCACATGGTTTTAAACCTCAGCCAATCAACAGCCCGAATATGTGGCTGGTTAACTGCTTAATTGCTGATACTGAGAGACGTCTATTTGCAATAAGTGATGAAGGACCTGCAAGACTGAGGAGCACCAAGGAACAACCAAAGGATTCTTTACTAAGGATCGTGCTCTGCTTAACATTAAGGATCTCCGCTGGACAACGGTATGAATGCAGAATAGCACGCAAGAGATAATATCATTAGATTATGTATAAAAAGTGTTACATTTCATTACATTTCACTCGGCTGGTCACGTCAAACCCTAGCACCTATATGACTGCCCCAAGCCTATTGCCCTTATGGCAGACCCGAACCCTTTTTATCATATATGTGCTAGAAGGCGGTGGTTGAGGGTCATCTTGTCCTGGGAATGACGTTAAGCTATCAGATGGTGAGTTCCAGTTCTGGAGGTTTGGGGAATGTGGAGCACACCTTTATCACCATTGCTCCCTGGTCCACTCTGACCCGGAGTGGTAGTACCTGTTAGGGTCCCATCTTGAAGCCTAAAAGATGGCCACAAAAATCGTAACAGGAATGGCCAATTAACACTGCCATCAAATGTGAAGTTTGTGCAGTTATTTGGTCATTAAACCTATTGAAATTCATATTGAAAGATAAGATTGTTGTGTTACACATAATAGTATTACATCCCTTAAAAGTTACCTCCCTTAGTGGCCCTTTTTTTAGTGTGTACTAATCTTTAAATTGTCACCAGCCTGGTACTTCCGCCTGCTTTTCTTTTCATCTTGTGACTCAACCGATATGATCGAGTGGTAGTACCTGTTAGGGTCTCATCTATGGGTTAAATAGAAAAAAAATGAATTTGAAAAGAAAAAAATGAATACGCAGCAAGAATGAATAAAACTAAACATCTTTGGCATTTTAGTTAGCATACCGTAAAATCCAACCAACCAACCAACCAACCAACCTATCAGAATTGACCGAGATGAGGTGCATATTTTACCTTTCGCTGTTAACTTTGTAATTTGAACCAAAATGTTAAGAGTTTTATTTTAAGATTATTTTACATTAGAACTACCAAGATTGTCTCATAATTCACGGCTGTAGTGTAATTATCATGCTCTACGGAGAATTTGGGGATTGAAAAGAAAACGGTATTCAGATTTCTGGAGAAAGAGAAGAAAAAGAAATAAGAACAAAAAGAGTATTATCTGTGTTATTCTGACTATTGTCCTCATCTTCATTGTTATCTGTACAACGTTTTGGCCGATGTGCCCTCCGGCCTTCTTCAAGTATTTCTTGTCAGACTCGGGAACCTTCTTTTCAGACTCAGGAACCTTCTTGTCGTAATCGGGAGCCATTACTAAAAACAACAAGAAATACCTGAAGAAGGTCGGAGAGCACATCGGCAGAAACATTGTACTGATAACAATGAAGATGAGGACAATAGTCAGAATAATGCAGATAATACTAATCATCAAGCATGATAGCTATAAAAATGCTTGACCCATGGGGCCTTTCACCAGAAATACTATCTGCGCATTTCCAACAAAAATGACTGACTTCCTACCCAAAAAGGATACCTTGGCCATTCAAACTGAGGTAGTATTTGGGTCTAGTTGGTCCTATTATCCAGGGAGATTTTCCCTCACTACAGGCCACTATGACCTGGTCAATAAAGCCACCTCTTGCCTTTGTCTCTTTCCTTTTTTGTTCCTTTTGTTCCTTAAGTTCCATTTCAGTGTACCAGCCCAGAAGAAGAAAAGAACCAGCTTTATATGGGGACAAGACACCAGTACCAATGAACATAACTTTGCCCCCATATATTCCATGCATGCATTTGGGTGATTGAGTCCTGATTGGCTGCTTTGTCTCAGTGGAGTTATGGTGCCAACTAAATAATCTACCATTCTGCACTAGGCTTGCGATAATACAGGATCCATATTGAGTTACAGCTTGCTTCATGCCTTGTCTACCAATTCGATGGTAATTGGAATATTGCTTGTACACTCAGTATAAAGAGGGTTCCAATTACCATCGAATTGGTAAGACAAGGCATCAAGTAGTCGTAACTGAATACAAATCTAATCTTGTCACAATACTACGGCAAAATGACAGGGTATTTATGAAGCCTCATAACATCATAGAAACCAAGCAGCCAATCAGGACTCAAGGAATGGAATCATCCCAATATATGAATGGACTATTCTTAACTTCCATAAATACCAGCTATCTTGGGGTACTGGCAGTTGACCTTAGCCAGCTGCTGTTGTTCAAACCAACAGTATACTGACTGACTTCAATAGCTACAACTGAATACTGAATTTGATTCTCACCGAGTGCCCTATACTTGCGATCTTGGGTCATATTCTACCAGGGTAGGGTGAATACATAATTGATAAATTCACTCCTGCCAGGATGTGATATAAGGTTAATCTTAAAAAGCCAAGTTTACCCTACTATTTACCCATAGTGGGAGGGGGGAGAGATGGATTAATGCCCTTGCCGAGCCTGATTCTAATTCTAATCCTATATCGTAATGGAGGCATGTGGTGTACTATTTAGAGTTGTAGGAAATGAACTCGGTGATCCAAGTTCAAATTCAGGAGGCTGTTTGCATTTAGTGCTAATACCCTTGGGAAAGGTATGCATTCAACTACTCTCCCTCCAGTTGATTTTGGTTTAATTAATTAATCATATCCCTTAATCAGTAAAAATCAATAACCAAATTTGGAGTGTTTCTTAGTTAGAACGATATCAATGTGTATGCAAGATTTTAAATTTGAGTGACCTCCCATTTTGGAGTTATGCATCGACACGTACATACCAAATTCTCTCCTTTACATATTAGATATATAGTTGTAGAAAAATTATTTCCCTACCATGGGAAAATAATTAACAATCAATTAACCTTAGGCTCCATAGCTTGTTCTTTTGAAGTTAGTGCTAAGTCAAACCTATGTTGACAGGCAGAGGTGATTAATGATTCTATCTAGCCATTCTCTCTCTATCCTATATTTGTATTGCCTCTTCCTTCTTTACTTCTTACTTACTTGAACTTTTGGAAATTCTAGTATTCTGGTGAGTCTATTGAGCTAGTTTTTTTTTAATACTTGGTGCATTTATTATATTATATCTAAATTAAATTTAGTGATACATTAATGCGTTATGTATTCCTGTGCATGCATTTCCCTAGGAATCCATCCTTTTTATTCACTAATTCACTCTTATTTGGGAATCTAATTATCTCTAACTTTTCTTGTAAACGCAAGAAGCATGGATCAGTTAATCCTCGGCAAGTACTTGATTTCTTTAATATTTCCCATTTATATTTACAAGAAAAGTTTTAGAGATAATTAGATTCCCAATTTTGACTTTTAGGAGATATAGAATAAAAATAATCTTAAATCAGGCGAATATATATTTCATTAGCCACATAGATTTTACTTAGTTCCCCTGAAGACGGTGTACTAAGAACCGAAACCACGGTAGGGAAATAACTTTCCTACAACTATTAATGCTCTATATTTTACAAGATATATTGAGCCTTTTGGATTAACTACTTATGCTACTACAATGTTTACATGGTCGTAACCCTTTGATATATATATATATATATATATATATATATATATATATATATATATATATTGTAACCTTGTACCAGACTATGCTAAGTTAATTTTATAGGGAATTTTTAAAAAAGAAAGAAATCCTTTGCGTCTTTATGTCGTTACTCATTGAAGGCGGTGTCATCAGACTGGTATGGACAGTAGACTCTCTCCGCTGAAAACAGTCATTCTTTTCCATTGAGAAACCACCTCAGCATTTATGTTTCTCAAAAGCTGAACCCCTCCAGCCAACAACAATGATAGGAATCTTACCACAAGTCCCCACTCACGATCAGAAGGTTGCGAGTTCAATCTCTGTAGCCACCCACTACATAGTTAAAATTCAAAAATGGTTGAACTAGAAGCAAGAAGCCGTCATACCAGTCACTTAGCAAATGTTCCCTCTCTGTGAGATTTTAACTCGCATCTTTTTTTTATTTGGAAAACCTGATTAAATGCACCAGCTTTAAGCACCCCAGAGGTGACCTGGATTCAGAAGGACATGTTTCATTTACACCGTCAAAATCTGGTTGTTTGTTACCAGACGATTTTTAGACGTGTTTTTTTTTTAAAATCATAAAACTAACTGCTAACCCTAACCCTAACCCCTAACTCTTACAAACAACCAGATATTGACAGTGCAAAACGAAACATGTCCTTCTGAATCCAGGTCACCCCTGGGGTGCTTAAAGGTGACTTCGTCCAACAATTCAAACCTTGATGTTATTCTTGATCTCTCTTAATATGAAATATGGATTTGTTGCTATTATTTTGTTGTTATTTTTTTTTACACTAGTGTTGTTAATGTTGATTATGAGTTATCTCCCTTGGACTGTTTCAGTTGAAGGAACTCTTTGGCAAAAGAGTAAAAGAGTTAGAAAGTTAGTTGGCAACTGACTACAGGTATGATGATTGTCCACCATTAGAGTGACTGCCATTAAACAGCCTATTGACATTCGTTGCAGAGCGTAGTTACCTCATAATCAGCAGTTAAGAGATATTTTGGGACTCTTATAATTTCCCAGCAGTAAGCAAGTAATTTCAGAAGAAAGAAGATGGGAACAACAATTGAAGATAAAGAAACATATATTCAAAGGGTACAAAAAGTGTTGCAAACTTGTGGCGTTTGCTGTCCAGACTTATCTTGCTGAGGGTGAAGAAGGTAAAGGGAGCGCTTGAAAAACGCAACTCGCCTGCTTGAAGGCCGCACAAGAAGTAACTTTCATCAAGGAATTTAATTTAAAATCACCAATATACGATATTGGTAATTTATGAGGAAGTGCGTCCCGGTCTCCTGCCTCAGAAATTGCTACCCGGTGACTACTAAAATAATGTCCCCAGCTATGTCATCTCGGCGATGTTACTTGAAAGAAAACAACCAACTTAGGGCGTTAAATGTATTTATTTATTTCTCTTTTTTGGATAGATATATATAAACAAAGTAAAAAATAAACAAAGTAAAAAATGAACAAATTGTGGTAGATAGATAGATAGATAGATAGATAGATATCCATCTTCCTCATAAATTACCCCATATTATTCTCCAGAATGACCTACTTCTTACTTCAACCTTATTTTATTTTAATATCGGAAAAATTATAGTTAAATTATTTCCCCCTGGAACTAGAGGCTGAATCGCCAATATCGTATATTGGTGATTTTAAATTAAATCCCTTGACGAAAGTTACTTCTTATGGGGCCTTCAACCAGGCGAGTTGCGTTTTTCAAGTGCTCCCTTTACCTTCTTCACCCTCAGCAAGATAAGTCTGGACAGCAAATGCCACAAGTTTGTAAACTTTTTACCTAATTACCTAATATGGTAGATGATTGAGTACACCAACTAATGCAATAAACAGTTAATCATTATCTTGCTCTCCTCAGTATAGAGAGAGTCCCAGCTACTCGTCCTTCGGGACGGGTGGGATGCTAAATTAATAGCGTTGATCCCAGATACCTGCCTCATTGTACTTAAAGGGGCAGGGCTGGGATCGACGCAATTTTTCTACCTACCACCCCATGAATCTCGGCTTGTGGGTGGTGCCCACTTAAAACGGCCTTGTGCCATATCAAGTGAAAGTGGGACACATGTAAATACCAGTATAGAGAGAGTGTGGTTTAAATAATCTTAGACCAGTTCAAGCTCTACTGGGGCTTTAGAATACACCAACTGCACTTCTAGCAGAGGAGTAACCCCCCACCACCACCACCACCACCACCATAATGGGGCCACCTGTTGGCCATGAGTGGCAACCCATGATGCTTAAGGATGGAATCCCGGTGGCTGAGCAGTTCATGACATGCTACACTCCAGACCCTTACTTAGGCTGGATGGGCAGTCAGAGAGACCCCCTTGAATCAATCGGCTGCTCATGTCAAGCCCTAGCACCTATATGATTGTCCCAACCCTACTACCCTTATGGCAACCCCCAACCCTTTTTATTATATATGTGCTAGAAGGTACTGGCTGAGACTCCTTATGCCGTGGGTATGACGTTAAAGTCTACCTGTTGGTGAGTTTCCAGTTCTGGAGGTCTGGGGACTGAGGAGTACCTCTTCATTACCATTGCTCCCAGTTCCACTCTGACCCAGAGTGGTAGTACATGTGAGGGTCCCATCTACAGGTTAAATAGAAAAAATGTGTTTTTAAAAAAATTGAGTTTAAAAATTTTTCTAGCAAACTATTGCTAGGAATCTTTCAAAACTTTGCCGGCATTAAATGACACACCAAGGTTTAAATGCCGTTAAACAAAACAAATTAACTTGCTCTCCATAGTATAGAGAAAGTAAGAGGTATTTCGGGACTCTTATAATTTCCCGGTAGTAAGCAAGAAATTTCAGATGAAAGAAGACGAGAACAACAATAGAAGATTAAGAACCATATATTCAAACTTGTGGCGTTTGCAGCGAGACTTATCTTGCTGAGGGTAAAGGTAAAGGTAGTGCTGGATGAAACCACTTACTGGTTGACTGCTCAATATAATAAATGCTGAGGGTGAAGATGAAGAGAGCGCTTGATAAAAACAACTCGCTGGTTGATGACCCCACGATAAGTGCTGAGGGTGAAGAAGGTAAAGGGAGCACTTGAAAACGTGACTTGCCTGATTGACGGTCGCATGATAAGTGACTTTTATCAAGGGGTTTAATTTAGCCGCCAATATCGTATATTGGCAATTCGCCCTCTGGTGCCAGGGGGAGATAATCTAACTATAATTTTTCGGTTAAGAGTGCTGTTTAAATAGTCTTAGACCAATTCATCTTGTGGGGGTATTCCAGTGACTCCACAACAATTAAGCAAATAAAATGGTTGTTTGGCAGCCTTCCATCTACGAGAGACAATGGAGTAGTGTCAAAGTTGTTTTTTGTTTTTTTCTCTTTGAATTACATAGCCTGGGTGGGTTCATATGGAGGATAAGCTGTTGCCCATGTAGCAAATCCCCCCTTTCCACACTGCCAAAGGAAAGGTAAGGTACCAATGCGGTTTGGCAACGGTAGCGTCGCAGAAGTTGATGGGTAATACTGGAATTCAGCATCACATCACCTTAGGGGCTCTGGCTCCTGATTTGTTTTTGGGGTTTACTCCCTTAGCCTTTCCTTGAAAGGCAGTAGAGGTTTTGGGTCAGACTTTCCTTGACTTTGTTTGGTTGCCATCCATGGCTAAAGAGCCCCTTTTGACCCATTTGGGGATCCATGCAAGTAGCAAGTACCCCAATCCTACTACTATTGGTGTCCTGTGAAATGAAATGAGATTAGGGATATGGTATATTTTGCCTTTGTGTATCAGATAAGCAACAGTACATTCAGGTCAGATTTTCTTCTTTTTCAAAAAAAAATTATTAAAGCAATATAGTTGATGGTAGGTGTGGTGCTCCATCTCAGATGCAAAATCAAACTCCTTGGTCTAGCACTAGTGAAAATGGGATAGACTCCCTCGCTGATTGGCTGATACCAACTTTAGGCCACCCCGACGACTTTACTTTTTTTTTTATTTCATAAAGAGTTAACTCAACTCAGGTAGAAATTAGGATGATCTAATATAAACTAGAAGCAGCTATCCTGCATCACCTAGGTAGAGGTGGTAGATCAGGGAAAAAAGTTACTCTTATAGATCGATTATCACTGAATTAGTTAGATCCTCGCAGGATGCCCCATTAAATCCTATGTAATAAAGACCTTGCGTTGATCTTGCCTGGTAGGGTGTGAGGAAAAAGGAAAAAGGTGCAAAGACACCCTGAAAAGAGAAATTAATGTCTTCTATTGTGACAGAGAACACGAGATGAGTGGCAAACGTCAAGGCCTGCCGTATTCTCGAAGGAAGCGGGCTAGGCTTTGCCTGACATGTCGGACTGTAGAATCGAACCCGCTTCCTTCAGAATGCAAACATTGTCACTGAAGTCGAGAAGCTACAGTCCCAGATGTAAGCGCCAGGTGCCCAGATGATAGCTATGAAGATTCCGGCAGTCGGGTTTGGCTCGAGAATCTCGTGTGTGGGACGCAGACACCTGGATGTTGAGGGAGAAATTAGTATAAGTAGAAGTGGGGTGACAATGGGAGTTGAGTCGCGATTTTGAGTTGTTGAAGATTTTACGACGACGGATTTTTAAGCTGCTGAGGATTTTTGAGTTGATAAAGATTTTTTGACGGTGACAACATTGTCAACAAGTCAGATATTTTATTATTTTTTAAAATATTAAATGCAAAAAAACAAAATCCATGTTGTTACTATTTAAATTTTATTTCTTAATTATCTTCAAGAATATAAATCAAATCTTCATTACTTTTGCTCAAAAACCAATATCTGATGATAGTGAATGTGTAATATATATATATATATATATATATATATATATATATACACTTTGTCATAAATTGTTTTATTTTCGTAGGTTCATCTGGACATACATACATACAATATCTGATGATAGTGAATGTGTGTGTATATATATATATATATATATATATATAAATATATAAATAATAATATATACTTTATTCAACAATGCTTCTAAAAAAACAAAAAAATACAAACATCCAAAAAATCTTATTTTTCCTTTGCCGAAGAGCATAAGGCCCAGGTTTGTTATTATTCACTCAATGTCCCCTTACCTCATATGGTAGAGACGTATCAGTATCATTGACAGGTTAATTTCACAAGGATTGTCCCGTGACGTATTGTGGCCGAGGCAGTATGGTTTCTGACTATCCTGCTGAAGTCCCGGTTTTGATTTCTGTCGGAGGGAAATCGTTAGTATACATCGCTGATGAGACTTAATAAAGTTGAAACAGTCTGTATGATGTTCTACAAACCAAATAATTCTTTACCAAAATTCACTTGTCATTATTATCTTCTATAATTATTGAATTTTATGCGATATACGCATTTTAATTGCCTTCAAGCAAAAAAATATAAATAATAATAATAATAATAATAATAATAATATATATATATATATATATATATATATATATATATATATATATACTTTGTCATTAATTGTTTTATTTTTGTAGGTTCATCTGGACATACATACATACACACCATCTACCCTTTATATATGTACTAGCAGCAGCTACCCAGTGTTGCCTGGGTAGACATGGGGTAAAAAAAAGTAGTCTCGTAGATCCATTATTATTGAATAATGAATTAGATCCTCGCAGATTATCTTCATGAATATAAATCATATCTTCATTATTTTTGTTCAAAAAGCAAGCTCTGATGATAGTGAATGTGTATATCTATTTACTTTGTCATCAATTGTTTTATTTTTCATAGTTTCCTCCATACACACATACATACATACACACAAACTGCCCTTTATATATGTATAGACAGATAGATATATAGATATATAGATAGATAGATAGATAAAACTTTTAATGAAAAGCAGGAAAAATATGTCTGTTTTTGGTGAAGTTCCAATTCTGGTGGTCTGGGGAATGTGGAGCACCTCTTCATCACCATTGCCCATGTCCACTCTGACCCGGAGTGGTAGTACCTATTAGGGTCCCATCTATGGGTTAAATAGAAGAAAATGAGTTAACAAAAAATGTGTTTTTAAAAAAATTTGAGTTTAAAAAATTTGAGTTTTAAAAAATTTGAGTTTAAAAAAATTTTCAATAATTATCAAGAATGAATAAAACAATGTCTTCAGCATAAAATAACCCAACAAGGGTTGACATGCTGTAAAAACCAACCAACCAACCAACCAACCAAGTTGTAAATATAAAGTTGCTTTGAAATAACCACCTCCATATTTTGCAAGTTAACTAATATAAGGGAGACAATTTTGTAAGGGCGTTGAACAAAGTTATGAAACTTTATCTCAGGCTATAAAGTTTTTGTTTGGTTTGGTTTTTTCAACTTTTTTATTTAAAAAAAAAATCATTCGTTATCTTCCTTTTTCGAAAATAAAATATTTATTCTTTAAAGCAAATGTTTCCAGTTTGAGAAAAATGATAAAAAAGTTGAACATTTTTTTCAGTTAAATAACACCATTTTTTCGTACCGACATATTGTTTTTTTGGGTTTTTTTTGTTAATGTTAGGATACGTAAAAAATGAGGTCGGCTAAGAGCTTTATGTCGTATCCATTATTATCGCATTCATAAAGGAATATAAATAATTTAAAAAAATTTTTTCAATAAAAAAGTTTATGGATTTTTTTCGAACAGTTTAAAAAATTAAAAAATTAAAAATATAATGATGATTATCATCGTGTTACATGCTTTACAATTACATCCAAAATGGCGGTACCCATCGATTAAGGTAGGCAGATTTCGCTGCCGAAAGATTTTCCAGACAAAAATATATGTATTTTTGAGAGTAGTTAAAGTAGGGACGAATATAAAATTCGCCATATGTATTTTTACCTAAATACATACACATAAGAAAATACTTAAGAAGTCTAATATCAAATGAAATGGTCAGAAGTCGAACTGATTTTTACATAAATGTCAAAAACGTAACTAAAAATGTTTGTAATCATCTACAATTAATCTGAATATTTAAAAAAAAATTCAGACACATATTTTAAATTAATCTTTTTTATCAAATCGCAAAATTAATTACAAGTATTGGGGGGGGGGGCTTTTACGTGTTTTTGTTTTTCTCTAGAATTTGCTGATAATTTAAATTTTCTAAAACTACGAATTTTAATTTATTTTAAAATTTTTCCATTAAAATATTTTCTACTTGCTCATTAATGAAATTAGATTTTTTTTAAAAAACTGAAACTCGTTATTTGTTAAAAATGACTTGAAACTGCAGGCAACAGTCATCAAAAATAGTTGTTTTTTAAATAACGATTGTATTTAAGATTTTGATATAAAAATACTAAAGTGAAAGTCAGTTCAAATATCAACTGAAGCTTAAATTTAGATGTTTTGAACTGCTTAATTTTATACTTAAAAAAAAGGAAATGTATTGTCAGGAAATTTAATTTACATTAATTATGAAAAAAATTTAAAAACATTAAAAGTCAACCTTTTTGTATTTTTTATTCACACCTTCGGTCTTTTATCTATTTTTATTTATACGGTAATTTTTTAATCAACCCCACCGATATTTTGTGCCCTCAAAATAAGGGGGTGGGTCAAAGTTAAGTGACCTGAAAAAAAAAAAAAAACAGGAAGTTTTTAAATAAATTAACTGATGCATTATAAAATTCATTCATTGATAAATCAACTCTGGACATTTCATTAAAATCGGATTATTCCCTGATTTTTGGTAATTTTTTTTACAATCACGGGGGTTGATTTGGTTTTGTAAAATACGTCTATGACGTCACAATTGTTGATACCTATTATTTGCTAAAGAAGATATTTTCTTTTTTTTAATATAAATTTGTCCAATTTGGGCATAAATTTCAAGTAAAAAAACGGCAATTCTGAAATAAACTAAAACAAAATTTCTTAACAGCATTCTGTTACATATTATTAATGTTCATTTTGATTTTGCAGATTAAAAAACAAACAAACAAAAAAAAATAAAAAAATAATAATAATAACAGCAGTTATAACTGGATTTTTAATAATAAGTTGATAGTCACTTTCACTCACAGTGACTATCAACTTATAATTAAAATTATAGCGAAAAATAAAGAAAGAAAGAAAAAATTAGATATAGAGAAAGAAAGAAAGAAAGAAAGTGAGAAAGAAAAAATTAGATATTAGAGAAAGAAAGAAAGAAAGTGAAGAGGAAAAAATTAGATATTAGAGAAAGAAAGAAACAAAAATTAGATTTAAGAAAAAGAAAGAAACAAACAAACAAAAATTAGATTTAAGAAAAAGAAAGAAAGAAAGAAAGAAAGAAAAAAATTAGATATGAAAAAGTAAGAGAGGAAAAAAGAAAAATTAGATTTGAGAAAAAGAAAGAAAGAAAGTGAGAAAGAAAAAAAATTAGAAATATGAAAAAGGATGAAAGCAAGGAAGAAGAAAAAAAAAATTAGGTATATGAAAAAGAAAGAAAGGAAAGAAGAAAAAGAAAAAATAGAAATAGGAAAAAGAAAGAAAGAGAGAAAGAAAGAAAATATTAGATATAAGAAAAAGAAAAAGAAAGAAAAAATTAGACATAAGAAAAAGAAAGAAATGGAAAAAGAAAGAAAGGATGAGATATCACTGTTATATATTTAATGATAAAAATATTAGTGTTGTTACGATTTTTGTTGCTTAGCTTTAGGCTTCAAGCAAGAGCGCGATCCTTAGTGAAGAATCCTTTGGTTGTTCCTTGGTGCTCCTCAGTCTTGCAGGTCCTTCGTCAATGATTGCAAATGGACATTTCTCAGTATCAGTGATTAAATAGTTAACCAACCACATATTCGGGCTGTTGAATGGCTGAGGTTTTAAACCATGTGACCTCACTTAGTCTATAAATTCAAGTAGTGGACCGCAGCACGGCTTATATCCACCAAATATTCCAACACCTCTATTTTGTGATATAAGATGGGCTGGTCCAGAAAAAAAAAAAAAATTAAAGTCACATTTGTTTATTATTTCTTTTTTTGGACCAAGTCACCAACAGGCACCCCAGCCGAGATCTGTTTTAAAAGGAACTGAATTTTGCTTTTCACCGGTTGTCAGTAAACAAAATCAGCAGCCGATAAAAACAAAAAGAAGATTTTAATTTAAATTTTAATTCTAAAATATTCTAAAATTCCGTAATAGGGTTAGGGGTTAGGGTTAGCAGTTATTATTATAACCTTATTATATACTTTTTATAAATCTTTTTATTAACTATTTGTAGAGGCACGTGGAAAATAAATAAACGTGTCTTTCGTTTCAAGTTTTTTTTGTTTTTTTTAAATAACAATATTAGTTTATCTTTAGTGCAAAATTAATTTTTTCACATATGACAACAACTTGAAATAACTAATTTTTTTTAATTAAAATCAAAAACTATTTTAGTATAAAAACGTGCATTTCGTTTTTTTATCGGCTGCTGATTTTGTTTACTGACAACCAGTGAGAAGCAAAATTCAGTTCCTTTCAAAACTGATCTCAGCTGGGGTGCCTGTTGGTGACTTGGTCCCGTTTCTTTCTTTTTTTAAGGACCTGCAAGACTGAGGAGCATCAAGGAACAATCAAAGGTTTCTTTACTAAGAATCAAGCTTTTGCTTGAGCCTAAAGGATGGCCACAAAAATCGTAACAGGTTATGGGCCCAGCACACTTCCACTGCGCCAAATATTCCAACAAGTGCAATAAACTCTTTTATAATTATTTAATATTTATTATAAAGACTTTTTGGTTATTTCCTAGTTGAGTAACATGATATTACAGGGTGACCCCCCCAAAAAAAACAGAACCCAAATTATTTATTTTCCCATTAAACTAACCCTAAATATGGCAATATACACATTTTTTCCCCGTTAACTGCATCTGCGCAAGTGGCTAAACAGGCCAAATTTTGAATGACAATCTCTGGTGCAGTGACTGCATACAAACAGTGCTGCTTGCTGGGGGTGTCATTGTCTCCTTCTGGCTCTCTTTGCTGTGGCAGCTTCTTTCCTGTTTTTTTTTTTTTCTTAAACTCAACTTTCTTTCCAGATGTTCCAGTATACAACAGTAAAACACAAAATAGGCCTCAATGGTGTCACAGACTATAGATATGAATTAGTCAGACTAGTTAAACTTCAATACTAAATTTTTTTTATTCAATGAATGTTTGTGAGTGTCCTGAAAAAGGAAAAGTCTTAGGACTCTATTGCAAAGTACTTTATTGTTAGTGTGAAACCTTATTTGGATGCACTAGTATACCGAAACATTCTATATTCCAGATTGTTTGTTGGCATCCTTCAGTCTGCTAAAATGACGGCATAGTGTCCATTTTCTTTTCTTTTTTTTTTTTCTTAACTGCATCTGTGTGAGTGGCTGAACAGGCCAATTTTTGAATGGCAATCTCTGGTGCAGTGACTGCATAGAAACAGTGATGCTTGTTGGTGTTGGTGTTGGTGTTGTCTCTCCTACCTACTGGCTCTCTTTGTAGTGGCAGCTTCTTTCCTGTCTTTTTCTTTTTTTAAATCAACTTTCTTTCCAAATGTTACAGTATACAACAATAAAACACAAAATAGGTCTCAATGGTGTCACAAACTGTAGATATGAATTAAGTCAAATGCAGAGACTGCCATTCAAAAATTGGCCTGCTCGGCCACTCATGTTAAAAAAAAAGAATTTGGACACTATGCTATCGTCTTTAGTAGACAGAAGGATTCCGACAACAACAGTAAAACACAAAATAGGCCTCAATGGTGTCACAGACTAGATATGAATTAAGTCAAACTTATTAAACTTTAATACTAAATCTTTTTATTCAATGAATATTTACGACCCTCCTTAAATAGGAAAAAATTAATGAAACTTTTGTCTGTAGAATTCCGACTTGATGAATTTAAATTCATGATTTTAATTTGACTTTTGGATTTTCTTTGAACCATTTATCCGAGAGTACTTCTTGCATTGTCGGTCGACTGCTGTACTTATACGTAAAGAGATATAAAACCACTTCCTTGCACGTCTTACTAATCTTTAATCCTTGGTTCCAATTCAAACACAATTGTTTTTGTTCTTCGAGGATTTTATTAATTGTCTTGTTTTCATCGAATGGCATTTTCCCCGTGCATAAAATATAGACGATGGCGCCAATTGCCCACGTGTCCACTTTTCGAGCGTCGTACGGTTGAGCACTTAGAATTTCAGGAGCTGCGTATGATTTGGTACCACAGAATGTGTGGCTTAGTTCCGACTTATTGTAATTTTTCACGAAACCGAAATCAGTAACTTTTATATTACTGTACCTGTCTAACAAAAGGTTTTCCAGTTTTAAGTCTCGGTGAGTAATACCTTTGTCGTGCAAATATTTAACAGCGTTACATACCTATAAAAAAAAAATTTTTTTTTAAATTATATATTGATAAAAATGGGAAATAAACATTAATATTTTTAAAATTTGCAAAATAAAGATAAATCATAATGTAAAAATTGATTTTAAACAAATAAATACCGTGTTTCTCAGAAAATAAGACCAACCGGAAAAATAAGGCCTAGCGAGATTTTTCAGAATGATTTTGATGTAAGCCCTCCCATTAAGCCCTCCCATTAAAATAAGCCCTCCCATTAAAAGAAGCCCTAGTTGAGAGTGGCAGACAAATGAAAGAAATGAGAATTATCCAGTGACTAAATAAATGTTGAATGTTTTTTGTAATATGATATATTATATATTTACCTACCCCTCCGCATGAACGGGATGTGACACAAGGTCAATTTCTTAAGCAGAGTTTAACAGGTTTGAATTCAGAGTTTTCCTTCTCCTAGACCAGTTGCCTAATCAAGGTTAAAGAGCCCAGTCTGCCCTACTATTTATCCATAGCTGGAGGGAGAGTAGGATTCATACCTTTCCCAAGGGTATTAGTACTAAGTGAAATGCAGTTACCATGTCCAGGATTTGAACTTGGAGCGACGAGTTCATTTCCCAAGACTTTAACCATTACACCATACGCTTCCATTAATGATTTTGAAATAAGCCCTCCCATTAAAATAAGCCCTAGTTGAGAGTGGCTGACAAATGAAAGAAATGAGAATTATCCAGTGACATGCAGAACAATAAAATTCCAGAGAATGATGGTATTGTAAGATTCAAGGTCATAATTGAACATACAACTCTGACACATTTCTGAGACAAAACATTTTATATAATACAGCATAAACAGAGTGAAAGGGCAGAGGGTAGTCTGGCCGATCCATGCCTAGGTCATGAGGACATAGTTGTCTACTAGTGGTTTAGAGAATGTTAAAATAGGGGAAAAAAAGACTTGAACGGTACATCTATCTAGTACCTAGCATTAGTTAAAAGATCCCTTCTTCTTCAGAAGAGGGAAGATGTTGCATGAGGAACTAAATCAGGGTTTTCACCGTTTTACGGTGACGTTCGCCGGTTTCTGTTTCGCACTGTAGTAGTAGTATATAAACACGGTATGAACAGAACCAGGTGAATTGTTGTTGATCGAATGGTCAGACAGGAACAACATAGAAATAATAAAAATTATCAAACATCAAAAATAACAATAAACACCCAAAGAAGGTCGGAGGGCCCATCAGCCGAAACATTGTGTATGTAACAATAAAGATGAGGACAGCAGTCAAAAAATTCAAATAATACAAATTATCAAGCTTCATCTAAAAAATAACAATAAACATCCAAAGATGGTCAGAGGGCCCATCAGCCAAAACATTGTGTATGTAACAATAAAGATGAGGACAACAGTCCCAAAAATTGAAATAAAAAAATTATCAAGCCTCATCTCAAAAATAACAATAAACACCCAAAGAAGGTCGGAGGGCCCATCGGCCAAAACATTGTGTATGTAACAATAAAGATGAGGACAACAGTCCCAAAAATTGAAATAAAAAAAATTATCAAGCCTCATCTCAAAAATAACAATAAACACCCAAAGAAGGTCGGAGGGCCAATCGGCCGAAACATTGTGTATGTAACAATAAAGATGAGGACAACAGTCAAAAAAATTGAAATGATACAAATTATCAAGCCTTATCTCAAAAATAACAATAAAACCTAAAGAAGGTCGGAGGGCCCATCGGCTGAAACATTGTGTATGTAACAATAAAGATGAGGACAACAGTCAAAAAATTCAAATAATACAAATTATCAAGCTTCATCTAAAAAATAACAATAAACATCCAAAGATGGTCAGAGGGCCCATCGGCCAAAACATTGTGTATGTAACAATAAAGATGAGGACAACAGTCCCAAAAATTGAAATAAAAAAAATTATCAAGCCTCATCTCAAAAATAACAATAAACACCCAAAGAAGATCGGAGGGCCCATTGGCCGAAACATTGTGTATGTAACAATAAAGATGAGGACAACAGTCAAAAAAATTGAAATGATACAAATTATCAAGCCTCATCTAAAAAATAACAATAAACCTAAAGAAGGTCGGAGGGCCCATTGACGGAAACATTGTGTATGTAACAATAAAGATGAGGACAACAGTCCAAAAATCTAAATAATACAAATTATCAAGCCTCATCTCAAAAATAACAATAAACACCCAAAGAAGGTCGGAGGGCCCATTGGCCGAAACATTGTGTATGTAACGATAAAGATGAGGACAACAGTCAAAAAAAATTGAAATGATACAAATTATCAAGCCTCATCTCAAAAATAACAATAAAACCTAAAGAAGGTCGGAGGGCCCATTGGCGGAAACATTGTGTATGTAACAATAAAGATGAGGACAACAGTCCCAAAAATCTAAATAATACAAATTATCAAGCCTCATCTCAAAAATAACAATAAACACCCAAAGAAGGTCAGAGGGCCCATTGGCGGAAACATTGTGTATGTAACAATAAAGATGAGGACAACAGTCCCAAAAATCTAAATAATACAAATTATCAAGCCTCATCTCAAAAATAACAATAAACACCCAAAGAAGGTCAGAGGGCCCATTGGCGGAAACATTGTGTATATAACAATAAAGATGAGGACAACAGTCCCAAAAATCTAAATAATACAAATTATCAAGCCTCATCTCAAAAATAACAATAAACACCCAAAGAAGGTCGGAGGGCCCATCGGCCGAAACATTGTGTATGTAACAATAAAGATGAGGACAACAGTCCCAAAAATCTAAATAATAAAAATGATCAAACCTCATATCAAAAATTCAGACAAACAATGAACATTGATATTTTTTTTAAATGTGCAAAGAAAATAAATCATAATTTAAAAAGTGCGTCCGGACATGTTTGGCCTGTGCAAGGCGGAGGAGTGTGGCGAGTGGCCACGGGTATTTGAACTCGCTACCTCCTCGTCGCTGAAATGCTGTTAGCAGAGACCCGGATGAGACGAGTCGGAATTTGCATAAAGGGTAGCCGAGCGAGGATAAATAAAACGGACAGTGGTGGATACTGGGAGAGAGGAAGAAAGCAAGTGTTTGGACGAGACGTGAAATTCGACGACTGCTGTGTTTGGGGTGTCAGGAACTGAGAGTGACGTGCTCAGTTGGTAGAGACTGTGCTGAAGGAATTTACATTTCGTTTGCTAGAGAAACTTGCAAAAGATTAATATTATCTTAAATTTTTAGACCATTCAAAAGATCATGGAAAATACCTTAAGAATAATAGGCAAGGTTTGGCCTTCAGTTGATCTTTCTTTAGCTGTTCTCAACAGAACAGGTTAGTAGAGTTAGAGATACAGATTTAGCTGTGTGACAGAAGGAAACAGACATAAATGGCGTCTCTCTGGTGAGCTATTTCTCTCCACATATTGTTGTAACCTAACAAAGCTTACTAAATGAGAAATAACCAAACGGTGGTTGGAAAATGAAATGGAATCTTTATAACATTAGCAAAATACAAAATTCGTCAGCGGCGTGAAGAAGGTTAACCACTGCTAGTGCTATAAGACTACTCAGTCAGCATAGTACTCCCGTATTTATGAGAATTGGGACATACAATTCATAGAAGGAGTAACAAGGGAATAGAAAAATCACGAACAGTCCCTAAAGTCAGCATGCATGTCCCGGTCAGGGAAATGAGATGCCCTTATTTGCTGCAGATTTTCCACAGATGCAGTGACAAGTACGCCAATGGTATGTTGATTCCAGATGACAATGGAGACGCCCATTGGATTTTCGCCAGAGCCCCTTTGGCCGGGTTGTGGCCCTAACACCACTGACTGACATACCTGTCTCCCTGGGATGGCCCTACCAGGAATTTAAATTCCTGACGGCATGGCTCTGACACTACCTAGTTTACATGGCTCTTCAGCGATGAGGAGGGGTTGAACTTTAGAAATAATGTGCTAGATGGCCGTTGAGCAAAAACTTCCTCTGCCCTATTACAAGTCTTATTTTTTATTCTGCAGGGTGTCTAGCCACCCTCCTCATCAGACCAAATCTGTGGGGTTACTAGTTTAGTTTCCGATGATCTGACTATGAAACTGGTAGTACTGGGTTACATAGTACCAGTAGAACATGTAGCGACCTGTCATAGATAATCCGACTATGAAACTGGTAGTACTGGGTTACATAGTACCAGTAGAACATGTAGCGACCTGTCATAGATAATCCGACTATGAAACTGGTAGTACTGGGTTACATAGTACCAGTAGAACATGTAGCGACCTGTCATAGATAATCCGACTATGAAACTGGTAGTACTGGGTTACATAGTACCAGTAGAACATGTAGCGACCTGTCATAGTTAATCCGACTATGAAACTGGTAGTACTGGGTTACATAGTACCAGTAGAACATGTAGCGACCTGTCATAGATAATCCGACTATGAAACTGGTAGTACTGGGTTACATAGTACAAGTAGTACATGTAGCGACCTGTCATAGATAATCCGACTATGAAACTGGTAGTACTGGGTTACATAGTACCAGTAGTACATGTAGCGACCTGTCATAGATAATCCGACTATGAAACTGGTAGTTCTGGGTTACATAGTACCAGTAGTACATGTAGCGACCTGTCATAGATAATCCGACTATGAAACTGGTAGTACTGGGTTACATAGTACCAGTAGAACATGTAGCGACCTGTCATAGATAATCCGACTATGAAACTGGTAGTACTGGGTTACATAGTACCAGTAGAACATGTAGCGACCTGTCATAGTTAATCCGACTATGAAACTGGTAGTACTGGTTACATAGTACCAGTAGAACATGTAGCGACCTGTCATAGATAATCCGACTATGAAACTGGTAGTACTGGGTTACATAGTACAAGTAGTACATGTAGCGACCTGTCATAGATAATCCGACTATGAAACTGGTAGTACTGGGTTACATAGTACCAGTAGTACATGTAGCGACCTGTCATAGATAATCCGACTATGAAACTGGTAGTACTGGGTTACATAGTACCAGTAGAACATGTAGCGACCTGTCATAGATAATCCGACTATGAAACTAGTAGTACTGGGTTACATAGTACAAGTAGTACATGTAGCGACCTGTCATAGATAATCCGACTATGAAACTGGTAGTACTGGGTTACATAGTACCAGTAGTACATGTAGCGACCTGTCATAGATAATCCGACTATGAAACTGGTAGTTCTGGGTTACATAGTACCAGTAGTACATGTAGCGACCTGTCATAGATAATCCGACTATGAAACTGGTAGTACTGGGTTACATAGTACCAGTAGAATATGTAGCGACCTGTCATAGATAATCCGACTATGAAACTGGTAGTACTGGGTTACATAGTACCAGTAGAACATGTAGCGACCTGTCATAGTTAATCCGACTATGAAACTGGTAGTACTGGGTTACATAGTACCAGTAGAACATGTAGTGACCTGTCATAGATAATCCGACTATGAAACTGGTAGTACTGGGTTACATAGTACCAGTAGTACATGTAGCGACCTGTCATAGATAATCCGACTATGAAACTGGTAGTACTGGGTTACATAGTACCAGTAGTACATGTAGCGACCTGTCATAGATAATCCGACTATGAAACTGGTAGTACTGGGTTACATAGTACAAGTAGTACATGTAGCGACCTGTCATAGATAATCCGACTATGAAACTGTTAGTACTGGGTTACATAGTACCAGTAGAATATGTAGCGACCTGTCATAGATAATCCGACTATGAAACTGGTAGTTCTGGGTTACATGGTACCAGTAGTACATGTAGCGACCTGTCATAGATAATCCGACTATGAAACTGGTAGTACTGGGTTATATAGTACCAGCAGCACATTTAGTAACCTAATAACTACAGATGATAACAAAGTAAAAAAGCTACATTTTTATTTCAGAACAGTTAAAATCATTTTTCAGGTTAGTTTCAGTGTGATAATACCCGTTCTGCAACTCATGCACCTTTGTAGCCCAATGATGATGACCCCACGTTGTAATAATCAGTGCTGGCCGGTTCGAAAGGCACAATCTAGAGACAGGTTCACAAGGATAAGAAAAACAAACAACACAAAGATTGGTGACAGGATGCTAATGGAGTAGGAAGGCGTGACATGTTGTGCAGTTTGTGGTGGAACAGAGGGGTCATCAGCTGGCAAGAAGTTCTCTTAAGTCAGCTGCTAGAATAAACTGCAAGTCTCACTGATTTCCTATCATGTGGGGTTTTACTTATTTTCTGTCTTTTAACTGCCCACTGGATGAAGCTCTCACTCCAATGGCCAGTTTGGATCTGCTTCTGGGGCTAGAGTCAGCTGAATATATGCAGATTCCACTACCATACCCAGTTTCTGATTAGGCCACCCACAAATTAGTAATAACGTTTTCGGCCAGACTCATGGTCTGCAATTTTTTATAAAATTATGGACATTACTTTGGTCTATAATTTGAGACCTACTTTCTCTTAAAATTAGCCACTTAAAGATATTATCTTTAAGTGGCTTCACTTCAAGGTGGTTGGACATTTTTTTATGGCTTTCCTGAACCTTATGGATCCAACTGATGTGGTGAGCTTTTGTTCTTTTATGGACACACACACACATATACGTATATACATATATGGAAGTGCGTGGTGTAATGGTTAATGTCATGGGAAATGGACTCGTCGTCCCGAGTTCAAATCCTGGATGTGGCAATTGCATTTCACTTAGCGCTAATACCCTTGGGAAAGTTATGAATCCTACTCTCCTTCCAGCTATGGGTAAATAGTAGAGCAGACTGGGCTCTTTAACCTTGGTTAGGCAACCGGTCTAGGAGAAGGAAAACTCTGAATTCAAATCTATTGAACTTGTGTCACATCCTGCTTAAAGTTGTTTTTAATTATGTATTGCTTAAAAAACAACAAAAAAAACCAAATTACTATACATTTAATGTTGAAAAATATATTTTTTAAACCAAGTTTGCAATACTAACACAAACAACTGAGACTAATGTGTCTACCATTGGATTCAATAATTAATTTCAATAGTTAATTAAATGTATAGTAATTTGGGGTTTATTGTTGTTTTTTTAAAGCAATACATAATTAAAAACAACCTTAATCCCCAAAATCCTAAACCGTAATCCAATTCGCAAAAAAGTTCATTCATACACTGTAGTTAAACTGTCATGAACCACCACCAAATAAGCTTCCATTTTAAATTTGACGACGATTTGCAAGTTTAACCCCACAAGGATCCAGGTTCAATATCAGCAGTTACCAACTCAGTGTATGTGTTCCTTGGCTTGGATCTGTGCAGTAAAGTGGGGAGCTGATGGTAGGTGTGGCGCTCCACAGTGAACACAAAAACAATCGCCCTACTCTAGTGCTAGTGAAAAGGGGATAGACTCCTTTGCTGTCTAGCTGATACCGACAATAGGCCACACTGTTACATAATTGATGGGTAGCCTGTTAATTATGTGCAGTTGCATAGATTTTAAAATAACATTTAATGGAAAGATACAAGAAGGATGATGAACACTTCATAACCCTGTATTGACATACACTTCTGGTTTGCGTGTGAGAACATAGGAAGTTAGCTAGAGAAAATCACTCTTTGGCTGGCTATTGATGGAGATGGACTGTAATGGTGTCTCTCGTTCAGTTAACCAAATTCTCACACACATGTTTGCAATTTGGGATCTTAAATAATAAATATGAGCTCAAAAACAAAGCAAAGTCTTGTGTCATTACTAAGAACAAACAAACAACACAAGACATTTCAGACGGATCCAGAATAACAGAAGATCCAGCTAAAGCCACCAGCACTGAGATAGACAGACCAGCCCAAGCTAGGATGAAAGACAGCAAGACAGACAAAACAGAAGTTGAATATGTAAGTAAAGAAGATAAGGACACCTGTGTACAACCACGGGCATACAGGTGTACTCTATAGAACCAGGTAAGTACACATTAATTTAAAGATAGCTATAGAATATCTCCACTAACTTTAATTTTACTTACACACAACAACAATAATAATGAAATTTATTGCATACAGTACTCATGTGCACCACAACTCATCAAAAGCTCATGTATAGTACATAGAATAATGTACTAATATCAGTGTAGCAATTGCCTTCCCTTGTTGGGATGGAGTTGAAAGTAGAAAAGGATTATCTTCGCTTGTCACCAGGATTTGCCACTAGAGACCATACACGCCTAGCTATTTAAATTCTGCCCGGGAAAAATCTCTCTCTCTCTCTCTCTCTCTCTCTCCTCTCTCTCTCTCTCTCTCTCTCTCTCTCTCTCTTCTGGCATACACAAAGATGCACTAGACAAGTTGTGTCTGTCCACTAAGGCATGTGGGTCAACGCCTCCCAACTATTGGCTTGTACTTATGGGATCTTAAATAATAAATATGATCTCAAATTCAAAGTCTTGTGTCGTTACTAAGAACAAACAAACAACACAAGACATCTCAGACGGATCCAGAATAACAGAAGATCCAGCTAAAGCCACCAGCACTGAGATAGACAAACCAGCCCAAGCTAGGATGAAAGACAGCAAGACAGACAAAACAGAAGTTATTACCAGTTATATGGAAGTCAGACCTCGCCAACAAGTTAAAGCGACAATTCTTCCAGGCCGTAGTGGTATCAATGCTGATACTGTATGTACCACTTGGACCTTGACTGAAAAATTGGCTAGATGGTAGCTTCACAAGAATGCTACGTACGATCTTGAACAAATTGTGGAATCAACATCCTACAAGAAAGCAGCTATATACCCCCTATCACACAAACCATCCAAGTAAGACGAACCGGATATTCCACTATTCGTTCACTCTCAAAACTGGTACAGCCATCATCCACATGGATTCTCCATTCAGTCCTCTTCAATGCTAGCCTATTCCAGTTGTCAGGATCTATTTCTATTTATACCTCTTCTTTGGCTTATTCTGTGGTCTTTTGTCATCATGTAGGTGACCATAAAGGAGTTGCTTTGGCATTCTGACATCACTCATACGCACAACATGACCTGACCATCGCATTTGGGCCGTTATGATGAGAGTTTCAATGCTTGTGCATCTTGCCCTTGTAAGGACTTCTGTGTTAGGTGTGTTGGTGTTCCACTTGATGTTTAGAATGCGTCTCAAACATTTCTGATGAAAGTGCTCAAGAATTTTCAAATATAAGAATTTTTTTTCTATAAACCTTTATAGGATAAACTCCTGTATTTTATAACCAATGGAACGAAAACGTAAAAAGACGCACCAACCATAACTCCAATCCAAATTCAAAAAATTCCACAATTTTAGACAAACGAGGTTCAAAAATTAATCAAGCAATCTCTGGAATCTGATTGGATAATGCAAGTCATGTGGGGTACTTACAAATATGTCCGCGGGTTGAAATTCCATGAGGGTCGTCAATCATTACCGCCAAAAAGAAAAATATCAAATCGGAACCGGTAATCACATATAAATTGGCTATGAATTAACAAGTCCTTACCCACGACCAAGATAGGACCTTATACCTAGCGTGGACTTTATCCACGGTGGTAGGATGGACTGCGACTTTACAACCAGCCAGACGCGAGAGTCGCTGATAAGATCAAAGGTACGTGGCTTTACTTCCGACCTAAACAAAGAGAGCTGCCACGACTAGAAATAACGGATACGGCTTCACAGCCCGGTAGCCTGACGCCATAAATGCTGATAACATCAAGATACGCGATTTAGATTTCGAACCGATGAACGAAACATTCATCTTAGGAATGCAAGTTATGAACACCTTTCCTAGCTTATCAAGTTTTCTGTCGATAACAATCCGCCAATTCGATCCAACCTGCCGACGATCCGAACATCTACTGACCACAATCATGGAATAAATTTATTTGTTCTTTGTTATCTATATACCATGTATTTGTTGTTCTTCCATTTTTTGTCTAGCTTGCACCCATTTTCATTTCTCGTCACCACAAATATCGTTTGAATGACCGGAATTCGTTTTCACCGGCCTCTACACCTTCAACATACATAATTGCCGTCAACTCGTGTTCGAGTAAGACCATTTCCTGTTTTGTTTTGTTTTTTTATCATCATACTTGGGTGCCAGTAGCATTTGACACTTTATCCTTGTGTTTTCTCAGATGACTCACCAGGCCAGCCCCAGAGAGACATACTCTTCTACATAAACTACATGTTGGAACTTCTTCACTTTGAATGTTGCTGGGTTGAAAATTACCCTTTCTAATAGCCCGCTTCAATTTTTGGTGTTTAATTCGGTTGGACTCAAATTCTTCCACAGACAGGTAGATGGTTGCTCTCCAGCCAGGTCTATTACAAGCTAGCTTCTCCCAGTCCTCCACAGCAATAGCAGTGTTCTTCAGTGTCCTTGGGGCATACATACATACATACATATAGATGAAAAGAAAGCAAGAGGACATTTGTATATCATGGTATTATAGTGATCAACGCTTGTACAACACGGATACCACTCTCTAAATTATCATGATTATTATCCAGTGACAAACCGAAGCAAGATAATCGGTAATAATATCAATCGCAGATGTTAAATCAGATTTGTCCTTCTCCTAGTTGGATAACCTTTTCATTTCAGATTATTCATAAATATATGTATTTCTGAACGCTGACAGCTGAAGCAATTGAATCGAAGTCTAATATATATATATATATATATATATATATATATATATATATAGTCTTTCACTAGAGTCTGAGTGACAGCAAGTCTCCTCAGGTCTCCAGGACTATTCTGAGTATTCTGGCAGATTGCAGCAGTGCAGTATTCTGGATGGTCTCAATATTTCCTCTGATGTCCAGATTTCCCAATCCCTTTTCCAATCCCTTTGGGACCGTTCCAAGTGCACCAATTGGTATCACTTTGACTTTCATATTCTATAACTTTTTCAGTTCTCTGGCAAGGTCCATTTTTTTCATTTTCCTTCAGCTTCACCCTGTGATCTGCTGGAACTGCAAAATCCACCAGTTGACAAGTTCTTTCTTTTTTGTTAATCAGCACTAGGTCTGGTCTTCTTGCTGGGATAAGGTGATCCGTTATAATCATATCTATTGTTATAGTTATTATTATCATTATTGCTACTAAATCGTGCTATTAATATTTTAAACTGTTTAAATGATAGAGTAAACATATGAAATACCAGTCACCATAGTAACCATAAGAATAGGCTCATATCTAATTAGTGATCATCCTCCATACATCTATCATATGCTGTGTGTGTGTGTGTGTGTGTGTGTGTGTGTGTGTGTGTGTTTAATATTATGTGTGAAAATAAACATAGTTCTTTCTATCTTTCTAAACAGCTTTAGTGACCGGTAAAAAAAATACACACATACATACATACACATCAACTGCCCTTTATATATGTATGGATAGATAAAACAGATTAAATACTGGTGTATAAGAAGAGTCTGATAATATTCTTTTTTCACCGTCAAAAATATTTTTCAACGATTTCTGAAAATCTTTACCTGTTTTGTTACGGTCTTTGTCTTTTCTTCTGAAAGAGGCCCATAATTGTTGATGTGCGACATCATGTCTCCATTACAGGCATATTCTAACACAATGTAGACACTTTGTAGCTCTTCAAAGGTTTCATGACACTTAACTATATTTGGGTGATTTAATTTTGGCCAGAATTCCAGTTCTCTGGGTAAGAAGCGATCAAGGTAAGATTCGGGAACCTTCAAACGACTAATGATTTTTATAGCTACCAGTCCAGGTTGTTTGGTTTGACTGCAAGCCAGTTTTACATTTGAAAAACTGCCATACCCTGAAAAATATAAGGAATACAAATTAGATTAATAATTTTGATGTTTCGGACGGTTGTCCCACAGCCATCTTGTACATACGTCCTCACATGTCACATAAACAGGTATATTTATAACAGACTGAATGGTTTTGGTTTGGTTTGGTTTTGGTTTTTGGATTGGTTTGGTTTGGTTTTACGGCATATCAACCTCAGTGGGTCATTTAATGCCGATAAAGTTTTGAAATAAATCAATTCTTAATGGATAATACATTTTTTTTTATAAATACATTTTTCTATTTAACCCATAGATGGGACCCTAACAGGTACTACCACTCCGGGTCAGAGTGGACCAGGGAGCAATGGTGATGAATTCCCCAAACCTCCAAAACTGGAACCTCACCATCAGATAGAGTTTAACGTCATTCCCAGGACATGTAGACCCACAGCCACCGCCTTGGAAATAGATTCATTCTTAATGGATAATAAAATTTTGTTTATAAACTCATGTTTTTCTATTTAACCCATAGATGGCACCCTAACAGGTACTACCACTCCGAGTTCACAGTTATAAGAGATTTACTTGCAAACGAAGGTTTTGTCTGGAGGAATGTTAACTATATAAATATAATACAGTCCACTTAACTGAAAGTCCTTGAGGTAGGTGAATTAACGAAGTACCAAACTACGGTTCTCTTGTTCTCACTGATGAATATAAGGAACGCCGGTATTCTCGTCCGACTTCTGCGAGGGGTGGATCAGAAAAAGTAGAATTGCTATCTTTGGTTTTGCCACTAAAGATTGCCGGCCTGTGATTGGTTGGTTGAAAAAGAGGCTCGTAGATTAAGGACGACAACCCTAGCTTAGATATTTTTATACTTCTTTTTTTTTCTTTTTTTTCTTTTTTTTGAGACATAACCTGAAATCATAAACAATTTGTTGGTAAGTTGTTTTCTTTTTCTTACTAATATTTGTTTTGTATTACTGCATAATGGTTTAATAACTATTTTTTGTTTGTTTGCAATGTTTTATTATTACAATTCTGAAGAAAAAGAAAACAAAACAAAACAAACAAAAAAACAACCACTTTGTGTATCTTTGTAGTTTTAACATTTTTCAAACAAAACATAGATTGATTATAAAAACAAAATCAGCCTGTTAGAAATCTACCTGCTTATGTGACAGGTGTGGCCGTGTATATTAGTGGGTTGTGTATAATAGTGTGGTGACGAGGAATGAAAAGGACGCAGGCCATGCAAAAAAAATGGAAGAACAACAAACACCTGGTATATAGATAACAAAGAAAAAAAAATTATTCCGTGATCGTGTTCAGATTGGCGTGGCATGTCTAAACACAAGGTTCAAACCGCGAAATCTCCACGGAAATTTCCAAAATTGCTTATATTTTAATGAAAATATGTCTGAAATATTTTTTTCCTAAATATATTAGGGGAAATATTTTTTCCTAAAATATATTAGGGGAAATATTTTTACGAGGTCTACATTACCCCCACCCCATTTTATTTTATGAAATATGAAAAGATAAAACGATAAAAAAATGATTTTTACTTTTTTTCTATAAAGATAAGAGTCTGAATAATTATATCAGAAGATTTTTATAAGTTCCAATGCGAGAGGTTTTTAGTAAAAGAACCATGAATACAGAATTCTGCTAAAAATATCAGTATAGAAATTGACTCTGTTGTAAAAAATGGACTGTTTTACTTATTTTTCAAGATAACGGTGAGTAATTTTTCCCCAATCGGATAATTTGATCTTTGAATTAACTGTTTTTCTTTGTAACAACTTTTTATGTTCGTTATTTCTTTTTTGCGAGATTTGAAAAATAAGATAAGTACAAAAATATTTACGTTTCTTCCTTCAATATGGCCTAAACTGATCACATGACGTATTTTGGTGGTACCTAATAATAATAGATATTGGTATTAGCAATGTTTATGGCACCCTAAAACGCTTTAGACATTTGCATTTTCAGTGCGTTGCCCCTGAAAAAAAAAAAGGATGATAAAATTGCTATAAACTGGAGGCGCGTAGTGTAATGGTTAGAATAGTGGGAAATGGACTCGACAACCCGAGTTCAAATCCTGGACGAAGCTGTTTGCATTTCACGTAGCGCTAATATTCTTGAGAAAGGCGTGAAGCCAACTATTCTACCTCCAGCTATGGGTAAATAGCAGAGCAGACTGGGCTCTTTAACCTTGGTTAGGAGAAGGAAAACTCTGAATTCAAACCTGTTAAGCTTAAGAAATTGACCTTGGGTCACATCCTGCTCGTGCAGAGAGATTAGTGAATACCGTGAAATGTAATGCTTTTTATACGTAATCTAATGATATAATGTCTTGCACGCTATTCCGCAATAGTACCAAAAATAGTTACCCAAACCGTTCGCCACGGGTATGATTTTATCACGAGCATGGAGCAGCCAGCGAATTCTCTTTTTAGTTGTAGTTGATCTGCGAGACTAGCTTGTTAACCGTTACATTTTTTTTTTTACACCACGACAGGAAGTGTTGCTCTCATGAAAATACATTGAAATTACAGATGAGAAAATGATTTTGTCTTACCGATAGATTTAATGATAACGTATTTCCGTCTTGATGGAACCTTCTTTGTTAAATACGCACCCGACTGATGATCTTTTGGTAATTTTGTGTCAATTTTCTTTGAATCGACATATCTCCTGTAAACTTTAACTGGTGTCTTAATCGAAACTTCTTCCATTGTGAACCTTTTGCTTTTGTTTGGCCAGGAAGAATAATTCAAATTTGCATTTCAGTAACATCGTCACAAAGCGCGTTCGATGTACAACCATTTTTTTGCGCACGATACTAAATTCTTTTCCGAGCAAAATGGCTGATGTAATTCTTGTATCCGAGTTAATAGATTTGTTTGTTTGTTTGTTGATTTTAACGGCATATCAACCCGTCTGGGATTATGTCATGTCTAACGGTTAGGAAGTGATACATATCGTGTATTTATATTTATACTTTTTAGTAATTGGTTTTAACAATGTGTTAGTATTTTGGGGGATTATGTTATATGATATTGATTTGTTTCATGTCTATATTCTATGGTATAATTTTATTTCCTTAAAAAAAGAGAGAATATCCTCCATGTTGACGTTTTCAAACAGATTGTTCATATTGTTTGCTTTAAAATAACGGTTTCTGATGTGAGCAAGAAACCTGCATTCCATGAATAAGTGTTGAACTGTCAAAGGTCTTTGACATGTTTCACATTGTGGTTGTTGTTCTTGTTTGAGTATATAGGAGTGCTTTAGTCTTGTGTGACCAATGCGTAAGCGGGACACAATGACTTGTTCCTTTCTAGGAAAGTTGGTCTCTAGCCCCCCAAAGTGGGTTTGATTAGGAAGAGTTTATTGTGGATGTAGTTATTCCAGTGTTGTTTTTATGCGAGAGATTTTTAGTAAAAGAACCATGAATACAGAATTCTGCTAAAAATATCAATAAAGAAATCGACCCTGTTGTACAAAAAACGGGACTGTTTTACTTATTTTTCAAGATAACGGTAAGTAATTTTCCCCAATCGGATAATTTGATCTTTGAATTAATTGTTTTTCTTTGTAACAACTCTTTATGTTCGTTCTTTCTTTTTTGCGAGATTTTTTTTAAAAGTTCAAAAATATTTACGTTTCTTCCTTCAATATGGCCTAAACTGATCACATGACGTATTTTGGTGGTACCTGTAAATCATCTTGATTTTTTTTTTTGCTTACATATCTCACCCAGGATATATTCTATTTATAAATAGGTTTAAATAAATATGTCCAGGTTAATTACAGAATTATGAATAACAAAAACATCTTCTTACAAAGGATAAAAAGTTATCGGTGCATGAAGCTCTGAATATTTCTAGGGTACTCGTGTTGATATAGATATTAGTCGACTCATAGTGTTAGTAAGAATGAGAACACAAGACGTATTTTAACGGAGGTAATAGTGTTCACGAACAAATCCCAATCTTTTGATCTTTCCCCCTCTACTTTCCACGATAGATGCCCTCTGACCAACCAAATCCTCACAAACCATTCCCTTCTGTCCTGAATTACTCGCCAAACTCTCCTCCACCCACTCACTTTCTCTTCTATAAATACAATTGTATGTACAATGCTTTAATAAATTGACTGAAGAAGTACCGCTTAACGCGGAACGAAATATACCTCTCCACATCTATCTGTTTTGACTTTTTCCTTTTTGTCCATTTTTCCTTTATCCTTACCACATTCTGTCGGATTTACTCCAATCACTCAAATACCCATGTTGGGTAAATACACAATGTTCTTTTCATAGAGAGGGGAAAGAGGTAGACAGAGTATCAGAGAGATGAAATACATAACTTACTTTCTTCTTCTCTGGCAATCTGTGATCGCCCAGTCTTCTTTCCATTCTATACTCCAGATACGCCATATTGGATTCTACGTCTAGGTTCTTCATCTTCTTGTTGCTTCTTTCTCGGTCGGTCTCTAACTAAGGCATCATCAAACCAATCACAACAAAGCTTTTATTATTAACTTACTTTTCTTACTAACTGTTATAGGTGATACACCCTATAAGACGAATGGAATGCGCCGACGGGTTACTATAAGTAACAGGGACAATTGTGGCTTGAGAGTAAGCCAATGCGAGTCAGCTCACAATTCTATTTGTCGGACGTAATTCCCACTTCTCTGTATTGTATTTGTCTACTTTTTGTTAATACATTTTCCTACATTTGTTACCCGTCGTTTTGTTCTTATTTGACCCCTTAAAACCTCACAACACTAACTAACATAGCGCGCATGGAGCTGACAGCAGGGGCGACACGTCTGTCTCCCCCCCCCACCGAAGTCTCGCTGTCAACTAAGGATCTAACTAGATCTCACGTGACTTAACGTGATTGGCGGTTTTCTCCGCCTCTGGGATCAAAGATCCCCAACGGTCAGTAACTTTCCATTTGGGTTCTTTGTATTCTCTCGCCCCACCCCTACCCCGCAGAATTACAGGGTGTTGCCAATAATCTATGCTGCCATAGATTATGCAACAATAGACACACGTGCTTACATGTTGATTTACTTCAATGAACAAGAAGGAACAAAGACAAAGGGAAAAAACGAATCCCGTGCCAATTCTTTGGTGGCGCCGACAGTCGTCATGATAGTAATTCACAATGTAGTTCTGGAGCCGCGACTTGAAATTGTTTGTGTGAAGTGACAACCGAAAGCAACAAAGCAAAGTAAACATGTTGGTTTACTTCACTGAACTGAATGAACAAGAAGGGGAAAAAGACAAAGTGATGTAATGAATATGCAAATACCTAGGCACCCCCCTCACTGTAATCTGATTGGATAGTGTCCACCATAGATACTCAACACTGTAGTGGTACAGGCGCCTACTCCAAGACTACCAATATTGCTACACCGACTACTACTCTTATTACTTCTACTCGACGCACCGGTTTCTTCTTGCCTGCGAATATACCTTACTACAACTTAATAATATATCCCCTACCCCGGATATATCACAAAGGGAAAAACGAATGACGTGCCAATTATTGGTGGTGCCGACAGTCGTCATGATAGTAATTTACTATGTAGTTCTGGAGATGCGACTTGAAATTGTTTGTGTGAAGTGACGACCGAAGTTAACAGACGATTTTTAGAGTTTTTTTTAATTATAAAACTAACCCCTAACCCTAACCCTAACAAACAACCGGATTTTGACGGTGTAAATGAGAAAAGTGTCCTTGTGAGTCGAGATCACGAAAGGGGTGCCTAAAGGTCATATGATCCCAAATTTTAAAGATAAATTCAAACAGACAAAAGGGTATTAATGCACAATATTGCGCAAGAGATAATATCATTAGATTACGTCTCAGTGGGTAGAGCACTTGCCTAGGAACCAAAGGTTCCTGGTTCGATACCAGCCCTCACCAACTCAGTGTATGAGTAGCACAGCGATCTGTGTGGTAAAGTGATGAGTTGATGGTAGATGTGGCGCTTCATTTCAGACGCTAGTCTAGCGCTAGTGTAACGGAGATAGACTCCCTCGCTGTCTCGCTGATACCGACATTAGGCAACATCGTCGACTTAACTTACGTATAAAAGGCATTACATTTCACGAAAATATCCGAAACCTTTGAGACGCTAGGGTTAGGGTAAAGAATAGAGTTAGGGTAAGGGTTAGGGTTTAGTGTTAGGGTTAGTGTTAGGCTACTTCAGGAGTTTCCGTAATCTAATTTATACGTAAAATGCGATTCTAATGGTATGTTCTAGACTAGCCTAGTATACCTTACGTAGAGAGTGAATGCGCTGGTCCAGGACTATTTATAAACGGCTGTCTGAGAACATCGGGGTGTTTACTGTGCCGTCAAAGGCCCCTCGGGGCCTGCTCCAGAGCGCTTCGGCCTCTGGAGTGGCTTGGCAATAAAATTAACAACATCGATCCCAGGGGGCTATCCCCAAGGCAATACCTGCCCCCTTGATTTAAAGGGGCAGGACTGGGTTTATAGCCCAGTGCATGAGGCGCTCCCATCGAGCGGGAATGCCGACGGGATCGACGCATCTTTTGTGCCTACCACCCATAAGCTTCGGTTTGTGGGTGGTCCCACGTTAATAAGGCCTTGTGCCTAACCCTTACAAGTGGGGTACGTGGTAAATATCCTGAGACTGCAAGGATTACTGAACCATTACGTGAACCGTCTACCTCGAGGTTTTAGCCCTATGTTACGAGTTACTATATGTCTGGCGCACATGTAGTTTGATTGTACTAGTATACTGAATACTGTATGATCCAGTATATAACATGATATCATCTCTTGCGCGCTATTCTGCATTTCTACCAACAAAAGAAAGAGAGAGAGAGAGAAAAAAAGAAGTTTTTGGTAAAAAAAATAAAACATTTTACACCTTATAAAATCCCATAGATTTTTGTAAAAATTAATAACAGTATAAAAATTAATAACAGTATAAAAATCAGTGTTTGTGTGATTGCTAAACTTCCTTGTTGTCAGGTTTGAACCATTTATTATCAAGTACTTGGTAGATCGATGGCCTTACTGTGTAATCGAATGTCAAAAGAGTACAGATAAGATCTTTGCAATCAGAACTTAGTTTAACCCATTTCTGCCAAGGTAAATCCAGTTTCCGGTGATCTTCCACGATCTTCATCCTGTCTTTGCTTTTGTCAAATGGCATTTTCCCTGTTCCCATAATGTAAAGAATAATACCAAGCGCCCAAATGTCAGCTTTGAATATATCGTATGGTTCGCCAAGAAGAATCTCTGGGGCCGCATAGGATTTCGAACCGCAGAATGTACGACTCAGTTCGCCCATTGAATTCCTTTTCGAGAAACTAAAGTCAGTGATTTTGATATTGCAATATTGGTCCAGTAAGAGATTCTCGAGCTTTAAGTCCCGGTGGCTGATGTTCTGGGTGTGTAGATAGCTCACAGCTTCACACAGCTGGAAATAGAATAAAATAAAAAGATAATATTAATATGTTATTCAAGGTTTTCTATGGTACTAATGCAAAATACGTACAAAAGATAATATCATTAGAATCGCATTTTACGTATAAATAGCATTAGATGTCGGGGTACAAATGCAGAATAGCGCACAAGAGATAATATCATTAGAATCGCATTTTACGTATAAATAGCATTAGGTCACACAGCTGTAAATAAAATAAATTAAAAAGATAATTTTAACAGATATTCTGTACTATTTCTCTGGATTTTTTAAAAGATATGGCTTGATAATTTGTATTATTTGTATTATTCGGACTATTGTCATCTTTATTGTTTTGGTCGATGTTCCCCCCGGTCTTCTTCAGGTGTTTCTTTTCGAATTCGGGGACCTTCTCGAACTCGGGAAACCTTTTCGAACTTGGGAATATTTTTTTTTCTCGATTTATTTAGCCTTACATTTGAATAGGTATGCCCGCCTAATTAATTAATTATTAATTAATTAACTTCCAAAATTAGGTACGACTTCAATTAAGCACATATTCTTCCAAAAATTGTCGGCTAAAAAGCCATATCAAAAACACATCGTTTGTGTATTTACTTCTCATATATAAGATCTTGTATGTAATACATATATTGTTGTGTCTCCCCTATCGTTTCTTGTTCACACAATATTTCATTTAGAAATAACCAATACTTGGTTTGATTACACACATACATACATACACACACACGCACATATATACATACATTGACTCTTCCCCGAAAATCCTTCCTTACTCTCCCTCCCCGTCAGCATGACCTCGGATGGTTACGTGACAATTAACATGTACCAACCTTCGACTCCACCAGGACCTTTCCCGCCTATTTGGGGGAATTCGGCAGTTCTCTTCCTAAACACCAAATAATCAATTGAATAATTATGCTATTTCGGACTGTTGTCCTCATCTTTATTGTGTATTATTTATGTTGCTAGGAACCCCTTGAGTGAGCAGTGACGAATTCATTTGAATGCGCTTGAATTCATAGGTAATTAGAATAATAAATAAAAACACAATGGCCTGAACGTTTATATATATATATATATATATATATATATATATATATATATATATATATATATATATAAAAGGTAGTTGCGTGAATCTGTATGTCCGGAGGAAACTTCGAAAATAAAACAATTAACGACAAAGTAAATATATATACACATTAAATATCACCAGGGTTTGGTTTTTGAGCAAACATAATAGAGATTTGATTTATATTCGTGAAGATAATTAAAAAATAAAATTTGAATGATAACAGCGTGGATTTTTCTTTTCATTTAATATTTTAGATAGTAGGCATTAACATTTCTTTGCTGAGTGGCTGGATCAATGCAAGGTCTTTTTTTACGTATGGGGTTTTAATTGGGCATTTTACGAGGATCCAACTCACGATTCAGTAATAATGGATCTACAGGACTAACTTTTAAAAAATCCCCCCTCTACCCAGGCGACGCTGGGTAACCGCTTCTAGTACACAATAAAGATGAATACAATACTCCGAAATATCATAATTATTCATATTAAGCCTTATCTCATAAATACACATAAAAATACGTTACTCCTTGTCTCTGAATCATCAGATTTTACGTATAATTAAATGTAATTGTAGAGATTACATCCATTACTTGTCACGGTTCTCCTATTTGACGCCACGGGACACGAGAGGATCCTAATGCACAATAGTGTGCAAGAGATGATATCATTAGATTACGTATAAAAAGCATTAGATTTCATTACATTTCACGTAAATACCCGAAACCTTTGAGATGCTAGGATTAGGGTTAGTGTTAAGCTACTTCAGGAGTTTCCGTAATCTAATGCTATTTATACGTAAAATGCGATTCTAATGATATTATCTCTTGCACGCTATTGTACATTTGTGCCAGGATTTGAAAATGGGTGGGTAGGTGAAGCTTTGAAAAATCTAAATCAGTATTTATTGGTGACTCAGGCGAGGGGAGGCGCTGGACCGAGCTCTTGTCCCACCCCCGGGATCACAACGTTGGTACGCCACTGATGGGAGGTAATTATCTTTCGTGTACCCTAGCGTCAAATAAGAGAACCGTGGCAAGTAAGGAATATATAATCCTTACAAAGTTTATAGTACTAATGTAGAACAGCGCGCAAGAGATAATACCATTAGATTACGTATAAAAAGTATTACGTTTCATTACATTTTACGGAAATACCCGAAACCTTTGGACATTAGGGTAAGGGTTAAGGTTAGAGTTAGTGTTAGGGTGAAGGTTAGGGTTAGGCTACATCCGGAGTTTCTGACATCTAATGCTATTTATACATAAAATGTGATTCTAATGATATTATCTCTTGCGCGCTATTGTACAGTAGTACCGCCAATAAATACTGATCTTGAAAAAAAAATTAAGTAATATATTCCAATGTTATAGCAACGCAAAGCCTTTAAGGTTAGGGTGATTTTGCCCCCTTGAAGCTGCTCATTTGTACACTAGAAGTGGCCACCCGACGTCGCCTGGGTAGAGGGGGATTTTTTTAATTTTTAGTTTCGCAGATCCATTATTACTTATCGCGAAAAAAAAAACCAGATATAAATGATGCAATTAATTCAATCAATCAATATTATATTTCAAAGCGACCCCCCCAACCCCCCAAAAAAAAACATACAAATTACCAAAGATAAACAAAATATCATGCAAATGACTTTCCCTTCTGTTACTTTTCAAATTTGAATTTTTAAATGCATTCCCAAAAAAAACCAAATCTTCATTATTTTTACTCAAAAACCAAGCCCTGGTGATATTAATGTGAATATATATTTACTTTGTCGCTAATTATTTTATTTTCGAAGTTTCCTTCGGACCTACAGATACACACAACTGCTCTTTATATATGTATAGATTATTTGCGACTGGAGGTGAGTGCCAGGTCGAGCTCTTGTCCCACACCCTGAATCAGACGTTGGTACGCCTATGACGTGTCCCCTAGCGTCAAATAGGAGAACCGTGGCAAGTAAGGAACATATAATCCCTACAAAGATTACGCTGGCCTGCGTTAAAAGTTTTTTTCCAAAGGTTTAACAATTGATATATGATCGCCATTTTATGCTGAATTAAAAAATACCATTCATTGTGTTTAGCCAGGTCTGGTTTTTAAGATATTTATAACTATTTCGCTGGATTTTTGAGATGAGGCTTGATAATTTGGATTATTTGGATTATTCGGACTATTGTCCTCATCTTTATTGTTATCTGTACAATGTTTCGGTCACCGATTACGACAAGAAAGTTCCCAAATTCGAAAAAAAAAAAAAAGGTTCCCGAATTGGTGAAGGCTCCCGAGTCCGACAAGAAATACCTGAAGAAGGCCATACGGCACATCGACGTTATACAGATAACAATAAGGATGAGGACAATAGTCCGAATAATCCAAAGAATCCAAACTTCATAATAAGTTGTACATAATGATAACACTTATACAAAAGCCAGTGGACTCTACTTGACACAGCTATAATACTGTTCTATACATTTCAAATAAGAACTTGTATGTTAAAAATTTGATCTGATTAGAAAAAAATGAGTATGATTAATGGATCCAGCGTAAAAAAAAAACTGCTTTAAAATCAGCTATTATATATTCGACCTTGAAAACATCAGTGTTATTATTGGGTAATCTGAACATTAGCTACATAAATGAGAGTAACCTGCTCTTGTTTCTTTCACTTTGAGGAAGCCGTCTGTTTTGGTCGGCCATTTTCATTTCACCATAAATCTACACTGAAAATACGAATTTGTTCGAATCAATACAACTGAATGTTTTAACACGAAAATATCATAAAATGTGTTCCTAATTGTGTTTTTGCATTATTTGAAATGAACTTAATTGTTATTAAGAACATATTTTATGATATTTTCGTGTTAAAACACGCAGTTGTATTTATTACGGTAAAATGAAAATGGCCGACCAAAACAGACGGCTTCCTCAAAGTGAAAAAAAACAAGGGGAGGTTACTCTCATTTATGTAACTAATGTTCAGATTACCTATTATTGTATCTTTCTTTACCTGCTTCATCATAACTATTCTCCTGTCTTCTGGTAAGGGTCCAGACTTGACAAGATACTTCAACATGTTTCCATTGCTTGCATATTCAAGCACAATGTAAATCAAATGGAGTTCTTCGAAGGTCTCGATACACTTGATAATGTTCAGGTGGTCAAGCGTTGGCCACAATTCAAGCTCTCGGGGAAGGAAACGTTTCAGAAAGTCCTCTCTGGCTCGGAAGCGATTCACAATTTTGACAGCAAATTGTTTCGAGTCATTTTCCAAATGACACGCGAGTTTTACTTCCGAAAAACTCCCACTACCTGCAGAAAAAATAAAAAAATAAATAAAAACAAAAGTAACTATTATTTTGGTAATTTATTGGGTACAAATACAGAATAGCACGCAAGAGATAATATCATTAGAATCATATTTTACGTATAAATAATATTAGATTACGAAAACATCCAAGGTAGCCAAACCCTAACTCTAAAAACTAACCCTAACACTAACCCTAACCCTAAAACAAACCCTAACTCTAAGGAACAAGGGTACATATGCAGAATAGCGCGCAAGAGATAATATCATTAGAATAGCATTTTACTTGGGTGATAAAATGTCTGACAAATGATAAAATGACCTTCACTTGATAAAATTCCTCCGTTAATAAGATAAACCAGGTACAAATGCAGAATAGCGCGCAAGAGATAATATCATTAGAATAGCATTTTACTTGGGTGATAAAATGTCTGACAAATGATAAAATGACCTTCACTTGATAAAATTCCTCCGTTAATAAGATAAACCAGGTACAAATGCAGAATGGCGCGCAAGAGATAATATCATTAGAATAGCATCTTACGTATAAATAATATTAGATTACGGAAACACCCGAGGTAGTCAAACCCTAATCCTAAAAACTAACTCTAACACTAACCCTAACCCTAAAACAAACCCTAACTCTTACCCTAACACTAATCCTAGCGTCTCAAAGGTGCCGGGTATTTCCGTCAAATGTAATGAAATGTAATGCTTTTTATACGTAATCTAATGATATCATCTCTTGCGTGCTATTCTGCATTAGAACCATTTATTGTTATTATTTTTAGTAACTGTTATCTTCAAGATACGCACTCCCGAATTTTTCGGCTATTTTTTTTAATAAGAAAAACATGAAGTTTTCCAAAAGACTAATTATCTATTCTTCATGGTAATGTCAACGCTATAACGTTTCGGTTTATGCAGCCTTCATCAGAACACGTGGTGAAATCTTGTATGGAGAGATGATATGACTTGTGGGATATTAGACCAACCCATGATCAACAATACACCCGAAAGCTACACTGGCTGACACTGACTCCGCCCCCACTTCGTCATATACGACTAGCACTTCTCATATCCCACGAAGCTCCTAACATCTCCTGATGAAGGTTGCATAAACCGAAATGTTATAGCGATGACATTACCATCAAGAATAAATGATTCATCTTTTGGAACACTTCGTGTTTTTCTATTTGTCTATTTTTCTACATACCTCGTCGGGGTGGTTTAAAGTCGGCATCAGCCAGACAGCGCGGGAGTCTATCCCCTTCTCACTAGCAATAGACCAAGGAGTTTGTTTTGGCGTCTGAGGTGGAGCGCCATACCTACCATCAGCTACTCACTTTACCGCACATATCCCTGTGCTACTCATACGCTGAGTTGGCGAGGGCCAGTATCGAACTCGAAACCTTGTGGTTCCTAGTCCGACGTTCTACCGACTGAGCTAAACAAACCTTATATACTGTCGGATTTATTTCCCCGTTTTATTCCTTTTTATTAATAAGTTTATCGGGAAAACGTTGAAAGAAAATTGGTATAACAAAAGGTGTCGGGAAAACCTAGACATTTTTCCCGACGCGGGTGGGGAAGGGGACTGGTTTAAACTTGCAAATCGTCATTAAAATTAAAACGGAAACTTATTTGGTAGTGATCCATGACAGTTTAACTACAGTGTATGAATGAACTTTTTTGCGAATTGGGTTACGGTTTAGGGGTTTGGAGATTAAGGTTGTTTTTAATTACGTATTGCTTAAAAAAAGAACCCCACCCCCAAAATTTACTATACATTTAATTAACCATTTAAATTAATTATTAAATCCAACGGTAGACACATTAGTCTCAGTTGTTTGTGTTAGTATTGCAATGTATAATTTCAATCAAACTTGGTTTAAAAAAATTATTTTCAACATTGAATGTATAGTTTTTTTAAGCAATACGTAATTAATCCCCAAACCCCTAAACCGTTTTAGGTTTCCGTTTTAATTTTGAGGACGATTTGCAAGTTTAACCGGGGTCAGTAGCGAGCGTAATGGGTACTTACTACACGCATAAACCCCCAAATTGGCCCTGGTCGTCAATCCAGCTAGGATCAGGAAAAGTGTCATAAAACCATCACTGCTGAGGGCTTACATGATCCCAAGGAAAGGGTAAGGGAGTAAACCCCGAAAACAAATCCGTAGCCGGAGTCCTTAAGGTGGAGTAACACTGAATTTCAGCGTTACATAGCAACTCCTGTGACACTGCCGTTGCCAAACTGCATTGGTTCCTTACCTTTCCTTTGGACTACTGCGACAATGTGGAGAGGGGGGTCTACTGCTTGGACAACAGCACATCCTCCATACCAACCTGCCCAGCCCCCCCCCAAAAAAAAAAATGGACACTACGCCATCGTCTTTCGCAGACGGAAGCATACCAACCCCTATAACAATTTACTGAACACTGAACAAACAAAAAATAAATAAATAAAATAAAATAAAATAATAATAAACTAAGTGAAACGGCCGAGAAAGTTCATAAGTGCCGATATTAACCACAGCAAGGCTAAAAATAATAAAATTCTAAGCAGTGATGAAAAATCAAGAAAGTAGATGGAAAATTTGCAAGAAAACTCCTCATTATTTTCAACGCAAATAATATGAGTAATCTATTTGAGAATACTAACATGGATGACATTTTATCATTCTTGAAATAAATGAAAATGTACCGAAAATTATGAATTAGATATGAAATACAATAACTAATGCAGACTAGCGCGGAAAGGCCGGCTTAGCCCAGTAAGTAGAGCGTTCGGCTAGAAACCAAAAGGTTCCTAGTTCGGACCAGTACTCGCCAACTCAGCGTATAAGTAGCACAGGGATCTGTGCGGAAAAGTAAGGAGCTGATGGTAGGTGTGGCACTCCACCTCAGTCGCAAAAACAATCTCCTTGGTCTAGCGCTAGTGAAAAGGGGATAGACTCCCTCGCTGTCCGGCAGACGCCGACATTAGACAACACTAACGCCTTTTTTTTTACGTATAAAAAGCATTTCATTTCCTTTCACGGAAATACCCGAAACCTTATAGACGCTAGGATTAGGGTTAGTTTTAGGGTTAGGGTCAAGGTTAGGGTCAGTGTTAAGGTTAGGGTTAGGCTACTTCGGGAGTTTCCGTAATCTAATTCTATTTATACGTAAAATGCGATTCTAATGATATTATCTCTTGTGTGCTATTCTGCATTTGTACCCAATATAGAATTAAATAGTCGTTAATCTTTAAAATTATGCAATAGATATTTATGATTAAGATTATGCAATAAATCGTTCTTCAAAAGTAAGAGGGTGGATCAAAGTTTGATCTTCTCTGATATGGTCCTCCTTGTGAGGAGAGAATGATGCCGAAAGACCCGCAACTCCCCAGTGACCTAAGAAAATGACATCACCGACGACGCCCTCCAAAATGTAGTAAGGGGCGTATATTTCGAGGTTAATTTTATTCAGTTAAGTTTAATTTTTTTTCTTCAATCTATTTTATACATGTATCGAGCAAGTCTCTGCTTGGCTGTTGCGTATCCCTGGGCCAGTATATAAGAATTCATGAACTGTTCGTAAAATACACAGAGCTAATCTGGAAAGGGGCGACCTAATAACATGTCAGGGTTACCGGTTGAACAGATATAATGATGCAAAACCCAAAATCTGGAAGGATACTGGAGTAATAGCACTGATGACCTCCTTTAGTGCATTTCGGCGATGTTTAATAAGACTGTAATAAATTTTTCTTTAAAAGTTAAACATAAGATATATAGAATTATAATAAGAAATAAAAGATTATCTATATATTCAAATTATGTCATTGTAAAACACTCAAATGATTTTGTCAAAAAAAAAAAAAAAGAAAAAAAAGACTAAAACCTTTTGTATCAATATATTGAAAAAAATAGTGACCTTGTTTTCTATTTCTCTGAATGTTTGAGATGAGGCTTGATGATTAGTATTATCTGCGTTATTCGGACTATTGTCCTCGTCTTCATTGTTATCGGTACAACGTTTCGGCCGATGCGCAACCCCCCCCCCGGCCTTCTTCCGGTATTTCTTCTCGGACTCGGGAACCTTCTCGGACCCGGGAACCTTCTTTTCGTAATCGGGAGCCTTCTTGTCGTAATCGAGAGCCATCACGGAACTTTGAACCTAACCCTTTATTCAATCCACGGGAATATCCTGTTATCATTCCGCTAACCATAGCTGGGGTAGAGGCGTTAAGCTGTGTTAATTATTATTCTATGTTATTGCTGCCCTTGCCCAGGATTGAACCTACAGTCCAGTGATAACTGTCACTTAGAACTGTCTTAACCTAACTCATTTATCCACTAGACCATGTGTCCAATTGGACACATGGCCTTGTTTTCTATTATTGTTAAGTAAAATCTTAATTTCTAGCAGGACCTGTGGATATAATACAGTATGATATTTGAGTATTACAACTTTTTATATGTTTACTTAAGAGTTATTGCTAAATAGTTCAATATGTAATAAGTAAGTAAAGTCGTCGGGGCGGTCTAATATCGGTATGAGCCATACAGCGAGGGAGTCTATCCCCTTTTCTCTAGCGCTAGACCTAGGAGATTATTTTTAGGGTCTGAGGTAGAGTGCCACACCTACCATCAGCTCCACACATTACCGCACAGATCCCCGTGCTACTCATACGCTGAGTTGGCGAGGGCGGGTATCGAACCAGGAACCTTGTGATTCCTAGCCGAACGCTCTACCGACTGACCTAAACCAGGACCTTCAATATGTAAAAAGTAGAATAATCTTGAATTAACTCTCTCTCTCTCTCTCTCTCTCTCTCTCTCTCTCTCTCTCTCTCTCTCTCTCTCTCTCTCTCAATCTTTTTTTTTCTTCCTTCTTTTGATCTTTTCATTATGTTTGATTGAAACAGATGAGCGTTATCGCCCCCTCTCTCTAGCTTTCTACTTTCTTTCTTTCTTATTATATTTTTTCTGTGTAGCATATCCTTTTTCTATCCTTTCCTTCTTTATAATAAAAAAGGGAATGTTCATTATTTAGTTGAAGTGACGACGCTCATAAGAAATAAGAATTCGACGCATAAGCAACACCATATAATGGATTTACGTTTTTGCATTTCATCTTGTATGATTTAGACGGTCTCATATTTAACCAGAGGTTGTTACAAGATGATAACGGTCGGAAGATTAAGGAACAAGGGTACAAATGAAGATAGCGCGCGAGAGATAATATCATTAGAATTGCATTTTACATATAAAGAGTATTAGATTACAGAAACTCCTGAAGTGTCCTAACCCTAACCTAGCCCTAACCATAACCCTAGCCTTAACCCTAACCCTAAAACTGACCCTACCACTAACCCTAACACTAAAACTAATCCTAATCCAATTCCTAGCGTCTCGATGGTTTCGGGTATTTCCGTGAAATGTAATGAAATGTAACGTTCAAAGTTCCGTGATGGCTCCCGAATAAGACAAGAAGGTTTCCGAGTTCGAAAAGAAGGTTCCCGAGTCCGAGTAGGTTCCGAGTCCGACAAGAAATACCTGAAGAAGGCCGGAGGGCATATCTGCTGAAATGTTATACAAATAACAATGAAGATGAGAACAATAGTCCAAATAACGCAGATAATACTAATCATCAAGCCTCATCTCAAACATTCAGAGAAATAGTATGTAATGCTTTTTATACGTAATCTAATCATATTACCTCTTGCGCACTATTCTGCATTAGTACGGGAACAAGAATATTAATATAAAGATGAACACACACACACACACACACACACACACACACACACACATATATATATATATATATATATATATATATATATATATATATATATATATATATATATATATATGCTTTCTACCAAACTATGGCTACGAATCTATTTCAAAACTTTGTCGGCATCAAATGACCGACAGTGGTTGATATGCCGTAAAACAAATCACTTTGATAGCTACTAATTATTTTATATAAAAATAGTCAATGGCTATCAAAGTGTTGATCTAGTTTTAATGGACAATGAATAAAAAAAATGTTGAAAAAAAATGTTAAACATTTCATGACAAAAAGTTAAGCTGAATTATCATTTTAGTAAAAAATTACATCGCGTCTCTTCGCACATCGATTAATTCTTTAAAAAAATTCTAAACTTTTTAATGCCATCCGTTTCCTTAGCAACATCAACGATAAATTACAAATTCAATCACATTAATTGATATTAAATGTATATAAAATAGCACAAACTTTATCAATATTTTGGTTTGGTACAAATGCACAATAGCGCGCAAGAGATAATGTCATTATATTGCGTATAAAAAGCATTACATTTCACGGAGATACACGAATCCTTTCAGACGCTAGGATTAGGGTAAGGGTTATGGCTAGGGTTAGGGTTAGGGTAAGGGTTGGGATACTGTTAGGGTTAGGGTCAGAGTTAGGCTTAGGCTACTTCGGGAGTTTCCGTAATCTAATGCTATTTATACGTAAAATGTGATTCTAATGCTATTATCACTTGCGCGCTATTCTGCATTTGCACCTTGGTTTTAGTTTTCAAATATAATCGTAATTAAACAGTAGTGTGTACTTAATTAGGTGTAAACTACTGTTTTACCCTCTTTATTGACTTTATTACATATTAGTTTTACTTACCTAAAGAGTTAATAACAACATATCCATGATTTTTTAAAACTTCCTTATAACCCAATTCTCTGTTCGTCGGTTCCATGATAGATCAGTGTTTTAATCGAATCCCCATTCTTAGATTTAGATCCGTTTATCATAATCTTCTTCAAAAAGGTTAAAAATGGACGCTATAATATCGTGAAGAACATTCTTTTTTCATTACGACATTCAACAATTCAAATCTTCTCTGCTTTTCATGGGATTGTCTTCTGCGTTCTTTACTTTATTCAAACGAGGAAATGGTTACATTCTATAAATAATACCTCATTTTATCGTTCGTCCTGTCGTTTATCGTTTTATTTATAAACCTAATGTCTTGATTTGGCTAGAATATCTACCTATTTTACTTATGTATGATTTTTTACATAGACTCATATTGGGTGTTTTTTTTGGGGTTTTTTTTTCTCAATCTGATCTGGCCTTCTTAATTATGGGTTCCCATATTGTATTCATTTCTATGCTAGGTCTACTTAACAGCCCAGTACAGCCTATCATATGTGCTGATTCTTTGAGGCGTCTTCTCTTCCAATGTTCTTCCCTATCTATTATTCTAACTTCATCCCATAAGGGCAGATGGTTTCCCTTTTCATTCCATATATGGTCAGCCATACCCGACTTTTCTATTTCTCCTCGGACCACTGCTTTACGATGTTCTTCTAGTCTTACTTTCAGAGGGCGGCATGTTTCACCTTTGTATTCTTTGCCACAGCTGCATGGGATGGAATACACACAATTTTTGGTCATGTTATATTCTGTTGTTTTTTTGTTGTTTTTTCTTGGGGGGGGGTACAATGGCTGACAATGGCAGGTAACACTTTTTCGTTCTTGAAGCAAAGCTCGATAATATTTTCGTAAAAGAGATAATATCATTAGAATCGTTTTTTTTTACGAATAAATAGCATTAGTGTCGGAAATTCCCGAAGTAGCCAAACCTTAATCATCACATTTATTCTAAGCCTAGCATCTCAAAGATTTCCGGTATTTTCGTGAAATGTATAAAAATGGCTGTCAACTTGTGTTCGAGTAAGACCATTTCTTGTTTGTTTTTTTTTTTTGTTTTTTTTTTGGGGGGGGGGTAAAAAATCTTTTTTAATTATCATAGTTAGGTGCCAGTAGCATTTGACACTCTATCATTGTGTTTTTTCAGTTAACTCACCAGGCCAGCCCCGGAGAGACATACTCTTCTACATAAACTACATGTTGGAACTTATCCACTTTGAATGTTGCTGGACTGAAAATTACCCTTTCTAATAGCCCGTTTCAATTTTTGGTGTTTAATTCGGTTGGACTCAAATTCTTCCACAGACAGGTAGATGGTGGCTAACCAGCCAGGTCTATTACAAGCTAGCTTCTCCCAGTCCTCCACAGCAATGAAATATAATGCTTTTTATACGTAATCTAATCATATTATCTCCTGCGCGCTATTCTGCATTGGTACCAATATTTTTTAAAATTTATTTATCTCTTTTACAAAATAAATATCTAGTCGTTTCACTTCCTGTAGATCAGAATTTTAAAAACTTTTTTTTAGCGCGACCCAGAGACAGCACAACAATTTGAATTGCAGCCCATTAAACCTAACCAATGTGGGCCGGTTTAGCTAAGTCGGTAGAGCGTCCGCCTAGAAACCACAAGGTTCCTAGTTCGATATCAGCCCTCAGCGTATGAGTAGCACGGGGATATGTGCGGTAAAAAAGAAGCAGATGGTCGGTGTGGTGCTCCACCTCAGACGCAAAAACAATCTCTTTGGTTTTGCGCTAGTGAAAAGGGATAGACTCCCTCGCTGTCTGGCTAATACCGACTTTAGGCCACCCTGACGACTTTGATTTTTTTTTACTTTAGACCTAACCAAACGAATACGGGTTTACTGCGCAAAACGGATGATATGAGTGGAAAAGAAAGGATGAGAACATGATTGCAATCGCTTCCTAATCTGTGGAGTGTACATTATAATAACAAAGTCTAAATTATTGGTAATCTTGGTAATGATATTTTGGAGTATGTATTAAAATGGATTTGAAAAAGAACCAAGGGACTTGACTCTCATTTAAGTCTTAAAAGGACTTAACTCTCAAAGCAATGAGAGTTAAGTCCCTTTGTTCTTTTTCCGAGAAGAAGCTTGTAAACAATGGCAGCCATCTTTGATTCAACGTAATTTTCATGAATAAAGCCTGAATCCTAAAACTACCCTTTGTGTTTGTCTCTTCCCTTTCCTTCCTTAATTCCTTTTCAGCTTGACCACCAAATATGATGGGGTTAAAAGGAAAACCTGTGAACGCACACCAGAAATAACCAGCGTCCTTTAAACCAAAATATTTGTGGTGAGCCGGAAGGTAACGCTTTGAAAGCAGAAATAAAATGACGAAAATAAGAAGTCTGCGCATAGGATCAGCGCAGGTAGAAAGAACAAAAATAGAAATATCAAAAATGATAATTTTCAACCCACCAGAAGCGTTCGCACCTAAAAAAAAAAAAAAAAGATGTTTTTCAAAAAGACCGATTTCGATCCTAGGGAGTACTATAAAAGCGAAGGTTTTCGAAGAACAGTTGAGAAGACAAACTTATGTCTGGATATTCCTTGTCGCTCAACTCAGAAATATTTGCCTGCCGCTGAAGATATTACAAGCTATATCTTTCTCTTTCTACAAGTTACTTCACTGCTGATATATAAGAGCATTACCCTTTCTTTCTTTATTGGAGGGAACTCAACACTTTCTTCTTCTAATTACATGAACTTTTAAAAAGCATATTCTGCAGGACTTTGATCAATATTTTTGACTACTGTAATCTATTTGTTTTAATATATATATTACTTGCTGAATTTATGAGTTATTTGTTTTTCTGTCTTAATATATGTGACCTTATGGTGTGTTTGTTGTAATTACCAATATATATATATATATATATATAATATATATATATATATTATATATATTTAGTAAATGAAGAAAACTCTAAACTTGCTTCATTACAATAATTTATTTCAACCGTATTAATACGGCATCTTCAGGTAATCACAAGAACATGACTCTTACTGAGAATTTCCCAAAGTAACATCTCTTTTATATCTATCAATTTAGGGGAGGGAGGGTTGGTGTCTGATTTTGGAATGGGTGGGGTTATTTTCTTTGGATGAGGCAGGGAGGTCTATGTTTTGGATGGGGTGTGGCTTAGCTTGGGGCATATTCCTTGGAGAAATAGTTGTAAGAGTGTATATACAAAATGAGCAGAATTTCAAGGCCACAAATATTTTTAAAAATTTTAAATAATTAAAAAAATTAAAAACTTAAAAAACTTTAAAAAATTTAAAAATTAAAAAAAGAGGGGACGAAGAGAAGAAGAAAGAGAAAAATACAGATAACAAAATGATATAGAAATAAACAATAAAATTAAAAAAATTAGATGAAAATTAAAAATTAAAAAAATTAAAATCAAACAAAAAAAATAAAAATAAAAATAAAATTAAAAAAATTAACAAGTAATAATGGTAATGATAATAAGGTAAAGGAATAAAGCATAATGATTAAGATTAATAAAATCTTGTAAAATAAAAAAAGATAAATTAAATTAAAATAAGAAAGAATTAGAATTAGAATAAAGAATTAGAGTCTACTAAAACAGAATGAAAAAAAAAAAATAAAATAAAATAAATAAATAAATAAATAAATAAAATAAAAAATAATAAAAAAATTTAAAATTGGAACATAAACAATAAAAATTAAAAATCAAATAAAAATTAACATAATATAAAATTAGAATTAAACTAAGAAGCAAATTAGGGGTGGGAGGTAGCTTGTGAAGGTAAAGAGTTAGAGAATAGACTGAGGACAAAGAATAAACTTAAGATTAATCTAGGATAAGAATTTAGTTTTGGATGATATAGGGTAGACTAGAACAAAATTGAATACAGTAAGAGGTAGTGGTATATTACTCCACAAATAATATAAAAAATATATAAAAGTTAAAATATAGAATAATAAAACAATATAGTGACGTTACAGATTAAAAATTAACATTTAACAAGTGGGGACTAAAGGTGAAAGATAACATATAAAGCATAAAGTATAAGAAGTGAAAGACCGGATTTAATAATTAAAGGTTGTAGAGACTCACTATAGAAGTAATGTTATAATTAAATCAAAGGTAGAGAGTCTAAGAGACAATAATTAATATTAGTAAACTTAATAATGATGATAATGCTAATAATGATAATAATAATCATAACAATAATAATCATATTAATAATCATAATTATCGTGATGAGAATGATAGTTGTAAGACAATAATAAAGAACCTAGTAGTAATAATAATAATAATAATAATAATAATAATAATAATAATAATAATAATAATAATAACGCTCCACTGCTGTAATCTGCTCTCCTTATGGTCTACCTGCATCAGCTTGGTTAAACCACACATGGAAAGACCCTAACTACGGAAAAAACTATATATATATATATATATATATATATATATATATATTATATATTAAAGAGCCAGTGATATTTTGCACATAGCTATATATATCATATAATATACACATATTCCTAGTCTACTCGTGCTACTGTTGCCCAAGAAAACTCTAGAGCAGTTGCTGAGAGAGAATGAGCTATCATTTTTGCCTAACAATGATTCCGGGATCAAACGGTGATCACAGTATTCAGGCGTGTCCCATGGCTGCCAGAGACATATTAGCTTTTTTTTACCTATTACGTCACACATACATTCATCCTGTATACCCAGGACTGGGGCAGAAGGGTACACCCCTCCAAATGGGGCCACTTGTTAGCGTTATATATATTTACCAACCCCTCCGCACGAGCAGGATGTGACACATAGTCAATTTCTTAAGCGGAGTTCAACAGGTTTGAATTCAGAGTTTTCCTTCTCCTAGGCCGGTTGCTTAACCAAGGTTAAAGAGCCCAGTCTGCCCTACTATTTATCCATAGCTGGAGGGAGAGTAGGATTCATACCTTTCCCAAGGGTATTAGCGTTAAAATGAAATGCAATTACCACGTCCAGGATTTGAACTCGAGTCCATTTCCCATGACTTTAACCATTACACCACTCGCTTCCCACCTGTTAGTGTTATATAGTCGTTCCTTGTCGAGTACATGAACGGGGAGAGTCATCTCTGGTGTATAATGGAGAAAGAGAGAGAGAGACAGAGAGAGAGAGAGAGACAGACAAATAGACAGAGACAGAGAGACTGAGAGATAGATAGAGATAATAGGTGATGATAGTTCTTACTTTAATAATCTGCTCCCCGATTCTTCCTCGATCGCCATGACATCATACCCAGGGCATTAAGACCCCAGCCACCGTCTTCTAGCCCATGTATGATAAAAAGGGATGGTAACTGCCATAAGGGCAATAGGGTTGGGATAATCATATAGGTGCTTGACCGGACCGATTGATCGGATGAAGCCTCTCCGACCAGCCGTCTAGCTTAAGAAAGGGCCAAGGTAGAGTGTTGCATATACGTGGACCTACCAAAATACACCTGTAAAAGAAACTTGAGTACCAAATTTTATCTCAAACTCACAAACAGTTTTGGTATTAAATAACGAACAGGGTTGATATGCCTTTAAACAAACCAGATATATGAAACTCGTGGGGATAGTTGAATATTTAGAGAAGTCTGCAAAGTTATTTTGATTTTTATTTAATAGAGATTTAACTAAATGAGAAATTACAGATATTCATAAACTGAATAGAAGTCCCGATTCTGGGGCTCTGGGAAGTGTGGAGTACCCTTTCATCGCCATTACTCCCAGGTCTACTCTGACCGGGAATGGTAGTATCTGTTAAGATCCCATCTATGGGTTAAACAGAAAAGAAAATGAGTTTTAAAAATATATATTTAAAAAATTGAGTTTTAAAAAATTGAATACTCATCAAGAAGGAAACCATGCGTTTTCTGCATAAAGTAACCCAACAAGGGTTGACATGCTGTAAAATCCAACCAACCTACATATATGCAAGTACGCGCGTGGTGTAATGGTTAAAGTCATGGGAAATGGACTCGTCGCCCCGAGTTCAAATCCTGGACTTGCTAATTGCATTCCACTTGGCGCTAATACCCGTGGGAAATGTATGAATCCTAATCTCCCTCCAGCTATGGGTAAATAGTAGGGCAGACTGGGCTCTTTAACCATGGTTAGGCAACCGGTCTAGAAGAAGGAAAACTCTGAATTCAAACCTGTTAAACTCCGCTTAAGAAATTGACCTTGTGTCACATCCTGCTCGTGCGGAGGGGTTGGTAAATATATACATATATGCAAGTACAACCCAATTTTTACCAACCCTAAAACATTTTCAAATCTCTCAAGAAGAATAAGAAGTAAAAATAAAAACTCTTCAGAAATTTTGCAAAGACTACTTTTTCGTGTTCGTTCGCGTGTCCAGTGATTTAAAATAAAATCTAAACTAAAAACGGTCTTATGATTTTATGAACTCAGTTTGTTGTTCTACTGAATTGAATTTCTTTCCGGAACACCTTTTTAAAGTTTTGAGGATTTTTTTTTTACCTCCAAGCAGAAGATCAGTAAAATTACATTTTTTACCATTTCTAAAATAATAGATTCGCATTTTATGAATTAGTTTTTTAAAAAATCCATCCAAGTTCAATGTACTTTGATTCCAAATATTTCAGTTAAATTTACAGAGAATTACTGTGAAATTCACAGTAAAACCATCAGTTTTTAATTAATAATAAAGACCAGACGCAAACCAAAAACGAAACAGAGGATATAAAAGCAAAAGAATGAGGCATTTCAAAATTCAAAGAACGATTGTTTGAAAATCTTGCATCACCAGTAAAACAAAAACAAAAAAACAAAAAAAAACAGTTACCTTTGTAACGATACCAACCAATAGATTTTAGTTTTATTTTTTTTTTAAGGAAAAAAAAATCAAATATTCATTACGTTAATATTATTTAATTAGTTTAAAAAAAGATGTTTTCAAGCGACAAATCAAACGCCATCGGTGTTTGTAACGTCATCAATACTTGGTCACGTGATATCGTTTCGGAATGAAAAAAGAAAGGAAAAATATAATTCGATGGGGGAATGAGTGATGTCACATACCCCTAAAACTTTCGAAATTTCCTGAGGAATACGCACCATTGCCATAGAAAAGTGAGCAAGATGCATTCCCCGTTTAGGAAACGAAAAGCAAAAACATTCAGTTCTAATTTGGAATATGTTTCCCAGAAGAAACAACTTGATCAAATCAAAAGTGATGTTGTCCGGTCTGATAAGAGGAAGTCCAGTACCAAATCAACTGAAAAAGGCGCCGAAAAATTACAACCAAGTTACAGAGAGTGCCTAAACAAACACAACTACGTCGTCATAGGTTCTCTTGGTAAGAAAAGTTTCATTAATTGTATTGAACCATTTTAAGCTGATATGTTATTTATTCATTTATTTATTGTGAAATAGATCACTAATTAGGACCAGTAGTGACCACGCCAAGCGGAGTTTAACAGGTTTGAATTCAGAGTTTTCCTTCTCCTAGACTGGTTGCCTAACTAAGGTTAATGAGCCCAGTCTGCCCTACTATTTCCTCATATCTGGAGGGAGAATAGTTGGATTCATACCTTTCAATAGATCACCAAGTAGGACTTAGCCTATTCTAGTATTGACCATCCCAAGCGGAGATTTAAGAGGTTTGAATTCAGAGCTTTCCTTCTCCTAGACTGGTTGCCTAACCAAGTTAAAGAGCCCAGTCTGCCCTACTATTTCCTCATATTTGTAGGGAGAATAGTTGGATTCATACCTTTCAATTGATCACTAATTAGGACTGAGTCTATTCTAGTAGTGACCACGCCAAGTGGATTTTAACTTTTTAAGGTTTTAATTCAGAGTTTTCCTTCTATACTGGTTGCCTAACTAAGGTTAAAGAGCCCAGTTTGCCGTACTATTTACCCATAGCTGAAGGGAGAGCAGTTGGATTCATACCTTTCCTAAGAGTATTAGCACTATGTTAACTGTAGCTTCGTCCAGGATTTGAACTCGGATCGACGAGTCCATTTCCTACGACTCTAACCATTACACCACGCGCATTCTCGTTAGATAAGAAAAACGATAGACTAACAGAAAGTTCAAGTTAAATTTGTTACATTAGTATTTTATAAAAATGCGTTCAACGAACAAAAACAATTAAGTTAAACGGGGGAAAATAGATTAAAAATAATAGTAAGAGAATTTTTTTTTTTTTTTTTTGGCATTTCAGTCTTGGAAGACTATGATAAAGTTTTTATGTGCCCCTGAAGTTACCGCACCCCCTGTGACTGTGAAGTTCGATGTTTAAAAATAAGAGAATATACGTCAAATGGAAATAGATATTTGGTTTGCAATACACAGACGCGACCTTAGACCCAAAAGCAATCTGCTGTTTCAATATGAGAGTAAGGCCAGCACTATAGATAGGTGTGGGGTTACAAGAGGTTTAATGTTTTAGGTTTAAAGGTGACTGTGGTTATTATTGTTGCGTGTTCCTAGGGTTTGCTTTTAACCCCGTCTTATTTGGGCTGACTTCTGATTTAGGTCGGAAAATTAAAATGGAAAGTTTTTTGGTGGTACCCAATGACAGAATAACTACAGTTAAGTCTATGAATTAACATCTTGCGAATTGGGTTACGGTTTTAGGGGATTAAGGTTGTTTTTTAATTACGTATTGCTTAAAAACAATAAACAACAAAAACCCAAATTACTATAATATAATGTTTCATTTATTCTTCATTTCTGTCTTGGTAAATACAGCTTTAAACTTGTTATTTTTTTGACACATCCTGTATTCTGAAAAAAAGTAATGAATGGAACGTTATTTTTTTCAGAATACAAGGTGTGTCAAAAAGTACGGAAAATCTCGATACTTTTTTGACACACCTTGTATAACAATAAATATGAGGACAACTGTCTTAATCTAAATAATAGAAAATCATCAAGCCTCAACTTAAAAATTCGGACCATATGACCCTTTTGCTTTGCTGATTCATAAGTACATTTTTTCATTTACACCGTCAACATCCGGTTGTTTGTTAGGGTTAAGGTTAGGGTTTAGTTTTATAATTTTTAAAAACTCTAAAAATCGTCTGTTAACAAACAACCGGGTGTTGACGGTGTAAATGAAAAAAATGTACTTATGAATCAGTAAAGCAAAAGGGGTGCCTAAAGGTCATATGGTCCAAAAATTCAAATAGTATTTTTTTTTCTCACTCGAAGTTTTTTTGTTGCCCGTAAGGGTTAGTTTTCTTGATCCCACCCCTCCAAAATTATTTTTCTTTTTTCTTCGAGCAGGAAGCGGAAGTTATTCCAAAGTGAAGCTGGCAAGAAGTCTTAAAAAGCCCCCAGAATTAGTGGCAATAAAGATTGTAAGTCGGCAAAAGGCGCCGCAAGATTTCCTGCAACGATTTCTTCCTCGAGAATTGGAAATTTGGCCCAAACTTGATCACCCTCATATCATCAAATTTTGTCGAAGTTTTGAGGAATACGAACATGTTTACATCGTCTTGGAGTACGCATCTAATGGTGACATGTTGAAATATGTTCAAAATTATGGACCAATACCCGAAAGGAGAAACAAAATACTAGTTAGGCAGGTAAGTAAATTCATGTCTGTATATATATATATATATATTACCAACCCCTCCGCACGAGCAGGATGTGACACAAGGTCAATTTCTTAAGCGGAGTTTAACAGGTTTAAATTCAGAGTTTTCCTTCTCTTAGACCGGTTGCTTAACCAAGGTTAAAGAGCCCAGTTTGCCCTACTATTTGGAGGGAGAGTAGGATTCATACCATCCCAAGGGTATTAGCGCTAAGTGAAATGCAATTACCACGTCCAGGATTTGAACTCGGGACGATCAGTCCATTTCCCACGACTTTTAACATGACTTTATTCATGTCTATATATGGCCATTAGGGTAGGTTGATTTTTCACTTTTAAAAAATATCAAATTGTCCATCTATGCGAAAGTTGTGTGTTAGTAAACTGAATACTTATACCAACAATTAGATTTTTTTTACTTACCACATTGTTTGAAGAAATAGCATCAAAGATCGTCTACTAAAATGCACTAAAAGTCCTCGTTTTCGCAAAAATCTAACCTTTACAAAAAGAGGATTTTTAGTGCATTTTAGTTGACGATCTTTGATGCTATTTCCTCAAACAATGGTGCAAGTAAAAAATCTAATTTTTGGTATCAGTATTCAGTTTACTAACACACAACTTTCGCATAGATGAACAATTTGATATTTGGACCAAGTTACCTTTAAGCACCCCAGGGACGACCTGGATTCAGAAGGACATGTTTCACTTTGCACCGTTAACATCCGGTTGTTTGTTAGGGGTTAGGGTTAGGGGTTAGGATTAGGATTAGGGGTTAGGGTTTGGGTTAGTGGTTAGTTTTATAATTTGGTAACAAACAACCGGATGTTAACGGTGCAAAGCGAAACATGTCTCTCAGAATCCAGGTCGACCCTGGGGTGCTTAAAGGTAACTTGGTCCTGATATTTTAAAAAAGTGAAAAATCAACCTATCCTAATAGCCGTAGATAAATTTTTTTGCTTTCAAAGATTTTTAACAAGAAGCGGCTATCCGGCATTGCCTGAGTAGAAGGGGAATAAAAAAAAAGTTAGTCTCGCAGATCCATTCACAGCTGAATATATATGAATAACTTATAACCAGTTACAAATCATTGTTTATATTACATATTGCAATCATATCATATTGTATGAAATTGATACAGATCATAAATAAATCACAGATAAATATGTGCGCCAAATGTGCACCAAGACGTAACACAGTCAATTCACCATTGTCATACACCTACTGGTATTATACCACAGAAGCGTGGTACATTACTGGCCCACTGCGTATACCAGCAATACTTAAAAAACTGATGCAATAAAGGAAATGTTGCGACATCAGTGAGAAAAAACTTGAGCAAGTGTAGGCAACGTGTTAAGAAAAGTAATTAAATTTTGGAGAAGGTAATGTGAATGAACAGGTGAAAAAATGTTTTGAAAAATTGGTACCATTACAGTATGTAGCCTACCTTTTGAATGTGGCATACGAAATCATGTCTCTTTTATAGTATGTGGCCTACCATAAAAAGTACATTATAAGGTTATAATGATAACAGCTAACCCTAACCCTAGCCCTATTTCTGAATTTTATAATATTTTAGAATTAGATAGATCTCTGATTCATGTAAATTATGGATAAATTCTTTTTTAATTATTCTTAATTACTATATACAGCTTATGACTGAATTGCATTTCTTGAAATTGAATATATGGGAAAAATAATTAGTTTCAATAGATTGCCTACTACTTATATCTATAAACATACTCTTACTGAGGTAGGACACATTCAAACCGGATGGGCCACATACTATAAAAGAATCAAAAAGTTAGGCCACATACTATAACGGCACCAAAAAAAAAAAAAAAAATGTTATGCTGGAGATTTCTTGTTTAAGAAAACTCGATGGTTAGTGGAAAACCTTAAGACATGTTTATGTTGAAACAAATGTAACAGGTTGATAGAAAAAGTAAGCGTAAAGACTTACATGTAAAAGCATGTTATCGTGCTCATGTGACACAAGGTTGCTGGTCTCCAATGGGGCATCCTGTTGGCCATGAATGGTGACCCGTGATGCTTAAGGACGGAAGCCTGGTGGCTGAGTAGTCCATGACACTCCACTTTGGCCCTTAGACTACACGGGCGGTCAGAGAGGCTCCGATCAATCGGTTGGTCACATCAAACCCTTGTACCTATGATTGTCCCAAGCCTATTGCCCTTATGGCAAGCCCCAAATAGTGAGATCAAGAGTTCATAAAGACCGATTCCAACAACTACTTTTCCATTTAAAAGCAACCGCAGGCAGTAATACTAAAAAAAGCCATATCATAAACACATCGCTTGTGTATTTACTTCTCATATATATATATACAGGGCGAGTAGTTGGGTTCATACCTTTTCCAAGGGTATTAGCAGTATATGAAATGAAAACAGCCTCGTCTAGGATTTGAACTTGGATCAACGATTCCACTTCCCACATCTAGCTATTACATCACGCACCCCCAATATATAATATATAATATATATATATATATATATATATTATATATATATATATACACACACACACACCAGATTTTTACTGAATCGTAACCTTTGAGCCCGTTATACGGGGGGGGGGGCCTTTTATTCCCCCCCCTCTCGCCAAGCATCAGTTTACCAGTGCGGACCTGATAGTAGTTTAATTTCTATAAATTTAGGGTGCCGTTTATAGTATGAATAACGGAAATAGTATGAAAAACGGCAACTTATTTGGTTATGATAGTTTAACTACAGTGTATGAATGAACTTCTTTGCGAATTGGGTTACGGTTTAGGGGTTTGGGGATTAAGGTTGTTTTTAATTACGTATTGCTTAAAAAATTTTAAAAAAAAACAACAAATTACTATACATTTAATTTTGAAATTTTTTTTTTTAAACCAAGTTTAATTGAAATTATACATTGCAATACTAACACAAACGACTGAGACTAATGTGTCTACCGTTGGATTCAATAATTAATTTCAATGGTTAATTAAATGTATAGTAATTTGGGTTTTTTGTTGTTGTTTGTAATACGTAACTAAAAACAACCTTAATCCTCAAACCCCTAAACCGTAACCAAATTCGCAAAAAAGTTCATCCATACACTGTAGTAAAACTGTCATGGATCATAACCAAATAAGTTTCCGTTTTAATTTTGACGACAATTTGCAAGTTTAACCCAGACTTTATGTTTATCTGATATGGTGGAAGGTAAAAAAAATGGACCATATGACCTTTAGGCACCCTTTTTGCGATCTCGATTCATAAGGACATGTTTTTCATTTACACCGTCAAAATCCGGTTGTTTGTTATGGGTTAGGGTTAGGTTTAGGGGTTAGTTTTATAATTTAAAAAAAAAAACTCTAAAAATTGTCTGTTAACAAACAACCGGATTTTGACGGTGTAAATGAAAAACATGTCCTTATGAATCGAGATCGCAAAATGGGTGCCTAAAGTCATATGTCCCAAAAAAATATCTACTTTATATTTCCTCTTTAACCATTTATCTACCACTGCTATGTGGTTGACAATCTAGTATCCTAATCATTGATCCTTTACTACTGAATAGAAATGTATTCATTTAATTCATTTTCTCTTTTTTAAACTCTAAACCATTTTCTAAGCGCTGATGGGTGTGTTCAGGTTGTCCGGAGTTTTGATAGTAGGACGGTTTGGGGTGCTCTGGTAGATAAAGGGTTAAATGGATTCGACTTTTTAAAAGTAAACATGTATTAGCAATTTATGATTTGTTTTTATTCCCTAACACTTGATATAAAAATACTAAATTTTAATTTTAAGGTAAATATTCTTTATTCAACAAAAATCTCATACATGTTTCTGTTATCTAATACCAAAAATTAAAAAAAATAAATAAAAAAACATTATCCATGATATTTTACATGGAATTTTTAAAATTAAAATACATAGAAAAGAAAAGAATTTTTATATAAATTACATGGAATTTTTAAAAATCAAAAATAATTAGAAAAAGAAAGAATTTTATATAAATTTTACATGGATTTTTTAAAATTAAAATATATAGAAAAGAAAGAATTTTTATATAAAATTTTACAGGTTTTTTAAATTTAAAAATATATAGAAAGAAAGAATTTTTATATAAATTTTTACATGGAATTTTTTAAAAATTAAAAATATATAGAAAAGAAAGAATTTTTTATATAAATTTTACATGGAATTTTAAAAATTAAAATATGAGAGATAAAAGAGATTTTTATATAAGATTCACAATATAGGTACTGTATAGAAGAAGTTAAAATATAGCGTAGGAGAGAAGAATGATGATTCTTGTGTATGATGTGAAGATGTGGTGTTTCAGCCTATCAATTGGAGTGTGTGTCTTTTATCTATTATTTCTACGGAGTTCGGACCTTGTAATGTATGTGACCCGTGTGTGTATGCCATGTGGTCCTGTGTTTATTAGCTGTATTTGTAATGGTATGTTTATCTAAACGTTGGTCGGAGGTTTGTATCGGGTGTTCAAGGATCTAGTCGACTTTTATAATTTTTACACGACAGTTCTATATAATAGGGACAGAGTTATTGGAAGAGGTCTGAGTGCTTGAGATGTGTGTTTCTGAGACTGTTTCTTCTCAAAGTTCATATGAGGCTGGCAAAAGGGGGATTACGGGTGTTTTATATTAATTTGAATTATTCGGACTATTCGGGACTATTGTCCTCCCATCTCAATTGTTATCTGTAACGTTTCAAGCCGATGTGCCTTCTGGCCTCTCAAGTATTTTTTGTTGAACTCGGGAACTTTCTCAGACTCGGGAACTTCTTTTTAACTCGGGGGAACCTTTTTGTCGTAATCGTGAGCGCATCACGGAACTTTAAACCTAACCCTTTATTCAGTCCACTGGGGTATCCTTGTTCTCAATTCCGCGCTAACCATAGCTGGGGTAACAGGTGTTAATTCATTTCTATGGTTACGGCTGCCCCTGACGAGGATTGAACCTGCAGTCTAGAGATAACTGTCACTTATAACTGTCCTTAACCTAACTCCTTTATCCACAAGGCTAGGGTGTACCAATTGTGTACAATAGAATAAGTTCAAATTATCAAGCCTCATTTCAAAAATTCACAGAAATATAGTGTAGATAACAATAAAGATGAAGACAATGTCCGAAGAATACTAATTATCAAGAGCCTCATCTAAAAAATTCAGAGAAATAGTGTAGATAACAATAAAGATGGGAGACATATTTCCGAATAATCCAAATAATACTAATTTATGCTAGCCTCATCACAAAAATTCTGAGAAATAAGATTAGTTTTTGTTAGGGAAACAAAAAAAAAAGGGTTATTTCCTATAAGTCTAACATGATCAAAGGGAACAACTCGTGCTGAATGAATTATTTATTTTTTTTCCCATTAACTAACCTTAAACCCTTAACCGTCTTCTTTTTTTTCCTAGTAGTGCTCAATAAAAAATAAATTATCCAGTCAAGAGTGGGTACCGCCTTTGATCATGTTTAGTTATAGGAATAACCCAGAAACAAGGTTTACAACAATTTGAAGACCTTGTTACTCTTTCTTCAATCATTTTTATATATTGGATGGAGCATCTAACAACCAGTATCATATGTAGCGTAATTATTGTGTGTCTAACATGTTGACATTTGGAAGTAGAGGAAGAAGGCAAAGAAATAGGACAAACAATGTTTGAGGTTTCTGGAGGGAGTGGGAACAAACAGGGTGGCCAGTAAGCTTGACCAAGAATGACCCTGGAAGGGGAATTTGAAAGTAAAAACGGGAAGTTCCGGCGTGTGACCTGAAGTGAGTACGGGAGTATACCGAGGCAGAAGAAAATCACCCATCTTCTTTCGCTTGGGTCAGCTGGCCAGGTCCAGTGACATGTAGAGTGGAAGTATGATTTACGACTGATTCGATTTTAACATGTACCCTTTTCTCTCTGTCTTCTCCGTCTCTCGAAACAGAGCCTGGGAAATAAATACATAAGGCCCCTTGTGACTATACAACTTTCCGTGTATGTTGTTTCCTTGACTAACGCTACTAAAACAAGACTTCTACTAAAACTTGAGTTGCCCATACGTACATCTATCGTTCTCGGAGTTTACCCGACAAATAGAACTTTGGTAGCTGTGCCATAGGCGCATGCTCACATAATCTATTGTCTTTTTAATGGCACACTTTCGAATAGGCATACACATGAGAAAAATGCCTAGGGATGAATTGACTTGTTTCTACTTTAGAATGGTAATTAGGATTATTAATAATTAAAAAGTTATAATCTGTTTGCCATCCTGTAGGCTTAAGCGAAGAGCATGTTTGCCGTGGAAGTTGGATCTTGGGTAATTCTCTAGCAATAATGAATCCTTCTGGTTGCTTCTGGTAAAAACTCCTCAGTTACTGTCAATGGTTCGACAGATCCGTCCTCAATGATTGCAAAGTGAATTGTGGCAGTATGATGGTTTAAGTTAGTTGAATCAGCCACAGATTATGGTGTCGTTGATTGGTTGGGGATAAACGGATTGACCTAGCTAGTCTAATAAAATCAGGAGGGGGAATTAGAGGCACAGTGGTCCTTATATCTAGCAAATATCCGAGAAGAAGAAAAAAATTGGCTTAAAAGAATAGGAAATAGAGTGAACTTCCATTCTCAAGCAAAATTAGTGTATGTAAGATCGATTTGGTTCGAATAATGGAGAGTTTGCAGCCAAAATAATATGCAAGACTCGTTTCAAGGATGTGACCTGATGCTGAGACTGATGGCTGTGGGTAGACTTCGATAAGCTGTGTCGGGCCATATTCGAGTTCCTTGGCATGTTATTTGCAACTGTTTGAGTTTCTTCGCTTCATCATTGAATGAAATATTGGTGAAGTGGGATTTTGGATGGCTCTCTGACCAAGTTAAGGTACCTTCACTTTTCCATTTTCGGTTAGTTATTAACGACTGCTGCCTTTCCTTAGTGATCCGTGAGAATAAGAGTATATATGGTGCGTGTTAATGAGATAGACAATTACAAGATCAAGATTGCATAAAAACAATTATCAGAGCTCGTTCAGGTACGTGACGATACTGATGCTGCTTCTGGGTAGATTCGATCAGCTGTTCTGGTGGGATCATCTTCAGTTTGCCTGGACGTTATTTAATGCGACTTCCTATGAGTGGTGTCCCATAAGTAGTAATGTTTAAAGTGGATTTATGCTTTTTCTTGACCCGATGGTTGTAAAGGTACAGACCGTTTGTCTTTGTCGTTTTACTTACAAGCTTTCGATGTTTCGGTAGTGAATCAACTGTGCTGCCTTCTTAGGATCATCGTGATAGAAGTGTTTAGAAGGTAGTTTACAAATAGAGAACAAACTACGTATTGATACATCTGCATCGCAGATTATGGATGTAGAGGATGCCGTAGTCAGTGATATAGTTGATCCGAGAGTAATAGTAGTAAGTATCAATTTCGGGTATATGTAATCCAACTTGGGATTAAAGTAAGCAGATGGGAAAGAAAGTTCAGCAGAGGGCGTAGAGGATTAAGAATGCGGGCAGTATAGAATACACCAGACAGCAGCATTCTGGGCCAGGTGATTGTCGCAATAGGAATCTTTCCCAGGTGCACGTGCGTATAGGCCTGAGTCTAGTATAGAAGAGTAGCCACGATCATAGGTGCAGCTTACGGCCTTATATCACAGAAAATTCCGACGAAAACGAAGCAAAGAATTTGAGTAAAAAACATATGATCAGACTCGTTAAGATAGCGCTGATCTACGATGCTGCTTGGTAGATGTCGAGTCAGTCTGGTCGGCCACTTGCGTTGTGCCTTGGCAGTTATTGTATGCGACTTGTCCATTTTCAACCGGGTCAGCTCGTGTGGTTCAGTCTGAAAAATTGTTTGACAACTGAGGTCTTTTTTTTACTTAAATGGGTTTTGTTTGAACTCTGATTTTTCAACTTCAAGTGTTTGAGAACCGATCTTCACTGTATATGAAAACTTGTTTTCATATCTGACATCATTGCTAATTTGGCTTCACCAAATCGGCCCAAGTTGCTTCCTTTATTTTGTCAAATTTTGGCAAGTGGTCTATTGTCGTAACAGCCGAACAGCAAGGAAGTCACCCCTTTTGTAGCTCTAGACCAGGGAGAGAGGGTTTTTTTTTGTGGGGTGATGCCATAGCTCCATCAGCTCCCACTTTACTGCACAGATCAATTACCCAATCTGTGCTATCATACATCTGAGTGGGTGATGCCGGTATTGACCAGGAACTTTGCTTCAGACCGAGCTAAACAGCCCCAAATTTCAGACCATATGACTTTAGGCGCCCCTTTTGTGATCTCGATTCATAAGGACTTATTTTACATGTACACTGTCAAAATCCGGTTGTTTGTTAACAACTTTGTAGTAGGTTTTTTTTTTTAATTATAAAACTAATCCTTCACCCGAACCACAACGAAATTTGAGTGTAAATGAAAAACGTCCTTAATGAATCAAAATCCAAAGAGTGCTAAGGTCATGATGGTCCCAATTTTCATTAAATTATTTAGGAAAAAAGAAAACATTAACAATTTCAAAATGAACAATAGAACAAAGACAATTCTTATAGTATTATTCAGACTCATTGTCCTCATCTTTATGTTATATGTACAGCATTTCAGACGATGTACCTTCGCCTTGCTTCTAGGTATGTTCTGGTCGGCAATCAGGAGCTTCTTGAACTCGGGAACCTTCTTTTCGAGACAAGATAATACCTGAAAGACTCGGGTGGGCACAGTCGTCAACGTTGTACAGGTTAAAATAAAGGTAACTTTGCAATGCATGCGTCAAATGTAAACGGAATTATTTGGTGGATCATGACAATTTAACTCAGTGATGAATGTAACTTTTTGCGATTTGGGGTGACAATTTTAGGGTTGAAGGTTGTTTTTAATTAGGTATTGGCTTAAAAAGAAGAAAAAAAAAAAAAAAAATGTTACTATACATTTAATTAACAATTGAAATTATATTGAATCCAACGTAAGATGACTAACGGTTAGCTCAGTTGTTTGGTGTTAGTTATTCAATGTATATTCCAAATAAACTTTGGTTTAAAAATGGAAAAAAAATATTTTTCCAAACTGTATATGGTAAAAATTTGGTGCTTTTTGGTTGCTATTTTCTTTAAAGCAATATTATATAAAAACAACCTTATTCTCAAACCTAAACGGTACCATTCGCATAAAAAGTTTCATTATACACTTGAGTTAAACTGCATGCTCACCAAAATAAGTTTCCGTTTTAATTTTGATGACGATTTGGCAGAGTGTCAACTCAATGAATGAGGACAAAGTCAAAAATACTAATTATCAAGACCACATAGTCAAGAATTCAGAGAAATAAGTTCTATATGGGTTGCATGTTTTTTTCTTTCTTTTATGTGTGATTTGAGCAACTCGGGTTTCGTGATCTATCCACGGGAACAAAGTACAGTGCAGGGCCCGGGGATTAAATGGAAAGATCTCTTGTTGGATTCTGAGGTGCACGACTAAACTTAAATTACGGATTTTGGATTTCACAACATGATCAATGTCAATTTAAGCACACCTACTGCGGATTCAAGTCGTATTGCCAGCCCTGTAAATTTGATAGTGAGGTCCCTGGAGACACCTCGCAAAAGGCAGAGTATCTGTGGCAATGGGAGCTGTGGGTTTTACATCATGAGTACGGGTAATGCCCTTAGTGTGAAACAAAGGGATGAAAAAAATAATTGAAGAACAACAGAAATTGGACTTTCCTTGGCCAAATTCCAATTAAGTGAAGAATGTGAAAACCTCATTAAGTACCTATTTACTTTCGAACTGTTGACGAGGCGACCATCAATGAACTACTTTGTTGTAAATGGTTACAAGCTGACAAACAGTTATCAAAATAGTTTAATAATAAAACAATTAAACAAATGTTTCTGTTTTAAAAAAGAGAAAATATTATGAAAACTAACCAGTTGGAAGAATGATTTTTACAAAATTGAATAAAGTAAATTGAGAGAGAAGATAATGATATAGAGAGAAAGAGAAGTAGTAGAAAGAGATGATGAAGAGGCATGAGAAAACAGACTAACTACTTATTTTCAGATCAGAGGATGTGATAGTTATGTTCCTGCTCCTATGCATCAAAATCTAAAAGGACACAGTAGAAATTGTTATACAGTGCATCCATAGAGTGCAATGATGTAATGAATACAGTCAAATGCTTTCTAATGGGTTCTATCAAAACAATGTCGCATGATGTACATAAAAGAAATAGTTTTACATTTGTTGTGTAATGGATAGGTGAATATCTAGGTCATCAAAGTCAGTAGGAACTTTATATATATTTTTGTAACATAAGTTTGAAGTTTCAAATGCATTGTATTTATATACAGAGATGCTAGATAGAAGCCCAGAGGCGTCCCTGACGTACAAAATCTAAAAGGACAGTAAAATCGTATCCATGCATCCCAGTCTTTTTTTCTTTTTTATTCCTCAAATTTCAAGCTAAACCGTAAAACATTTCAATAGTTTCTATTGAAACGCATTACACAGGAATTATTACAAGATAGAAGTTAGAAGGCCTAGTTGGGACACATAAATTTTCCTGGGGACTCATTTAAAAGCAATATGTGCATCCAGGATACACAAATCAAAAAGCTACAATAATCACTGGACAACTCAATTTCGATTGGATCAGGAATTTCCCCTGACAAGAGTATGGAAATATACTTGCAATATTTACAGGGTATTCAAAGATCTCATCCATGTATTTGTTGTCTAATAGCTAAGAACAAAAAAAACATTATCCAATGATATTTTACATAGAAATTATTATTTTTATCAAAATATATTTGAAAGATGAATAATATATATAATAGTTGATATATATATATATAATAAATGGAAAAGAAATAGTGAACTGTTTTTGGGGTAATATTTTCATTTAACATGAATCCACTTCTCAGGAGATTGAAGCTCTCCAACATATAAAAGTAATCCCACTAAGAAAAATGGTTTCAAACAGACAAAAAAAAAAAAAAGAATGAATTGTTTGACTATTGTAATTATGAAATAGCATTTGCGGATATAGAAATAACCATAAATTCCATACTCTATACTCAACCTAAAAAGGGGACCACTCTGAATGAATTTTATAAATTATTTATTATTAATCTGATCTACTAGGGAAAAAGAGACGGGGGTTAGGGTTAGTTTAATGGGAAATATATGGGTAGATTTAATTAACAGATAAAATTCATTCAGAGTGGTTCCCCCTTTTTTAGGAAATAACCAGATTTATTTTTTACCTTCCAGATAAATGTGATAGAATTTTTACTCTCCAAGATGGATAAAGAATATAAATAAAAAAATAATAAAACATGATAAATGTCTTAGAAAATAGAAAAATTAATTTAAAGTGAAAGTAAATAGAAATATTAAGTTGTTAATAATATGAAAGGGTTTTGATTATCAAAATGTTCATCGTTATGGATGCTTAAAAAAGTTTCATGGCGCATGAAGGTATTTTGAAAAATAAAATAACTGAACTTCCTAAATTTGTCAATAGCTATCGGTTGGTTTAATTCCAAAAAAGAAAATTTAAATTTCCAGTAGTCAAAAGTTTAGAATTAGTACATTCTTCAATGATAAGTCAAGATTTTTTCCTTCCCCTTAGGAAAACAATGAAATAGAACAGGTTTTCAAATTCACACTTTTTAAGTCAGTTTTCAAGGATAAAGAGAAAATACTTTAAATACAAAAATGTTTATTACTAATGTTTTTCCCCAAGAAAATTAGGTTTTCAACTCAAAATAAATCTGGGGGAGGAATGTAAATAAAAAGATAACATTATTAAAGAATGTTTTATTTGAAAATTAAGCAAAACATTGGCATGAAAGGATTGTTATCAAAACAAAAATGTTGCAGAATGTTGAAACATGAAAAATATTTGCTAATTTGTGTTTTTTAGAGTGCACTACTCAAAGCCTCCATTTTCTGGTATATCTCAGACTGTTTCTTGCTGATATTCGATTCACTATCAATGTAGACTGGTTTACTTATTTTACTATTTATTAATTTCTCGGCATAATTCACTGCTTGACTGATGAGTTCCTTGTATTGAGAATCCAACTTTTGAAGCTCAACAACCTTAAAAAAGAAAAAGTAAACAACATCATTAAAAATAAATGCTTAGATAATTAAATGCAAAACCTTTTACAAAAAGAGGGTTTACCAATGTATAATATAATAATATAAAACGTATGTAACATACTATATATAACATAACACATCTAATACAATAAAATATGTGTTCGTGTGTATGTACATATTTTATTGTATTAGATGTGTTATGTTATATATAGCATATGTTATGTACATTTTATATTGGTAAACTTTATATTTGTAAAAAAAAACACACACACACACACATATATATATAACACATACACACGTTTTGTAAGAATAGTTTGTGGTAATTTAAAAAATCTTTTTTAAATTTTAATTTTTTTAAATTGCAAAATCAGTTAGTAATCAATTTTGCTTTTCAGGTATGTTTTAGTAGTTTCATAGATGTATTTCATATCAGATTCATATCACATTATGTGGCCAAACTATAGCAATCATTAATTCTGACTAGTATTATCCTTTATATTCCTAATTCTAGTCTTTGTTTTATTGCAATTTACTTTCATGACAGAAACAAGCAACAAGAATTAGGGAGATAAATGATAATACTAGTCAAACTATTAACTATAATAATAAATTCATCTAAAAACAAAAATAAAGCTAAAAATTATATATATATATATTGAAAAAATAAATAAAGGAAAGAAAGTATAGAATGGATAAAATAGGATATTTTAATCAATTTTACTTACACGTGTTTTGGTCAGGAGTTTATCCATGTGTACATTATTCAAATTATTATTATTTTTAAATAAACAAATGAAATGAAATTATAATAATAATAGAAAAAAAAAAGTAGAAATGTTCCGCACACAAAGAAAATTCAACCTTCATCAGAGTAAATCCTTATTTGAAATGAAATTCGTTGGAAAAAGCAGAGAATTTTTGAAAATTTATTTTAAAAAAAACAAACAAAAAAAACATAAATAAACAAAATCCCTCATGCTTTAAAAATTTAGAATTCCACAAAAAATTTCTCTCCACGTCAAAGTCTGTTCGCTTGCGATATGTCGTCATTAACAGTCTTTCTCGATCGCGTCTGAACGTGAATTTAAAAAAAATGTTCTTTTTCGAACATTTCAAAAATTCTCTGCTTTTTCCAACGAATTTCATTTCAAATAAGGATTTACTCTGATGAAGGTCGAATTTTCTTTGTGTGCGGAACATTTCTACATTTTTTCTATTATTATTTCATTTGGTTATTTAAAAATAATAATAGTTTGAATAATGTACACATGGATAAACTCCTGACTGAAACACGTGTAAGTAAAATTGATTAAAATATCCTATTTTATCCATTCTATACTTTCTTTCCTTTATTTATTTTTTCAACATACCATCGGATTCACTTCTAGTTTCATATATATATATATAGACACAACTCAACAAAAAAAAAAAAGAAAAGAAAAAAGTATCAACTTCTAAAAATGCATTAATAACTAATGGAAATGCTATAGTTTAGTATATTAATCAAGGACCTGGTATATAAAATTAACTAAAATTTCATTTTCATTTCAAGGAATCAACTTAAAACTGATAATAGTAATGATCATTAAAAAAAAAAAAATGTTAGAATTATATTTGTTTACCTTTTCAACAACCTCGGCCCCTTCTGTCTTGAGGGTGCCTTGCAGATTTTGTATTTGTTGTGTAAGTTGTTTATAGTCAGCATCAATCTTTTTCCGGCTTGATTGGAAAAGACCAAAATCTTTGTTGCTCTTGAACTTATTAATGGCATCATCATAGGATTGATAGAGAGCACTTCTTTTGTCCTGAGCACTCTGGACTTCTTCAATCAAACTTGCAACTCTCATTTTGCTTTCTTTCACCTCATCCTGGAAAAATATAAAATACAGGAAATTTTTAAAGTGAATAAACAAAAATGTCATCCAATATTTATACATGGAACAATTAGAAAATTGATATAATAAAAATTAAAAATTTTTTTTTTTTTTTAAGTTAATCTGAACATTAGCTATATAAATGAGAGTAACCTCCCCTTGTTTCTATCACTCTGAAGAAGCCGTCTGTTTTGGTCAACCATTTTCATTTCACCGTAAATCTACACTGAAAATATACGAATATGTTTGAATCAATACAACTGCATCTTTTAACACGAAAATATCATAAATTATGCTTGCACATTATTTGAAATGAACTTAATTGTTATTAAAAGCACATTTTATGATATCTTTGTGTTAAAACATGCAGTTGTATTGATTCAAAACAAATTCGTATTTTCAGTGTAGATTTACAATGAAATGAAAATGGTCAAAGAAAACAGTGAAAGAAACAAGGGGAGGTTACTCTCATTTATGTAGATAATGTTCAGATTACCATTAGAAAATTGATATTAAAAAATATATGATCAACAGAAATTTTTTTTTTGTTAAATGTTAAGAGTTTTGTGAAGAGTTGATGCCATTTAAAAATATTCAAATTCTTTTATTTACAAAACAATATTCTTTTGGATTATTTGGATCATTCGGACTATTGTCCAATTGAACACATGCCATAGTGGATATAGGCATTGAGTTAAGACAGTTTTAAGTAACAGCCATCTCTAGACTGCAGGTTCAATCCTGGTAAAGGGTGACAGTAACAGAATAATAATTAATACAGCTTAACACTTGTACTCAGTATACCTCCATGGATTAAATAAAGGGTTGGGTTCAGAGTTCCATGAAGGCTCCCAATTATTATGAGAAGGTTCCAGATTCAGAAAAGAAGTCTGGAGGGCACATCAGATGAAACGTTGTACAGATAACAATAAAGGTGAGGACAATAGTCCAAATAATACAAATTATCAAGTCTCATCTCAAAAATTCAAAGAAATAGAATATTGTTTTGATTTATCTATATTTTTAAAGAATACATGGATTTATATTCAGCAGAAAAACTAATTAGAAAATGAAGTTTCTATTAATTTTGTGATATTTGATAAATACAGTTGGATTTAGCTGTCATTTGATTTTAGATAAAGATGGCAAAATATAAATACAAAAGTATTGTCTTAATGGCTACTAAGCATATATTTCTAAAAAATTTTTTAAAAATAACTATAGTTCAATTTGCAAAAAATAATTCATGAATATCTTGTAAAATAAAAATTTTAAAAATCCACTGAAATAATATTAGCTTATCATTAAAAAAATTTTTTTTTTTTTTTTTGGGGGGGGGTCATATCTGACAGCACAATTACATAAATTGTTAAAAAAAAAGAAAATTTAGTGTATGCAGAGATGCCGATAGGTACGCATCCTGCGTCACTGACGCATAAAAATCTAAAAGGATGGTTTTAGTATTATCTGCGTTATTTGGACTATTGTCCCCATCTTCATTGTTATTTGTACAATGTTTTGGCCGATATGCCCTCCGGCCTTCTTCAGGTATTTCTTGTCGGACTCAGGAACCTTCTCAGACCCGTTTTAGTTGTTCATAAATAATAGCCCTACAATTTATTAAGAAACTTGAGTTGGGACCCATCAAATTTCCCAGGGACTCATTCAAATCAAATACATGTGTCCCAGGATGCACTAAATTAAAAAGCTATCAGCATCACTGTGCATGGCTGATTTGGTATAGTAATTACAACAACAAATTCAAAAGTAAAAAATTAAGCAGTAAGCAAGACCAAAATGTACATACAGAGATTGATTTTTCTCGATTTGTTTAGCCTTACATTTGAATAGGTATGCCCGCCTAATTAATTAATTAATTATTAATTAATTTTCAAAATTAGGTATGACTTCAATTAAGCACATATTCTCCCAAAAACATTAAAAAGAACAAATTCGTCAGTTATGAACTCTGACCCCCCTCCCCCCAAAATAATTGCATAAGTTTTATGAAATATTGAAAATAGTTTATCTTACTTACCTTTGTAATAGAGAAATCAAGACGAACATATATAATAACAAGGATGAAGAGGAGATAAAAGGCTCCTACAACAAGAAGTGGTTCTTGAAGCAAAAGTAACTTCTGGAATGTGTAGTTCAACTGGAAAAGAAATAAAAATATTAAAATATCTGTATTAAAAGATGCCAAATATTTGAATAAGGATTGAATAGGATTGTTACAAAAATAAAACAAAATTTACTGGTTAAGACAATATTTTTATTTACAGGGTGTTTGAAAATTAATTCAATATTTTAAACTATAATGAAATCTAGGTAATTATGAACTTTTGTTTAGTAAATTAGGATGTCCCAGAAAAAACAGAACCCACAAATTTTGTAATAAAACTTAATTTTCCCATTAAACAAATAAATTAGGGGTTAGGGTTGGTTTAATAGGAAAATAAATAATTTGGGTTCCGTTTTTTCTGGGTCAGCCTGTACAGTGTGACCCAGAAAAAACAGAACCCAAATTATTTATTTTTCCATTAAACTAACCCAAAATCTAATTTATTTGTTTAATGGGAAAATTAAGTTTTATTACAAAATGTGTGGGTTCTGTTTTTTCTGGGACATCCTAATTTACTAAACAAAAGTTCATAATTACCGAAATCTGTCCAGCTGTCAATAGTTGGGAGAATATTGAAGACTTGATTTTCATGCAAGACTAGAAGCGACTGCCGGCATTGCCTGAGTAGGAGGGTGGCAAAAAGTTAGTCTCACAGATCCATGTTTGGAACTTTCGCAGAGCGACTTGTCGTAGTCAAATAGCCTCTCTGCATTCCTTGCTGAACCATGGTCTGTTTTGTTTGGTAGATGTAGTATCATATGGAATACATATTTTTTTTAATATTATAATTAAAGTTTGTGCAAAATGGTCAACAGAGCAAATAGTATCATTTTGTGTGAGGTATTTACTGCATAGGGATTTGAATTGCTCCCAGTTAGCTTTCTTCAAACTCCATCGAGGGAGGTCTTCTTCCTGGGGGTGTATGCTCGCTCTTGGAGAGGTTTAAATCCATATTTGAACTCTTTGCAACATTACATATCTCATCAACATAATTGATGAACATGAATATTGGATTTATAGATTATATGACCTTTAGGCACCCCTTTTGCGATCTCCATTCATAAGGACATTTTTTCCATTTACACGGTCAAAATCCAGTTGTTTGTTAACAGACGTATTTTATAATTTTTTTTTTAATTATAAAACTAACCCCTAACAAACAACCGGATTTTGACAGTGTAAATGAAAAAAATGTCCTTATGATTCGAGATTGCAAAAGTGGTGCCTATAGGTCATATGGTCCAGATTTATTACCTGGACTAACAATAACCTAAAAAGTGCATTATTCTCTGGCTAGTAGTTATAATGAAAAGGCTGCTAGACTCATTGTTAGTCCTGATAGTCATTTATATATATTTAACCTGGCACAATGCGTGATGTGTTAATTTTCATAAAACATAAATTATCAGTGATTTTCATGATATGAATGATTCTTACCTCCAAGTCTTGAATATGTTGTTCCACCAGGTTTGATTTGTGCAATACAATCACAGGTCTTCCAATTGTATCCAGGTAAGTGAAGTGCAACTGTTTTTTACCTTCAGTTACTTCATATGGAGCCCTTAATTTTATGTTCCTATTGAAAGAAAGAAAGAATAAATTTAAAAAGCTTTAATCTTGTGACAAGTGGAAAGGAATTATCCAAAATGATTGAGGATGATAGTTGCAAGTATTTGTTTTATTTATCTGAATTTTTTCTAGTGGGGTTTCATATGGATTATTTTGATTTTTCAGACTGCTGTTCTCATATCAAAAATTCACATAAATAATATAAAATCATTATAGACCTGATATATTGCAACAATGGAGAAACAAGGTACAACCTGAAGAAGGTCAGAGGATACAACAACCGAAATGTGTTATAATACATCACAATAAAAAGGAGGACAACAGTCGGAAAAATCTAAAAGAATATATTTTTGTTTTAAGATAAAATACAACTATTTATTTTTACCTAAAACATTTTATAGTTTTGAAAACTTCTTTAAAATTTATTACCAAAATCCAACACTACAGTGGTTTATTTATTTATTTTTTTTAAATTTCAGCAAAAAGGAAAAATTAATTTAACTTATCTAGCTGCTATGACTGTATATTGTTATGTGGCGGGGTTTGTCACAGCACTAAATCGATATATGTTACGTTATGGCTCTTCACCGTGTGCTCAAAATGCACGGCACTATCAGGAAGTATACACGTATCAGGGTTGACGATGCTTGTTCGTTTCTATTCGCAAGCGTACACGTCCTTGGGGTTGCCTTGTTGATCACACACAGAATCTAGTAGTCAGCCTTCAAGCCCACGAAAGAATCCTTCCTTTCTTTCTTTCATGGTCAGGGAAAGGTATCACCTTATAAGGCTGGTCAATTTGTTTGTGTTTACAACTATCACTCTCCTTAGGATCAGTCAAGTATCTGTTCACGTTTCTTTGTTTAATGGCTTTCATTCATGGATTTCTTTGAGGAATTCGCTGTAGTAAAATAAAGATGAGAACAAGGCTTCTTTTCTTTTCAAATGGCTCATTTATTTAATTTCTTCAGAATTGTTCTTGATAGAGAAGAGGTTGTAATAACTGTTCTTTTAGAATCTGACTTCGAGTTTAGCTTCATTTAACTTTGGTAGTGTTTAAACTTCGTTCGACAGTAAGTATAAATTAACCCCAGTTAACATGTGCATCGCTCGCCATGACTGACACAGGCAAATTTCTTAGCCCAACTCCAACTGAATCCAAGCTAAACTGTTATATAGAGAATCCTAATATCTTCTAGAAAATCCACCAGTTTCAATTTTATTCCATATGTCATTTAAGGTCACAGTTCGTCTGACAAATCGATCAAAAGAACTTTTGTTGCCAAAAAGTCTGAAATATCTTTTGTACAGCCAGACTTCACGACTATCGAACCCAATGCCTAGAATCGTGGTTTATCATTTTATTGCGATAATGAGAATCCCATGCAATTCTGTTACAATATAACAACAAAAAAATGATAAATTTGTAGTTGCTAGTAAAGAAAAATTGGTAATCTGAACATTAGTTACATAAATAAGAGTACCTCCCCCTGTTCGTTTCACGTTGAGGAAGCCGGTTGTTTTGGTCGGCCATTTTCATTTCACTGTAAATCTACACTGAAAATACAAATTTGTTCGAATCAAAACAACTGCATGTTTTAACACGCAAATATCCTAAAATGTTTTCTTAATAACAATTAAGTTCATTTTAAATAATGCGTAAACACAATTAAGAACACATTTTATGATATATTTTGTGTTAAAACATGCAGTTGTATTGATTCAAACAAATTTGTATTTTCTTTTTAGTGTAGAGTTACAATGAAATGAAAATGGCCAACCTAAACACACGGCTTCCTCAAAGTGAAATAAACAAGGGGAGGTTACTCATTTATGCAACTAATGTTCAGATTACCAAAAAATTAGTATTGATACTTGTTTGTTTTACGGCCTATCAATCTTGGTGAGTTCATTTAATACCAGCAAAGTTTTGAAATGAATTCATTCTTAATGGATACTCCTAGATGGGACTGTAACAGGTACTACCACTCCGGTCAGAGTGGACAAAGGAGCAATGTTGATAAAGGGGTGCCTAGACCTCCAGAACTGGAACCTCACCATCAGATAGTTTAAAGTCATACTCAGAGCATGTATTAATACTTACTTTGAACCTTCAGGGAGAATGATTTTCACTGTGAGATGATCAACAACTTGATCATCGAAAACATGGTCAATTAGACGCATCTTTAGAAGATATTTATCTCCTGCAAATAAATATAGAAAATATTTTAAATTCATTTTTAATTGCAAAAATTCTATTGTTTGTTTATTGATTTTAGCGGCATATCAACCCGTCTGGGGTTATGTCATGCCTAATGGTTAGGAAGTAATACATATCGTGTAGTTATATTTATACTTTTTAGTAATTGGTTTTAACAATGTGTTAGCATTATTGGGGATTATGTTGTATGGTATTGATTTGTTTCATGTCTATATTCTATGGTATAATTTTATTTCCCTCAAAAAGGAGAGAATATCCTCCATGTTGACATTTTCAAACAGATCTTTCATATTGTTTGCTTTAAAATAACGGTTTCTGATGTGAGCAAAAAACCTGCATTCCATGAAAAGAAGGGTATAAAAATTCTATTGTATCTATATCAAATTGCAAGTTGAAATGCAAGATATCAGTTTAATTACACTTATAAAATATTTTGAAAAATATCAAATCTTCAACAAAAATCTTTAATCTAAATTTCAATATTTGTACTTTTATTCACCAGGAATAATTCCTCGGCTTGAAAATTTAAGAAATCATAAGAAAATGAAACTGAAATATAAATAAAAAGAATAACTTAAAATCTCAGCATTATATTTTAATCAACTCAAAAGTCTTTAGAATTATCGTTTTTATAATTAAAATTTTAGTGCCTTGCAAATTATTCAAAATTTAGTTTTAATACAACTGACGATGCAAACTATCTTGACCACTAAAACATTTTGTAATAAGAGGATATTTATCAAATTCTAGACAAAACTTGAACCATTGGGTCACCTATTGAGTTCTTGGTAGATAATTGAGATTAAGCCAAGGAATATTTTAGTATGAATTTAGCAAACAATCATTGATTCATTCAGCTTTAGTATAATAGATTAATATATTTTTTTTTATAAATTTTATTAAAAGCCATGACTTTAAAAAAAATCTAAGCACTTAAAGCTGGGCAGGGGAGAGAGAGAGAGAAAAGCCCTTAATTTCCCATGAAGTTTTGGACAACATTGTATTTTCATTGACAAATCCCATTACCAGTAAAAAAAAAACAAAAAACCCCAAACTATTCAAGATAAAGCAATGAAATTTGGTATGTATTTGTAAAATTTGCTGGTGAATATCATGCAATCATTAAAAAAGACTCATCACATGAGTGTCTTATCTTATTATAATGGAGATGGTGTGTTTGTAACTGAAACTATATCACCACTCAAGTCACAAGTCCCTTAGTTATTTACATCACATTCTTCACGATTTTATTTTTATTTAAAAATTAATTATTAATAAAATGTTTTATATAATTAATACCGTTTGCCTTATCTAAATACTAGTTATTTACCACGTACCCCATGTGTACCTATTAATGTGGGACCACCCATGAACTGAAGCTCATGGTGTGGCGGGTGCAAAAAATGCGTTGATCCCGTCTGCATTCCCCTCAAGGTGGTGCCTCAGGCACCGGCAATAAACCCAGCCCTGCCCCTTTAAATCGAGGGGTAGGTGTTGCCTGGGGGACGGACCCCTGGGATCAACAATATTAATTTACTCTGTAGGTCCAGCGGCAAAAGCTCACTGGACCCCCGGCTTGACCGAAGCCTCATCTACATACTAATAACATGCAATTGTATTTATATATATAATACAATAGCAGTTTACAGTGTCAACGGGAAGGCTAATTTGCATATTGATATTAAAAATTTGATTTTAATAAATATGTACAGATAGACAGAGCACACACACAGAGAGAGAGAGAGAGAGAGAGAGAGAGAGAGAGAGAGAGAGAGAGAGAGAGAGAGAGAGAGAAAAAAGACCAAACTAACTCACCTTTGTTGTAAAGATACTCATAACTTGGTACATTGTAACCAATATAATATTGTGTTTTCCATCCTCCAAATAAAGGAAATCTGGGTCTTAATTCCAGCTCAACAGAATCATCCATTTCTTTCAAATGACTTGTTGAGATATTACCAATCTCATCTCTATAATACACATCACGTGCAGCAGCAGGTAACACTGTCTGTAAAACAATAGTAATACAATAAGTTAAGGGATCTTTTTTTTCAAGTGTATAAATTCTTTTATTATTCATATTTAATGTTTACATTTCAATGAACAAGATAATTCACATAATGTAATAATATGAAGTTAAAAAGATTTACAGATGAAATTTGTAAGAAAAGATAAGAATGAATAAATGAATTTCAAGTGGTTGATAAGTATTATTATTATTACCTTGAAAGACTTGATTGATGAAACACCATCTTGATTACGTTGGTAATCATAACGAGAAAAAGGACCTTTAAGAACCGCACCAGAATGAGTCATTTGGAAGTGTTCTTCAACAGCAATGTTACCCCAATGAGAAATTTCAATGATACGTTCCATACTGGTGACAGTTAAGAAAGGTGAATTGTTCTCAAAATGAATTTTCATTTCTTCCTAAAATTTTTAAAAAAAGAAAAAGACATTTTTTAAAATATAAATTCAAACTTGCATGTTTGAGATGTTAGGAAAGTAATAAGTAATAAAAAAATAAAATAAAAAGTAATGAGGGCCGGGTTAGCTCAGTCGGCAGAATATTCGGCTAGAAACCACAAGGTTCTTAGTTAAATACTGGCCTTTGCCGACTCAGCGTATGAGTAGCACAGGGAACTGTGCAGTAAAGTAAGGAGCTGATGGTAGGTGTGGCGCTCCACTTCAGATGCAAAAACAATCTCCTTGGTCTAGCGTTAGTGGAAAGGGGATAGACTCCTCGCTGATTGGTTGATACTGACTTTAGGCCACCCTGATGACTTTACTTACTTTTTTAATGAATGTACAGGCAAGGAGGAGTTTAGCCTAAGAGAGGGGCAGGCAAAAATTATTTTAGTGGACCCTTAAAAACGAGGGCACTACAACAATATCTAAGGCGTTGTGGCCATTTTTTTTAGAGTTTTCTAAATATTATGTTTAGCTCAGTCAGTAGAGCATCTGCCTAGGAATCACATTGTCTTTGGTTCAATACTGGCCCATGCCAACTCAGCACATGAGTAGCAAGAGCTTGGATCTGTGCGATAAAGTGTGGAGTTCCACCTTAGACACAAAATATATTTTGCTGGTCTAGCGCTAGTGAAAAGAGGATCGACTCCCTCGCTGTTCAGATGATACCGACAATAGGCCAGTCTGCCAACTTTATTTGTAAAAAGTAGTATTAGTGTAAAATCTTTGATAAAAATAAAAAAGGATAAAAATTTATAAAAATAAAGCTTTAACTTTTAACGTTATATACCGCCTCATTCCACCCAGCCGGAAGTCATGTTTGTTTTCCTAATCCACCCCAAACGATAGCCTTTGTTCAAATGTATTATTAAACAAAGTCTTTGATTTACGGGAAATAACAGGTAACTTTAAATGAAAAGGCCATTTTTAGCCATTTATTGAAAACTTCTTATAGGAATGGGGCTCTGGACTTAGAAAATTCTCAACAGGATGTTAAGAGTTAAAATCAATTTATTCACAAAATAGATTATGATGACTAGAATTATTAGCAATGATCCATTGCAGTGGAAGATTATTTGAAAACATTTTGCGATGACAAAACGAGTTTATTTTCTTGTTTTCACTTAATTTAAATAATTTTTTTTATAAGTTGAGGGCACCATAGCATTTTTAAACCACAAGACTTATTTCCAAGATTTATTTTTATGATTCACTGCGCGGGGAGTCAACAACCCCAGCAGAGAGATACAGATGCTCTCTGCTTCAATTTGAGGTTGAAACTAAAATCTAAACTAACTAAATCACATGATGCGCGAGATTCGCGCCTGGAGTCAAGGTAACCAATGGACCTGGTATTTTTCCACTTAGCCCCCTTGAATTCTCACTACAGGGTCTGTCAACAATCCATGCTACCCACATGTAACAAATTTTTTTTTTTTTTTAAATAAATAATAAACAAATTTACTTTTTCTTGGAATTTTTGAGATGAGGCTTGATGATTAATATTATTTGGACTATTGTCCAATTGGACACATGGCCTAGTGGATAAAGGAGTTAAGTTAAGACAGTTCTAAGTGACAGTTATCTCTAGACTGCAGGTTCAATCCTGGTCAGGGCAGCAGTAACATAGAATGATAATTAACACAGCTTAACACCTGTACCCCAGCTATGGTTAGCAGAATGAGAACAGGATACTCCAGTGGACTGAATAAGGGTTAGGTTCAAAGTTCCGTGATAGCTCCCGATTATGACAAGAAGGTTCCCCAAGTTTGAAAAGAAGGTTACAGAGTCCAAAGAAGGCCAGAGCGCACATCGGACGAAATTTTTAAAGATAACAATGAAGATGAGGACAATAGTCCAAATATACAAATAATACTAAAATTTACTTTAAAGCGTTATTCTTACCTCAGAGAATGGTTCCTTATTAAGATAAGGTCCATAGTTGATAGAAGATTCAGCTTGGGAAACTGGCTTCTTTTTGGTGTAGAATTCAACATTGGAAGATGCACATGTGACAGTAGTTGATTGACTAGCCACTTTATATGGAGAATACAAATAGAGATTGGCATTTAAAACAACATACTGTTTTTCAGCCTGAGTGATCATTGCTGGATATGGTTTCAATGCATGAGTAAATGTTGTATCCACTTCAAGTGTAGCAGTTTTGCCAGGTTCAATACCAGAAGTGAAGTCAATACGATAAAAAAATTCCCTAAAATAAAATAAAAATTTAATTATTAAAAATCAACATTTATTGCATAGTAGTACAGTTTTAAAATTATCAATAGAAATAAAAAGAAAATGGAAACCTTAAATCAATTTTTCCAATTTTAGAAGGTTCCAGCAAGCCAAAATAAAGTTGGTTGGTTGGATTTTACGGCATGTCAGGTAATCTGAACATTAGTTACATAAATGAGAGTAACTTCCCCTTGTTTATTTCACTTTGTGGAAGCCATAGGTTTTGTTCGGCCATTTTCATTTCACCGTAAATATACAGTGAAAATACAAATTTGTTCAAATCAATACAACTGCATGTTTTAACACAAAAATATCATAAAATATGTTCTTAATTGTGTTTGCGCATTATTTGAAATGAACTTAATTGTTATTAAGAACACATTTTATATTTTCGTGTTAAAACATGCAGTTGTATCGATTTACGTTGAAATGAAAATGGCCGACCAAAACATATGACTTCCTCAAAGGGAAATAAAAAAGGGGAGGTTACTCTCATTCATGTAGCTAATGTTCAGATTACCACATGTCAACCTTTGTGGGTTATTTTATGCTGAAGACGTTTTGTTTTATTCATTCTTGATGGGTATTCATTTTTTTTATACTCAAATCCATAGGGTGGACCTGGGAGTAATGGCAATGAAGGGGTACTCCACATTCCACACAGCTCCAGAATTGGAACTTCAACAGTAGATGAACTTTAACATTTTACCCAGGCCAACCAAAATAACAAAGCTTTCGGACCATATAATCTTTAAGCACCCCATATGCGATCTCGATTCATGTTTTTCATTTACAACATCAAAATCCGGTTAACAGACGATTTTTAGAGTTTTTTTTTTTTAATTATAAAACTAACCCCTAAGCCTAGCAAAATATTTTTAAATAAACTATAAACAAAAACACATTTTACATTAAAATAGTTTTTATTCAATCAGAAGAGAAATACATACAGATATGTTTATTTCAATTTTTTTTTTTTTTTTTTTTTTTAAATAAAAAGTTTTATTTACAAAAACTTTAAACAAAAAACAAGTTTTTTGTGAAAAAATTAATTTTGCACTAAGATAAACTAATATTGTTATTTTTTTTTTATAAATAAAACTTAAAATGAAAGACTTGTTTATTTATTTTCCATGTGCCTCTACGGATAGTTAATATTAAAAAGTATTTATTAAAAAAATATTTAGGGTTAGGGTTAGCATTTAGTTTTATAATTTAAAAAAAAAAATGTGTCTAAAAATCGTGTTAACAAACAACCAGATTTTGACGGTGTAAATGAAAAACATGTCCTTCTGAATAGAGATCACAGATGGGGTGCTTAAAAGGTTATATGGTCCAAGCTTTCTAATAAAAGAAAATACTTGTAAGAGAATAAGTAGTGCACTTTCATCATCATGTTGAAAAGGAACAAAGTGCACTTGAAAAAAAAAAATAAATAAAAAAAGAAGTTCAATTTATCAGTTTCTGTTCTTAAAAGCAGGTCACATGTCTATGAAGACAAAAAAAAAAAAAATAAAAAAAATAAAAACAAAAGCTGTGATTTCAAATGAGGTAGGATTTTTGGACTATATGACCTTTGGGCACCCCTTTTGCGATCTCGATTCATAAGGACATGATTTTCATTTACACCGTCAAAATCCGGTTGTTGTTAGGGTTATAATTTTTTTTTAAAAACCTCTAAAAATCGTCTGTTAACAAACAACCAGATTTTGACGGTGTAAATGAAAAACATGTCTTTATTAATCGAGATCGCAAAAAGGTCATATAGTCCTGGATTTTTGAACTATGGATTTAGGATTTACCATAATGAGCAATAATTGAGTGAATCAATAAAACCGAAATGTGAAAATTTTTCTGCGGGATCTAGAAGTCTATGGAGCCAAGAACAGAGCTAATAGGTTAAAAAAAAGAAAGAAAAAGAAAGTCTGATCCTGATGAGAAGACAGTTTGGTTTGTTGGATTTTACGGTACGTCAACCCTTGTTGGGTTATTTTATGCCGAAGATGTTTTGTTCTATTCATACTTGATGAGTATTCAAAATTTTCTTTTAAACTTAATTTTTTTTCTATTTAACCCATAGATGAGACCCTAAAAAAGGTACTACCACTCTAGGTCAGAGTAGACCTGTAAACAATGGCGATGAAAGGGTACTTCACACTCCCCAGAGCTCCAAAATTGCAACTTCACCATTAGATGCAGTTTGATGCCATACCCAGTACACTAAGACCCTCAGTCACCGCCTTCTAGCACATATATGATAAAAATGGTTGAGGCTTGTCATAAGGGCAATAGGATTGAGAATCATAGGTGCTAGGGCTTGTTGGTGTGACCAGTCAATTGATTAGATCGATTGTCTAGCCTAAGTAAGGGCCAAAGTGGAGTATTACATGTCATGGACTGCTCTGCCACTACGGTTCCATCCTTAAGCATCATGGGTTGCCGCCAACAGGTGGTCTCATTGGAGGGGGGTACCCTTCTGCAGAGGTGCAGGGGGGGGGGTTCTGCCCCAGCTGACAGGGTGTGAAAGACTTATCAAAGCAATGTAGCAAAATCACAAGGAATCCATGGTTCATTTAACTCTTAATGTCCTATCTCATTCCACCTGGCCAGAAGTCACATTCGTTTTCCTAATCCGCCCCAAACAACAGCCTTTGTTTAAATGTAATATTAAACATATTTAGAAGTCTTTGATTTAAGGGAAATAAATAGGTAACTTTAAATAAAATGATCATTTTTTGATAAATCCTTATAAGGAATGGGGGTTCTGGACTTGGAAAATTCTCAACAGGATGTTAAGAGTTAAAAGCAGAAATGAGTGCTCAATTTCACAGACCATCAGATGAACAATTAAGTCAGGAATAGATTTCAATATCCAGCTATGAAAATGCTTTACAAAACAATGAAGACAGACAAGAGGAATCAGATAAATCAGATAAAAGGAAGCCTTTTTGAAACATGTTAGTGGTCTCATGATTGGAGTGCTTGTTTGTTTGTTTTACGGCATATCAACCTTGATGGGTCATTTAATGCTGACTAAGTTTTTGATTTGTAGCGATATATATAGATTTTAACTATTGTTCAATTACTCATATTTTTTAGTACAATCTCACTTCTTTTAGAAAATGTAAAATCCTGGATGGTCTTATTTTTATGAAAAGTTTTTTTCAAATTACTTGCTTGGTAGTTTTTTGTTCACACAAGATCAAATTCTACACACTCTAGCAGTATATGTTTCACTGTAAATCTGTTGGCATGTAGTGCATATTGGGGATTCTGTGCCTCTAGTAAATGATGATGGGTGATGTAGTTTTAAGCCTATGTGTCAAACACATGTTCTCTATTTTTGTTGTATTTTGAGTTCCATTCTCCAATGGTAGGTTTAATGTTTTGAAGTTTGTTATGACACCCCATTGTCAACAGGAAACTAAACATGACAAGATATCTGGATAGGCTAGAGAGGTTTGAATTTGTGATCTGTGTAAAATATAAAAGTGTTGGTTGGTTGGATTTTAAAGTGTGTAATATTCCTGAGTGCCATATATACCAGCTGCTTTATGTCAAATTCACCAGATTTAGCTGGTTGTTCACTTCAACAGCATACTGACTCACTAACTCACTTCAATATCAACAATATCAGCTTATGAAAAATATGATAGCCAGTGACACTGATAGCTTTTGATTTAGTGCATCCTGGGATGCACATATTTGATTTGAATGAGTCCCCAGGAAAATTTATGGGGACCAACTAAAGCTGTTTAACTACCTATCCTGTGTAATTCATTTACAAGAAACTATTGAAATGTATTTACAGTTAGTTTGAAATGGTGAGGGAAGAAAAAAGAAAAACACTGGTATGCATGAATACGATTTTACTGTGTCCTTTTAAATTTCTGTGCATCAGGGATGCAGGACGTGTACCTATCAGCATCTCTGTGTCTAGAATTTGCTTATGCAAATGATCTGTGTTCTGCATAGTGAAATTACTAATGTTTCTAGGCTCTATATAAACAGGTGGTTTTTCTGCCTTGTCAGCAGAGTAGATCCTAGTGCTATGATTGAATGAAACATTGCAATTCTTGCCTGTGCTTTCTGCAATCCAGTTGCGCTGGACTTGAGAGAATATTCTTCTTGACGTTGGATCTTGAGAAAACACAGTTTCGAGATCAAAGCAAACAATAAACATAAGTGTAACCTTTTTATTGTGTTCTTATTTAATTTTGTTAGTCTTTCTAATCTATTTCATTACATTAAAACTTAAATACTTATGCCCAGGAGTCGCATATTCTTGCTAGTTCATTAAAAGATTAGAACAATGAATTTGAAATTATCTAAACAAGCAATTATAACAAGGATATAAAATAATTTCCATCAAAAAAAATACAAGCCTTCATTCTAAATTTATAAAATGGCTGGTTACTCTTGGTAAATTTACAAAATATGTAAATAAGATGGATGCAAAAGTCTTAGGCTCTCAATATTTACAACAGATAAAATTTATAATACTCAGAAGAAAAGAAAATTTCTAAAAATATGTGCATAAATTCAGAATTTTCTTCAAAAAGATGGACCATATGACCTTTAGGCACCCATTTTGTGATCTCGATTCATAAAGACATTTTTTTCATTTAAACCGTCAAAAATTTGTTAGGGGTTAGTTTTATAATTTTAAAAAAGAAAAAAAAAAAACAAACTAAAAATCATCTGTTAACAAACAACGGATTTTGACGGTGTAAATGAAAAAAAAATCCTTATGAATGAGATCGCAAAAGGGGTGCCTAAAGGTCATATGGTCCAAAAAGATTAACCAGTAATATAAAATGAAAGATCAGCTTAATTAAAAATTTGAAAAAAAAAAAGAAAAAAAAAAAAAAAATTTTTTTTTTTTACTTTATATCAGTTCTACTGAAATTATAATAAAAAGATTTAATAAATTTTTGGGGGTTTACTTACTTTTGACCTTTGACACTGGTCTTCTTGACATTTAACTTCTCATCGTCACCTTTAACCTGTAAAAATTTAAACAAGTCAATAACTCAACATGTGATTTTCACTATTAAAACACCCCACCCCATCCCCAGTTTTAAGGGTTTCCTTCATAAAATATTAATGGTTTATTTTTTCTACCAATTGTTAAAAAAAAGGTGAAGCCTAAAATCTAAACTAATGGTGTGAAAAGAAAAGGTGCTTAAGCTACCTACAGCCGGGATAGAACTCTGATCAATTCAGCATCAGTCGACAGCTTAACGCTTGGCTATTGTCACCCACAGAATGCGAAGGGGATTTTAACTATTTTAATACACACATTGCTTGTATGTAAAGGCCGTCATAGAGTGTGCCATCCCTATATAGGAGAGCATTGTGTTTACGCTTTAGTTGGCGTCGTCAGCAAAATCCCCCAAAGTGCTCAACCCTAGGGGGATATATATATATATATATATATATATATATACATATATACTCCAATCCTTGTTGAGCTCTTTGGAGTAAAATTTCATTGTCAGTTGCAAATTAAGCTTAAATTGCAAGGCTCTCCTATAAAACAGATTGAGATCTCTCGTGTCTAACATATATACCTATGTATGTATCTATCAGTTAAAATCTACCCCTTGCCTGCAGGTGGTTGATTGCCAAGTGGTTAGATGCTTGACTGATGAAAAATTAGTTGGGTTTCTATCCTCTCTGGAGGTAGCCTGCTAAGTTTAGCTCACTGAGGAGACATGATATGTCAAAACCCGGTGCCTGTGGATGACTACATATATACATATATATATATCAACCCCTCCGCACAAGCTGGATATGACACAAGGTCAATTTCTTAAGCGGAGTTCAACAGGTTTGAATTCAGAGTTTTCCTTCTCCTAGAGTGGTTGCCTAACCAAGGTTAAAGAGCCCAGTCTGCCCTACTATTTACTCATAGCTGGAGGGAGAGTAGGATTCAAGGGTAATAGCACTAAGTGAAATGCAATTACCATGTCCACGATTTGAACTCTGGGCAACGAGTCCATTTCCCATGACTTTAACCATTACACCACGTGCTTCCCACACATATATATATATATATATATATATATATATATATGTGTATATTACTTTACATTCACCATATAGATAATAAATTTTGGCAATTTGATTCATTTTTATGAATATTTAAAAATGACTTCTTCAATTCATCATTTCTTTTCTTCCCCCAACCACTAAGATGTGACTTACAGCTGATTATTGATATGCAATATAATAAATCAGATTGAATCACGGGGGCCAACACCAACCCCTGCCCGACCCAGGCAACACCTGTACCATCGTCTAAAAGGTGCAGGCTGGGTTTGTGCCTGAGGCACCTCAAAAGAGGAATACTTTTTTTTTCAATTAAATAAGCAAACGGAAATTATTTGAACTACAAGCCCCTCAAAATAAGTAAATAAATAATAAAATGAAAAATAAAATAAGATCAATTTAATCTTAAACAATTTTAAATTTACATAAATGTGGTTTATCTATTTTTAGTTCAATCAACAGAAAAGGAAAATAATAATTTAGTGTAATTAAGTTTTTTCTGCGATCTGCCGGCACATTTTTTATTTCAAATTTAAGAAAAAAAAAAAAAAAACATTTACGTTAAAATTGTTTAATTTATAAAAAATTTAAAATATAGCAATGTAATAATACATTCACCATTCAGATAAAAATAATTTAAATCGGCTATAAATCGACACTTTCGCTGTTGGGGGAGGGATGCCCAAATTATAGCCAAATCAAGATATATTTTGGGACTTAACTGTTCAATAATAATAAAAAAATTAAAAATAAAAATAAATAATTAAAAAAAACTGAAACTTATTCTTTTCTGGATGGTGAATATTACAAGTCTATCTTTTAAATATTAAAACAAAATTTTAAAAATTCTTATGGGTTGGCTATTCTGTACAAGCACAGAAAAGTGGTTTTCATAGAAGAAACGTTAAAAGAAAGGGAAAGTCAACGTGTACAACACACACATATACACACACACACATGATAAATAAGTTAGCATATATCTGAAACCATTTTATTTCTAAATGAACCGTTTTTAGGGGCACACCTCAACCATCTGGTCCTGACATAAAAATATTTTTTTTATTTTCGTAAATATTTTTGTTTGTTTAACATACAAAAGACCTACACGTAATACAACGATTCGTACACGAAGAAAATATTTAATAATTTTAATAAACCAAAAAATTACGAGAACACCACAATGTAATAAAATATAGCAACTTACTAGTTTAAAGTTTTATTTTATTGTAAAATTCATGTTCTTTGTGCATTTTTACAAGAATTATGGTGTTTTTTTATGGTCTGGTATCTTATTATACGTTTTGGTCTTTTTTCTCTTATCTAAAAAGAAAATCTCATTGTTATTGAATGTAAAAATGAAGGAATAGGCGAATAAGAAAAACCACTAACTCCTCATATTTTCAAAATAAATTCGTTTAACCACATGTACATCAACTTTTGATGATTTTCTTTATAAGACATTAATTTTCCCGATTAGAACTTCGAACCTGTAAGGGTTAAAATGAAAAGTTTAATGCTAAAAAAATCGAATAGATTTTTTTTTGGTAGACTGTGAATTCAGGGGCGTAAATTTTTATCATAGTCTGCTGGACAGATGTTAGTGGAATATGAAATGTTCAATGTATGTATTTTTAATTTCTCAACTGGGATTAATACCTTAAATAAAAATGAAACAAATTCATTTAGATTTTTTTTTTAATTAAACGACAGCATTAATTGATTTTGTGAAGATTTTAAGTGTATAACTGAATGACTACGCAACGACTTTATACATTTTTTTTTACATCATAAGTGCCACATCCTGGAAAACACTCTAGGAAGATGAAAGCCACAAACGTAGATTTTAATTTTTTTTAAAGTTGTACTTTAAAAAAAATATTATTTAACCATTAAGGGTGGAAAAAAATCTACACAAATTTAATGAGAGTTTAAAACTAATATAATAATAATAATATAATAATAATAATAATATACAGTCGATGCTGTATTTCAAATTTAAAAGGTAAAATTGTTAAATTTCTTCAAATAATGATCTAAATTCATTTGCTTTACTTTTAATATTCTATTTTATGTGAAACTAAAAGTATGTCGAATCAGAAATAACGATTGTATTTACATTTTTAAGGCACAAAACAAAAAGTAATTAATTTTTCATGAACTACCTTATTTTATTTATTTTGTTTATTTTTTAGCATCTTACAAAATTATATTATTATTTTACCTACAAAGTAAAACTTGTGAACTTTACTTATTTTAAAAAAAATTTTTTTTTTAGCTACAAATTATATTTTAAAATAAAATTTTATTATAATCTAAATAAAACTGGAATCGATTTTAATAAAGTCTTAATAATTAGTCTCGTATTTTCAAAGTTTCAAAATGGCCAAAACTATAAAAACGATTACGCCTTGCTTGTTGGTTAGAACTTGGAAAAAAATATGTTAGTAAAGTCGGTAGACTTTTAACTAAAGAAAATCTAGTTTAATTTATGAACAAACAAAACGAGCAGAATATTTATGTTTTTTGTAATTGTGAAGTTAAGACATTTTTTCCGTGTTTCAATTCAACGTAAAACTTGCCGGCTAAACACATTTTTCAGTGGTTATAGATTTCTTATTATTTATTATTATTATGATTATTATTAAAGAAAATTTACTTACAGCAGCTCCAATGAAAGCAACATCTGCCTGCAGAGGAAGATCTACGGCATAAATAAAATGTTTAGCCGTCGTTTTACCCGTATTTTCCACATTGATCAACGTTGATATTTTGATCAAATGAGTTGACACGTCCACGTTGCGTTCAACCTTGTTCAACACCAAATCGTCGCTAATAGAAACTGGCTCTGATCGAATGCATAGCACAACATACAGGAAAAAAGCGTAGACGGTGAGCCACCGTATACTTGAGGGTGACATTTCTAAAAAGGTTTTGATTTGGGGGTGAAAAAAAAAATTGGAAAAATTCTCTCCCGGCGATGCGAACTGTGAGAGATAAATGAAAGACGACAACCACAAGCTGAAATGGCTGACGTGTCTTTAAGAGAAAGGCAGCCTCGCTTTGAAAAATCGGCTGTGTAGCACTCTCCCAAGCGAAGGTAGCACTCTCCGCAACAAGGTGACTCGTTACTAAGTTTACTACTTAGAATATGCACCCGCCGGTCGCAAGTATTTAAGTTTTAATGTAATGAAATATCTTAAATTAGAAACACTAACGAAATTAGATAACACATCTAAAAAGATTATACTTATTTCAATTATATTTTAATTGGTTTCTATAAAAAATCATTCATAGGATTGATTTTAATACATTGGAGAATAAAACAATAATATTAGAGATCAATAGCACCAAGTAATTATTTATTAAACCCGGTTTTGTTAAAACCAGTATGCAAATTAACCACACCATATATTAAGTAAACCATTATTTCTTAGTAATATATAAGACACGTTGCAGGATTTTAAATGCACTAAAAACATGGGCTGCTTTGAGTCAAATCTAAATCAGATTTTCATAGAGACATCTTGTATATACTAAAAAAAATGATCTATTCTCTGTATTAACGATTTTGACTATAAATTAAATACTCATTGATAAACTTAAGGGTATTGTGACGTAAGCAGTGACGTAGTTTCGGTTACAGTCAGACAGACACTGAATTTCCATTATAAACATTAGTTAAGAATGATTTGATACGCATGAATGGAGAAAAAAATCACAATTCTAATTTCATGAATTTTCCTCCGTAGTTAGTCTCAGAATTACTAAATTACTGTTGGTTGCAATCAATAATTTTGTTATTGGGAGAGAGAGAGAGAGAGAGAGAGAGAGAGAGAGAGAGAAGACGCTTGTGTGTAATGGGTGTCATTGTAAGAAATGGGCATGGCAACTCGATTTCAAATCCTGGACGAGGCTGTAAGGTTCAAAGTTATAATATAAATTATAATTGGTTGAAACAAACAACTCCGACAAAAGTGTTAAACATAACATGGACTTTAATATAAGCACATGGAGAAACATTGGCTGACTATTCAAATAGGTCGGAAAAGTAAAACGGAAAGTATTTTGGTGGTCCCCAATGACAGTTTAACTACAATAATAGATTCAATAATTAATTTCAATGGTTAATTAAATGTATAGTAATTTGGGTTTTTTGTTGTTTATTCTTTTTAAAGCAATACGTAATTAAAAACAACCTTAATCCCCTAAAACTGTAACTGTCATTGGGGACCACCAAAATACTTTCGGTTTTACTTTTCCGACCTATTTGAACAGTCAGCCGAAACATTTATAACATAGAATACATGTACGTGACAAAGATACATAATGTACGTGTGAATGACACATGAAAGGAATTAGATACAAAGTAAATATAACTAGACATAGAAATAATGAGGGATTATGGAGAGTCCATAAGAAAGTCACTTAAAATTGTCGGTGTGAGGTATGAGAACCCCCACACAGGGAGGGTGTAGACAAGTGTCTAACCCATAGTTATCAATTCCCGAGACAGAGAGTTCAAAACAGGCGCTTAAATACCAAAAACCCCTGGTGGTCAAAAACAGGAACCCAGAGGGAAGATAACTCTTCCAGGCAAGGGAAGACAACCCAACAAGGCTATTTGCATTTCACATAGTGCTAATACCCTCGGACAACTATGCATCCTGCTGTTCTCCCTCCAGCTATGGGTAAATAGTAGGACTAACTGGGCCCTTTAGCCTTGTTATGGCAACCAGTCTAGGAGAAGGAAAATTCAAACCACTTTGGCCCTTTCTTGGGTTAGACAGGCGGTTGGAGAGGCCTCCTCCGATCAATCGGCTGGTCACGTCAAGTCCTAACACCTGCCCCAATCCTATTGCCTTATGGCAAGCCCAAACCCTTTTTATCATATAGGTGCTAGAAGGCGGTGGCTGAGGACCTACATGTCCTGGAAATTACGTTAAACTCTCTGATGGTGAGGTTCCAGTTCTGGAGGTTTGGGGAATGTGGAGCACCCCTTCATCACCATTGCTCCGGAGTGGTAGTACCTGTTAGGGTCCCATCTATGGGTTAAATAGAAAAATGTATTCATAAAAAGAAATTTGAGTATCCATTAAGAATGACTTTATTTCAAAACTTAATCAGCATTAAATGACCCACTGAAGTTGATATGCCGTAAAACAAAACAAACCAAACCGATAAATTATCTTCAGAAGATAATTTTTCTTTCTTTTTCTTTTTTTCTTCATTAGGAACAAATCCTAAATTTCTCTTGAATAGACTGGCTCGTCTAAGTTGTTTTTGATTCTTATAAACTCAAACCAATTTTTTTTTTTTTTTTTTGGCATTGTTATAAACACAAATATAGATATCTCCTGATTCACTAATTCAACAATTCAATTCACCCACACACCACAATAAAGAGAATGCCAACTGGATGTAAACAGGCCGAGGCTTTAAATCAAATGACGAAATTTCGTCTTTCCGCACCCAGGCTCTGCGCATGGGGCAAGAATTAAAAAATAAAATTATAAATAAAACTCGCATTTTCGTCCAATCTAAATCATTCCCGACAGAAATAAAAAAGGGTTGAGTTGATCTGATTTCGGATCACGACAACTTATATAAGTCGGCTTTGAAGAGCCGACAGCAAAGATATCCTGGAGACAGCACCGAGAACATCAACAAAGGCCGACCTCACAAACGAAACATACATCACAAGGCGGCAGACTTACATCCTTCACCTACCACCTACCCAAAAATCTGACCAACCGGCAGTTAAAGGGGCAAACAATTCCACATCATACAACAACAAGACTACACCAACTATCATACACGATACAAACCCGCTATCGACTTCAGACTACTAAAACACAAGACTCTGCCCACCTAACCAACATCTAACTACTATCACTGGTTCATCTGCCCACATCACCACCTCCACTACAACTGACTCGGCCTTCACTGACTTTATTATTCACGTCACAACTATCACCAAAATCAGACCTTCTCTTTTAAATTCACTTCTAGCTTTTCCTCATCTTTCATATTCCTTTTTCCAATACAATTGATAAAACATAAAATCTGTGTTTGTTTTTCCTTGCCACCATACACATCATACTAACCTTGTTTATAACAGCATCCTTCCGTTTACTAAAGATGATAGCGTAATGTCCACTTTTTCTTTTCTTTTTTCTTTTATCTGCAGTTACGGTGAGTAGCTGAACAGACCAATTTTTGAATGGCAATCTCTGGTGCAATGACTGCAAACTAACAGTGATGCTTGCTGGAGTTGCTGTTGTCTCTCCTTCCTTCTGGTTCTCTTTTCTGTGGCAGTTTCTTTCCTCTCTTTTTCACTCCTTTTCGTCCCTTGTTTGACAAGGAGGCACCCCCTATGTGTTGGTGTTGATGTGGCAATAACCTGAAACAAAATACAATCAAGAGATGAAACTCATGTGAGAATCCCGTCCTGCACTCCTGCACCTTTGATGCACAATGTCTAGACCCCAAACATTGTGATGTTCTGTGCTGGCCGATTTGAAGGGCACAAGTCAGAGACAGGTTCACAAGGACCAAAAGAAAACAAAACAAACACAAAGTCTGATAATAGGACGCTCATGGAAGAGAGAGAATGTGACACTTTAGAAATCTATCTCAACTGGCTGGCTACTGACTTCACTTGTTGTGGATTCGGGGCTAACTCTAATGCTACTGATGTTAACACCCCTAGGGCCCGGGGTTAACTGCTCTCAGACTTGGGGCTTAGCTGAATTTATGTAAAATTCTCCCCTACACTCCTCTACGGCCGGACCACCCAAATGGCCGGTACTTAAATTCAACGCCGACTTTTAGACGACATTATCCCTTAAAACTAAAGCAGTTACTTCTCTTTTCGGACTTAGCGTCTCCAATAATTCGACCATTAATTTTTTCAAAAGAGATTTCCTCATAAAAATAGCCTTTTTGCTTTTAATACCTAGATATCTAAAGATATTATCACTAAGTGGCCCTAGTTCACGGTGGCCGTACAACTCTCTTAAACCTTACAACCTAATCTTTTGTGTTCGTAAAAAGTACAACCACCCACCCATCCACCTATGCCTGGGCTTTAACACATTCTATTTTTTTTTTTTTTTTTCTGACCATGTTCTTCCTCAATCATAGTATCATACTCGGGTGATAGAGCAAGAGAGAGACAGAGACAGCGATTTGAGATTTACTTGTTACTTCATTTCTACTGCTATCTTGTGTGGCTGTTTCATTGGTAATTTATGAGGAAGTGCATCCTGGTCTCCTGCCTCAGAAATTGCTACCTGGTGACTATTAATATAACGTCCCCAGCTATGTTGTCTCAGTGGTGTTACTTGAAAGAAAACAACCAACTTAGGGTGTTAAATGTATTTTTTGTCGTAATTCTTATTTATTTATCGTAATTTGTTTAGAAATTTATTTATAGAAATTTGTCGTAATTCTTGTTTATTTATAGAAATTTGTTGTAATTCTTGTTTAGATATGAAGATGGATATCTATTTATCTATCTATCTATTTATCTACCTCAATTAGTTCATTTTTTACTTTGTTTATATATTATATATCTATCCACCCATCTCCATTTGTTCATAAAGAGAAGCCCACCCCCTCTAAAATACATTTAACACCCTAAGCTGGTTGTTTTCTTTCAAGTAAAACGCCGAGATAACATAGCTGGGACGTTATTTTAATAGTCACCGGGTAGCAATTTCTGAGGCAGGAGACCGGGACACACTTCCTCATAAATTACCGTTTCACTTTCTTCTTCTCTGACCGTCATGCTGTCTAGTCTTCTACTGCTTCTTTTTCTAAAGGCTTCTTTTAAGGGCTAGTTTTTAGTTATGCAATTAATCAACTCACAAGACTTTTATTTCCCTTGGTCAAGATTTATTTATGTTGTCTAGTCTCTTCTAAGGGCTTCTTTTAAGGGCTAGTTTTTAGTATGCAATTAATCAACTCACAAGACTTTTATTTCCCTTGGTCAAGATTTATTTATGTTGTCTAGTCTCTTCTAAGGGCTTCTTTTAAGGGCTAGTTTTTAGTCATGCAATTAATCAACTCACAAGACTTTTTTTCCTTGATCAAGATTTATTCCTCTAGCCCATGTTCTTCTGCGCGGGGAGATAACAGCCCCAGCAGAGAGATGCATGTGCTCTCTGCTTCAATCTGAGGTTGAAACTAAAATCTAAACTAAATAAATCACATGATGCGTAAAATTCGCGCCTTTGGGGTCAGGGAACTATAACTGTTACTGGTAATTTTCCATTCCCTGATCTGAAAACCAATGGCCCTTATTCAGCTACAGGTTTTGTCAACAATTCATGATATTATGAAATGTAATAGAACTATAACATGTATGGATGTTATATTAACGTTGGAAGGCTTAAAGTAACCTCCCAACGTTGGTACATATAAGTACAAGGAAAGATGTTTGGAATGAATCCGACAGAATGTGGTAGAAATATGAGGAACGAAAGAAACAAAACTCAGACAAAAATGTGAAGTATATTTCACTGGAGTAACCTCCCAACGTTGGTACATATAAGTACAAGGAAAGATGTTTGGAATGAATCCGACAGAATGTGGTAGAAATATGAGGAACGAAAGAAACAAAACTCAGACAAAAATGTGAAGTATATTTCACTGGAGTAACCTCCAACGTTGGTACATATAAGTACAAGGAAGAGGTTTGGAATGAATCCGACAGAATGTGGTAGAAATATGAGGAACGAAAGAAACAAAACTCAGACAAAAATGTGAAGTATATTTCACTGGAGTAACCTCCCAACGTTGGTACATATAAGTACAAGGAAAGAGGTTTGGAATGAATCCGACAGAATGTGGTAGAAATATGAGGAATGAAAGAAACAAAACTCAGACAAAAATGTGTAGTATATTTCGCTGGAGTTTTGAACTCGGCTTCGTCAGCATTTATTGAATTATACAAGATCATACAAGTGTTTTATAGAAGGGGGAAGTGGGTGGGTGTTTAAGCTTTGTGGTGAGGGAAAGATTTGATTGGTTATAGGGGAATCTTTGGGGAGGATGAGAAGGAAATCAGATAGGAAGAGAGTTGGGGGAGGTAGGTAGAGAAACTTGTATGATCCTGGTAATTCAATAAATGCTGATGAAGCCGAGTTTAAAACTCCAGCGAAATATACTACACATTTTTATCTGAGTTTTGTTTCTTTCATTCCTCATATTTCTACCATATATAAGTACAAGCAATATTCCCACAAGAGTGTGAAAAGATAACATATTTATTCCGTAAGTGACGGAGATACAATTAAGAGAAAGATATACACAACAGATACATAAACGTATTAAAAGGAAATAGGCGTATGACTTGCGTCGTAGAGAATGTCACATACTGGTAGCTGGTTTGGGGACAAAGCCCCTCACCTAAGGGTTAGAGGCATCAGGCACCTAGACCATGTTAACTCGTTGAAGGCCTGAGTGAAAAGAGGCAAGAAGTCGTAGTTCCCGCTTGTGGCCAAATACCAACGCCACCTATCAACCAAACCAACCACGGCAAGGAAAGATAACTCATTTTGGACATGTCCACCCAGACTTCATTTTATTGACCCAACAGAAGCTAATAACTAGAAATAAACTACACTAGCTTACTTCTTGGCTCTAAAAAGCTGACTGCTCTCTTCGGTGACTAGGAAACTATCAAGCTGTCTAAAAATTCCCATTCTTCATCATCGACAATGATAGGCCCTTAATGATACCTAAAAAGGATATGGATATCAGATGTATTCACCCACCAAACCAAATACCCCTGCTCCACTACCACTTTTGGTTTGGTTTGGTTTGGTTTGGTTTGGTTTACTGCATATCAACCTCAGTGGGTCATTTAATGCCGACAAACTTTTGAAATGAATTCATTCTTAATGGATACACAATTTTGTTTATAAACTCATGTTTTTCTACTTAACCCATAGATGGGACCCTAACAGGTACTACCACCCCAGGTCAGAGTGGACCAGGGAGCAATAGTGATGAAGGGGTGCTCCACATTCCCCAAACCTTCAAAACTGGAACCTCACCACCAGATAGAGTTTAACATCATTCCGAAAGACATGTAGACCCTCAGCCACCGCCTTCTAGCACCCATATGATAAAAAGGGTTGGGGCTTGCCATAAGAGCAATAGGGTTGGGGCAATCATATAGGTGCTAGGTGACCAGCCAAAGTAGAGTATTGCAAGTCATGGACTGCTTAACCACCTGGGTTCTATCTTTAAGCATCATGGGTCGCCATTCACGGCCAACAGATGGCCCCATTGGGGGAGTCTTATCCCTCTGCAGAGGTGCAGTCGGTGCATTCCAATGCCCCATCTGAAAAGGCGGTACTACCACTTTCTTATCAGTAGCAGCGCTACTAACCAATATTGACTCCTCCCTGGTACCACTGTTGCTATCAGCAGCACAGGTCAAGAATTTTCCAAAAGGCCATAACTCTAACTGCTTCTTTCTTATAAAATTTTAACAATATATATATTTACCAACTCCTCCGCACGAGCAGGATGTGACACAAGGTCAATTTCTTAAGCAGAGTTTAACAGGTTTGAATTCAGAGTTTTCCTTCTCCTAGACTGGTTACCTAGCCATATGGTTAAAGAGCCCAGTCTGCCCTGCTATTTGCCCATAGCTGGAGGGAAAATTGGATTCATACCTTTCCCAAGGGTATTAGCGCTATGTGAAATTCAAACAGCTTCGTCCAGGAATTGAATTCAGGTCGACGAGTCCATTTCCTACGACTCTAACCATTAGACCACATGCCAATTTTCACAATATATGTTTAAGAACAGATGAATGAATTACAAAAATAAATAATTTACAAATGCCTTCCTCTACGTAAAATCTTGAATGACTTCATCAAAATTAATTTTATCTGCAAGGTCACACTCTATAGATAAAATTTCTAAAATTGTATGTTACTGGATAGGACAGTGTGGATTTTTTGGTGAGAGATAGGAAGTTGTAAATAAATCAATTTTTACTTTCCACAAATGTTCATGTAACACTGGGTTGAATTTTTCAATCAGTTAAACAATTTCCAAAAAATTTCCATTATTTTCATTAACCTGCTGAACTTGAATGTGCTCACCTTTAGGTACGCCCACTTATATTGTATTTAGATATTCCCTAAGTTTTAGCCTGTAGTGAGCAGGAAGTTAATGCTCTGAAAGCAAAAATAAAAAGATGAAAATAAACGCTTTCTGCATGGGGATCGGCGCAGGATTCGAGAGAAAAATAGAAATATCAAAAATTATAATTTTCAACCAATCAGAGACGTTTGCGCTTAAAAAGAAGTTTATCAAAAAGACCCTTTTTGGAGCCTACCTAGTTCCTATAGAACTATCTAGTTCCTATAGAAGGTTTTTCAAAGAAGAGCAGAGAAAGAACCAACTTGCCTGAATACTCCAAGCTTCTCATTTTAAAGAAATATTTCCATAACTGCATAAGGTATTATAAGGTATCTCTCTCTCTCTCTCTCTCTCTCATTCTCTCTCTCTCTCACTCTCTCTCTCTCTCTCTCTCTCTCTCTCTCTCTCTCTCTCTCTCTCTCTAAATAACTTGACTGCTGATTTTGATTTTGAACAAAACCGTTCCTTTCTAAGTTGGAGTCAACTCAACAATTCTTATCATCTTTTTTACATGAACATTTAAAAGAGCATTTCTGCAGGACATTGATCAGTATTCTTGATTATTGTAATTTTTGTTTCAATACACATTTTATTTGTTAAATGTATGAATTCTTTGTTTTTCTGCCTTTATACATGTGTCCTTATGGTGTGATGAGTAAATTACCTAAACTAGTAAAATAAAAAACACCCTCCGGGCGATGTAAAAATAAAATTTTGAGAGATATTGTTTGAGGAGGTGGAAGTTAAAAATTAAATGTCAGAGAGTTTGAACCATAAATCATTAAATCATCAAATTTATTAAAGAAGTAAAAAAAAACAAAAACAATTTGAAATCGAAACTAAGTTCTATTAACTTTGAATATCTATTAAAATAAAACAAACTATATATAAATATAATGATACCGGGGATGTATCTATTAAAACTTGTTTTAAAAAACAATGAGGACTGTCTAAAGTTGCATGCTCAAATTTTGAGTCTGTTTATTCAATGTTATGACGATTTATGACGGGTATAGTGACGTAAGCAGTGACGTAGTTTTTGTTACAGACAAAAACTGGAAGCGAATCTCCATTATTAATAGATATATATTACTCCAAACTACTCCCCCACCATAAACTGGTAATTCTGACTCATACACCATAAGCCCAAAAGACTTGCTTGCTAATTAATGCTCTGCGGCAAGCATTTCAGATTGTGTATTGTCAGCATTGAAACACTTAGGTTTTATCTATTGAAAAGTTAGGAATGTATTAATAGGATTCATTTGGTTTGTTGGTTGGTTGGCTGGCTGGTTTTTATGGCATATCAACCATTGTTGGGTTATTTTATGCCGAAGATGTTTTTGCTTTATTCATTCTAGTTGGGTATTCAATTTAAAAAAAAATCTTTTAATACATTTTTTAGAACTCATTTTTCTTCTATTTAGCCTATAGATGGTACCCTAAGAGATACTACCACTCCAGGTCAGGGTCGACCTGGGAGTGATAGTGATGAAAGTGTACTCCACACTCCCCAGAGCTCCAAATCGGAATGTCACCATCAGATGCAGTTTAATGTCATACCCAGTACGCTCCATAAATGGGACCTTAACTGGTACTACCACTCTGGGTCAGAGTGGACCTGGGAGTAATGGCGATGAAGGGGTACTACCCCAATCCTCAAAGCGCTTATTCCATCCTGTTGACTGGTGCTGTAGAACATGCCAACTGCACCTCTGCAGAGGGTTAGACCCCCCCCCCCAATGGGGTCACCTGTCGGCCATGGGTGACAACCCATAATGCCTGAAGAAAGGATTATGGTGGCTGAGCAGTTTGTAACCTGGATACACAGTCGTTCTGTAACATGCAACACTCCACTTTGGGCCTTACTTGGGTTAGAGAGAGAGAGTTGGATAGACTCCATCTGATCAAATGGCTGGTCATATCAAGCCCTAGGAACTATATAATTGTCCCAACCATATTCTTCAAATTGCTCTTATAGTAAACACCCAATATACATGTGCATACACTTTAATCTATCATTATACTAAAGCTGAGTAAATCAATTTTTGTCTCCTAAAGGTCGTTTTTACAGTTTAGTTTAATGACACAAAATTTAGACTAAATTATTCCTTAGGTCTAGGATTGAGTTATGTTTAAAATAAATCCCATTTTAATTTGTGACCTGATTCATTGTTTGAAATTAGAAAAAGAAAGAAGAAAAAAACGGAAATGTAAATCGTCCGGTGGCTTGGGTCAGAGTAGAGTCAAAACAGATGGTGACGATAATAAGGCCACACAATGTGATTGGAATGTATGCAAAGAAATTGAAAGTAAATCTCAGGTGGTTGGCAGACATCTCGGTGAGTGCACTTGAGTTGGCTGTGATTGTTGGAAACAGCCTTTTGATATGGCCAGACTGATGGCACGGAGTCGTGAGGTGAAAGATGATCAGGAAGTCAGTTGACCTTGATTATCTTGGGCCCATGAAGAGAAAAAAAAATTTTTTTTTTCCACTTAAGAAAAAGATAAACTCTTTGTTGAAAATCTTATAGATGGCTGGAAGAAACGAATTAAAACCATATGTATTTAAGAACCCACATTTTGTTGGGAAACACTTAAGGATACCAGTGTAAAATTTAAAGTGATATATACTTGAAGATAAAACTCCGACAAAGGTTGATAGACAGAACACTTTATATACAGCACAAGAATTAACAGGGTACATAATACATAGAGGTGTACATAAACATACATACAAAAGTAGAGATAATAACACATTCATGAATGGTAAAAAGATAAACATAAAAGCCACAGACATGAGACTAGGAATAGTCCATGCTGTGTGAATCACTTACAGTAATGTAAGGGGGGGCCAAAGCACCAGCAAGAAGGGGGTAGACCAGAGTCTAACCCATAGTAGTGTCTCGTAGGTCGAGCAGCAGAGAAAGAGAAAGAGACGTTCAAACCAGCCGCTTAAATATAACAGGCCCCTAGCGGGAAACGGGCAGACAACTCTCCAGGCAAATACAAAAGTAACGCCACACCGGAAAAGCTAGCCATTTGGCGATTTAGCAGAAGTGAATTCTATTGGTAATTAGAACTAAAAAGAAGGTGGTACCTTTGCTAAAGTGGGATGTACAGAGAAAATTTCTGCTATCTCCACGTCAACCGGAAATCAGAATGCCCTATTGAGATATCATTTAACTGAGACGTTTTTGACGATAAGGCAGATGAAGCTGTGAAAGCTTGAGAAGCAGATGAGCTGAGCGGGATAGCGAGCAAAGATCGAGTGTGTTTAACAGCGGACGCAAATACTGAGAGCCGACAGAAAACTGACTTCAGCCAAGACTATTGAAAAACTTAGTCACATTTACGAACTGTTTTGAGCAATATCTTTGCAGAACCCATAATTATATTCTGACCAGAAGTTATTAATTAGAGGTCCATCGCTCCCACAGCCTTGAGAAATAATTGTTTTGTATTCTCTTATTGAATATAAATGTGACCACTAGGCCGCTGTTAGCTGTGGAATACCAGTTTCTATAGCGGATTTCTAGTCGTTTGAGATCTGAACACAACGTGGGCATTCGGCTAGACTTTCAGCAAGCATAGAGACCCTGAAATCCATGGTTGATGCAGAAGATCCGATCTTGACGACCAATTTCGGAAATTCCATGAGCCCTTTAGCTCAGTAGCGACAGACGGGTTATAAATTGATATTATTCAGACTATTGTCCTCATCTTCATTGTTATCTGAACGTTTCGGCCGATATGCCCTCCGGCCCTCTTCAGGTATTTCTAGTTGGACCTTCTCGGTCTTGGGAACCTTCTTGTCATGATCGGGAATCTTCTTGTTGTAATCAGGAGCCCTCACAGAACTTTGAACCTAACCCTATTCTATGTTACTACTGCCCCTGACCAGGATTGAACCTGTAGTCTAGAGATCACTGTCACTTAGAATTGTCTTAACCTAACTCATTTATCCACTAGGCCATGTGTCCAATTGGACAATCCAGTGTGAAATTTAACCGGTTTTAATTAGTCTTAATTTTCAATTAAGTCAAAAACTGACCCGTCCCTTAGTTCACATTCTGCATGTCATTTTCCCCCTCTCTATGTATATCTTGATTACCTCCTTGTTATATATGTTAGTTTCTCTATGAGGTAAAGAGGGTGATTTAGAGAGTATGAAATGTATTTGTATGTTACGTTTCAGCAGCAGTGAGGTAGCTCGTAGCTTTAAATTAGGTCAAATGTTTCCTTTCTTAGAAATCTTACAAAATGATTTTATTTTTTTCAAATTCTCTGGACAAATTTTTTTTTTTCTAAATTTAATTTGCTTTACAAACTCACTTTTCCCTAATCCCAATTATCTATCCAGAGCTCAAAGGGTGACCCAAAGTTTTGTCTAGTATGTTTATGATAAGGAAAAGTACAAAATTTAGTTTTTGATATTTACTGAAAAAATGAATAATTCAATAATCAAGCAATTTGTGGAATTCTTTACATTTCTTCATCAATAAGTATAAAAACATCTCAATGATTTTTCGAAAATTATTGTTTTGTAATTTAGGGTCCGTAAATTACAAACAATAATTTGACCTTAAGGCACCCATTTTGTGATTTTGACTCGTGGGGAAACTTTTCTCATTTACCCCGTAAAAATCTGGTTGTTTGTTAGGGGTTAGAGTTAGGGTTAGGATTAGGGTTAGGGTTAGGAGTTAGTTTTATAATTAAAAAAAAAAACTCTAAAAATCGTCTGTTAACAATTAACCGGATTTTGACAGTGTAAATGGAAAAAATATCCCCACGAATTGAAATCGCAAAAGGGGTGCCTTAAGGTCATATGGTCCTAGTTTAGTACTAATTGTAAAAAAAATTCTTAATTTTTTAAAGAAATAAATAAATAAAAAAACTTCAAAATACTCACAAGTTTAGGGTTAGATTTTTTTCAAATATGAGTAATTCAGTGACAAATCATCCAGGCCATGTCACCCACTCCCTTCAATTTTGTCCATGTGTGGACTATGTTAAAGTAAGGCCATCCCAAAATTTGAGCTTCCAATTCCAAAAATTGGCCGAGTTATGTAAATTTTAGCTCTCCAAAAAATGGGGTGGGGGGTTTGCAAAAAATGGTGACATTTTGTAATCTATTTTTGTCTGTAAAATGAGTTCTAGAGCTTCCTTACACCTAAAAATTGGTTTGTAAAAGCTTTTTGGTCAAAGAAATCCAAAAATGCTATCAAAAACGTCTTGAAATTAACCAATTTTACGTTATTAATGATTTTTTATTTTCTTAATAGGTAGGAAAATCCCTATGTGGCACTGAATTAATGACAATTCTTTATTTTCTTATTTATTTTGCATATAATAAATATTATTTGGGACCATATGACCTTTAGCCACCCCTTTTTGATCTTGATTAAGAAAGGACATGTTTTTCATTTACACCGTCAATATCCGGTTAATTGTTAACAGACGATTTTTAGATTTAAAAAAAAAATGATAAAACTAACCCCTAACTCTAACCCTAACCCCTAACAAACAACCGGATATTGACGGTATAAATGAAAAACATGTCCTTTCTTAATCGAGATCAAAAAGGGGTGCCTAAAGGTAATATGGTCCATTATTTGTACCAAAAAGATAGTTTTTTTTTTCTCAAAACCCAAGCTACAACATCAGTTAAAATTTTGCACATTCATGTTTTAAGTGTTTCCAAGTGTTAAGCCATTGAATAAAGTCTATATAGCTCAAAATAACTGTCAGAGTGCAATAGAAATGATCAGGATTATGTTGGCTTTTAGCTACATTTGAAATAATATAGAAACAATACATTTCCCTTGTATAAATCATATTGCCTGCAAAATTCTGACAATATACAAAGCTCAATATCTGTTGGGAATTTATAAACTTAATCCCACAGAAAAAGAGACATACCTTTTCTCTCTGGCAAGTGCAGTTATTCATTGAAACATATTCCAATTGAGATACCTTCCAATGGATTAATGAGGCAACACATTAGGACTGCTTTTCATAATACGAGGTGTTTAATTTTTTTAAAAACAATGACTGAAAACAAAAGGTCAAAGGGCAAGTAACTCACCCGTACAATAAATGGATTAGGGCAGATAACTTCTGACCCTTATTATTATTAGAGTCTGTTAGTGTTAATTTGTATCGATTAAAGTGAATTTCAACAATATCGGCACCACATTTCATAATGGAATTGAAAATTGGAAATGATAATATACAAAAAAAACATGTTTATCTATCAAAAGTATTTACAGAGGTTTAAAAGTTTAAAATACAATAAAATATTGTAATAAGTAATCAGAGTTACTTCCCCTGTTTTATTATTACCTCCCCTTTGTGTAAATCTTTAGCTTTCGGAAAGTATATAAACTCCCAAGAAAACTGCAACTGTATTCTAAGTAGAATAAAACTTTCTCAGTCCGACCTTGTGTGTTCATTTATTATTACAACAGTATTGATCACATCTTCTATTTATACAAACACAATGAGAATTTTAGTAATGGGTAATTCCATGTTAAATCATCCTGAAAAAAGAAAAATTGTCACTCATATCAGCCATTGAATAAGGTCTATACGAAGCAAAATAACTGTCAGAATGCAATAGAAATAATTTTTTTAAAATAATATTGTAAGGATGGTTTAAAGTTCAACATACTTTGGATACAAATAACTCCGACAAAGGTTAATAGACAAACATTTAATAACACAGCACATGGATAACAGTTGATACAACGTTCATAGGAAAGAGTACATATAACAAGAGGTACACAAATACAGATAAAACACATTCATGAATGATACAGATATAACATAAAAGAGTACAGACATGAGACTAGCGATAGTCCATGCTGTAAAGAACTTACAGTAATGTAAGGGGGGCGGAGCCCCACGAGAGGGTTTAGATAGAATCTACCCCATGTGGCTCGTAGTTGCTGAAACTATAAAGAGAGAGCGAAAGGCTTTGAACCCGGCGCTTAAATACTATGGTGCCCCTGGTGGGCATCATCAAACTAAAAAGGGCAGACAACTCCACCAGGCGAATACAAACAAACGCTACAATATAATTTGAGGGATTCTTGACATTTCTGTCTACCTAATAGACCTGGGGGTTAGGGGTAAAGGAACTACAACTGTGTTGGCTATGGGGCCTGAACAGGAAGGCAAAAAGCCTTGTAGTCAATACAGTTGTAGTTCCTTCACCCATAACACCCTGGTATCAATAAAAGTAAAGTCGTCGGGGTGGCCTAATGTCGGTATCAACCAATCAGCGAGGGAGTCTATCTTCTTTTCACTAATGCTAGACTAAGGAGATTGTTTTTGCGTCTGAGGTGGAGCGCTACACCTACCATCAGCTCCTCACTTTACCGCACAGATCCCTGTGCTACTCATTTGCTGAGTTGGCAAAGGCCAGTATCGAAATAGGAACCTTGTGGTTTCTAGCCGAACGCTCTAAGCTAACCTGGCCCAACTAAACCAGATTAACTGTGGGGATTAAAAAATATGAAAATAAAAATAAAATTAAAATAAATAAAAAAACAGACTCCCATGGGGCCTTGACCGGAATAACCCTTTTGCGCATGTTTGACAAAAGGGATTGACTTCCTACCCACAAAATAATACCTCGGCCATTCAAACTAAGGCCGCAACTGAATGTAGGTCGTTTCCTGGCCAGCGGTTATCCCCTCGTCACGACCGACTATGCCCCGTTCAATAAAGCCTGAGTCATAAAACTACCTCTTGCCTTTGTCTCTTACCTTTTCACTCTTTTTCGTTCCTAAGTTCCATTTCAGCTTACCAGTCCACAAGAAGAAGAAAGAACCAGTGTTATTAGGGATAAGATACAGTACAAATGAACTTACCTTTATAAAGTACGTAAGACTTTGTTAGTAGTTCAAATGTCAGTCAACCGATTGTAAATGGCCACCTCTCGGCTCTTTATTTATGCCCATTCTTCCAAGAGCAGAGCAGTACATTCAGACAACACACAGGGAGATATCACTCTATTTATACAAACTTAGCCCCATAAATAGTGACCCAAAACTTGTACACAATATAGAAAAATTACACCTTTTTAAAAATTAATGAAAACCTTTTTAAATTTACATGTATCATAATTCTTAGAAAAAGGTTAGTCAGTCATATTGTGTTTAGCATAACATTTAATTCTAAGACTAACAGCAACAAATAAATGAATTAAAACTTAGTTTAATTCTAACAATTTATTAATGAGTAAAAGCAATTACTGGTTGTAGGCAAATTCTCGAACAAAGAAGACAAACACACAATGGAAATTTAATACATGTATTGACAAATAATACAAGAACTTGTTGCAAATTTTATTGGTATTTGCTACCAGACTTATCTGTGAGTTTAAGTACAGTTCGTTGTAGAAGTGGTGATAACAGGGGTATTCAGGCCACTGGTTGGAATGTTGATAGGACGCTTCTTCGGGTTGTTTCTCATTCTTCTGTCAGTATGCTATTGAATCCGCCTTATATCGTTTGCTGATACAATGCCTTAGAAGTGAACTGGTTATGTGCAAGGTGTCTGGGAGACGCTTATTTTCTCGTCCCTTCTCCAGTAACTATTCTGCGATAAGTGAAGTAGGGGATGCTATTTTAGAAGCTTCTCGCCCGGGTAACAATTCCTTTAAATGACGGTGGATGGGGCCCTTTTCAAGTAGACTATTTGGGTCCTCAGCCTTCTGGTAAGTTTTCTGTTGAAACAGCCTTCAGAAAGTATGCTGTGAAAAAACGCCTCGGTCTGTAGATAAGTGAAGTTTTTGGTTTTGGTGCCAACATACGATGTTGGCGATTCACCCCCTAGCGGCAGGGGAAGACAATTCTCAATCGAATTTCCGATATGAGCAAATAAAAACAATGAGTAACTGTTATATCCTGAAATGTAGGACATAATTAAAAACAGTGAAATATGTTTAACATATAACAATATCTGTTTTATTCATTTTTACTGACAGGGAATACAGTCGGATGGTTTTGGATAGAGTTCAGCTGTGTGTGTTTCATGTGCGTGATCGTCACATGGACGCTGGGTGTATAATAGATGTGCTCACGTATCAGGCCAGTCCTTGGGTTTTATTCATTTTTACTGACAGGGAATACAGTCGGATGGTTTTGGATAGAGTTCAGCTGTGTGTGTTTCATGTGTGTGATCGTCACATGGACGCTGGGTGTATAATAGATGTGCTCACGTATCAGGCCAGTCCTTGGGTTATCGTGTGTGGTCAAACATGGGCCGTCCTTTGTGTTATGTGTGTCTTCACACATGGGGCCAGTGGCCTGTCTGTTGACTCTCTGCTGAGAGTCCTTATTTAACACAGGGTAGAAATAGTTCTACCCTAAAAGTGACTGAACTAGCCCAACGATGCTAACGCATGTGGTCACTAGTTCAAGCATGCTGATGCGTGTCTGTACTGTCCAAAACCCCAGTCCAAAGTAACATGGCTGAATTCCTCATATCCGGGTTCCCGTCAGTCTCTTAATGATGAAAGGGGAGCAACTCTTTAGCATCTCGTTAGGTTACCTAACAGTAACAATATAAAGTCCTTCCTGTGTATAAAGTTAAGTTTAAGGGACTTACTGTGTGCTGGAGAAGATATCTGGTATCTTTGTTGCATAGCGCTCGACTCAGGCAACAACATCGCACATGTTATATACTGGCATCTTCAAACTCACGCTACTCTGACTCGTATACGTTGCTGGTATACAGCGGAGATCGTTTCTGACCCCTAGTCGATGTATCTAGTGGTCGCTTAAATGAACTCACAAGGCATGCTCTATGTAGTAGGAGATCTGACTTTATTTCTCTCATCTCGGCTGTAAGTGGTGGATGGGTGACGGGCATTGATCATGGGCGCTACTACTGCTGGTGTGGTGGAAGGTGGTGGGCGCGCCTCACTGCTCGCTGGTAGCGATCAACCGTGTCAGCGGTCACCCAGTCCGCACTGCTCGCCGTCTCTCTGGGGTCTGCCCTTGGGTGGACTGACAACTGCTTAAGTATTGACGACCGCCCACGCATTTTAATCTTTCTCTTTGTCCCTCAGCCGGAAGTCCTTACTTCCCTTTCCAGTTTCTTTGTTCAATTTTCCGCTTGTATAGAGGAAGTCCTTTGTCACACCAGACCCTCTGTCTACCTTAACCATTGTCTTCTCAGTTCAATTTTCCTTTGTCTTTTCGAACTTCCCGCGCAAAACAAACTGAACAATAGTCAATCTGCAACATCTTAGGGTGGTTCTTGGAGAGGATTTAAAGTCACTGCCTCATCGAATCTGGTCCAGGTCTCTCTGTCTGGATTTTGGTATTTTGCGCCAAAACTTCTGGGCTTCACACATGATTGTATATTCCAATGACAGAAAGCCTCTTCCTCACTTACCCTATACACAGGAATTACCAATTTACTGACCCAACAGTCTATTATTAGGTAAAGGGTTGGGCTGCAGTTAAATCAGTGTTTGGTTTCTTCTTTATCATTTGTTCAAAAAATACTTGCAAAAATATGCACCCTCCAGGTAATGAAATATAATTGAATTAGAAAGACTAACAAATTTAAATAAGAACACATATAAAAAGATTACACTTATTTTAATTATATTTTAATTAGTTTCTATATAAAATCATTCATAGGATTTATTTTAATAAGTTGGAGAAATAAAACAATAATGTTCAGAGATCAATAAAAAAAAATAAAGTTGTTGGGGTGGCCTAATATCGTATCAGCCAACAGCGAGGGAGTCTATCCCCTTTTCACTTGCGCTAGACCAAGGAGATTGTATTTAGCATCTGAGGTGGAGCGCCGCACCTACCATCAGCTCCTCACTTTACTGCACAAACCATGAGCAACTCATACGCTGAGTTGGCGAGGACGGTATTAAACCAGGAACCTTGGGATTCCTAGCCGAATGATCTACTGACTGAGTTAAAGCCGACTCCATAAAATCAATAGCACCAAGTAATTATTTATTAAATCTGGTTTTGTTAAAACTAGTATGCAAATTAACCACACCATAAATTATATAAACCTTTATTTCTTAGTGATATATATTGCATATATATAAATATTAATAAATAAGATTCATTCTATGTATTAATGATTTGGACTAAAATTAAATAGCATTGATAAACTTATGCAATTCCTGAAGGTATTGCGACATAAGCAGTGATGCAGTTTCAGTTATAGACAGACAGACACTGAATCTCTATTATAATAAGATATCAGAAAAAAAATTATTATCATTTGTATTATTCGGACTGTTGTCCTCATCTTCATTGTTATCTGTACAAGTGTTGGGCCGATGTGCCCTTGGCCTTCTCTCTGACCAGGACAGCAATAAAATAGAATAATAATTAACACAGCTTAACACCTGTACCCCAGATATGATTAGCGAATAAGAACAGGATACGCCCGTAGAAGTGAATAAAGTGTTGGGTTCAAAGTTCTGTGATGGCTCCCGATTACGACAAAAAGGTTCCTGAGTCGAGAGAAGTTCCCTAGTTCGACAAGAAATACCTGAAGAAGGTTGGAGGGCACATCAGTTGAAACGTTGTACAGATAACAATAGAGATGAGGACAATAGTCCAAATAATACTGTAAGAATTGTTCAAGTTATATATACTTTGAATATACAAAACTCCGACAAGGTTGACAGACAAAAACATTTAATATATTACAGCACATGGATATGACGAGATACTAAGTACGTAGGTAAAGGGTTTTATTTTCCCAGTACCCCACGTGTACCAAGTCAGGCACGAAGGCCCTAGTGTGACACCCCACAGCCGAGACTCATGGGTGGGGGTAGAAAAATTGCGTCGATCCCGTCGGCATTCCCCCTCAAGGGGGCGCCTCAGGCGCTGGGCAATAAACCCAGCCCTGCCCCTTTAAGTCAAGGGGCAGGTATTGCCTGGAGGGATGGCCCTCTGGGATCGACGCTAATAATTTACCATCTCACCGGTCCAGTGGCCGAAGCGCACTGGACCCCCGTCCCGAAAGACAGGTTGTAGGTGTAAGGTTACGTAGGTAAAAGGGTACATAAACAAAGAGTACATAAATAAAGATGAAGACACATTCATGAATGGTACAAGATAACATATGAAAGTACAGACATGAGACTAGGGATAGTCCATGCTGTGAAGAACTTACAGTAATGTAAGTGGGGCCAAAAGCCCCAACGAGAAGGAGTAGACCGTGTCTACTCCATGTGGCTCATAGTTACTGCGGCAAGAAAAGAGGCCGAAAGGGTTTGAACCCGGCGCTTAAATACTATAGCCCCCTAGCGGGCACCAGCAAACTAAACCAGGCAGACAACTCTCCCAGGCAAATACGAAACTAACGCTACATACAAATAATACTAATTATCAGCCTCATCTCAAAAATTCAGAGAAACAGAAAAAAATATTTGGCTTTTTTATTTAATAAATTTTTTTGTTTCAATGTGACCTGCCCAGTGCAGTTTATTTTGTGCAACATTGCTCAATACGTGAATAACAAACAAGTAAAGCCCTTTTTTGACTCAAGATGGATGTTTGTTGTAACTCAAGTATCAGAGTTAACAGAGAAAAAATAAGAAGAAACCCAACAAGTATCAAGGATATGGGAAAAGGTTTACTAAGCAAAGATACAAGGTGAACAGTGTAATTAGCAATTGCTTGGTTGAATTAACAAGTCCCATGAGTCTCGTTGTTTCTCTCTTCTATGGTTTTTCGTCAGACATTACTTATGGAAACACAAACAATTCCCTTCTCATTATTTAGGTACTCTATGAGACTCTTTTAATATGATAAATTGGAATCTAGAAGAAATTTGAAGAATTAATTGGAAATGTAAAATGTGCATCATCCCAAAGCAGATAAAGATAGCCTGTCCTTGCCTAGGACAGATAGGAGTAGAGAATTGACCTAACATAAGATACCAGGGCCAGTTAGCTCAGTCGGTAGAGCGTTCGGCTAGAAACCACAAGGTTCCTAGTTCGATACCGGTCCTCGCCAACTCAGCGTTATGAGTAGCACAGGGATCTGTGCGGTAAAGAAGGAGCTGATGGTAGGTGTGGCGCTCCACCTCAGATGCTAAAACAATCTCCTTGGTCTAGTGCTATTGAAAAGGGGATGACTCCCTCGCTGACTGGCTGATACCGACTTTAGGCCGCCCCGTCGACTTTTACTTAAGATACCATAAAAGAATAGGACTCAGATTATAGTAATAATAGGACTTTATTTGAATAGAATGAGTTCTGAGGTGAATAGATAGTGAACTTTGAAATATCCCATGATACCAAGAAAATTTGGTATAGCCGTTAGGGAAATTTGGTAGACAAAAAATTAAAACTGCTCACAGCGGCTCTCCTCCACTGTGATCCTACCATAAGTAAAGTACAAAAAAACTGATGATTAGTTCATTATAATTGAGCATAAGAACCCATATTACAATTCATAAATTCATATTAACTGTGTTGTAACTTGAGTATCAGAGTTAACAGAGAAATATATAGGAAGAAATGCGTATCAATGATGGAAGAAGGTTTACTAAGCAAAGATACAGAGTGAACAGTGTAATTAGCAATTGCTTGATTGAATTAACAAGTCCCATGAAATCTCGTTATTTCTCTCTTCCATTGCTTTGTCAGATATTACTTATAGGAAACACAACAATTCCCTTCTCATTATTTAGGTACTCTATGAGACCTCTTTAATATGATAATTTGAATCTTGAAAGAAATTTGAAGAATTGATGGAAATGTAAAATCTGCATCCCCCAAAAACAAATGCAGATAGCTTGTCCTTGCCTATGACAAATGGGAACAGAGAATTGACCAAACATAATCTATCATAAAAGAATATAACTATAGGATTTGAAAGATATCTTGAATTGACAAATGATTGGATGGTTGTTGTAACTCAGAGAAATAATAGGAAGAAACATGAGTATTAAAGATAGTGGAAAAGGTTTACTAAGCAAAGATACAAGGTGAACAGTGTAATTAGCAATTGCTAAGTTGAATTAACAAAACCTGTAAAATCTTGTTTCCCTCTTCTGAGGTTTTGTCAGATATTACTTATAGGAAACACAAACAATTCCCTTCTCATTATTTAGGTACTCTATGAGACTCTTTTAATATGATAAATTGGAATCTTGAAGAATTGATGGAAATGTAAAATTTGCATCATCCCAAAACAAATGTGAAGGTGTTAAGCTGTGTTAATTATTATTCTATGTTACTGCTGCCTTAAGCATCATGGGTCATCACCCACGGCCAACAGGTGGCCTCATTGGGGGAGTCTTACCCCTCTGCAGAGGTGCAGTTGGTGTATTCTAATGCACCAGCTGACAGGGCAGAAACCGAATCTTGAAGAAATTTAGAGAATTGATGGACATGTAAAATGTGCATCATCCAAAAACAAATGCAAATAGCCTGTCCTTGTCTAGGACAGATGGGAGCTGAGAATTGACCCAATATAAGATATCATAAAAGAATATCACCACAGAACTTGAAAGATATTTTGAATTAACAAATGAATGGATATTTGTTGTAACCTGAGTACTCGAGTTAAAAGAGAAATAATAGGAAGAAACACAAATATGAAGGAAAATATGGGGGAAAAGGTTTACTAAGCAAAGATACAAGGTAAACAGTATAATTAGCAATTGCTTGGTTGAACTAACAAGTCCCGTGAGACCTCATTGTTTTTCTCGTTTTCATCAGACATTATTTATAAGAAAAACAGATGATTCTCATTATTTAGGTACTATATGACAAAAGTTGTCTGCTACCTTAAATCCTAGAAGCAGTACCCCATAAAAAAGAAGCTGTATGGTCACATACATCCATTCTCATTATTTAGGTACTATATGAAATAAGTGTGTGCTACGTTGAATCCTGGAAGCAGTACCCCATAAAAAAGAAGCTGTATGGCCACATACATCCATTCTCATTATTTAGGTACTATATGACAAATAAGTTGTGTGCTACCTTGAATCCTGGAAGTTGTAGGAAGCGCATGGTGTAATGGTTAAAGTCATAGGAAATGGACTCGTCGACCCGAGTTCAAATCCTGGACGTGGTAATTGTATTTCACTTAGCGCTAATACCCTTGGGAAAGGTATGAATTCTACTCTCCCTCCAGCTATGGGTAAATAGTAGGGCAGACTGGGCTCTTTAACCTTGGTTAGGCAACCGGTCTAGGAGAAGGAAAACTCTGAATTCAAACCTGTTAAACTCCGCTTAAGAAATTGACCTTGTGTCACATCCTGCTCATGCGGAGGGGTTGGTAAATATATATATGACAAATAAGTTGTGTGCTACGTTGAATCCTGGAAGCAGTACCCCATAAAAAGGAAACTGTATGGCCACATACCTCCTATCACACAAACTGTTCAAGTAAAACAAACAAGAAATGCTGGATACTGCTGGAGAAGCAAGGATGAAGTGATATTCCCCAGTGGACAACTACACATGGACACATCAGTTTTGCCTGACCAGCCAAAAACATACATACAGCGGTGCCCTTCCAATATATGATCTACTGAAGGTTTGTGATCTACTATTGATCTACTATTCATGGCATGTGATCTACTAGGAAAAAAGAAGTTAGGGTTAGGGTTTAGGGTTAGTTTAATGGGAAAATAATGGGTAGTTAATGGGTAGATCACATATTGGAATGTAAACAACTCAGTAGATCACATATTGGATTAGAAACCATTCGGTAGATCACATACTGGAAGAGCACCCATACAACTGCTATTTGTGGACACTGGATGCCGTGCTGAGGGCTTGCCAGGAGAAATGACTAATAGGGACAGGTTGCAAGAAGAGTCATAAGAATCAGTGCTGTCAGTGAGACCTGATGATGATGATTTTTGTTCTCATTTTTTTTTTTAAATTGAATAGTTAGTGAATTTATTATTACATGTTACTGGTTTAATTATACAATATCACTTGTTTTATTGGTTAGCCAAAGATATTTTGTTTTATTCATTCTTGATGGGTAGTCAATTTTTTTTCAAACACAATGTTTTAAAATCATTTTTTCTATTTGAATATGGAATGTAAACCCTTGTTGGGTTATTTTATGCCAAAAACATTTTGTTTTATTAATTCTTGATGGGTATTGAAAAATTTAAAAAAAATTTCAATTTCTTTTTTTAAACACAATTTTTTTATTTAACCCATAGATGGGACCCTAACAGGTACTACCATTCCAGGTCAGAGTGGACCTGGGAGTAATGGCAATGAAGGGTTCTCTACACTCCCCAGAGCTCCAGAATTGGAAGTTCACCACTAGATCATATAAAAAGGAGTTGGAAAAGAAGTACTGTGGACACAAGGGTTAGCAAGCTAGATTAGCAGACCATTGATAGTTAGTTGATTCTCTCTGGGTGCTCCATACTTCTGTCCTTGTGCCACATTTAGGCTAAGTTTAGAAGTGAGCACCTCAAGTGGTGAAATGGTCAGCAAGCTAGATTAGCAGACCATTGATAGTTAGTTTGATTCTCTCTGGGTGCTCCATACTTCTGGCCTTGTGCCACATTTAAGCTAAGTTTAGAAGTGAGCACCTCAAGTGGTGAAATGGTCAGCAAGCTAGATTAGCAGACCATTGATAGTTAGTTTGATTCTCTCTGGGTGCTCCATACTTCTGGCCTTGTGCCACAGCTAAGTTTAGTAAATAACTCGAACAGAAGTACTTGGTATGGTTTGGCTTGTTTTGTTTTACAGCATAACAACCTCAGTGCGTCATTTAATGCTGACAAAGTTTTGAAATAAATTAATTCTTAATGGATACTCAATTATTTTTATAAACACATTTTACTATTTAACTCATCGATGGGATCCTAACAGGTACTACTACTCCGGGTTAGAGTTGACTAGGGAGCAATGGTAATGAAGAGGTGCTCCACATTCCCCAGACCTCCAAAACTGGAACCTCACCATCAGATAGAGTTTAACGTCATTCCCAGGATATGAAGACCCTCAGTCACTGCCTTCTAGCACCCATATGATAAAAAGGGGTTGGGGCAATTATATAGGTGCTAGGACTTGACGTGACCAGTCAATTGATCGAAGGTGGCCTCTCCGACCAGCCTGTTTAGCCTAAGTATCACGGGTTGCCACCCATGGCCAAAAGGTAGCACCATTGGGGGAGTTTTATCCCTCTGCAGAGGTGCAGTCAGTGTATTCTAATGTGCCAGCTGACAGGGAAGAATAGAAGTATTCATGTAACTAAGTGGCATTAATCTGGATCTAACACAACTATAAAAAGTATTTCTAAATAATCTTTTAGAAAATTTGAAAAGGAATAGTCTGTAGTGATATGATAAGAAGTGAGCCAGATGTTAATGCATTGAAAGCAGAAATAAAAGGATGAAAGTAAGCAATCTGCACATAGGATCAGTGCAGGTAGAAAGCAAAAATAGAAATAATAAAAATGATAATTTGGACCAATCAGAGACCTTCGCGCCTAAAAAGAAGTTTTCAAAAAGACCGAATCTGGAGCCTAGGTAAAACCTATTTAAAGGAAGGTTTTCGAAGAGAAGTTCAGAAAGACCAACTTAATCCTGAATACTCCATGTCGTTTAACTTAAAACTATTTGCCTGCTATTAAGGTACAACTTATTTTACCCTCTCTAAAATTTCCACTGCTGATTAGACATTATACTCTTTCTTTACCCTTTTTTCTTTTATTGGACTGAAATCAACTCTTTCTTCCTCTACATTATTGAACTTTCAAAAAAGTATATTCTGCTGGACCTTGAACAGTACATTTTGACTATTGTAATTTATTTGTTTTAATACACATATTACTCGTTAGATTTATGAGTTATTTGTTTTTCTGTCTTTATATATGTGACCTTATTGTGTGTTTGTTGTAATTATAATATATATTATATATATATATATATATATATGAAATATATATATATATATATATATATATATATATAACTTCACTCAAAACACTTAGTGCCCTTCTGGTGAGCCGGAATTTAACGCTTTGAAAGCAGAAATAAAATGACGAAAATAAACGATAATTTTCAACCAATCAGATGCGTTCAAGCCTAAAAGGAAGTTTTTCAAAAAAGACCTATTTTGGAGCCTAGGTAAATCATATATAAGCGAAGGTTTTCGAAGAACAGTTCAGAAAGATCAAATATGCCTGGATAGTCCATGTCTATTGATTTAAGAAATATTTGCCTACTGCTGAAGGTATTACTAGCTATATCTTTCTCTACAAGTTACTTCACTGCTGATATATAGAATTTCACTCTTTCATCCTCTTATTACATGAACATTTAAAAAAGCATATTCTGCAGGACTTTGATCAGTATTCTTGATTATTGTAATCTTTTGTTTAATACACATATTACTTGTTGAATTTATGAGTTCTTTGTTTTTCTGCCTTAATATATGTGACCTTATGGTGTGTTTTATATATATATATATATATATATATATATATATATATTAGAGGGGCCGGGTTAGCTAAGTCGGTAGAGCGTTCGGCTAGAAACCACAAGGTTCCTAGTTTGATACCAGTCCTTGCCAACTCAGCGTATGCATAGCACAGGGGTCTGTAGATGGTAGGTGTGGCACTCCACCTCAGACGTCAAAAAACAATCTCCTTGGTCTAGCGCTATTGGAAAGGGGATAGACCCTCTCCCTGACTGGCTGATACTGACTTTAGGCCGCCCCGACGACTTTACTTTTTTTACTTTAATATATATATATATATATATACAATACATCCAATCAACCCATCACCATACCCTCAAACTAAAATTAAATAAACACCTTTGTTTTTAATTCTGTTTTTATTGCTTTATTTTTTTTTCAAAATTGTTACTATGTAGTTCAGGTTGGATAGAGGTATAGTTGTCGGGGCAGCCTAAAGTTGGTATCAGCCAAACAGCGAGGGAGTCTATCCTCTTTTCAATAGCGCTAGACCAAGGAGATTGTTTTAGCATCTTAGGTGGAGTGCCACACCTACCATCAGCTCCTTACTTTACTGCATAGATCCCTGTGCTACTCATACGCTGAGTTGATGAGGACCGGTATCAAACAAGGAACCTTGTGGTTTCTAGCCGACTGAGCTAACCTGGCCCCATAAAGGTATAAAATAATGCAACTATGACAAATTCTGCACTAATTATATAGAAATAGGTATTTTCCCCCCATTTTTATAGAACTTGTGACTTGTGACTAATGGAGGGGGGGTGTATATGTGTAAGACGGAAGTGACTTTTTTTTTTTAATTATATTTTAATGATTTTAAAAATGAGGAGGGAAAGATTAAATTTTAAGTGCACTCTCATAGGCAATGTATATAAATATGTTTTTTAAATGATTTTATTTTTAAAGTTATTAGTATCCTTTGACCTCCTTTTAAACATTTTTGGTAATCTTTTTTATTATGTAGGTCAAGATAAAAATTATCTTTCTAAATGCTTCTATTCTTTTTTTTATATGAAATAATTTTAATTTGTTAAGAAAAAAAATTGAAATATTTTTATTCACTTAATCAATTTTTGTGCTTCGCTTTTAAATATCCTGTCTGTCTGTATCACATTCAGAAGTAATTGTTTTTTTTTTTTTTAGTGTTTTTCAAGATTTTATAAAAAATACAGAATTTATATTTAAATGTTTTTTTTCTCTCATTAAAACGAGAAAAAAGTAAGATTACTTTTAATTTGATTTAACGGTACTATTCGCGGAGTTTCGTCCCGGTTGCCTGCCTTAAAAAACGCTAGGCGGTGTTAGGTTAAAAAAATTGTCGATAAAACCGCCTTCAATGAAATATTTAGATATTCTTGTTTATTTAAACTAACAAGACATTAAACAAACATAAATAAAATAAAATTTGAGTATCAAGATATTCTTTTATATATTAATAAAAAAAAAGGAAAAATCGTTTTTTGCCGGTTCATTTTTTCATATTTCATTGAAGGCGTTTTTATCGGCAATTTTTTAAAGCTAATACCGCCTAGCGTTTTTTAAGGCAGGCGGCCGGGACAGAACCCTGCAAATAGCGATTTAATAAAAAAATAATAGATTTTTAGCTACTTCCAATAATCAAAGCCTATCATAAAAAACTAATACCGTATTTTCTAATATTTGAGATAAAAGTATAAAATGACATGATATGAGGAAATAAAATTAAAGTAATATGTTAAAAAATAATTTAAATTATACTTAGTTAAAAAATTTCCTTCACGCACGATGCATTTTAGTATTTACACACTCAGCAGTAGAAAGTTATACACGAAATAAATTTTAGCATGTAGCAAAAACAAAGGTTTTAATTTTCTGTCTTTCTTCGATCTGTGACAATTTCCCAAGTTTATGACTAGAGATAGTATCGTAAATGTTACAAAAATGATGCTACATAACTCGAAAAAAGATACATGTTGTTTAGTATTAATTATTTTAACTTTTATTTGCAATATGAACGAATCGTTAACCAAGCTACATGTGATGTCACTATCTCGCTGAGACCACTATGCAGAGCGCAACAAACCGGTGTCTCCAACAATATCTCATTTTATGCTCGCTTTTAAACCAAGAAATAATAGAAAAGGCAATTAATTATGCTCTAATTTCGTTTTATAGGATTTATTTCTATGCTCTGTTTCTCCCACCACCATCACTACCGTGGGGCGGAAGTTAAGCAGACCACGCGTGAATTTCGCGCCAAAAATTCTTCTCTATCCAGTTTAATGTTTTCCAAGATGGCAGGTAATGGCGAACGAAGTAGATCGTTAAAGGAAGCCTTATTTGAAAGCTTAACAGCGATTCTTTCTCCTCAACACGATGTCAGAGTGAATGGAGAGGAACAGATAAAAGCACTTGAGGTGACAGAAGGTACTACAACTTATGTGATTTTTAAAAAATGTTTCAAAAAATCAGCTGTCCACACGACATTTCTGTCAGTCGTGTGTAATGTGTGAACCTAGCATGAGTTCTTCTTTTTGTATGTCTGCATGTATTTATGATCATTGCAATGTTACTTTCACGTTGTAGCAGATATTTAGTGTTTTAAAATACCATTGCAAAAAAGAATCTTACGATTGACAACTAAATGGTTTTACATTTTGAAACTTACTGCTTTTAGCACTAAGTCTCGAGAGAAGTATATCGTTAAAAAAACTTTTAAGTTAGAAATAATCGCGAATGAATGTGAAAATTAGAAAATCAAACGAGTTAATTAGAATTATTATTTTCATGTATAACTCTTATTTTGTAAAAAAAAAAAGAGGGAATAGGACAATTCAAAAAAAAAATATTTTAATAAATTTAATTACGATTTGAATTAACGAAGTGACATTTAAATCGTATTATATCTTGAATATTTAAAAGTATTTTTTTCTTTTTTACTATCACTTAGATCATAAGTTTTCAGAGATTGTTTCAAGTAATTTTTACCACGTGATGCAACTTTTGTTTCCTAAAGAATCTGAATATCTAAAATTTTATGGGATTTGTGAACATATGTTTTAACTTTTTGAAAAAAATATTTAATAATTAAAAAAAAAATGTGTAAAAAAAAGTTTTAAAAAAAATGACAATATTGATGACCGAAAATTTATTGCGGTGTCTGTCCAGAATAGCACGCCGACGAAATGTCTGCGATGATGTAGAAAAATTGATATATGAGGAATGCAATACTTACATCCGTCATCCAGATAAGAGTAAGATTAAGTCATTGTATTCATTTATTTTATGAATGGATACAACGCGCGCACTAAAAAAAAAAACAACAAAAAAACTTCTACAAGTCGGCCATTTTCTTTGTCTCTACTCGAAACCCCTAAATAATAAAATAACAAAGTGCCGGTACGACACTCCCCCTAAATTATTACCCCAAATATCTGCAAGATACGAAATCTGTTGTGAAGCTTAAAAAATAAATTTAAAAAAAGATTAAAAAAATGGCCGTCTACTATCTCGTAGTTGATTTTTGTAGTAAGTTATGTTCTATTATTCATAAAAGTAAGGTGCCGATGGTAGGTGTGGCGCACCACCTCAGATGCTAACAAACAATCTCCTTGGTCTCGCGCCAATAAAAAGGGGATAGACTCCCTCGCTGTCTGGCTGACACCGACGATTTTACTTTAAAAAAATTTTTTTATTCATAAATGAAATAAAAACATTGACTGAAACTTACTCTTATTTGGAGAGTATACATCCCCCAAACATGTATATATATATATATATATATATATATATATATACATACATCGCCACATATTTTATCAACGTGCTATTCTGGACAAGCGCCTTTTATTGCTGGCTTTATCATAGATCTTTAAAATTAATTATCAAAAGTTTTCTATTGAGAATACAACGTGTTCTATTTTTATTAGTGTAACACGTTTATTTGAAATGGAAGACTTTTTTTTTTTTTTGATCGAGTTTAAATGCACGTTGGCAACACTTGTTGCTGTATTATTTATAGACAAAAATTTAAAAAAATGCACGAATTTCTCTTCTAGCAGTGAAATAATTTAAATCACAATTTTATTACCCAACAATTTATACTTTTTAATTATCTTTTTACAATTATGGCGAAAATACAGCACTTTATTTCTTTTACACCCGTCTCATGCCCGGATGATAAATTATTAAATATTTAAAAAAAGAAAAAAGAAATGCTCTTTAAGTAGATCTCTATATTCTAGAATTTTTTTCTCCATATTACTGAAAAATGAACAGTTTTTGAGATATTAATTATTTTCGTTAATTACTGAGGGGGGTTCAGTTTGTCATGTAAATATCTTGTAAAATGAACCCCGACCGGTGCTTAAATTTGCTACGAAAATAACAGTTTGAACATGACAAAGCGTGTCCTGTGTATAGCGTTAAACTGATGGTGAGGTTCCAATTTTGGAGCACTGTGGAATGTGGGGTACCCCTTCATCAGCTATTACTCCTAGGTCCACTCTGACCCGGAGTGGTAATACCTGTTAGGGTCTCATCTATGGGTTAAATAAAAAAAAAAGTTTAAAAAAGGTTTTAAAAAAAATGAAGTGAGTACCCGTTAGTGATGTCCAATCTGACGTGTAAAATTTACCACCTCCCTATTTAACACAATGAAACTTGAATAAAGGTTAATATTATCTTAAAATTTTTTTGGACCAATCAATAGAAGAAACATTTTTAAAATTTCCAGATGCTTTTTTTTAAAATTTCAGCTTACGGAAATAATGAAAATTATGAAGGAAAACAATGTTTACATTTTCGCACAATTAAATCAATTGAAATTTAACGTAGCCAAAACAAGTTGTAACTAGTATTTTTTTTTTTTTAATTCTATGAAAAGTTAATTAAGAGTCTCATTTTCACGAAAATTTCTACACTTATTTACCTGCTGATGAAATTGTTTAAAATAGGTTTTTCCTCAAATATATTAGGGGAATTTTTTTTTTTTTTTTTTTCACGAGGCCACCCCTCCCATTTCATTTTATGAAATCTGAAAAAATGAACCCATGAAAAACGATTTTTAAATTTTTTTTCTATATAGATAAGAGTCTGAAGAAAACAATTTTTTTTTCTTGCCAATTAGATTAAAAAAGCAAGTAAAAGGTTGAAAAAAAAAATGACACTTTTTAGCAGAATTCAGAATGTTACGTAATCGCCGCCCAGCACCTATATTTGTGGCCTTGTGCCAGACTTGGAAAAGAACCTTTGGAAAAATGTACTACCGATTATCTTGTGTTGCTGGGTGGTCTTTGTGGAATCACCGAAAAAGTAGTTAGGAAAGATAACATCTTTTTAACGAGAGAAAGGAGACGATAAGTCTAGATTTAACGAAAAAATAGGATGAGTGATTCCAATAAATCTTTGATCTTTTTAGGTTGGTGAACTCTGGTTGACCAGTGAGATTGGAACGAATCGAAAGAGCTCGAAAGTTCTAAAGTAGAATCTTCTGGAAGATTATTTAGAAATGCTATTTAAGAGACCCGTGAATAGAATCACGATGAGTTGGAGTCTGCGATCAGATCAGTTAGAATCGCCAGTCAGAGAAGATATCAGAGCAGTTAGGGTCCGGGACCAGAGGCAGTTAGAGCCAGGAGGCCGTGCGTGGCAGTTGATGAACTGATGTCGCTAAATACTAAACCTGAGATGTAATATTTTACACTGGACGAAGTTGAAAACATATTTTAAGTGTGAAGCCTGATAATTGGAACGAAGTTAAGAGCATCACTAAAAACATATTTAAGGAAGCCGACAATCTCTCTCTCTCAATAACTTTCATTGAGAAAATAAATTTACGTAAAGCAAGAAATACTGTCCACATCTTTATTTACTACACGCCAAAGAAATCGTACTCATGAATGAAAGCCATTAGAGTGTATACTTGTCAACAAGTCAAATTGGCCGTAACGAAGGGCACGCGACGGCGTGCGTAAAGTGATATCTTCCCTTGACCAAAAGAAGTGGGAGAAGGATTTTGGGGCTAAGAAGAGACTGACTGCGACTGCTAGATTCGTGTTTGTAAACAAACGACTCTACGTACGAAGATACGAATTGTAGTGCGAGAAGGAAAGGCACTACGTTAAATACTAACTGATCCCACTACGTTAAACATTACGAACTGGTACCCCAACGTAATAGATCCCTAATTGGAAGCCGCAACGTTACAAGAATTCGTTATATATATATATATATATATATATATATATATATATATATAACTAAAACAAATCAGGTATAGAAACTTATAAAAATCTTATGATATAATTGTTCAGGCTCTTTTTTTTCTTATAGAAAAAAAAAAAAAAAAAAAAAGCTATACCCATGTCAGTGCTACTGTACAGCTGCACCACTTGGACTCTAACAGAATGCTTAGAGAAAAAGAGAGATGGGTGCTACATAAAAGAATGCTGTGTGCTGTCTTGAACGAATCTTGGAAGCAACACTCTTCAAGAAACCTGCTGTATCGCCACTTTCCCCCTAATTTAAAGGATAAATTAATGGTTTTAGATTTTACACATCGTCACAAATGTTGCGTATATAACAATAAAGATTCAGACAACAGTCCAAATAATACACAATTCATTTTGCTTTAACAATTGAAACACAAAAAAAGACGTATTGTCTGTAATAAGTTTAATTACATTTTCTCATTGAATTAAAATCTTTTTTTTTTTTCTTTTTTTCAGAGTTTGGAGTGTATCTGGCTGAGTTGACAGTGGATCCAAATGGGGCTTTAGCCATCCGACAATTAGCTTCAGTTCTCTTGAAGCAATATGTGGAGGCACATTGGTCAAATCAGTCTAGTAAATTCCGTGCGCCTGAAACCTCCGAGAAGGTGAGTAATATTTCTCTGAATTTTTGAGATGAGGATTGATTATTTGGACTATTTTCCTTTTCTGTATTTGGGCATTAGAATGCACCGACTGCACCTCTGCAGAGGGGTAAGAATCCCCCAATGGGGCCACCTGTTGGCTGTGGGTGGCGACCCGTGATGCTTAAGGATAGAGCCCAGGTGGATAAGCAGTTCATGACTTGCAATACTCCACTTTGGCCCTATCTTGGGCTAGACGGGCGGTCAGAGAGGCCCCCTCCGATCAATCAGCTGGTCACGTCAAGCCCTAGCACCTATATGATTGCCCCAACCCTATTGCCCTTATGGCAAGCCCCAACCCCTTTTTATCATATCGGTGCTAGAAGGCAGTGACTGAGGGTCTACATGTCCTGGGAATGACGTTAAACTCTATCTGATGGTGAGGTTCCAGTTTTGGAGGTTTGGGGAATGTGGAGCACCCCTTCATCACCATTGCTCCCTGGTCCACTCTGACCTGGAGTGGTAGTACCTGTTAGGGTCCCATCTATGGGTTAAATAGAAAAACATGAGTTGATAAACAAAATTGTATTATGCATTAAGAATGAATTTATTTCACAACTTTGTCGGCATTAAATGACCCACCGAGGTTGATATGCCGTAAAACAAACCAAACCTTTTCGGTATTCTATGGTATCATTTTATTTCCTTCAAAAAGGACAGAATTCTTCTATGTTGACTTTCTTAAGTAGATCTTATTTGCATTAAAATAACGGTTTCTGATGTGAGCAAAAACCCTGCATTCTATGAATAAGTATTTAACAGTCAAAGGTGTTTGACATGTTTCACACTGTGGTTGTTCTTCTTGTTTGAGTATATAGGAGTGCATTAGTCTTTTATGACCAATGTGTAATTGGGACACAATGACTTGTTCCTTTCTGGACTTCCTTAAGGCTGGTCTCCAGTCTCCCAGAGTGGGTTTGATTAGGAAGAGTTCATTGTGGATGTTGTTATTCCAGTGTTGTTGCCATCTATATCTATCTATCTATACATATATAAAGGTCAGTTGTGTGTATATGTGTATGTCCGGAGGAAACTTTGAAAATAAAACAATTAATGACCAAGTAAATATATATACACACATGAAATATCACCAGGGCTTGGTGTTTGAGCAAAAATAATAGAGATTTGATTTATATTCATGAAGATAATTAAAAAATAAAATTTAAATGATAACAGCATAGTTTTTTTTTTTTTCATTTAATATTTTAGATAATAGACATTAACATTTCTTTTTAGAGTAGCTGGATCAATGCAAGGTCTAAGGTAATCTCCTTGGTCTAGCACTAGTGAAAAGGGGATAGACTCCCTCGCTGATTGGCTGATACCGACATTAGGCTGCCCCGACGACTTTACTTTTTACCACTGTGTAACAGACTAATCCACCTTGGGAGGTCCTACCAGGAACTTGAGTTCCAGACAGCATCGCTCTGACACTACTTCATTGTTAACATAGGTGACCCACACACACACACACACACACATACGGGGTTACCTGTTGGTCTTGAGTGGTCACATGACCTGCAACATTTCACTTCGGCCCTCACTTGGGCGTTCTGTAACTTGTTGTGTAGCAGTTATTTGTCATAGGAAATGGACATGGCGGTACAAGTTCAAATCCTGGACGAGGCTGGTAGCATTTCACATAATGTCGATACCCTTGAGAAAGGTATTAGCACAGGTGCCTCTATCTAGCCCAAAGTGAGATGTTACAGGTCATGTGGTTGTGACGTAGTTTCAGTTGCAGACACACACATAATCTCTATTACAATAAGATTCATATTATGTTGATTATATGTTTATTATTATTATATTATATGTTGAAAATATTAAAAAGTATGTTGGAATTTTACAATTAATGTACTATTACATATGATTATTTGATTGATGGGCGAGTGTTCATATGTTTAATTTCAGTTACAGACACACATAATCTCTATTATAAGATTCTTGGTTATTTCCTATAAGTCTAACATAAACAAAGGGGAACCACTCTTAACTGATTATTTATTTATTTTCCCATTAAACTAAGTAAAGTAAAGTCGGTATCAGCGAGGGAGTCTATCCCCTTTTCAATAGCGCTAGACCAAGGAGATTGTATTTAGCATCTGAGGTGGAGCGTCACGCTTACCACCAGCTCCTTACTTTACCGCACAGATCCCTGTGCTACTCATACGCTGAGTTGGCGAGGACCGGGATTGAACTAGGAACCTTGTGGTTTCTAGCCGAACGCTCTACCGACTGAGCTAACCCGGCCCCTAAAACTAACCCTAAACCCTACCCTAACCAAGTCTCTTTTTTTTCCCTAGTAGATCGATAAATAAATAAATAAATAAATAATTTATCAGTTAAGAGTGGTTCCCTTTGTTTATGTTAGATTTATAGGAAATAACCAGATTCTTATTATGTTTATTATTATTATATTTTGTAAATATTATTAAAAAGTATGTTGGAATTTTACAATTAATGTACTATTACATATGATTATTTGAGTGATGGGTGATTGTTCATATGTTTTTAAATGATATTATTTATTTTTAGGCAAAATGTGCAATCCGAGAAATCCTTCCAGCTGGTCTGAAGGAATCTATAAGTAAAGTACGGACTAGTGTTGCATATGCTGTATCGGCAATTGCCCATTGGGACTGGCCTGAAACATGGCCAGAATTATTCAATCTTCTAATGGATGCTTTAACATGTGGTGACCCTAATGCTTTACATGGCGCTATGAGAGTTCTTACTGGTAAGTAAGCATTTAAAATCTTGAAATAATAAAAATTTACCTATCCCCACTTATGGATTAAATAGTACCACTACTGTTCTTCTACAAGGATGACTTTGGTATTAAATAACTGTCATATAGTACCTAAATAATGATAATGGAATCTGTTTTTCTTTTAACTCTTAACATCCTGTTGCGAATTTTCTAAGTCCAGAGCTAAGGATTTATCAAAAAATGACCTTTTCATTTAAAGTTACCTGTTATTTCCCTTAAATCAAAGACTTCTAAATATGTTTAATATTACATTTAAACAAAGGCAATCATTTAGGGTAGATTAGAAAAATGAATGTGACTTCTGGACGGATGGAATGAGACAGTATATATATTTACCAACCCCTCCGCACGAGCAGGATGTGACACAAGGTCAATTTCTTAAGCGGAGTTCAACAGGTTTGAATTCAGAGTTTTCCTTCTCCTACACTGGTTACCTAGCCATGGTTAAAGAACCCAGTCTGCCCTGCTATTTACCCATAGCTGGAGGGAGAGTAGGATTCATACCTTTCCCAAGGGTATTAGCGCTAAGTGAAATGCAATTACCACGTCCAGGATTTGAACTCGAGGCGACGAGTCCATTTCCCATGAGGCAGTATAAGACATTAAGAGTTAAATAATGTCAGATGAAACCTCGGAAGAGAGAAGCAACGAGATCTCATGGGACTTGTTGATTTAACCTAGCAATTGCTAATTAATCTGTTCACCTTGTATCTTTTTTTTTTTAGTAAACCTTTTTCCCTATCCCTAATACTCACTGTATTTCATCCTGTTATTTTTCTGTTAACTTGGTACTTAACCTAGCAATTACTAAACACTCTGTTCACCTTGTATCTTTGCTTAGTAAACCTTTTTTTACTTTAATACTTGTTTCTTATTTTTCTGTTAACTGTGATACTCAAATTACAACAATAACCTATGAAGGTTGATATGCCATTAAACAAAGAAACCCAACCGAAACAATACTTAGAATTTATATAACTGTTTTCTTTTCTTTATGTAACATTAAATATAAAAAAGATGAAATCTATTAATAATGGAGATTCGCTTCCGGTTTTTGTCTGTAACAAAAACTACGTCACTGCTTATGTCACTATACCCAAAATCATCATAACATAGAATGAATACACTAAAAATTTGAGCATGCAACATTAGACAGTCCTCATTGTTTTTTAAAACAAGTTTTAATAAATACATGACTGGTATTATATATCTATATATAGTTTGTTTTATTTTAATACATATTTAAAGTTTCATTTCAAATTGTTTTATTTTTTAATCCTTTAATGAATTTGATGATTTTACTTACTTAGGGTATGAACTCGCTGACATTGAATTTTTTACTCCTACGCCTCAGGCAATATGTTTCAAAAATCTATTTTTACATCGCCCGGAGGGTGTTTTTTTAATTTGTACTAGTAAATTTAATGTTTCTTTTCTTCCAGAATTCACGCAAGATGTTACAGACGTCCAGATGACCAAAGTTGCTCCGGTTATTTTGCCGGAAATGTATAAAATATTCATGAAAGCTGATGTGAGTATTATACAATTTTTGGACCATATGGCACCCCTTTTGCAATCTCGTTTCATCAGGACATTTTTTTCATTTACACTGTCAAAATCCGGTTGTTTGTTAACAGATGATTTTTAGTTTTTCTTTAGTTTTTAAAAAAAATTTTTTTTTTAAATTTATAAAACTTGTTGAATTTTAATGCATATAAGATGTGTGCTAGTTCCACGCTTATACTTATAGACTGACCAAGGTCACGTGATTGACTCTTCTAACCAATCACTGGCAGTACTACTGGCCTGATAAGATACATTGGTCATAATTAAAACTGCCCTCTTTGCTGATGGACGCACATAGGATTGCCGGGATTTTTACCAATACTGACGAAGGACTTATATGATTACCAGTAACTAAGGACACTTTAGTAACCAAAGGATTCACATTGTCAACAGACCTTTTATCAAGGATTCCACCAGATAAGCGCTTCTGCTATAAGGCCAAGCAATGGCCCTTAAAAACTTAACAAAACTAACCCCTAACCCTAACCCCTAACAAACAACCGGATTTTAACGGTGTAAATTAAAAAAATGTCCTGATGAAATGAGATCGTAAAAGGTCATATGGTCCCAATTCTTAGATTTGTTTTTATTTAACAAGGCTTGTTTTTATTTCTCTGAATTTTTGAGATGAGGTTTGATTATTTGGATTATTGTCCTCATCGTGTTGGAATACTTTTTGTATATAAGATGTGCTACAATTCACCGCCTAAATTTATAGACTGGGCGAGGTCACGTGGTTTATTCCTCCGCCAATCAACAGCCATAATGCGTGGCTAGTTGACTACTTAATCACTGATACAGAACAGATGTCCATTTGCAATCATTGACGAAGGAACTTATAACCAAAGGATTGGAATAGAAGCACGAGGTGTAATGGTTAAAGTCATGTGAAATGGACTCGTCACTCCGAGTTCAAATCCTGGATGTGGTAATTGCATTTCACTTAGCGCTAATACCCTTGGGAAAGGTATGAATCCTACTCTCCCTCCAGCTATGGATAAATAGTAGGGCAGACTGGGCTTTTTAACCGCTTAAGAAATTGACCTTGTGTCACGTCCTGCTCGTGCAGAGGGGTTGGTAAATATATATAACCAAAGGATTCTTTAGCAAGGATATCCGCTGGACAAGCGCTCTTGCTTGAAGCCTAAAGGATGGCCCATAAAAACGTAACACTATTGTCCTCATCTATATTGTTATCGGTACAACGTTTCGGCTGATGTGCCCCCTGGCCTTCTTCAGGTATTTCTCCTGGTTCCTGAGTTCGAGAAGGCTCCCGAGCCAGACAAGAAATACCTGAAGTAGGCTGGAGGGCACATCGGCCAAAACGTTGTACAGATAACAATAAAGATGAGATCAATAGTCCGAATAATCCAAATAATACAAAGCTTAGTTTATTGGATGCTAGTTGTGTAAGTTTGTTGCAACTCAACAATAATCTAAAAAGGGGGGGTGTTCTAAAAATAATGCCTCCTAATTATTTCCAGAGTATAAATATAGTATAACACAACGCATAGGTGCAGTTGGTGCAAGCGTGTGTGTGTGTGTATATAATTGCATAGATAGGTTATAGCGAATATAAGTAGTAAGTAAAACCACATATGATATGTGTGTGGGTATAGATACATAGTAGTGGGATCATTCACAGATGGGTATGTATATATATATATTCAGTGTGGATCATATGTGTGTGTGTGTGTGTGTATGCATATGTGTGTGTGTGTGTGTGTGTATATATACATACTAGCAAAAGTACCTGGTCCATGACCGGACTATAAAAATTTTAACACCAGGTAGTGAGTGCAGGGATGTACTCACTTCAAATATCAAGCCTTACTGATGAGTGGGGTGGGAGGGTTTTTTTTTTTTTAGTTTTTAGAACTGTCTCTTTTGTTACAGTTAGGAATTGTGTTGATGCTACTTCAAAGCTTGCATAGTGCCGACAGGAGATGGGATGGGTGGGTGTGTCTGCTTAACATTTGTTTTTGTTTTTTTGAAATGAACTTTCATATTTTCTTTCATACAGTGACAGAGTCTTCTGTCTGAAAAGTTCAAAACTAAACTCGTGTTGATGTAAGGTGGGGGTGGAGGTTGTGTATACTTAAAAAAAATGTTTTTCTTAATTATTGAATTATATCGCTTAATTATTAAAAATCAAAACCCAAATTTTCAGTGTTTCTTAGTTATAAGGTTATCAAGTAGTATGAGAGATTTCAAATCTGAATGACCTCTCGTTTGTGAGTTATAAGTTGACATGTACATACCAAACTTCCTTTTATATATATAGATATTGTATGTGTAACTAGGGGCATTGTGTGTAGGTGTCAAAAAGTCAAGGGGGCCATTAAAATTAGAGGCAGACAGCAAGTCTGGTCCTTTGTGAAAGTAATAGTTGGCTATGGTCAAAAGGGCCATAAAACTCATCATGGAGGGTGGTCTTCAAAACAAAGGACTTTTCAAATCACACAGGGGGTGTATAGAAATCTCGTGTGGATGAGAGTTGATAGGAGATTTGAGAATTCTGTGAGATTTTGAAAGTTGAGCAGTTAGTTGCTGGAGACCGGAGGAGTCAGTTAGTTTTGGGGTAGCGAAGAGACTTGTGAAGTAGAAGGTGTGTGTGTATATGTGGCTGTACAGTTAGTTATATAGATACATAGTATTTAGTGTGGACCACATATATATATAAATATGTATGTGTGTGGATATAGATACATAGTAGTGGGATCATTCACAGATGGGTATGTATATATATTCAGTGTGGATCATAGGATCATATGTGTGTAAGCATATATACATGTGTGTGTGTGTGTGTGTGTATATACATATATTGTATGTGTAAGTATGGGCATTGTGTGTAGGTGTCAAAAAGTCTAGGGAGCCATTAAAGTTAGAGGCAGACAGCAAGTCTGGTCCTTTGTGCAAGTAATCGTTGGCTACGGTCAAAAGGGCCATAAAACTCCTCATTGAGGGTGTGTTAAGTAGTGCCTTTTCTTGGATGGCACTAAATATCTATATGTTATATACCTTCTTACGTCTTACTCTGTCGTCTACTTTTCTGGCAGGATCTGGTATATCTTCTAATGGTCTGGTCTTTCTTATATGGGGATTCCGTGTCTGGTTCTGTTGCTAGGGATTTCTTGTTATCAGAAGCCTTGTGCTATTGTTAGCTTTTAGTAATAACAACAAGACTTCAATTTACAATGATGTTACTTTATTCCATAAACCCCCAGACCAGACAATGCGCACGGAGACTCACATCTTGCTAGCTTCGCTTCTAAGTCCTAACTCTCCAACTGACTAACTGAGTTGCTTACACCTTAAACCGGAAGGGCTTCTATTGACTTCCGTTCTCACGTTCCATCCCCAGAACGCAAGATGAGAGTGAGGTCAAGCATTGTCACTCACTCTCAAGGCCATCAGCTGTACTGATCGCCATAAGGATTTCTATACTACCTTAAAAAGATATTAGGGATCCATAATTATGTAACAGGTGGTCTTCAAAACAAAGGACTTTTCAAATCACGCGGGAGGTGGATAGAAATCTTGTGTGGATGAGAGTTGATAGATTTAAAAAATATATAGCAGAAAACTTTTCATAAAAATCTTGTACATGTTCATGATGTGCAATTTTCCATAATCTCCCAGAACTTAAGCATTCAGGGACCAAATTAATTTTTAGAATAAATTTGGCCTTTACATTTTGCACATCATCTCTGTCTGGCCAAAAATATATCCCTTCTTTCCATGATGCTGTCAATTTTGTTAAACTTTATTTGATTAAACAGAATGTCATATTGTTAATGCAATGGGACATTAGCTTTTCAAGCTTAATAATTAATAATAATAATAAATAAATTCATAACATTGTTAAATTATTTTTTAATTAGATAATGTAAAAGAAGAAAAAAAAACCTGCATTTCCTTAACGATTAAAATTCTCCAAAGACGTTTTATATAGGGTTTTGTGTGTAGAAATTTCATAACATTAAAAGACTTTAAAACATACATAAAAAAAGTTCAGAAAAAAAAATAGTAATTTTCGTTGTTGTGGAAATTTCCATAAAATAAGATAATTATTGAATTTTTTTACATGTGAATCTGAAAATTCTCGTGCCAAAAATTAATGTTAAATGAATATTGGGTAAAACTTGCAAATCACACTCAAAATCCCATGATATTATGGCTAAACTTGCTAAACGGCTAAATTCTCATCAAAATCCCATTATATTACAGGGTGACCCAGAAAAAACAACCCAAATTATTTATTTTCCCATTAAACTAACCCTAAACCCCCCTAGTTAAAATTAATAGTTTTATTACAAAATTTACCTTCTGGTTTTTGTCTGTAACAAAAATTACGTCACTGCTTACGTCACATTACCCAAAATCATCATAACATAGAATAAATACAGTCAAAATTTGAACATGCAACATTAGACAGTCCTCATTGTTTTTTAAAACAAGTTTTAATAAATACATGACTGGTATTATATATCTATATATAGTTTGTTTTATTTTGATACACATTTAAAGTTTACATTTCAAATTGTTTTATTTTTTAATCCTTTAATGAATTTGATGATTTTACTTACTTAGGGTACAAACTCGCTGACATTGAATTTTTTACTCCCACCCCTCAGGCAATATGTTTCAAAAATCTATTTTTACATCGCCTGGAGGGTGTTTTTTTATTCTGCTAGTAATAATAATAATTTAATGTTATCTCTGGGTGAAAAAAATGCACTATTGTATCTTTGAAACTTTTGGCATTTGTTACCTATCTAATTTTTTTTCTTTCTTTTTTTTAACAGGTATACAGTATTCGTACAAGAACTCGTGCAGTCAACATTTTCAATACTTGTGTTGCTATGATAGCAACTATGATTGAAACACATAAGGTAAAAAAAAAAAAGAAAGAAAAGCTGTTTAGCAACTTTGGTACTATTCACAGAGTTCTGTCCCGGCCTCATGCCTTAAAGAACGCTAGGCGGTGATAGGTCAATAAACAAACCCACCTGAAGCGGTGGCTGCTGTTTATGAAAAAATAATTTGTTGATTCAAGGCGTTTTTATCGACAAATTATTATTTTTTAGTGGTTTGAAAACGTTAAAAGGTAACCGTGTTTTTGAAAATATTGACCAAAAAAAAACAACCAGTGCTTAAGGCGTTTTTCCCAAAAAGTTAATGCGATAATTTCAATGCGTTACGCTTAACTGTGAGAGCTCATCTAATGTATCTTCTCTAGTGCTCCCCCAAGAAGGGAGCATATATATTTATATATATATATATATATATATATAGGATTGTGAAAACATTGCTGTCTCCAATCCTGCTTCAGTGGTTTTTTTTTTTTTTTTTTTTTGTTTATTAAAACTTAGGTAATTTTATAGGTATATATAACTGCTTTTCTATTTTTATTTATTTTTTTTATTTATTTAAAAAAAAATTTTGTTTAATTTATAGGGGATTGTAAAAGCCTTGCTGTCTCCAATCCTGCCTCAGTTCACAGAAGCCTTTGTGAATGCCTTACAGGTACCTGATGGGGAAACATCTGATAGTGGTCTTAAAATGGAAGTATTACAGGTAAAATAAGTTTATTTAATTTCATAGTTTGATATATTTTTATGAAAGTTTATTTCATGCATTTTTGTGTTTTATTCTTATCTCTTAAAATTTCTTGTTAAAAAAAAAAGTTTCAAATCAGTAAGTCATAAATACTAGCAAAATTGTTTTAATTTTTTTGTTTATTTATTGATTTTTTCTTTATTAACTATTCCGGTATAAGTGAAAACATTTTCATAAATAAAAATTTTTGAAAGTTTATACTGGCAAATACCAGGATTAAAATCCTTGGTGAGTGAAGTAAAATATATTGTATGTTCTTAGATGTTAAACTGTATTTAGTGGTGAAGTTCCAATTCTAGAGCTCTGGGGAATATGGAGTACCCCTTCATTGCCATTACTCTCAAGTCCATATTGACCTGGAGTGGTAGTACCTGTTAGGGTCTAATCTATTGATTAAATAGAAGAAATCGAGTTAACAAAAATGTTTTTTTCAATTTTTTTAATTGAGTTTAAAAAAAAAAAAATTTTCTATTTATTATTTATTTATGATAGGAAAGCAATTACAATGCGTATAAAATAAAATAGAAAATAATAGTATTTGGTTATTTGCATTGTCAGGTATGTTATTATTTCAAAGTAACTTTATCATCAGAGACGTTTTCTGAAAATGTCTCTGATGATAAAGTTACTTTGAAATCAATAAGACTAAACATCTTTTTATTTTTATTTTATACGCATTGTAATTGCTTTCCTATCATAAATAAATAATAACATACTTGACAATGCAAATAACCAAATATTATTATTTTCTATTTATTTTTTATTTATATTTTTTTGAATTGAAATAGATCAATAAGTAGCCCTGAGCCTATTCTTGTGCCACATCTAAGCTAAGCTAAGCTTAGTAAATAAATAACTCTTTTCTCTTAATGTTGATTTTTTTCTTTATTTGTTCATGTCTTTTCATTTTTTCTTTTCTTTTAGGCAATTACAGTTTTAGTGAAAAATCTACCAAAAACCATGTCACCTTGGTTGCCACAAATTTTGCCACCAGTCTGGAATCTTTTCACCCACAGTGTCGAATTGTATCCTTTTATTTCTTCTTCCTCCCCTTTACTTGTGTGTGTGTATATATATATTATATATATATATATATTAACAATGGAAAGGAGTAACCTACTCGAGTTTCATCGATTGATTCTTCAGGGTTACATTAGTTAAATTAATTGAGTTTTCGATTAATCTTAGATGGTATAATACATGCCCGTTGGAATGGGATTTATCCTTAGTTAACGAAACTAAGGATAAATCCCATTCCAACGGGCATGTATTATACCATCTAAGATTAATCGAAAACTCGATTAATTTAACTAATGTAACCCTGAAGAATCAATCGATGAAACTCGAGTAGGTTACTCCTTTCCATTGTTAAAATAAATTTTTGCTCTACATTGTATTGAGCACTTAGTATTTGTTTTTTATCAATCTTAACCTCTGGATACTGTGCGCTTCCAACGATCGTACTCATACCCACCAGTAAGTTACTACTTATACATTTACAAATATATATATATATATATATTGTTACGTTCGCCTATCGTTTAAACATATGACACGCTGTGTTTCCATCAGAGAGACCAAGGAAAAGATGAGAGGTGCAACATGCAAATTGGCAAAAGAACAACTGAAGACATATATATTATTTTACAAAGCAATTTTAATCGATATTCCAAGGTTGGGATATATAGAATCATCACTGGGACAGATGGTCTAGTGGATAAAGGAGTGAGGTTAAGACAGTTCTAAGTGACAGTTATCTCTGGACTGCAGGTTCAATCTTGGTCAAGAGCAGCAGTAACATAGAATAATAATTAACACAGCTTAACACTTCTACCCCAGCTATGGTTAGCGGAATGAGAACAGGATACCTCCGTGGAGTGAATAAAGGGTTAGGTTCAAAGTTCCGTGATGGCTCCCGATTACGACAAGAAGGTTCCAGAGTCCGATAAGAAATACCTGAAGAAGGCCGGAGGGCATATCGGCCGAAACATTGTACAGATAACAGTGAAGATGAGGACAATAGTCCGAATAACGCAGATAATACTAATCATCAAGCCTCATCTCAAACATTCAGAGAAATAATAAATGAAGCATTTAGAAAAATCTATTATTATACTAAAGCTGAGATAATCATCTTTTATTTCCTAAAGGCTTTTTTCCTGTTTACTTCAATGACACAAAATTCATACTAAAATATACCTTGCTTTTTGGATTAAGTAATGTTTTGAAAAAAAAAAAAATTTTTTTTTAATTGGTTCTAATTAGTTGTAATTAGAAAGTAAGTTAAAAACTGACCCATCCCTCAAGAGATCCTGTCCCTCCTGGAGATTATATAACTGTCTGTAAGAAGGCCGGAGGGTTTATCGGCCGAAACGTTGTACAGATAGCAATGAAGATGAGGACAATAGTCCAAATAACACAGATAATACTAATCATCAAGCCTCATCTCAAACATTCAGAGAAATAATAAATGAAGCATTTATAAAAATCTGTTATTATACTAAAGCTGAGATAATCATCTTTTATTTCCTAAAGGCTTTTTTCCTGTTTACTTTAACGACACAAAATTCATACTAAAATATACCTTGCTTTTTGGATTAAGTAATGTTTGAAAAAAAAAAAATTTTTTTTTTAATTGGTTCTAATTAGTTGTAATTAGAAAGTAAGTTAAAAACTGACCCGTCCCTCAAGAGATCCTGTCCCTCCTGGAGATTATATAACTGTCAGGAAGCGCGTGGTGTAATGGTTAAAGTCATGGGAAATGGACTTGTCGCCCCGAGTTCAAATCCTGGATGTGGTAATTGCATTTCACTTAGCGCTAATACCCTTGGGAAAGGTATGAATCTTACTCTCCCTCCATCTATGGATAAATAGCAGGGCAGACTGGGCTCTTTAACCTTGGTTAGGCAACCAGTCTAGGAGAAGGAAAACTCTGAATTCAAACCTCCTGTTGAACTCCGCTTAAGAAATTGACCTTGTGTCACATCCTGCTCGCGCGGAGGGGTTGGTAAATATATATAACTGTCTGTAAGAAGGCCAGGGTATATCGGCCCGAAACGTTGTACAGATAGCAATGAAGATGAGGACAATAGTTGAATAACGCAGATAATGCTGCATATATTATTTATAGATTTTTATATTATTTATTTTTTATTATTATTATTTTTGTTTTTCTTGACTTTGCTAAGTTATGTACGTACTGTTGTAAATAACACGGAAGATGCTGACAATCCTGTTGATTCTGATGGTATGTATTATTTTATTTCTTTGTTTTAATTGTATTGTTTGGGGGGGGGGTGCTCTGGGGAAACAAAATCTCTTTTATAGAATTTTCTGTCAAAGTGACCTAACTTGCAGTTTTACCAATACGTACTCTTGCAGCTGCCCTTCATCCATATCACTTCGATGAAAAAAAAAAAAAAAGATCTTTTCCACTTCTTTCACCTTATATATTCTCACACTTAGTTCATTTAGGTTATTTCCAATAACTCCAACATAAACAAAGGGGAACCACACTTGACTGATAAATTATTTATTTATTGATCTACTACGAAAAAAGAAGACGTGGGTTAGGGTCAGGGTTTAGGGTTAGTTTAATGGGAAAATGAATAAATAATTTATCAGTCCAGGTGGTTCCCCTTTGTTTATATTGGAGTTATAATGTAACAATAATAATAATAATAATAAAGTAAAAGCAAGAGATCCCGAGTGTAAAAAAAAATAAATAAATGAATAAAAACACAAGGGACAGGGAATTCTCCTTCTCAGCTTCAATAAATGTGTGAGAGAGTAATACAGAACACATATGCCAGGCAACGAAAGACAACCAGACAAGATCTCGTTGATAACAAGTTTATTTACAAAAAATACAGACAATAAAAGAATAGACAAAGGCAAACAACAACAAAAAGAAAATATATAGGGAATAGGGAACGGAAGATATTGAATAAGTATCTATTTTATCATATATGTGCAAGCAAGCGATTGAACATTCAACACTTAGTCAATCTTAAAAAGACATATACAAAACAAGAGAGAGATTCAACTCGCTGTGATATCATTGCTGATGTGAAAGAAAGAATGCCTTTTCGTTTCTCTTTTTTTTTTTTATGTGCACCAAACATTCGTCAGAGTTTTTAGAATGGTTCAAATAAGTATAATGTTCAAAATACTTCCAGCGGCGTAATTGTTTTCACAATTGTTTTTCTTTTATTTAATCAGATGCTCAATATTCAACGATAAGATGATTTTCTCTTCGGCTATAGTCGAAAATATGTAATTTCTGGCAGGCTATGTTCTCCAGATGTCCGAAATTCATTTCGTCGCTTCGTCTTTAGTGACATCAAAAGGTGTGAGATCAAAGCAAACACGTCCGTTCATGACAACAGAATTTCCCCAACTGTGTAGAATCTCTCCTTTTTGGCGGGAATCTGAAGGTCGGTTGTCATAGCAACAAGTTAAGCTGCTGTCACCTTTTAAAGCGCAAAATTTTGGGGTCGCGGGTACTTTTACAATCCTGATTGTAGGTTCTTGATATGAAGTCAAATATAGATACATATTTCTGTTTGCCGTTTCCG